>JBCNJP010000007.1:124276436-124421037 GCA_039602395.1 Deinandra increscens subsp. villosa
TTTATCGACTCGTTACGGTTTTGGTCCCTGAGGCTAACAGACGTTAAAAAAATTTGTTAAGTGGGTTTGAAAGTACCACTATACCCTCCTTTAAAAAACCAATAGAAATATAAATTAAAGACAAAAAAAAACATTTAACCCTAGTCTCGTTAACCCCAGTCTCGGTCATCACCTCAACCGTTCCGGCGACTTTCTCCGATCATCAACACCAACACCGCCGTCAACCACCACACCATCATCACCCTTTAGCCAGGACAACCCTACGGGAAGGAAGAGAGAGGCATCAGCTCCGGCGCTTTCGCCGGCAGGCATCAGCTCCGGCCAGCATCTTTTATGGCGGTCTCCGACCGGCTAAGTGATTCCGACCAATCTCTGGTCATCACGACCGCCACGATCACTGTTGGATTCAGACCGTCAATTGTTACCATAGAATCTGAGCATCGGCTAAGTGATTTAGAGGTCGCCGGAGTTACGACGGTGGTCGTGGACCACCCAGAAAAACAAAAACGTCGCTGGTTCATCGGAGTTACGGGCATTTTCTTTTCAATTTCATGTTATATGCTTTCACAGTTTCTGTCACCAAATCCGGTCACCGTCACAGCCTTCATCCGATGTACCATCCACCCCTAACCCAACCATCGCCACCTCCACATACGTCGATAATAATTCTAAATCTTTCAGCGACAAAACTTATACATGAGGAGACCTATAAATCATCGACGAGGGCTAACGGTTGCAGCTTAAAGGAATCATCAGATTCATCTTCCTGTGGTCATTTTAATCCCATTTCCCCCCTGTTTTAAAAGACATGTTTCAATATTGTTCACATCGATTTGATTTTCCGATTAATCACTCTGGTTTTAAAAGACATGTTTCAATATTGTTCACCTTACATTTCATGTCGTTCTTACCTTCGATTTCATTGTCAGTTGAGCCTTAAGATTTGGGTGTTTATTTATTTCAATGGAATTGGGTGTTTATTTTGGTGTTTCGATCTTACAAAATCATCTGAAAAGGATTTGGTAGTGACGTTAATCTTCAACGGAATTCTCATAGTTATATCGGAGATCGTCCCGGAGATCGTCGAAGAACAAGGGGATCACCGGTGAATACAGTCCGGCCTGGTGATGGTATGAAGAAGATGGGGGGAGGGGCAAAAGTGTAATATTGTGTTTATTTTTTTCTTTTATTTTTCTTATTTTTTAGTGAAAGGGTAAAGACGTCATTTCACACACCCTTAACAGACTTTTTTAACGTCTGTTAGCCCCAGGGACCAAAACCGTAACGAGCCGATAAAGTTTGGGGACTAAAGCCGTAAAAAATGAAGTCTAAGGACCATAGGCGTAAAACGTGCAAACCACAGGGACGAAAGCCGTAATTTACTCATAATTTTAGTCTTTTTTGGAGAATAATCAACAACTTGTCAAATATAATAAATTTTTTAAATATATTAAATTATTAATGAGAATTTTATATCAATCATAATTTTCAAATTTCTTGATCATTATCTTTTTCTTTATATTTATCTAATATTATATATCTATATTCAGCTCGTGTAGTACACGGGTTACTAACCTAGTAAAATTTATAAAGGAAAAGAGAAACTGGCTCTTAATGCTATCTTTAATATCTCTATCGTATCTTTTAAACCAAACGTCTTTTTTATCAAGAGAACATTGCATTATTATCTTTCAATTTTATATTTACCCCATAACGTTCAAACTACACGTTTACTCTCAATCTTTGATCTAATAATTCTAGCTCCGTAATTTTTGTTGGCTCCAGTGGTGCACTTTTCTAATTTTGGTTTGTTGATTTAAATTTTTTTAACGTTAAATCTACTGTACCTATACTCTTAAATTACTCCATATACTAAATTATAAATTATAATATGTATAAGTTTAAACTCCGAACCACTATTAAATGTCACATAGTAAAATTAAATTTTGTGGATTTAATATTTTTTAAATTTGGAAATTATGATTTGTTTTTGTAGAACCAATTCAAAACTAAAATATTTGGCTAACATATATATGGTTGTTGGTGGACCGAACATTAAACATGGAAAATCCAAAAGACCGGCCTTATCAATATTCAAGAGTAGTATAACAAATCAGGGACCGAAGATATATTTCTAATTGTGTCCATATAGCTTTCTTTTTTAAAAGGAAACACTTAGGACGTGTTTGGCGCGCCATAAGCTAGCTTATAAGCTAGCTTATCAGCTAGCTTATAAGCTAGCTTTTTGACGTTACCAAACGGAGCTTTTTTAATAAGCTAGCTTTTTTTAAAAGCCCCGTTTGGTAACGTCAAAAAGCTAGCTTATAAGCTAGCTTATAAGCTAGCTTTTGAAAAGCTAGTTGGAGTAGCTTTTCAACTAGCTTTTCAACTAGCTTTTATAATATTTCCAATTTTACCCTTCCCTAACTTATAAATAAATATCTTTATTTACATTTATGACATGTACTTTTATGTCATTTTATTTTTTTAAGCTAGTTTATCAGCTAGTTTTTACCAAACGTTATTTTTTATAAGCTAGCTTATCAGCTAGCTTATAATTTATCAGCTAGCAGCTAGCTTATCAGCTAGCAGCTAGCTTGTCAGCTAGCTTATCAGCTAACAGCTAGCTTATCAGCTAGCAGCTAGCTTTTCAGCTAGTGCGCCAAACACAGCCTTAGATTTTTCTAAAATAAATTCATCACACTCCCTTATTCTACATGATTTAAACCCATAGTAACACAATCCTTAGTTTTTCGGTAAATTGACCTACTTGTTCGTAACGTGTAACTATCTGTGAAAAATCATTAGGTTTATAAAAAAAGCTTAGGGTGCGTTTGGTTGTGGAAACGTTTCCCAGTTTCCCATTTTTAATTTTCTAGAAAATGAAATGGCACATGAAAATTTTTGAAAACGTGTTCTACACCAAAAGATTGGTTTTTCATTTTCCAAAATAGAAAAATGAAAAACGGAAACGGAAAATGAAACACAAAAAAAAGTTGTTTTCCAATTTTAGTTTAAAAGTTAGAAAACACGGTTTTTTGTTTTCCTGGAGTATTTTTATGGAAAACTACAATTTGAACGTGTTTTCTGTTTTCCATGTATTCTTAGAAAACAGAGATTTGATTGGTTTATTTAGAGGATAATTTATAAAGGTTTTTTATATATAAAAGAGGGGACGTTATTGGGTTTTATGACTACACCATTTTTAATCATAGAGCCAAGTACTGACTAGGATTACACGTGTCAACAAACACCCAAATGTAATAGCATTACACGACTCATGCAATTCTTTACTTTAAATTGTTTTTGTATTAAACACGCCCCTACCCTATTAGTAAACAATAAAACCGAGAAATCTTATAGATATAAGATAAGACACTGGGTAAGTGCCTAATTTTTTGAACAGCAACAATATTTTATAAAAACTAAGCAAGGAGCTTAGCACAAGAAAGAGTACAAGAGAAGGATAAAGAAAACCAAAACAGTTTACATCAAATATAAGGCAAAACAGGTAAATTCTTTCCAATCCAAGTCAGAGAAGTTGGCCCTATATTTCAGCCACATGAAGGTTTCCAGTTGTATTTCCTCTAGTATCTTCCCAGGATGCGTGTTTCTTTGTTCGAATTCTTTAGCATTTTTAGCTTTCCAGATTGCCCAAAGGGTTGCTGATACAATCAAGGAGAGCACATTCCTCATTTTTATGGTTCTATAGCTTGCGCCCGCCCATTCTAGCAGTTGTTCCACTGAAGACATTTGATGTATTGGAATTTGACACCATTTATACACCAATTCCCAGGTTTTGGTTGCCATGTTACAATGCAACAGAATGTGTGAAACAGTTTCATCATTTGTCGAACACCATAAGCATGAGGAGTTTTGGACATTCACACCTCGTCTAAGAAGCTCTTGTTTGGCTGGAATGCGATTTAACGCAGCTTTCCATGTGAATAGATTCACCTTTCTTGGAACCTAATTGAACCATTTATGCTTATAATTGTAATTTCCCAGGCTCATCTCGATACTTTTACGAATCGAAGATGTGAAGAAAAATTGATCCTTACTTCCCATCCATAACCATTTATCATTCCCATGCTGGAAGGTGTAAGAGTTAATCTGATGTCCCAACTGATCAATGAGTGCAGTATCTGATAGAGATCTCCTTGCTTGGTTCCACTGCCATATCAGGGATCTAGGGGCTGGACCCTGTGGAATTCTTTGCGCAATAGTGCAGAATTTGTTCTTCTCTAATGAGTATAAGGTTGGGTATTGATCCTTTAATTTTTCAGCCGACAACCAAGGATCATGCCAGAATTTTACCGAATTTCCATCGCCAACCAGCGCTTTGATGTTACTTTCGAAATCGAAATTATCCTCTGGAAGTTTTAAAATGGTGTTGAGGATAGGTTTCCAATATCCTGCTATCGATTTACGGATAGGAAAGGTGCTATGTTTCCTATGGGAGTGGTGAATGGAGGAGATTACCTTACACCATAAAGCATTACTTTCTGCCTTGAACCGCCATCCCCATTTTGAAAGCATTGCAAGGTTGGTCGCCCTTAGCCCACCAATTCCCAACCCACCATTATTTTTCGGAAGTAACATTCTGTCCCAGGAGATCATGGTATTTTCTTAACCTCTAAAAAGCACCCCCAGAAGAAGTCTCGTCTTATTGCTTCAAGTTTCTTGATTACTGCCACCGAAGCACGGAATAAGGACAGATAATACTGAGGCAAGCTCCCGAGGATAGACTTAATTAGGGTTGTCTTCCCCCCCCCCCCCCCCCCCGCGAAAGAGTGACAGACTTCCATATGCTGAGTCTACTTTCCAATTTCTCCACCACTAGTTTCCAATTTTTAACTAGTCCCATATTAGCCCCAATCGAAATGCCTAAGTATGTGAACGGCAGCTTGTCAATTTTTTACATTGCAGAATATTAGCCATTTGTGCAGTCAACGAATGGTCCATACCAATACCAAACAATTTGCTTTTTTCAAGATTTATCTTGAAACCAAATGAAAGATGAAAACATCAGAGGAAACGTGAGATGTAATGGGCATTTGCGCTATTGCCTTCACCAAGAAGGATCACGTCATCCGCATAGAGGAGATGCGAGAGTATTGGCCCATTGTTTGGAAGATTTATCCCTTTGAACATCCCATTAGTGATTGCTTTCCAAGTTGCGACGTGAAAAGCTTCCATGCCCAAAATAAAGAGAAAAGGAGACAACGGATCTCCTTGTCTCACTCCCCGATGGAGTTAATTTCTGCCGAGGGTGACCCATTTATAAGAACTGAGGATCTGGCAGACGATAGGCAACCCATCACCCATGTTCTCCATTTATTTGGGAAGTTCATTTGCATTAGAATTGAGTTCAGGAAGTTCCAGTTAATACTATCAAACGCTTTTTCAAAAATCCACTTTGAATACAAAGGCTTTCCTTTTGGCTTGTTTTAACCTTCTTATTCTTTAATTTTCTTGTTTAAATCGTTAAAAATAGAATTATGATAAATTGTCATTAAAAAAAATATAGATATAATATAACTAACTTAGTTAGGCATTTAGGCAACAAATTTGAAGATTATGAACCTTAACTTTATTAAAAGCGTTTTGGCTTTTTCTTTCGTTAACCTTTTCCGATGGATTGGACTTTAAAGCATATATGTGAAGCCACCTCGTGTTGAGAATTTCATGATTTTGTTGAAATTTTAAGTATTTCATAATGTTTTATTTAATCAAAATCATGAAAAAAAAAATAGAGTAAACATAAAAAATGTCATTGTGAGTTACACAACAGCATTAATTTTAGTAAATCTAATTATTACTAAGCAAACCTATGATTTGAACTCATGAAATTGACGAGTTTACACATTTTTTAGGTGTACCATTCTTCTTTACTCTATTTTTTCCTTTAATTTTAAATAATGATCTATTAATCAAACTTATAAACCAAACATATATAAATGTAACTGTTTAAGCAATATTCAATCGGACAAATCTGAAGCCATGCATTAGTTACCCACTCACCCCTATTTCTTTCTCCTTCCATGAAACCCCATATGTATATATGCTAGCGGGTCAATCGTTTTGGAAACCCAAGCGAACTTTGTTAGATTAATATTTTGTAAGTACATGAACTAATACCATAATATTACAAAAGTGTCAAGTTATTTGAGTTAGCCTTACCTGATAAGGTCTAATACGAACTGTTATAGGTTTAGAAAATTTGAAGGTTAAGTTTTATTCTCTTATAAATAGGATATTCGTGTATTGTTTCAACAACACAACGCCTCAATAAATAATAATTCTAAGTTTAAACCTAAATCTCTTATTCATGTTTATCTTTGATTTCCATTTAATCATGTCATCATAAGCAGTTTTTTCAAAAACCATATACAGATATACAACTTTTTATGAGTTTCGATAAAATAAAACGGGTTTGTTACAGTAGATCGAACTATGCATATAGAAATCATTTTAGGTCTTTTTTTTTTATTGAAGTACGACCCGACATTTCCAAGCCCAAAGCAAAGAACATGGATGGATTATGTTGTATGCTTTTTTTCTTTCTTTTTAATTTTTTTCTTTTCTTTTATCACTTTTTAAATGAGGGCCTTGTAAGTTAGGGGAGCTAGAATCTTGTCTAAATATTTCTATGTATAAAGGCACCTATATACATGCGTGTGTTTTATATTATGTCTCAAACTTTCACCAGATTGTTTTATAGTTTTTTCAAATGCTTCGTCAGATCACGTCACGCCTGGCAATGACTTCCGGCTTAGACGAGCCACACTCCAAACACCCCAAGAGGGAAACCCTAGCAAACCAAGTAACCCCCACCCCCCTCCCCCAGCCTCCATGGCTGAGACTCAAACATGAAACACCTGACCTCCCGTTACTAAGGTCAGGTAGTGTCCATTGAGCTAGGATACATCATAGTTACTTGATGTTAAAAGGCAAGTAACCGATGACCAAACGTACTATTCAGTGGTGACGTATTTATTAGTTAAGCATCGTGTGACTCTATCTCTTATACTATTTGTTTCTTACTCCTAATAACACTATTAAATTAAGGTGACTAATGAGTCAAAAAGTCGTGTGATGTATGGTACAATAAGACGTAAATTACACTTTATTATCATTTTTTTCATCGTTAGTACTAATTAAAATAAATCTATAACCTTCTTATTTTTTAATTTTCTTGTTTAAACCGTAAAAGCTTTACGAGTCATATAGACTTGTAAGTGTCTGTTTTACATCAAGGCGAATCCAAATTTCCTCATATGGGCCCATAGCCTACCATCATTAAAGCTGAAATATCCCCATATTTTTCAATTGGGCTTTTGGCAAGCTGTCATCTGGTCCCACACAATCTTCATGTGCGCGGGGACCAGAAGATGGTTAGGACACATGTCACGTAGTGAAATGATTTGCTCCTCTCAACCAATAAGGGTACAACATGAAAAAATCTTGATCGCTTTTAGAAGTGTCACACGCCTCCACGTGCACGCATCTGACGTCACAAGAGGAAACCATAATCCATCTTTGGTTATAAATGATTAAGTCATCTGAGGTACTTTTCTTATGCTCTCCTACACATACTTACAACGACTAAACCATTACTTATTCTCACGCCGAAGGTTCTTTGTTTGACACCCTTTCCTGCACTGCTAAAGCGTCAACGCGTTGTTACGTGTGCAACAATCACTCTTCTAACCGAAAATCTAGTCATTCAGATTAGATTATGAAGTTAGTGTTGACCTGATGAGACCTAATCAAAATTCAGTTTTGATAAAAGCTCTAAAAAATACATTACTCTAGTGTTAACATAGCCTAAGCAAATTAGTAAAGAATGACCTACGCAACCGAAATCTAAATTAAATTTTATTTAAGCACAATAAAATGTAAACACTATTCATTGTTAGGTTAGCTTTATGGTGTTTAAAACCCAATATAATATATCTAAGTTAATTAGGCATTTAGGCGACCAATTTGAAAATTATGAACCTTAACTTTATTAAAAGCAATTTGGAATTTATTAACCTTTTTCCACGGATTGGACTTGAAAGCATATATGTGAAGCCCCCTCGTGTCGATGCTTTGTCAAGACATGACAGTATTCCTTAAAAGCATGTTGTGTGAAGCCCCCAGTGTTGACCGTCCCATAGTAATTAAGATTATACCAGATAAATATGTAGGTCTAAAACTAATATTTAAGTGTGTGATTTAGCTATTTTAACTATAAATTTATCATTTTGATAAGGTTAAACTCCATTACAATCCTATTGAAAAAGCAAGGGGAGAGGAACAGAGTTAATAGTTTTTAATATTTGGAAACCTAATTAGCTCTTCGCATTTTGTTACTATTTATTTGGATGTGGCTTTCTCTCTTCAATGTATCTTCACTTTTCAATCACCCATGGCGATTTTAGGCGGCCTTGCCCATGGTTCGTTCGAATCCATGCATGTGATATAGTCGTCGGCTGATGGATTGTGCCCGTCGTCTTTTTTGGTGCCGGTATAGTCATCCATCGTTGGACTATTGTAACACCCCAACCACTGCGACATCCCCGCGGGGTCGTGACTTCATAAACAAGCACACGAAAACATTAAGCAACACTATATGAATTTGAAGAGACAAATATAAATAAATGCCATAACGGTAGTCAAATGGTTACATATTAATTTGTCTTAGGTTGCGGAAGCATAGTGAATATAATGCATTGTTTTGGAAATGACACAATGGAAACATAATGCACGTCCCAAAATGCAAACTCTAGCCTGGTATTTCATGTATGTCATGGATATGCAGCACCTAACGACTTTAGAAATACATGTTTAAAATAGTGAAATAAAGTTGTTGGTGCATTCACATGTTTGTAATGTAATATACGTGTAAATGGCTTGAAACTTGTAGTGGGCCACATTGTATTTACTTTTCATGACTTGTGTTGTAAAACACAACTAACCACTACATATGATCATGCGATCGATACTTGACTATAATTTGCCTCCGAGCACATGTCATCACAAACATCTACTACTCGTATTTAGGTCAACTATATACTTGTGGCCCATGCCGACCCCGCTAGAGCGACTAACGCGTGGAGGGTTTGTCAAACCCGATAGATGTATCCATAATTACCACCGATATGTAACCTTTATTAACAATTCAGGGGTGTAAAATGACTTAGTGATTTGTAAACTGCCATATGCATGATGTGTATCATAAAGTAAAATGTGTCCGGTATAAAAATGTATTGTATTTGTATGTATATCTTCCCCTAACGTAAAACAGTGAAAATGGATCGTGAAATTCACCTGATCAACAAGTGTGTATTTATGGAAATGCCAGTGTATCTGGATGACCTAACCATGTCTTGGGTTCTCGGGTCTCTTTTACATAAGAAATCCATAATGTGTAAAATGACTATAATACCTTTTGAGGACATGTTTGGGTAAGCATTTGAAATTGACTTATTGGCTTATTGGCTTTTGGAAAAGTCAATAAGTTAAAAAAATTATTTGGGTATTGCAAAAGTAGTTTTTAAAATGACTTTTGAGAAAGTTGTTTTCTTCAATACCTCAAAAGCCAAGAACTTTTGGCTTTTTAAAACAACTTTTAACTTTTGCTCTGGTAAATTACATTTGTATCCTCCAAAAAGTAGTAAAATGGCTAGATATATATAGGATGTCCTTTTTTGTTATTTTACAAAAAAAAAGCTAAGCCAAACATTTTTTAAAAAACAACTTATTAACTTATTGACTTTTCTAACTACAAAAGCTTATCCAAACAATTTTTTTAAAACTACTTTTGAAAAAGCCAAAAGTCAATAAGTTACATTTGATAAAAGGTGCTTTTGCACTCAAAAAGCTTATCCAAACATACCCTGAGTTAACAGAAATTTGACTACGTTAACTAAAAAAACTCAAATGTTTATAAAATGCAAATATGAGACCCGAATATGAAAATTTCTAAACATATAGATTCAAGTAGTAAAAGTTAGCAAACATCATAGACGCAAATCGTAATTAACACTTAAAGTTTACATAAAAGTGTCTACAAAAGTATCTTTTTTATAAGCTGTCCTGCACAAAAAATCTATAAATCCACCCAACAACCCCTCCATAGCCTCTTCCCCCCTCTTTTTCATCTCTTCTCCAGATCACAAGATCAATACTCTGTTTCTTCTTCTTCTTCAGCAATTCTGAAGCTTAATTCTCAGAGAATAATTGCTCTGTTTGTATTTATATTCAAGGTTCCACGACTAAATTCCATTGTTCTTCATCAATCGTTTCTAAAACCCCTCGTCTTTTTTTTCATAACATCCAATTTGTTTCTATGTGTGTGTTTGATCCAGAATAATTAACATTAATGTTAAACCTGTTGTTCTTGATGTTTGAAATACATGTCTCAAATTCTCAGTGAACATTTTCAGTCCGAGTTTATGATCAATTCCTCACACTGGCGTAGAACCCATTTAGTCCAATCGTTTTCAGTCGTCTTCCTCTACTGGTTCTATTACATCACATGATTCACGCTCTGTTTTCTGCGATAAATACAAACAAGCCATAATTACATCAAATTAACGCCTATTTTCCATGTGGATCATGCTTAGTTTCTTAAAATTTACTCTCTAAATCCTCAATTTCGTTCTATCACACCTCACAATTTCTGTGCTCTGTTTTCTGCAATAATTACAAACCAGTCTTAATTAGATCCAATTCCACACAAACACTCTTATTTATCTTAATATTAGTCAAATTAAAGCGTAATTGCGATCTGGGTTCTGCTTATTTTCTTCAACTTCATCCTCTAAATCTTCAATTTCGTTCTATCAGATTTCACTATTTCTGCTCTATTTTCTGCAACAAAACAACTTACTCTTAATTAGTTCCAATTCAACACAAAAACTCATATCTATCTTAATATTAGTCAAATGAAAGCTTGATTACCATCTGGGTTCTGCTTATTTTCTTCAATTTCTCTCTCAAAATCTTCATTTTCCCCCACTCCCCCAGTAATTTTGATATCTTCATGGCTTCTTCAAACACGGGTTCAGATGAAGATCTTCAACGATTAATAGATCTACGGACGAAAAGAATGGTATCGAATCGAGAATCAGCAAGGAGATCAAGAATGAGGAAGCAAAAGCACCTGGACGATCTCGTGACTCAGCTGAGTCAACTCAGGAAACAGAACAACCAGGTTAGGGCTGACGTCAGCATCACCATGCAGCATTATATGAACGTGGAGAGTGAGAACTCGGTGTTGAGGGCTCAAGTAGTGGAGCTGAGCCACCGGTTGGAATCGCTGAACCAGATCATGGAGTTCATGGGTCAATCGTTCGGGTCGGGTGGTGGGTTTGTGGAGGAGCCATATTACGGGGTTGATACTGAGTTGATCGACGAGTTCATGAATAACTCACTGAGTTGTGTTTATGCTAACAAGTCGATTTTGGCTTCTTCAGATATGATTCCGTACTGAAGAGTGGTGGAATAATCTCGTTATAGAGGGTCAAATCGTCATTTTCATATGTGTTTGTTACAATGAACCGCGATAAAAACGCTTGTAAAATAAGTCTTAAAACTGGTTGTTTGTTTTTCCAAGATAATCAAATGTTATGAGAATGATTCTTCAAAATTTCTAATTACACATTTGATTTTAATCTATTTTAGTTTCAATAGTCATTTGAACTCATTTTTAACCCACCACCTTAGCATAGTAACAAAAGTGTATGACCTCTTATCAAAAGATCTTGTATTCAAGTCTTATTTGTAACAAAAAAATAAAAATAAAGGGTTACAAGTTGGGCCAGGAGTTTTCTCACTAGTACTAAGTTTCCTTCTTATGGGAATTGGCAGGGGCGGAACTACAGGGGGGTCAGGAGGGTCCGTTGACCCTCCGGCGTACCGAAACTTCTTTACTACGTTCATGTAACTTTGATGTTTTTTTATGTAAGTTGACCCTCTCAAACTGTTGTGGTAAGTATGAAGAGTAATTCAGATGAAAAGAGAATGTAAGATAGTTGTAGTCGGAAGTTTTTTCGGTCGCCGGAAATAGAACCTGCAACAACGGGGAACGTAAAAAGAAAGAAGAAGACTCGTTAAAGCAAACGCATACATTTATATATTATTTAATACATGGGGAAAATAAAAGGTAGACTATGATTTATGAGCTACTACCTATACTACCTATGATACCTATATTTCTTTTATAAAATTAACTTTAATTTCCGTTTGAACATTTGTGTGGATGTACTTTTTTTATTATATTTAATTTTTATATGTTTATAATCTTTTCTAGATATTTGAAGATTAAACGTGTAAAATAAAAATATTTATAATATTTAAATATCTATTCTTGCGACAAAATAAAAGATGTAAAAGATAGTTTTTTTAGTACGTGTTAATAATAATAAAATAAACCAAAAAATGGTGTTTGTGTTTATAATACATCGATAAGAAATGATGATTATATATTTTTTAATCGATTATATTGTGACCCCCCGGTTATAAACTTCTGGTTCCGCCACTGGGAATTGGAGATAATTAGGTGGGTGGTGTAATGTCGCCGTCAATAATTGAAATTTTTGCCCTTCAAAAAAAAATTGAACTCATTTTAATTAATAATTAGAATTTATGATATAAGACTCAAAATATATGTAATAAGAAAGCATATTTGTAAACGACTTAGATCAGCGAAGATCATCACACAGTCATTATAAATCAGGTTAAAATTCTGGATTAAATACTACTTCAAATAAGGGGATCGGATCAACCATCGTCACAACCTTTAAGAAAAGGGTTTAAAATATAGATTAAATCATCGTTGTCACCAAAACCTAACTATAACTGTAAAGATTAAAGCATCGTAGCCACAACAGCTCAGACCTAGGTTTAAGTATATACAACAATGGGCCCAGATCAATAATCATCATAGTCATTAGAAAAAAAAGTTGCAGATCAATAATCATTCTAGCTCAGAAATTAAAAAAGTTCGAAAATACAGTCGCAGCCACCATAACCCTAACCGCAAAGATAAATCATTGCAGCCATCATGGTTGTAAAAGTTGCTAGGCGCTCCCAAAGATAAGTATTAGACGTAGGCGGAGAGTACTTGATCGCCTCGAACAAGTTTTACAACAATGGTAGCCACCAAAACCATAACTACAAATATTAGATCATTGCAATCACAAAAACAAATACGGAAATAAACACCACAATCTGTGACACCATTGTCGTTCATGATCGGCACACACCAGTGACGCCTCCACAACAGCACTCACTATGTCACCAAAAACAACGATGAAACAAAACGGCATCCTTTTAAACGGACATTAAATAGTACAACTCACTGGCTGCTTATAAGGTCTGTACAAGGTGACACTTGTACCTTGTGCTACAAAAAAATGGGGCTATCAACTTCATCTTTATATATGGTTTAATTTAATCTAATCTAATCTATCAATCTTAATTCTAATAAAGCAATAAAATAGTTTTCACATGTCTTCTTCTTTTTATGGTGTCTACATCAGCATTGTCACATGTAAAAACCATATTTATTTATTAATTTAGTAATATAACTCTAATAATTCTATTAAACCAATAAATTGGTTTTCACATATTTTCTTTTTAATGTGTCCACGTCAGCATTGCCACATGTCAAAACCATATTTATTATCAATTTAGTAAATTACCAATTAAACTAATTACCAATTTTATCTAAACTAAATTTTCATTTTAAAAAAATTGGCAAACATAATAATATAGATTTGATAAATTACTCAATAATTTAAATCCTTTTAAGAAAACAAATCAATAATTTGTCATCTTTAATGTATTATATTATAAATTAATATTTTATAACTAATTATTTCATTTATAATTTTTAAATTTTTAATCATTTTTTTATATTTAGCTACTATTATAAACCTAAATTCAACCCGTGTAGTACACACGTTAATAAACTAATAAACAAATAAAATATTATGTCTTTCAAAGTCCTTCCTATAAACTCTATGCTTCAGGTATTATTCTTAATTAAGGTAAAACTAAAAAATTGTCATTTATTATAACAGATTAAATTATTTGTTTTAACGGACGTTAAAAATTTTCATTAAATAAATACACTCGTTTGCATTAAGCATGCATGAGTATATTTAGCCGTTCGAAAAAAAAAAGCATGAGTATATTTAGGTTTATTTTTAGGGACTACTCTTGTAATTAACAAGCTTTTATAAACTTTAATCGTCTTTTTAGGGGCCGTTTGGTTCGTCTGTTTCATTTGGTGCTAAATGAATAAGCTGTCTGTATGGTAAAGAAGTGCTGAATCAATAAGGTGCTGAATCATAATGTGCTGTTTGTTTGGTTTGGGAATAAAAACTTTATTTTTTTCTATCATTTACTTTGTCCCACATTGATTTGAGAACAAAAACATGATTAGCTTATATATGAAAACCTACATGACATATTAAGTTCTTATGTTGTGTTTTACTCCGGTATCTACCCGCGCGCAGGGGGGGTGCAAATTTGGTAAAATTGTCTTCCCGTCCGTGCGACCTGCGGACACAAATGCAGTTCCGAAAAACGGGGTCGGGCAGCTTCGATCAGCTATGTTTTTTCCCAACAGCCCCTCGTTGAAAAGCTCCCCCAGTCTTGCTTTTTCGGTCAGCTCCCAACCAGACAATAATGTATGTCCGATTTATCATACAGACAAATTAAGATGAAACAAACAGGCCCTTAGTCATTGAGAAGCAAAAGTGTCAGAGGAAATGACTAAATATGTATACTTGAAAAACGGATATATTTAAAGAACATAAAGTGTAATTCACTCGACAAAATTGAAATGCGAGATATGAATAAAGTATGAACAATTTATGAAGAACACGTTGTTTGGGATTATTCATCGAGAGAAATAACTAATTTAATTGAACAAAACAAAATATCTTAAACGCATCAATCGTCATTCGATTTCGTGGAACATGTAGTGTACGTGGTTTGTCACTTTGTTGGCTGCATATTTGATAATTCATACTTACAGACTACAGATTATTTGACTAGATCTACTCTCCCTTATTTTGAACGGCAATTTGGATTACTAACGGGGCTGAAGGATCTCCCATCTGATCATCTTCAACTCCAACCAGTGGTGACAGCAACTGGCATGTCTCGTAAGAGAAACTCGTACATCAACCAATTTATGAGAAAACTGGCAACTGCCAGAAAACCCCCTACTCATGACCTCTTAGTCACAAGTCATATTCACCCCTCCATGTCCATTGAGCCAAAACCCAAAGACTCAATATATGAATGTGTATGTTTAGTTATGTTACTTATATTATAAACTAGTAGTCTATATAAAAACTAGTAGTCTGTTGTAGCATGCAGACGGGTCAACCTCTCATTATCTTTAAAAGAAAATCATCAACCAATTTCTATCCTTGTTCTTATCACTGAGACTAAAGGTCTGTTTGGTATGAGGTAATGGAGTGAACAAGGGAATGGAATGGTCGAGGGATTGAAATAAATCATTACCATTCCATAGTCATGTTTGGTTACCATGTGGGAATAAAATAAATCATTGCTTCGTATTCTTTGATAATTATTAAAACCGAAGTAATCGAATATAATTTACTAATATTTCCATTTAAAAGTAATATATTTGTTTTATATTTATATTTTCCAATGTTTTTAGTTTTAATTTTTAATTTTTTATTAAATAATTTAATTAATATTTTTTATTTTTATTTTCTAATTTAGTTTTATCTTTATTACTTTTTGTTATTATTTATTGTTTTATTTTTATTTCTTATTTATTTTATTATTAATTTTCATTTTTTTATATTTTTATATTTTTATATTTTTGTACTTTTTTTCCTATTTTACTATTTATTTTTTCATAATATTTTAAGAAGAAATCTAAATGGAAAAAAGAACTTTTATTCCATTTTTCTTCAAGGAATTGAAAAAAAATACGCATCCCTTATGAAATGAATATCTTTAAAATGGAAGGAATCACATTCATTATATAATGGTCAATTTCATTCCAATGTGCTACCAAACATGTCATTTTTTCAATGTAATGACTCACTCCATTCCACTCTTCATTCCTGCATACCAAATACTACATAAATTATAAATAAAATCAATAAAAACTCGCTCTATCATATTCTTTATCCCTATACTTTATCCATATAAATTGAAGTAAATAAAAATACTTATGGGTTACTATTGAACTTTAAATCCATTATTTTATATATTGTTAGCGATAAAAGGAGAAAAAAATAATTTAAAGGATAATTTTTTTTAACTGAATAAGAAGAGATAACGAGTGAGATGTTGCACATTTTTAAAATATGAATAATAAATCTATAAAATAGTGTTATTAGTTAAATTATTGAAATAAGGAATAAGTTTCGAATGCTTTAAAATGTCACTTCGTTTCATTTGATATTTATATACTCTATCCTTAAAATTTTGATAGAAAAATAAATTCACTCCCTTGTCCCTATATTTGATGATCATTATTCGTCCTTCAAATGCATTATTTTATAGTTTTTTGTTAGTAAACATGAGTCATGGAAAAAGAAAATATAATTTATAAGGAAATAAATAAATATTTTTTAATTAAATATGAAATGAGATTTAAAACGTTTGTAAAAAAATAAAAAATAAATTAAAAAAAGTACCTTTAGTTAATTATATATATATCATTTTGAATCGCTGACGTGTAGACTGAAAATCCACTATTCATATGACGTGGCATTTTTGCATGCTGCCATGTGGCACTTTCTATTAGTTAAGAGGGGCACGTGGCATTTTCGCTTGCTGCCATGTGGCACTTTTTATTAGTTTCAGGCACAAGGGTTTTCTTTTACTGTGGGCTACAAAAGGCGGTGGTAGGCACAAGGGTTTTCTTTTACTGTGGGCTAGCATCTCTATAACTTCTATGTCCTCTCTCTCTCTTCAAACACAGACAAAAATTCAGATGAAAGCTTTTCCGGTGGCTGAGATCGGAAGCTAGGTCCGATTCTCCGGTCGATCGACGGTTGTGGCCGCTGTTGCTCCGCCTTGGCGTTGAAGCGGTGGCGGTTACGCCGGTCGTTGCCTCTGCTCGGAAGCTAAGTCCGATTCTCCGGTCGATCGAGAAGCTCTGACGATAGATTTAGAAATCCACAGGTAAGTAATCGGTTACTTTCTTCATTTGTTTTCCCGATTTTGTACTCTGTTTCCTTTCGTTGTTGGGTTCCATGTTTAATTTATTTCTGTGATGTTAGATCTAGAAGGGGGGACGACGATTGGGGAGAATTTTGGAGCGGTCCTTCCATTCGATATGTTATCGGAGGGCTTCACGTTGGCTGGGTCGATGAGCGATTCTGTTGGCTCGGATAAATACCGCCCCAATCTACAATATTATACAGATCTACATACCCTAATCCCTATTTTCTGATATTTCTTTCTTGCACAGAAAGACATTTGAAAAACCATCAAAACCCCAATCCAATTTCTCGCGCCGCCTGCTCGAGTCGGTCGGAATCAATGCAAACAGAAGGGACCGGAAGCAGCCGCTAGGTTACCCACGGTAACCCCTCACTCGAAGTGTAAGCTGCGCCTAATAAGGTGAAGTTGCTGTTTTTCATTTATACTTTTTACATTAAATAAATTGATTGGATACAGAGAGTTATCTTCTCCCCAGGAATCGGTGTTGCGAGAACGAGGAGAGGAATCGAGAGATTCTGGATATGTGGCGGCCGGAGCGGTGGCGGTGGCGGTGGCGGCGGCGGTGACGGAGGCGGTGACGGCGGCGGTGGCGGAGAGAGACGACGGCGGTGGTGGCGGAAGGGTTTGCTCCATTACTTTACCAAATCTGAAATTGGGGATCGGCGCCACCAGAAAGTGTATATTGTTATTGTTATATGTTATATTTCTCGGCTCTGTTAACTTACGATTTCTTTTTTTATTTTTGTTAATAAGACTATTTAATTGTTGATTATTTTTTAATGATAGATTTAAAATTAAGTTTTTTTTATTATAGAGTATTTTTAAAATAAAATATTAAACTTTGGAGTTTGGATAAGTTTAGATGACAATATATTTGTTTAAATTCAGCCATGATTAAAGTACTGTATTTTAGTAAGACTTTTTTTCTCTTTTCTATTTGAATCCCATCACTATCTCAAACTAACACTTCAAAGAATTATTGAACAACACTCGAAAGAATTATTGGCTACCGACGCTCAAATTAGCATCTACACTTATTAAAAGTATGCTTATGCAAAAGTCATGTGTAATGTGAAAAAGTGGAAGTGTGCTATGATGAAGTAGCATGGATATGGATGATGTGGGCTAAGGGAAAGAAATGATGATTTTAAATTACACATATTTGATATTTTGTTAGAGTTTTACTGATAGACAGGGCCGGCTCTGAGGTGGCGCAGGAGGTATATTCAATTCTTAGAAAGGTAAAATATTTCCTTCATCCTTTTATGAACGAGCCCTTTTATTCATCTATATATATGGATTCATATGAGGTGATATTCTAACTGTTTTTTTTCTTCATGAATCTCATTTATATCTATCATAGATTTATGTGTACTTAGGTCAACATTTAGGATTTATAAACTTAATGCTGAACAAAGTTACAAGCAATAATCAGTAATCTCAAATGAGGAAGCTGCAGCAATGGATATTCATGCTATTGAAGGATTTGGTACATTATATTTATGTTAAACTTTGTTGTGCATATTTAAATAATTTTTGTTGTTCCACGATATCAAAAGTAAGGGATGAATGAAGTTATTGATCATCTTATTTGCAAGTAGTTCAATTTGGATTAATGGCTAGGGTTGAACACTATATATTTGTTAATTATTATTATATAATAATAGTTACTGCATCTTTAGTTTTGAGTGCTAAGAATTGAATCTTGCTTTCTTATTGCATCTTTAGTTTTTTAGTGCTAAGAATTGAGTTTGTAAGAGTTTGATTCAAAATTGGCATATATTTCTCAAATTTTAGAGTGAAATTGCTGCAAATTTTACAGCAGTTACTGCAGACTGAATGTTTTACAGTTTTGGTGTGAATCTTGAATTGTTCTTGCAGTTTTAGTTTTTGCTTCTAAGAATTCAGTTTGTAAGACTTTCATTCAAAATTGGCATAATGATTTGCTCAATTTTTAGAGGGAAATTGCTGCAAATTTTACAACAGTATTTTACTAAAAATTGTGTTTGTAAGAGTATGATTCAAAATTTTGCAGGTGTGTATTTTCATTTGTCTATTAACTTTATATGTAGTTGGTGTCTTTTATGCTTTTATCCTATGAGAACAGTCAATAGCATATCTTATTGTAATTTAATTTCTTCGTTGCCAGTATATGTTGTTTATGTTTATGATTCCTTATGAATGGAGAATGCTACATATGGCAAAATTTATATGTGTGTACTGAAATTTATATGAGAATGGACTTAATCTCCTGCTGTTTTCTAATTATCAGTTTCCTGTTGTTGCTTTGCAGGCTTTTGTAGTTTTACTGTCAACTGCAGGTTAGGTTTCCTTATACTTACTCTTTTGTGGATACTTATATCATTGATTTTGGTTTATGGTCATGCATCACAAACTTTAGAAAATTCAGTTGGCCATTGCTTCATATGTAAATTTTTGTAAAATTAAACCACACAAATCTCATTGTTTTCTGTGACTTAAAAATGACTATTATTACTAAGTTTAATGACTAATATGCACAACAAAGTTTAACATAAATATAAGTACTCTGGTTGTTCTTTTAATGTAACATTTAGTTGTTATTTTTGTGGGATGTGAACTTATTAGTCATGATAATGGCAAATTAAGTATCATAAAAGGTAAGCTTATAATCGAGATTAGTTAATATTTTGTCATCTTTTCTTTAAGATAATTGAGTGGGTTTCAGTGAACACGTCATATGTATGACAGACTGAAAACAATAGGCTTCCAACTTGGTGGAAGCACCTGACATATGTAGAAGTGTATATGTATGACAGACTGAAAACAATAGGCTTTCAACTTGGTGGAAGCACCTGACATATGTAGAAGTGTTCTTTTCAAATGGTTTGTAATTTTGAATGACAGACTGCTAGAAGCAGCTTCATTAACTCTAGCTTATGTAATTGTATTAACTACATCATTATGCTTACAATATAAAAACTTAAATCGATGTCTCGCCCGCCGCAACGCGCGGGTCGCAAGTCTCGTTTATATATAAAAAGGGATGGAGGAGATTCCATCTTTTGGAAGCCCCGAGAGATCTTCTAGAAGTAGCCTTCCACCTCTAGGACTAATCTTAAGAGTTTATTGTTTCATATATTTAAAGGGTGTTCTAAAATATTGGGGAGGGGGGGGGGTGTCATTTTTTATTACAAGACTACAGGTTGCCTTCGTTGAAAACTGAAGCGTTTTTATTCCCCATACACGTGGGCCACGTGGCCTACGATAGTCCACCTACTATAGTCCACGTGTGTTTTTTAGTACAAAACTAAAAAGAAGGCTTGTTAATAATTTTACTTATTGTTAAAAGAACCATTGTCCATTAGAGGTGCATAAACCGGGTTTTTTCATAGTGTGTTTCGGTTACTAACCGGTTTTATTTACTTATTTGACTATTCGAAGCTAAATGAATCGGACTTTAAGTTGTAGTCCCATCTAGCTTTATCATCGGTTATCTCCGGGTCAATCCACTAGCAACCTCCTCATTGTATAATTCGTCTTCGTACTCTAACTCTCCTTCAACTCCATAAAGTGTAGCAACGTTTTGGATCATTTTCACACCATCCAAGTAATCCTTCAAATATATGGACATCTCAACCGAAGCCGGAGTAAGCATTGTCCTCCTCACCGATATCACCCTGCCACTACTAGAAAAAGCCAACTCCGAAGCTACCGTGGATCGAAGCTTGGACCGTTAGTAAATCTCGGGCCATGATGGACATCAGGGGAAAACTATCTTCCTTTGCTATCCACAAAGCCGAAAAGTCAAAGTTTTTAAATCCTGACATCCCAATCCCTGCTAGAAAATCGGTCCCCACATACCTTCCGAGTTCGCTACTCGGAGTGTTACCCCTTTGCCTTTTAGTATCTGTGTTTGAAAACATGTTGTACAAGTCCACAAATTGATCGGTGCTATTACTAGCACCCGCACCCGAATGTTGTGTTTTTACCTCATAGCTTCGTGAATGGTTGATGTTTGACCAAACTTAGCAACATACACATCACACAAGCTTGCAAGATCTTGATTAAATTTATTTTTTAAATTTACATCAATGTTTGGTTCAATGGTATACAAATCCAAAGAGTAACATATATTTTCAATTAACGTTTCGGTCCCACCCATATTTACGTAAGGGTGTAAGGCGGCGACACAAGTAATAACTGTCGACATCTCTTGAAAATACTTGATAAAATTTTCTTTTATTGGTTTGACCATGTCGGGAAAAGATGATGGCATAAATGAATAATCGTTTAATTGTTTAGACATCACATACAATTCGTTTAAAACTAATGGACTAGTTGGGTAATAAACTCCCGATAGTAAGGTTGTTGACATTTTGAAAACACGTAGCAACTTTGTTAAGTTTTCAACAAGAGACCATTGATCAAGAGTAAATGATACAAGTTTATATTCTCTTAAACAAGATCGTTATGATATGACCTTAAACTATCTTTTTGTTGGACTGTCTTCTCAAACATGTTACAAGTTGAGTTCCATCTAGTAGGTACGTCCCAGTCCCAATTTTGAACTAAACAAATGACATTCACTTGTTTACAATATCTTCTATAGGCACTATGCCTACTTCGTTTACTAAAAACATCTGACATCATTTTTCTAAAAACTTGAATTATTGTGTCAACAACCTTTAAATGATCTTGCACACACAAATTGATTATTTGTGCAACACAACGACTATGAAAAAAAACGACCATCACAAATTGGTTTATATTTTAGTTGTGCTTTGTACAATTATGTGTTCAACTCTCCATTATGTTAAATGTTTGTACAATTAATAAAACATTATATAGATTTAAATGGTTAATAAATATTTAAAAAATAAATATAAAATTATATACAATTAAATGATCTGAATAACTTAGTTAAACAGAAATTTGATTTGTTTATCTAATTAGTATTTTTTTATTATTCAATAACTTTAATATTTAAAAATAATTAAAGTTAGTCAAATTCATAAAAGATAATTTTATCTCCTTAAATATTTTTATCTCCTTAAATAACTTTACTATTTTTTATCTCCTTAAATATTTTCAAGATTAATATAAAAAAAGAAACAGTCATATTTTTCTTAAATGTATTATAACTAATGAAAGGTTTTATGAGAAATAAAAATAAAAAATTTATATAATAACAATACTATATGGTTTATGTGAGATAATGTACAACTTTATCAGTTTAGGTAGTTATTTGATTTTTCTTTTTTAAATCCGATAGAATACTAGAACGAAAGTGTTATTGGTGTTAGGAAAGTTTAATTGCTCGAACTGTCAAGTTAATGGAAGCTCAGGGGGTTAATGTGTCAAGTTTTAATTCTTGTTTGTTAGTATTTAAGTGGCTGTTATAAGTTGTTGATCAGCTCACTTTAGTTCTTAGTTTTTCCATTAACGATTTTGATTCAATAAAAGTTTCTCTGCTTCTCTCAATCACTTGTGTTTGCATTGCGTGTTTACGATCTTGATTTCTGATTCAATTGGTATCAGAGCGCTTTAGGTTTGTGTTCTTCACCGGCGCTCTATCTGATTTGGAATTCAATTTTGGGGATCTTCGATCCTCAAATTGTTTGTCAAAATTCATCGGTTTTTACTTTCGCCAAGAAGGTCTCCTTCTTCATCCTCGCGAAGATTTCGTCCTCCATCTAGTGTGAGATCAACAATGGCCGAGGGCGATGCTCATAATCCAGGAGGAAATCGACCGAAGGAAACCTATGTCACAATTCCATTGCAGTGTCCGATGCTAAACCAGATGAATTACACTATATGGGCGGTCAAGATGAAAGCGATTTTCAAGGTACATGGCCTATGGGAGGTGATTCAACCTGCTGAAGAAACAGAGGTAGTGGATGCAAGGAAGAACAGTGCTGCTATAGCATATCTGTATCAGGCACTCCCTGAAGAAATGGTTCAGCAAGTGGCTAGTTTGGAATCGGCTAAAGATGTGTGGAATTCGATTAAAACCAGATACATAGGTGTTCAAAGGGTGAAGACAGCAAGATTGCAAACCTTGAGAAGTGAGTATCAATCTCTAAAAATGAAGGAAAGTGAGACTATAGATGAGTTTGCTGCCAAACTAAGTGCAATCTCATCTAAGTTTACTGAATTGGGAGAGACAATTGCAGAATCTGCATTGGTAAAGAAGTTGTTAGATTCTGTACCAGAGAGATTTATCCATTTGGTGGCTTCTATTGAGCAGTTTGTGGAATTAGATACTGTCTTGTTGCCAGAAGTTGTAGGTAGGTTAAAGGCCTATGAAGAAAGGACTGGAATGAAGGCCAAGAATGGGGTTGGGAAGGAAGAACAACTGCTTCTAACCTACAATGAGTGGCAGTCAAGAAAGAAGGATTCCAAATTCAAGGGTAAGAATGGAAAAGAGGGAAGTCAATGGAAATCAAATAATGCAGATTATAAGAACAATCAAAAGGGGAAAACAGGAGATGGAAATTCAAAAGAATTCAAGAAGTGGCAAGGAAAGCCAAAAAAGGATAAGTCCAAAATTAAATGCTTCAAGTGTGAAGAATTTGGACATTATGCAAGTGAATGCCCCAAAGGAAAGGTTAAAGAGGAGGAAATAAAATTGGTGGAATGCCATGATGATGAACCAACCTTGTTTCTGGCTTCTTGCAGTGAAGAATTAATTGAGGAGATCAACCTCAATGAGGTCAAGGTATTGCCCTCTAAATTTGTAAATGATGAGGATGGTAAAGAAACTTGGTATTTAGATAATGGTGCATCAAATCATATGACAGGAAATGAGAAGTGTTTTTCTGTATTAGATAAAAGTATAACAGGAAATGTGAGTTTTGGTGATGGATCCAAAGTTAAGATAGGTGGAAGAGGTTCTATTCTATTTGAAAGTAAAACTGGTGAGCAGAAGCTTATGTCTAATGTCTATTTCATACCTCAATTGAGAAGCAACATTCTCAGTTTGGGTCAAGCTACTGAAGGAGGTTGTGAAGTTAGAATGAAGAATGATCAATTGTGGCTTTATGAGAAGACTGGGAGATTATTAATGAAAGTTCAGAGGGCTCCCAATAGACTGTACAAAATCAACTTGAAGACTGGTGATCCATTATGTTTCCTATCTAATGTGAATGATGAAAACTGGAAATGGCATGGTAGACTTGGGCATATGAGTTTTCAAGCCATGGAGTCTATGGTTAAGAATGAGCTTGTTGATGGAGTACCAAAGTTAAGTCACACAAGCCAGTTGTGTGATGCATGTATGGCAGGCAAGCATCAGAGGGACAAGTTTCCAAAGGAATCAACGTATAGAGCAAAAGATCCACTTGAGCTTATTTCTATGGACTTGTGTGGTCCTATAACACCTGAGACTAAGGCAGGTAACAAATATTTTATGTTAATAGTGGATGAATATACTAGATATATGTGGATTTATTTTTTGCAAGGCAAAGATCAAGCATTTGCAGCCTTCAAGAAGTTTCAGATTGAGATTGAAGGGCAGTTGAGATATAAAATCAAAGCCTTGAGATCAGATAGAGGTGGAGAATTTGTATCCTCTGAGTTTAGCCAGCATTGTGAAGAAAAAGGCATCACAAGATTGCTCACAGCTCCTTATTCCCCTCAACAGAATGGAATAGTGGAGAGGAGAAACAGATCTATTATGAATATGACAAGAAGTTTAATGAAAGCTATGAATGTTCCTGATGAATTATGGGCAGAAGGAGCAAGACATTCTGTTTATTTACTAAACAGAATTCCTACTAAGGCTCTAGGTAACTCTACTCCTTATACTATGATAAAAGGTAAGAAACCAAATCTGGCACATTTAAGAATTTTTGGGTGTGTTGGGCATGTAAAAGTGACCAAACCACACTTGAGAAAATTAGAAACCAGGAGTTATCCCATGGTTTACCTTGGTACAGAACAAGGTACCAAAGCTTATAGAATGCTTGATGTCTCTAATAACAAAATTGTTGTTAGTAGAGATGTGAAATTTGAAGAAAATAGAAAATGGGATTGGAAGGGTAAAAGGGCAGAGGTGGTAGATAGTTATAATAATAATGATGTTATTGTAACTTGTGAAGATCAAACCACTGTTGTATTAGAAGATGCAGGAAATACTGTAGATAATAATCATGGTACAGGAGATATTGATAGTTCACAAGAATCAGACACTGAAGAGGAGTTGGAAGTGCCTAATAATGAACCTCAAGTTGATCAAGTTAAGTCAAGAAGATCAGGAAGGGTATCTGTTGCTCCTGCAAAGTTTAGTGACTTTGTGTTAGACAACAGGATCAGAATTGGCAATCAAAGGAATGAAGTTGCAAATCACATTGCTTTGTTGTTAGTACAAGAGAGTGAACCTCTAAATTTCAAGGAAGCAATTGGTAATCTGAAGTGGAAAGAAGCCATGAAAGAAGAAATAAGAGCAATAGAAAGGAATGAGACTTGGGAATTGGTGGACCCTCCTGAGAAGTGTAATCCAATTGGGCTCAAATGGTTATTCAAGATAAAGAAAGATGCTCAAGGTAAAGTGACTAAATATAAGGCAAGACTGGTGGCAAAGGGCTATGTGCAAGAGTTTGGGATAGACTATGAAGATGTATTTGCCCCTGTAGCAAGGTTTGACACAATCAGATTGATACTATCTTATGCTGCTAAGATGAATTGGGATGTGTATCATCTTGATGTGAAAGCTGCATTTTTGCATGGCAAGCTAAAGGAGGAGGTTTATGTCAAGCAGCCAGAAGGGTATGTGGTCAAAGGGTCAGAGAATAAAGTGTATAGACTTGTGAAGGCTTTATATGGTTTGAAACAAGCTCCTAGAGCTTGGAACCTGAGATTGGATGAAGTCTTGAAGGAACTTGGTTTTAAAAGATGTAAATCGGAACATGCAGTTTATACTAGAAATACTTCTGATTCAAGCTTAATACTAGCAGTATATGTTGATGACTTGTTAGTAGCAGGTAGTAATCAGAAGGAAGTTGATAACTTCAAAGGGCAGATGCAATCTAAATTTGAGATGACTGACTTGGGTTTATTGAATTACTATTTGGGTTTGGAGGTAATTCAATCAAAAGTGGGAATTGCAGTTAAACAATCAGCTTATGCTAAGAAAATTGTGAAGCTAGCAGGAATGGAAGAGTGCAATGAAGCTAGAGTACCTATGGAACAAGGGTTGAGATTAAGTAAAGAAGAGGGTGGAGTGGAGGTGGATGCTACCAACTACAGGAAACTTGTTGGTTCATTGAGATATCTCACTCAATCAAGGCCTGATTTGTGTTACAGTGTTGGTTATGTCTGCAGGTTTATGCAGGTTCCAAAAGAGGCACACATGAAGGCAGTTAAGCATATTATAAGGTATGTAAAGGGAACTATTGAGCATGGAGTGGTCTTTAAGAAAGGAGAAGGAAAGGGTCTAGTTGGCTATAGTGATAACAATCACATGGTGGACTATGATGATGGTAAAAGTACATCAGGATATGCATTCTTTTACAATGATGCTCTGATTAGTTGGAACTCTCAAAAACAGAAGACAGTTGCCTTATCCAGCTGTGAAGCTGAATTTATGGCAGCAACTGTTGCTGCACAACAAGCTGTCTGGTTGGTTGGAGTTTTGGAAGAAATTACAGGGAAAGGTCAGCTTACACCTACATTGTTGGTGGATAATCAATCAGCTATTGCCTTAATGAAGAATTCTGTGTTCCATGGGAGGTCTAAGCACATACATATGAGGTTTCATTTTATAAGAGAGCTAATTGAAAATGATCAAATTGAAGTCAAGTATGTGAGTGGAAATTTGCAGCTTGCAGATGTAATGACAAAAGCTGTTGGAAGAGTTAGATTTGAAGAAATGAAAGTGTTGTTGGATGTTAAAGATGTCAAGAC
Source organism: Deinandra increscens subsp. villosa (assembly GCA_039602395.1). Taxonomy (NCBI): domain Eukaryota; kingdom Viridiplantae; phylum Streptophyta; class Magnoliopsida; order Asterales; family Asteraceae; genus Deinandra; species Deinandra increscens. The sequence goes on from JBCNJP010000007.1 coordinate 124,303,542, forward strand.
ATGACTATTGTCTTAATTTCTAGTTTTTGAGTGATTATAGCTAAGCACATTAGCATACAAAAACTCTATGAGTCACTGGTGTGTGATGATGCAAGGTTATAGTTGCTTGAAGCTGGGAAATGACAAGAGAAGAGAAGCATGGCAGTTTGACAGTTTTGCAATTAGGGGGGAGAATGTTAGGAAAGTTTAATTGCTCGAACTGTCAAGTTAATGGAAGCTCAGGGGGTTAATGTGTCAAGTTTTAATTCTTGTTTGTTAGTTGTTAAGTGGCTGTTATAAGTTGTTGATCAGCTCACTTTAGTTCTTAGTTTTTCCATTAACGATTTTGATTCAATAAAAGTTTCTCTGCTTCTCTCAATCACTTGTGTTTGCATTGCGTGTTTACGATCTTGATTTCTGATTCAATTGGCATGGGGCGGGATACGTTTTAAGGACTTTTTGAGTTGAGGGAGTCGACTCGACTCGACATATGATACTCCCATCAGCGTACCATACACCGACATATAGGTGTATAAATTTGCGGGCTTCCAACCTACGAGCCACTGTTTAGGTTGTGTGAACTCACTTTTTGTATATATGAAGTGCGTTAATAGCTTAATGGGATATTTACATTGTTTTTGGGTTGTATTTGTTATAATAAACATCTACTGATGGAATGATAGATGAACTTTTGTAACTGTCAATTTAAGTGGTCAAGGTTATAAACTTAAAACTATTAGTTAGTTTCTCCATTATCATTTCCTATGATATTCGTATTGTCTTCATTGTTTCACTTGCTTGCATCCTTCTATCAAACTTTGAAAGACAATAAAATGGAAGTAGCATAAATTGTCAATTTAGTGTCTCCTTTTTATTTTGTTATTATGGTGGAGGGTATAGTAGAAATGAGGGTTGAAGTTATAACCAATCAACTTGTGTCAATTAGGAAAGAGAAAAAATAGTGAATTTGAAAGAACAAAGAAGTAGTGAAGGAGAGGATGGTAGCTAGGCGAATAGTGAAGGTCTTTAAATTGAGAGTAGGAAAGGTTGGGCGAAGAATGGAGGGTTAGTTCGATTCTTGGGCTATTTGCTGCTTTGCGAAGCAGACATGCTTCAAAACCGAAACCAAAGGCATCAAGCCTATGAAGGGAATTTGATAGCCTCTTGAAGCCAGTGAAAGAGTGGATAGTCGTGACCACACCCTTCACCCTTTATACAAAATAATAATTAGGGTGTGAGTTTGCCATATCAACCAATCAATTCCCTATGTTGGACCGGGCCCAATATCCGATTTCCTAACAAAGAAAGTTCGATATCAAAACCTTCATGGGCTCATGGCTTCATGGGTATCTAAATTCTGAAATCTCAGCCCTTTTCAAACGTCACAGTAAGCTGTCTACTAACGTGTCAACTGGTGAGTCGTCCGTCACAGAAAATTACATTTCAAGCCGTCACCGAGCATTTTCCACACGAAATTACAACTATACCCGCGTACCACTTGCACAATCGAAGGGTATTTTGGGAATCATATAAACACCACCAACCCTACGGTCCAATATCCTTCACCACATCTTCACCAGCTCCTCATTTCTCCCACTTTCTCACCCCTTTGTTCCCAAAATCCCTCTCCTTAGAAAGCTATAAATTCATCATCTGTTCATATAAAAGATCCGTTTTTTCAAATTTTCACCGCGTTTTTTCCATCCCCTTTTGTTAATTTCCCCCAATTTCTTTCCTGTCTTTGTATTCATTTCACTAATTCGTCGAAAGATCCAAGAAACCCTAATTCAGATTTCGCTTCATAAAGGTTTAATACGCATCAATTCTTTCGGTTTTTACTTGTTTTCTACTTGGATCTCGTTGATCCGTACACGAGCGATGTGTTAATTTTAAAGCTACCAAAATTATTTCCCAAATTTACGAACCCTAACTTTTATCAATTTAGTAGATCTATCAAGGAAAAATGTCATAAAATGATGAAATCGTACTTTATTGAGCTGGGTTTTTATATTCTTAACTGATTGTGTTTTTTATTTTCTTATTTTTAAAGATTTGAGATTCGATTTGGGGTAAAAGGATTTATGGCTGATCAAGTGTTGGAGGGTGGTAGTCAACCAGTTGATCTCTCAAAACATCCATCTGGGATAGTTCCTATTCTTCAGTAAGTCATATGTTAGTTAAATTATCATTTTCATGTCCCTTTATGATTGGGAAATCCAGTATGTACTTTGTGTGTGTTCTTTAGGCATATGTGTGTGAATTCTTTAGCCTTATAAATATGTTGGGAGAACTCATGATAGTGAGGAGTTGTGATCATATATAGCTAATTTGTTGACCTAATGCTGTCTGTGAAATTTATGCAGGTTTTCAGCTTCTAGGGTGTATGTAATTTGATAACTTGCACATTTTAGTGTATGAGTGGATGTGCGATTGTAGTTGTAGACTTGTAGTGCGGCTTGATTGGTACCCTAAGAGTGATTAATCATGAAACGACATATCAAATACACAATAACAGCTTGTATATGATATAATACGAGTTGCTAACAAACAAGACAAAAATCCATATCAAGCAATTTATATTTTCTAGAAACAGAAATGGATCTGTAGTTAAATTTAGAAAGAAAGATTGTATATCTTTAACTTAAGAAACTTTAAGGGATTCATTATTTATGATATTGAATGATTTGGTTCCAAATCTTACACCGCGGGTACTTTTTTTTTAACTGTGAACACACACCCCTCCTAATATATATTCCTAAAATCCACCTATATCCCACTCGTGGGACCTAAACCTGCACCACCTATTTCCCACTCGTGGGATAAACCAGAGGTGCCACTAGACGCTAGACCAAGAGGCCATCAGCAACTCATTGGGTACTTGGACATGTGTTTTCTGAAAGTGTTTATTGCAGTTTCTAAAATTAGAACAAGCATCAGTTAAATAATTTAATTAAACAGGACAGATAAGCTTAATTAACTTCCCAAAACCAGCTTTCTTGCGAATTTTTTTTACTTATTTCTCAAACTTTGATTATTGACCATAATCACTTTCCTCTAATTGATATACCATGGGCGGTGATGCGAATTTTCCCCTTTTAGTTTGGTTTTCCTTGGTCCTGAAAAGAAACATCGATCTTCAGCCATCATTAAACTTGTGATTTTTTTTCCCTTTTATGAGTTCGTCCCTATAAAGTGCAATTACGCAATGTTTAAGGTTTACTTTTGACATTTTGTATGTTTTGTTTCTCTAACAGCGTTTTGAACTAAAGGATATATTTCCTTTTGTTCATTCAATAACCAAAATGACGGAAATGTCTTTTTTGAGCTATCATATTGCTAATTATCAGGTCATTGTCTGTACATATAGGAACATTGTATCTACAGTCAATTTGGATTGCAAACTGGATCTTAAAGCCATTGCTCTCCAAGCACGTAATGCAGAATATAATCCCAAGGTATCCTTTCTTTTATCCTTTAATTAATGAAACTTCTATTATTCAAATCTCTAAAAATAGTGAAAAGAGGCGTATCTTGTGGGCTAAAATAAATGCATTTTGTGATATACTTATGGACAAGGTTGTAAATGTTGATTAAAATTTGGTCATAATACTTCAAATTTCAATTGTGTGTGACAACAAAAAGATGATACAGTTGCATTTATGTTGGCATTTAAGGTCCTGATCTTAAAGGTGCTCATATATAGTGCCATTTTTTGGTTAATGTTCTTTAGCGTTTTGCTGCTGTGATCATGAGGATTAGAGAGCCTAAAACAACTGCCCTAATCTTTGCGTCTGGGAAGATGGTAAGTTTTTCCCTCTTATATTATACACACCGACCCTTCTAAAATAATGCATTATGGACCCAAGTACTAAACATGTTCGTGTCAAAACGGTTCAAAATAAGCGTGTTGTGCAACAGTTCAAAGATACCCTTTTGCAAAATAGGTTTCGGGCTCAGCACACGCTCCAGTCAAAATGGGAATTTTGGTTCCGGCAGGTTGGGTCTACAATTTTACAGGAAGCACTTTTTGTCCAACTTTACGGAAAATGTTTTTTATTGAAGTACTTGGTGTGTTAAGTTTGATTGAAAAATTTATATTTTTTCTGTACCAATCTATTTTCTAAATAAATATGATTCAGGAGGCTGAATGCATTAAATAATACTTTAAGATACTTTTGACTTAGTTTAGCAAGTTCTAAGTTCTTTTAGTTTTTTATCTTTTATCTATTTGATCTGTTCAAGATGAAAAAATCCAAATCGGGCCTGTTCATAACCAAATACTTTTGACCCTTTTTAGCTATTTTTTTTAGTTTTTTATTATTATTATTATTATTATTTTTATCTAATTTGATCTGTTCGAGATGAAAAAACCTGAATCAGACCTGTTCATTAGCAAATACGTTAAATTTGTCACATGTAGCCAAAGGCCTTCATGTGAATTATCTAACTCTTTAATGGCAAACAAAGGACTGGGCTAAATGGTTTCAAAATTTGGTATAAATAATTATGTTTCAAAACTCTGCCAAGAAAGATTCGCAATTACTTTGGTTCAAATTATTTTGTAAGATTGGATTTGCTAATTTTCTTTCATCTCAGATGTTGACTAACAAAGATTATGACTCGAGTATTTGATATATTTAAACAATGATTCTCCAGGTTTGTACAGGAGCAAAAAGTGAGCAACAATCAAAACTGGCAGCACGAAAGGTACTTGAAGAGTAAAAAACATAAATCTATTATCCCATGGGATAGTAATTAACTAATTATGGCATATATTCCATGGTATTTGGATTATATGGGTTTTGGATAATTTGAAACATTATTGTTTTGGCTAGTTGCAAGAGTGAATGTACGATTGCTTATAAATCTATAATTCTATGTCATCTTTCATTCGTTCGTAGTTTGTTTTTATCTTACACATTATGTTATTTCTTTAGTATGCTCGGATTATTCAGAAACTTGGTTTTCCTGCCAAATTCAAGGTAATCTTGTGATTTTCTTATTATATGTATATTTGCTCTAAAATTTTATTCTTTTGAATTTTATTCTTTTGGCATCCGAGTTTCAGTCACACGTCTTCTATTTTATATAATGTTTTTTTTTTTGGTTTGTAGGACTTCAAAATACAAAACATTGTCGGTTCATGCGATGTCAAATTCCCCATTAGACTTGAAGGCCTTGCATACTCTCATGGTGCTTTTTCAAGCGTAAGTTCATTAGAAAGGGGTATTTTTGGTGTATTTACTAATGAAGAAGTCAATTCGAGTTGTCGTGTGTGTTAAATGGGTCAAACTAAAACAATTAGTTAAAAGAGGAGTGGGTTAAACAGATGAAAGTCTGAAAGTCACCCAATGTCTATTTCAAATGCATACAACCTCCTATCTTGTTCTTCTATAAACATTTAGATTATTACTATAATAATGTTGTTTTTAATTTGTAATTAATGCATTGCTTATTTAAATATTCTTTTTTGTAAATGAACTAAAAGTGTTTGTGTGTCAAGCCAAACGCTTGTTTTAAATGTGGCCTGTTTAACTATATGCAAATTTATTTTTTTCCGAATGCGTTAACCAACATTCTTTTTGTGGCTTATATAGTATGAACCAGAACTGTTCCCGGGATTGATTTACAGGATGAAACAACCGAAAATCGTTCTGCTGATTTTCGTTTCAGGGAAGATTGTTTTAACAGGAGCGAAGGTATGACTGGCCTCATTTCACTGCATGATTCCATTTATCAGTTATGAGAATTACGTTTTGAATTCTTGTTTATGATGTAACTTCAGGTTAGAGATGAGACTTACACCGCGTTTGAGAATATATATCCGGTTTTAACTGAATTCAGGAAGAATCAGCAGTAGTATGTTACCTTACTATTTTTTATAGTTATCTTGCCTTTACTTTTTCGCACAAGAAACTGGATAGATTTCTTAACTTTCCTCGTACACTTTTCTCTACTGAGAGATCTTTTTTGTGGATTTTGAAGTTGAAATCTAACTCCGTTGAAGTATAATATTCTGTTATTGTGACATGAAGTCACTAGAACGAATATTTTCTTTTACAACGTTTGGATAAACAAATTATGTGTTCTTAGGGTGTGGTAAGGTTCGTTTTCAGACCCTACCAATAGTTGTATGTTTGTTTGTTTTTGGTTATTTAATAATCTAAGGTCAAATAATCAGTTTTGGATCATTCGGCAGATATTGTTGCAATGAAACTGAACATCAAAAGACTATCTAATTACGCCTTATTTTAGCATAACTTGAGTTGTATTTCTGTTTTTTTGTTCTTCAATAACTAGTAAAGGTTTTGTTGCAGATATGGGAACATGGTTTTGATGATATAATGTTATGGGTGAAAATTGAGATAAGGGCTCAAGTTGACTTCTGTGAGTTTTGACATGCAATGTGATTTTGACTTTGACTTCCTGAAGTCACTTGTAGTGTAAATATATGGTGGAAATTGTCATCGTTGTAATCGTTATGAAGAGATGTTGCCAAGTTTTTATGATCCAAAACAGAGCTTTCTTAATATTATGCTTTTTAAACATTTTGGTTTGTTAGCGACTGTGAGTTCGACTAGAGCTTAGTTGTCCACCTCTGAGCTCCGGTTATTGTGGTAGAATGGTGTAGGGCTGAATGCACGAACCACACTGGCAGTCAGTTTGGTCTGTAGGTTTGAGGTAGGGTGTGAATGGCATAGGTTTCGGGGATAGTGCTGGTGTGAGTTTTGGTGCCAACAAGGCGGACGAAGGGGTTTGTTTTGGTGGTGGTGGTGAGGCAAGGATTGGAGAAAATCTCGTGTTTTGGTGATTGTTTGGAAGAGGAGTCGTGGGGTGCCATGCTTCCATGTCAGGGCTTCCTGTTGCCACACCAAAGTTCGTGTGCGAGACTTGATGTGGGTTTTGATTCGGGTGTCCATGAAAGGCGGCTCTAATGCCATTCGTTACGTTCCGTTTTGGTGAGATGGGAATCCAAGAGAATAAGAGACTCGAAACTCGATTCATATCTAAATAGCCTTACAGTGGAACCAGTAACACTACTAACTGTTTAAAAACTACAACTACTGGCATACCATTCCAACTACTGTGTACATGATTTAATCTACTGTTACATTTGGTAGACTAATCTACTACGTGTGGGGGTTGCATGATGCATGGATGTGTATGAGAGGATGGCATTGGCATGGCCTGATGGCCGCATGGGTTGCACTGCAATAATCTGGATTTTGTATTTACATAACCATCTTACCTATTATAGTTAAAACATGTACACATGTTTTTATGTACTATAGTTAATTAGTTAGAACATGTACAAATGTTTGTGTGGCTAACTTAGTTAGGGTGGGGGAGTCATTATTCCTTTCATTCTCCTCACTCACACTCTCTCTTATCCATATCAGCGTCACATTAGATTTTATCATTTACTCGCTAACCCTCGCTAACTCTCATTCTTCTCATTCACATTCTCTTTTATCCACCAATTAAATAAGCCAAACCTATTAAAAAATTTAATTATAAAAAAAAAATAAATTAAAATCCTCTTTCTCCTCTCACAAACTGTACCACCCTCACTAGAGTATGCCTAGCCTTACGAAAGGGTTGGGATACCCTCATTTCCCCTCATTCAGGCTCACAACCTCCACATTATCATAGTGTCATGCTCTCATTCAAGCACTCGCCCACCCTTATATACTTAAAGTTGGTCATTCCAGTTATAGTTGGGGTATCCCGACATGAGAATAGATTAAGAATTAGTGTAATCTAGAAATATGAGTAAAGTATCATTTGTTACTAAAAAAAACTTAAAACGGATTTTATATGAAACTAGATTTACAATGCGCGTATTGTCACACCTTGTTGTGGGGATAACGCATGTTCATAAAACAATTGCATTGCTATAATGCAACAAGAGAACAAAAATACAAAGAAACTGATTCATGGCGTTGAAATTAGAATTCACACGCTCAAAGTATCTAGTGTAAGAGCTTAAAGTTATGTGAAAAGACTATACATATTATACCACTAACTCTTGTACTAAATTTGTTAGGTTTGGAAAAAAAAACATAATAGATAAATAAAAGGGAAAAAGACAACAATAGCCTTATTGACCAACACTTATCCTAAAATAGCCCATTGATCAATTTTGTTCTTAAAATAGCCATCAATAGGGTCGTTGGCCACCTTGTCCACGGTCGGACGACCCCACATTCATATGAAATGTTTATAAAGCCCAAGCTTCATTCAGATCATTATATCTTGTTCAATCCTAATCGAAATATGAAATTGAAAATACCGTTGCGATCAGAATTGAAATACGATCCCAACAAGATGTGGTTTGATACACTTTGGTGGCGTTTTGAAAAACCCGATACGAACACGGTGACGGGATGAAGACGAACAACGGTGAAATAACATATGATTGGGATCGAATGACGAAGATGAGATTGAAATCGACTTAATCTGGTTTGTTAGTGAATCTTTGTAGACAAATGAGATGATATCTTATGCGACAAATGAGAAAGTTGATTTATAAATGAAGAAGTTGAAATATGATTGAGATAAACACGTCCGTTCTCAAAATTTGCGATTTCCATAAAACTTAACTAAAATCAACCCCGAAAGTTGCTATGATCTTGTAATTAGCAACCTAGTTAGATGGAACTGATTTTATCAAGTAATTTCAAAACATTAAGTTTCTGCCATGGATAAGCTTCACGAACGAAGGTGATTTAGGATTTCACAAAAATGGAACCAAATTTGAATTTAAGACTATGAATAGAATCGTAGCAACATACCTAAACTCATGAAACTATAAACAACACTTAAACATATCGATTTCAGGTTCAATTTTAGAATCATATGAAGAACAGTTTGACTTTAAAAAGTCAAAATCAAACCAAATTCATCAAGTTAAGCACCGATCTCGATCAAAAACGATGTAGAACACAAAAACATAATAGTTATTCCGGTCGCCGGTTGGAAATACGGGGTAGTTGGCGACCATGTTCGTTCGGGTTTTCAAAACATCACTAAATCGTGTCAAACCACGTGACATTCTGATCGTTGTTCGATTTTGAGCATAACGGTATTTTCAATTTCATATTTCAATTAGGATTGAACAAGATATTATAATTTGAATGAAGCTTGGACTTTATAAACATTTTATATGAACCAGGGTCGTCACGACCATTGCCACATGGTACTCACCCACTCTGCCATGTAGACCAATACCATGAGGTTATGCATTGTCGTTAGGATAATATGAATATACAAAACAATTGTATTGTCACAATACGACATAATTAAAACAAAAATACAAAAAGACAACATAACAGAGGGAAAAAATCACAAGACAAATGCTCAAAGTATCGACAGTAGGACCTAAAGGCTATGTTACACCACAACATCAGAAGTTAAGGGACAAAAACGGCAGGATAGCATAAGTTGAAGGGTTATTCATGTTGTTTTCTTCACATATATGTCATTAATTCACAAGCTTTTAGGTGAGATTTTTTCAAAAAAAAAAAAAAAAAAAACTTGCTATCGGCTCAAAACTCAAGATCACCCAAATGTTTCCTTCCATTCGCTTGAATCTTTGATCATTCGAGTAACTTTATGTTTAGGGCCGGTCTTGGGCATGGGTCAGATGAGCTACAGCCCTGAGCATCAAATTGAAAGAGGACATCAATTGCGAACGACGATCTCATTATTTTTCGAAAAGAACACAACATCGCATCAGGTGATATTTTTCCATTTATTCTATTTTTAAATATATTTTTGTCATTGATATCATGCCCCTCGTGTACAACCATCTGGTGTCCAAAATAGAAAAAGGAAAAAACAACAAGAAAACTTACTCAATCTTTACAAAGATTTAAAAAAAATATTTTAGACATGAAAGTAATACTAGTGGAGAAAATGTTGATGAAACGAATGTGGAAGACAATAATATTAGTGAAAATAATAATGTTGAGGAAAATAATGTTGATGAAAATAAAAAACGAATATGATAGAATGTTTGAAAATAATGAAAATCATTTTAGATGATTTATATGTTGTAATTTAACTGTAAGTTTGAAACTTTTTATTTAGTTAATAAAATCGGCGTAGGGATGAGCCGCTTAGCTTGACTAGGTTCCAAACCCTTAAAACTTTGTGTTGTACTATTTAAAGTTTTTAACAGGGACAAATTTTCGACTCGCGTCCTAAGCATCCAAATTCTCAGGACCGGCCCTGTAATTATGTTATCTACCAGTGAATCGATTGTTTGGATGTAAATTCAACAATGTTGGAACAAGGTCTACATTTTGAATTTGAGAAACCAAGTTTGTCAAATTTCTTATGGATCTTTGACCCATTTTGAATTCCATTGAAATTAGGGCAGCTATACGTCTGGATATTAATTCTGAATTTGGCAGGTACTGTAATTAGCTCCAAAGTTTAATTTTCGAGGGATTTCCATCTCCTAGGGCACGTTCTGGATTATACAAAGGATGAATCGACAAGAAAGGTGTTAAAATACCAAATTTGTTGATGTGGAGTATATTAATTTTCTTTCTTCTCTTAAAGAGTGAAAATTTAATTTTTGATAAATTTAGGAACCAACCCGTCTTAAAAGATTGGTTATTCCTGTCAACTTGTTCAAGTTTACGTGGCAGGAATACCATATCAAAATATTAACAAGCAAATTTAAATTTTAGACAGATGCAGCAGCAATATATATGCATGACTAATGCACGTCCTGCTATAAAGACCATACTTAAAAGTCAACACCTTTTTTTGTTTAAACACCATATGAAACAATAGTTATGTTCTTGATAGAAGAAATCAAGAAATCAAAAGCTATGTTCTTGATAGAAGAAATAACCAACTAAATCACTGGTACCAGGAAATTGTTTCTTAATTCAGTTGACTTTCGAACGGAGCTTGTTAATAGAGGACCGTAAGTGGCAAGTTTTTGCAAGTGATCATGATGTGTGCTGTAAATGTTTGTTTAATACTTAAGCATGAAATGCAACTTGTTAAACTGTGCATTCAGTGATGCTAATATTAATTAAGATTCCTTAACACATTGCCGTTCAAAAAAAAAAAAAAAAAATTAAGATTCCTTGAAAAATATGAAACTATATAATAATACTTTCTGATGTTTTTTCGAAGGCAAGGATAGTTCATCCTGATAAAAATCCTGGGGATCCGAAAGCTGCCTGTAATTTTCAGGTGGTGTCGACTTAGTAATCTTTTTACTCTATACATTAGTTATTCAAAGTTTCTCATACCATTTATTTATATATTTTTCATGCATGAAGGTTCTTGGAGAGGTTTATCAGGTTCTAAGTGATCCTTAGAAGCGTGAAGCCTATGACAAATATGGAAAATCAGGAGTAGCACAGTAAGTGTGACACATCTTTTTGCACCAAGAATTGTAACTATTATTCGTATCCTGAACCAGAAGAACCTTACAAGGGGTACATAGGACCACCTCATCTCCAATATGTATTCTTGGTAGAGTTTCTAGGATTTGGTGTTTTGTGAAGAAGATGAAAATACGGGACATCATGTTGATTAAATCAATTGTGGCAATATACTTATGAAACCATAATTTAGAAGCTGCCTGACAACCGGGGATAGCAATAGCAAATATTATGTTTCGAACATTAGAAAAGAAATCTGAAATTTAATATGCCACTTTTAGGCCGCCACGAAACAATGTCATGCTAGATTGGTTTTAGCTTTAGAAGATTTTGTCAGGCTAGTCGCATATAATTTCATTTGATTTGAAAATATTGTGTCATTTGTCATTAAACTCTGTTAGATATTTATATCTCCAGAAGATAATAGGTGAGGTTCATGTTGTAAAATTTGGAAATTTTGGTTTGGCAGTCTTAAGAACTGTGGATACTATATGTACTCAATGATGATATGCAATGGGATAAACAACATTTTTTTCATCCAATAAGCTAACTGTATGAGGTTGAAGGATCGTACGTCAATTCATAATACAAAATAGGCGGATTTGGTAATGGGCATCTTTTTGTTGAAAAGGTGAAGTTCATGTTGTACAATTTGGATATTTTGGTTTGCCAGTCTTAAGAAATTTTGGTTGGGTATGCTTGATCCGAAACGTCTTTTATCCGAACTTTTTGGATTTTCAATGAACAATCTGCCATGTCCAGAAACTGTTTTGTAATAACAGTTTAAAACTGTTTTTTTTTTTGGTACTTCCTTTCAGTGATTCAATGGTGGATCCTGCAGCTATTTTTGGCATGCTCTTTGGTAGTGATTTGTTTGAAGATTATATTGGACAACTCTATATGGCTACCGTAATAATCACACATGTAAGTGTGAGGATGAAAGTCTAAGAGAGGATGAGGTTATACATTCTTACTCAAATTCTAAAACCAGAATAATTACACACGTAATTGTGTATACTAGCAACCTTACTTCAATTATTTACCCTTTACACTTAAAAACATATCCTTGTTTCTCGTTACTGTTGACTGCAAATAGGCATTGGCTTAAATATAGTTTAACTCTGTGTATTTAGAATGTGGATAGTTCTGATCATGTGGAGTGTTTGGATGTGTTTGAAGTTGTACTAATTAAAGCTTGACAAATTATGATTATTTAATAAACTAACTAGAAAGGACATGCTTGTGAAAAAAGGAGAACCGGCTTGTGAAATGGTAAGTGATTGTGTTTCGGGTGCTCAAAGATCCTAGTGTTTCGAAAGAGGGGCTGAAGCAACAAGCAACTGGAATGAACAACAAGCTTGGAACAATATTTCAAGTAAGTTATGATGATCATGTCTTCACGTTGTATTCGTCACTTGAATAAATTTAGTTAATAATAGGAAGAAAATGAGATTGCATTCTGTGGTATTCTCAGGTTCACATAACTGGAAGCAATTCTGATAAGAACAAGTTTTGACTAGGGTATAAGTTCAATTTTATAAACATTAATAGTGGTCTGATTCATGGAGCCAAGGGCAGTTACTGCAGAGAGAACAGTTTGCACCAAGAAGGCGCTGAGGCTTCTTCATCCAAGTAATTAACATTCCTGTCCATGTATGTCATCAAGTATGCTGCCAATGTTCATTTGTCAGTTATTTTAGCCAATTGCTTCATTCATTTATATATACTTATATAGATGTATGCATTTTTAATTTTAATTAATTAATATGTTTAATTACTTACTTTTGAGGATGATAGTAGAGTTAAATGTGTCCTCTTGCCCATGGAGGTACTGCTTGTGTTGTAAAAACTGTAATGTGTATCTATTGGGCTTAATTCTAACATAACGGGCTATGTGAGCCCATGCAAGCCCACCCTAATCTAGAGGTGTACATAAAAACCGATTTACAAACCGAACCGGTATAAAAACCGAAACCGGTCCGAGATAAAAACCGGTTTTAAGAAAACCGATTCGGTTCAAGTATAAACTGGCAGTTTCCCATCGATTTGGCATTCTCATTTAGCGAACCGGTTTCAAACCGGGTTGTCTTTGAAACCGATTTGGAACCGGTCCGAAACCGCTTTAGAAACCAGTTTATTATTAATTCCAATTAACCATTAATCACTTAAATGTTATTAGCTGTAATTCCAATACAAATAGAAGTAGTACATTTTTAGTTCTACTAATACTTGCAAGCTTTAAATTTGTAGTCTTGTACTTTTGGCCAACTTTTTTCTCTTATATCAAGCCTTAAGTTTTTGCTTAATTGATTATTTGAGGAATTAAAAAAAGCAAAAAAAAAAGGTTTTTTTTACAAACCGGTTTCAAACTGACCCGATTCAGTTCTATAGGTTTGAGGTTTTGTTGCTTCAAACCGGTTTGTAACCCGAACCGATTTTATTCAAACCGGTTTTGACCAAAGTTGACCAAACCGGTTTCGGTTTACAACCCGAACCGGTTTGAAAAAAAAACCGGTTTTGTACACCTCTACCCTAATCTAGTTTAATTATTTAAATTGACATAATAATTATCTAGAATACCTATTTAATTATTTTAAAGGATCAAGATAATTAAGGCTATGTGTAATCGGGCGTGATAACACCCAATCCCCCACCATAGCGCCCCTCATAGCGCCCCTGGGCACCCCCCGGGGCGCTATGTTGCTCAATTTCGTCCGCCAGCGCCATGCCCATCACGCCCCAACTTGTTCAACCAATTCAAACTAGCCAACCATAATGCTCCATGTCATTTTAGGGTTTTGGATTAATGGGGTCTGGATTAATAATCCATCCCTAGTCAAGCAGGCTGTGTTTGAGCATTTTAAAGATAGATTTTCAGAACCGCTCCCTTCTCGTCCTAAGATGTCTAATTGTGGCTTTAGGACCTTATCTGACAACCAAAGGTCCTTCCTTTCTATGCATTTTTCTATGTCTGAGTTGAAAAGGGCGGTGTGGGATTGTGGTAGCGACAAAAGCCCGGGTCCATACGGTTTTGTTTTCGCTTTTTTTAAAAAATTCTGGAACTCCTTTGCTGTTGACTTTAAAGAGATCCTTGATGCTTTCTATTGTAACGGAAAAATCGGTAATGGGGTAAACTCGGCTTTCATAGCCCTTATTGCTAAAGTTAAAAATCCAACGGATGTGGGAGATTATCGGCCTATAAGTCTTGTCGGGGCTATTCAGAAGGTGTTATCTAAGGTGCTAGCTAACCGTTTGGCTCTTGTCTTGGATTCCATCATCAGTGAACCTCAATTTGCTTTTGTGAAAGACCGATATATTCTGGATGGTCCTTTTATTATTAACGAAGTTTTGGCGTGGTTGAAGTCGTGTAAGGGTGAAGCTTGCTTTCTCAAGATCGATTTTGAGAAAGCCTATGATTCGGTTAATTGGGCTTTTTTGGACAACGTTATGGAGTTTATGGGTTTCCCGCCGTGTTGGAGGCTGTGGGTTTCTGGGAGTCTTATTTCGGGTCGATCCTCGGTGTTGGTAAATGGCTCCCCGACAAAGGAATTTGACATGACGAGGGGCCTTCGTCAAGGAGACCCCCTCTCCCCGCTTCTTTTCACCCTCGTCATGGAGGGGTTGCATGTTTTGGTTAACAGGGGTTGCTTGTTGGGGACTTTTAGAGGTCTAAACCTTCCAAACAATGGTCCGATGCTATCGCACTTATTTTTCGCTGATGATACTCTTTTTATTGGTGAAGCCTCCCATTCCAACTTTGAGAATCTTGCAAGGATTTTGAGATGCTTTTCTTTGGCTTCCGGCCTTAAAATCAACTTCAAGAAAAGCTCCCTTTTCGGTTCTGGAGTGTCTAGCTCTTTCCTTGGGGAGTTGGCGTCAAAGCTTCATTGTAGTCAGGGTTCTTTTCCGGTCACTTACCTTGGGGTGCCGATTGGGCAGAACCTCAATCGAATCAACAGTTGGAATCCGCTTATCAATAAGGTGGCTAAACGCCTTTCTAAATGGAAGCTGGATAATTTGTCGTTCGGTGGAAGAACGACCCTTTCTAAAGGGGTCCTTGGGGCCATTCCTACTTACTACCTTTCGTTATTCAAAGCCCCTGCTGCCGTCATTAATTCCTTGGAGGCCATCCGGAGAAAATTTGTTTGGGGGAGTCCTTAGGGAATACAAAAATTGCGTGGGTTTCGTGGGGGAAAATGATCGTTGACAAAGAGGAAGGGGGTCTGGGAATCGGTTCTATTAGAGCTTCTAATCTTTCGCTGCTCATTAAGTGGTTATTTCGTTTTAAGACCAGACCGGATATTCTTTGGGCTAAGGTGATTCAAGCCCTCCATTCGAACCGTAATAAGGCTATGGAGTTTCCGGTGCGTAATTCGATTAGGGGTGGTTGGGCAAACATCTTAAAAGCGTATGAGGAAGCCCAAACTCTTGGACTTCTAGTGAGCGAAGGGATTCGGTGCCGGCTGGGTAACGGGCTCCGTATTCGCTTTTGGGCGGATAATTAGTTAGGGTTTGGGCCTTTGAAGAATCTTTTCCCTAGTACGTTTAAAAGAGAGCAATTCAAAGATTGCTTAGTCGCTCACAGTTTGGTTTTGGAGGGGGAAAGGACTACTCTCAATGATCTGTGGACTCAGGGGCTCTCTTGTAGTTCAACTGTTGATGAATTGAGAATTCTTAAAGTATTGGTGGAAGGTGCTAATATTAGACATATGGAGGATTATTGGGGATGGGGTAGTTCTGTGGCCGATGTGTACCCGACGGGCGACGTGCGGAAACATATTCAAAAGGGACTGTTAGGAGTTAACTCTCCTAAATTTCCTTGGATGCCTTGGGTCCCTCTTAAAGTCAGTGCTTTTGCGTGGAGAGCGGCTATGGGCCGCATTCCGTCCAAAGTCGGGATGGCCTCGAGAGGGGGGTCTTCGGAGGTTTTATGTCCGGCGTGTCGGTGCTCTGATGAGACCTCTAACCATTTGCTCTTCCAGTGCCCCCCGGCGATCGAAGTTTGGGCTAAGGTGGGAAGATGGTGCCGATCCTCCTTGACCTCTTTGTCGTCGGTCTCTGATGTCTTAAATTTTCATGTGGATTGGAATGGTTCTAAGAAAGCCAAAAAAGTTTTTCTAGGTATCCTTCTGTCCACTATCTGGAGCATTTGGAAAGCACGAAATAACCGCATTTTCAACAACAAAGTGGAGAGGGCTGATCTTGTGTTTGACAACATAAAGTCGGTGTCTTTTTTATGGATCATTAATAGGGGGAATTTAGACAATATACAGTGGGCTCAATGGTGTAACTTTCCGTTCACGGAATTGTAATCCTCTCTCTAGCTTCTTGCTCGAGAGTTTTTCTTAATATATTGGCTGTTTCTAAAAAAAAAACATAACCCCCCCTTCTTGACTACACACCCATGTCACATAACCCCCACTTTGCCACGTCAGCGCCACATATCACATAATGCCCCATGGTGGAGCATTATGACTACACATAGCCTAATAGGAAGTGTATTAGGGTTAGGAGATCTTTTCTTGGGCAACAAGGTTTTTGTTCTTAATAAATACTCCTTGATCTAAAGAGACATGATTATGAGAGTGGTGTAACTTGAGTTTTTGAGTGAATTTTTCTCTAGTTATATTTGTGTGTTGCTTTCATATTTGTTTGTAATTCGATCGGGCCTTGAGTATCAAAGACTTTTTGTTTTCTATTCTCATCTCTTTTGTGTTTTTTTTTCGTTTCTTTTTTTCTTTTTAAATTTATCGTAGGTCAAGCTTGGTTTGTTTTACATCGAGTGCCTTCATTGTTTGTGCTTTTCCTCCAAGTGGTGATGTTTTTATTCTAGAAAATTTATAAATTGAAATTATAAATTATCATAAGAAAAAAAGTTTAGATATTCATATAGAATTAAAAATAAGTTAGTTAGGAAAGATCCATGAAAAGATTCTTGTTTGTTGACGTGTCAATTACAACTTGGAAATTTTACATAATTGAACAAATGATTCAACGTCAACAATCCAAAAGACTTGCACAACCCATTTGATACGTTTAGAACCAAAATTAGCACATGTATAATTTCTTTTAACGATAACACACTTTATAAAAATTAAATTATTTAAAAAATTTCCACTTTACATACGAGTTATAATAGGGTGACCTGGAACCCTCTAGTATCTGCGTATCGCCCCTTAACTAGATAGACTTCTAGTAAATTATGAGAGGTTGACGATCATGTCCATCAATTAATAACGACGTTTGGATTTTGGAAGCAACTTCAACCAATTAAATATCCTTGTAGTAACTACTAGGACTTGTCCCAGTGGTTATCCCCCTTGGCTCTTAAGGCTTTGGCCACTATGTGACTCGGGTTTTAATCTAAGGGAGACAGTTTTAGCTCATGTGGTCCCAGGAGGGGATTTCTACAAGGAGAAAGCTTCAGGAGGGGTGTCTTGGTTCTCACGGAAGTCCGAATAATCGACCTTCGACATAGCCCCGCAAAAGTAGGTTTACACGTGAGATCAAGGTCGTCTGGTCGATGCCGTTCCAAAAAAATATATATCCTTGTAGCATAACATTTAAAGCAATGTGTATAAATGTGTATATCAATTTATACCGATTCTATACTTCCATATGAAACAACCACCTATCTATAGATATGAAATGTAATCTATTTTTCTTAACAACAATTTTTCTAGGATACATATATTATATATTATTTTTACTCTATATGATTTGAACTTTTAACCTTACTAGATGTTTATGTTAAAAAAAAAGTTTTAAACAAGCAATATTGGTTACAAAGTATTAAAAAACACAAACTAATAATCACAATACATCACCAACTTAGAAACAATAAAAAACAAGCATAGTAACATGTTTTGATGAAACATACGTGCGATTCGATAACAAAAACTAAATTCGGTTCCTGGTATGTGTTTGTTTCCTCTTCTTACGTCTTCTACAGGGGATATGCCGGCCTCCGGCATTGGCAATAGCCGTAAACCACTTTGGTCTTCCAGTTGACAACATGCGATATCCCAACACCAGTCCAAGTAGAGTTCCACATCCCAGTCCCAACAACCCTGGTTCCATGTAATTAATCCGCTCTCCTCCCTCGGCTTCAACTTGTGCGGTACTTAGATCTTCGCACTGCGATCTGTATAATGGGGGCCCGCAGAGTCCTGGATTCCCAAGATACGAGTCTTCTTCAAATGTCAAAAGTTGAGGTCCTTCTGGAATACGGCCCACAAGATGGTTTTGTGAAAGGTTGATGATTTCTAGAGATGTCAAGTTTACAAGGCTTTGAGGGATTTCTCCTTCGAGTTGGTTCCTAGATAAGTCTAATGATTCCATATCCTGGATAAATCCTAGAGCATGTGGGATTTGACCATTGAGGTTGTTATTGGATAAGTTGAGCACTATTAACGACTTCAAGTTACCAATGACGTCCGGAATCTGCCCATCAAATCTGTTACTTGATAAATCAACGATGGTGTATTTAAGGTCAATTATTGGTTGCAAACCTTTCGCCGGATTAATGATAGAGTAATAATGCAAGCCACTGATGTTCACAAAATCTGTTCTTGGGCCTTTGTCCACGTCCTTGATGGCATTGAAATTTTCAAAATACTTTTCAGGAAGACGACCTATAAAGTTATTATTGGATATGTCGAAAACAAACAAACTAGAAAATAGGAAACCTGGTGTAGCAGAGGCTTCAATGGTACCGTGTAGATTGTTTGATCTAAGAACAAGAGCCTGCAACTTTGGAAGATCTCCTAACCAGCGAGGGAATGTGCCATTTAACCGATTGTGTCCGAGATCAAGTAGTTTCAAGGATTGACATTTGGACAAGGAATTTGGCACCTCTCCTTCTAACATATTTCCATTCAAGAGAAGCCCGTCTAGACGTCCACAATCCCCGTACACTTTTGGAATTGTACCATTGAATCTGTTTTTTCCCAAATTTATCATTGCAAGTGAGGAGGTGATATTTCCAAAGCACTCTGGAATCAATCCTTGAAAGCTGTTATTCGACATATCCAGATACAAGAGACTGCCCATGTTGCAAATTGTCATAGGAAACGGTCCTTGGATCATGTTGGATCCGACGTTCAAAGACACTAGAGAGGAGTTGATATTTCGTAAGCATCTTGGAACCATTTCGCTGATTCTGTTATCTGATATATCCAAATACTTAAGACGTTTCATGTTACAAATCCATGGAGGAAATGATCCTGCAATTAGGTTGGACTGCAAATACACATATTGTAATCCAACGGACCTGAATTCTGGCAAGCTTGTGATGGAGTTATCTGAGAGGTCCAAATAAGTCAAATTGTTATTTCCTCCAATCTCCCCTGCCCAAGAAGGAAGGTGACCCCTTATATAGTTGCTAGATAGATCTAAAACTCGAAGATGTTTCATCGCTCTTAAGAAATCCGGAAACACGGATAGGTTGCAAGAGGCCAACCGTAAGTCAAACAAATAAGGGTTGGCATAGTGACCATTATTTCTTATCACAACAGATAAGCCGCTGTAAGAGAGATCAATTGCTTCAAGGCTTGGTAGGCTAGATAACACTATATCCAAATCTGATAAACCTGTATGTTAAACGATATTTAAGATTTTAGTTGATCCACAACTGATTTAACAACTGGTTTAAGAAAAAGAAGAAAAAAAACGTTCTTTGACAAGTCAAACATTGACGAATCCGATGTAAATCCCAAAAACAAAAGAAAGTTTAACTTCCTTAGGTGATCAGAGAGAGGTTAGATTAGGATAAAAAAAAACTCAAAAGTTAATTATATATATAACAATTTTGATTGTTAGCCTTACTCACAATTTACTGTATATCATTTGTGACCATTAAGAGTTTGACAAATAACTATGATGACCAATAATATTTTAACATGTCATGCTTATGACATCACTTGGTGAAACACGCGTCTTCTTTTACACATTTATCACAGTTTCTGCTTTTTCTTCTCTCAGTACCTTCATCCCTTCATGATTCATCTATTTTTATCATCATCATCTCTCTTCATCTTCATATAAACTACAATCTGAGCCTTAAACGGGATCTAGATCTCTCTCTACACAATCTTCTCGACATCTTTTGCCTCTCTCTCTCTCTCTCTCTCTCTCAATTTCGTTTTAGGGTTTTGATTGAAGCCGAAATCGAACGATGGTTGTGGTGGGTTTTGTATTGTAGCAGCCGTTGCTCTGTGCTTCATCTACTGCATTTGTTTCCTTCTTTCTCTTCTGATCTGTAAGTGTTTCTGACACTAATCTTCATGATTCGTGTTGCTCTTTTACTACTCTCTCTTTTACCTACTGTCGTTGTATTTTTTCCGGCACGAAACACCGACATGGTGGCGCCGCCGGTGTGCGCTGCCTCCGACGTCTAGGGTTTCGTCGGTTGAGAAGCTTGGAGCTACGATGCTTTGCATCTTGACAGTGGTGACTGTGGGTGATGTTTGATGTTTGCGGTAATTTTAGGCGAATTCCTTCCTCCCAATGGCCCTGCTTTTGAAGAAAGTATTCCCCGGGCGAATCAGTCTCGTCCCCTACTTGACAATCACAACGAAGCAATACGATTTCTCAACACAATCCCCTTCTCATGATCGCCGGTCCAAAGGATATTGAAATTCGCTTTGGGTCTGATTCATGCTTGGGATCTTCTTGTTATCGTGAACCTAATTCGGTCCGCCGGCTTGTGGTCCGCCACCATCTTGGTCCGCCGGTTGCGTTTGCGTCGGCCGTATGTCGGGGGACCGGGGTGGTTGTGTGACCACCTTGGTTACGACGAACGCTTGTACCCCGAATGGGGTATGGCCGTGCCCTTTTAGAGATTTTCATTGTTGCCCTGACGGGGTCGTGGGGTCTAAGGGATTTCCGCGTTTGGTTGCTCACATTAAGCGCCTGCATTTGGCCACCGACGAGAGAAAGGGAGCCTTACGGGTTTCTATTTCCTCGGATGGTGATTTGTTTACTGCTGTCGGGGAATCTCTTAAGGTCTTGGGCCAATGGTTGTGTGGGGTTTGCATGAGCCTTCACGCCCTTAGTCGGGCATGCCATCATGCTGATGGTATGGCTCAGTTCCAGTGGGCCGTCGGGGGTGTTGAGGAGTTTATCGTTGGGATCCCCAGGCCTGCTGTTGCGAGGGACGTCGTGTCTACTAAGGGGGTTGTGGTGAACGAGTTCCTCCTCGATCGTGTTTTCTCTCTCCCTCTCACCACTGTGAAGAGCATCCCGTACAGCTGTCGCATGGCTTTTTCTCATGCCTTGGCTGATTCCCTGGGTAGGGTGGTTGCCATGCCTGACTCCATTGATGCGTGGGTGAGGCTCCTGTTACTTCCGCGCTGCACGCTGAAGGTTTTCTGCCCTTCCAACCGTTTGGAGCGTAGATCTGGGAATAGGAAGTCCTTACAATGCCAGAGTATCCTTCGCTCGTTGGCTGCTTGGGGGGACAGGGATGGTTTCAATGACCTTATCTCCTCGCTCTTTTCTGGGACCCCTCGGGGCGCCTCGGGCCGTGTTCAGGAGGCCTCTGAGGCGGCCCGTTCTAATGTCAAGCAATGTTTGCGGAAGGTTGCTGATGGACATTTCACTGCTGCGGTGAAAGTTTTATGTTCTTCCGGCGTTGCCCCAATCTGCAAGGGTACCTTGGATGCGCTGGTTTCCAAGCATCCCTTCTTGCCTCCTCCGGTTATGCCAAGTTCCTGTTTCTCTGAGCCCTCCCTTGTGGCTGATGTTGATTGTGTGGTTGGGTGTATTAAATCCTTCCCCAAAGGGACATCTTGTGGGCGTGACGGTTTACGGGCTCAGCACATTTTGGATGCCCTTTGTGGTGAGGGGTCCGCGCTCGCGGATAGGCTGCTGGGGTCCATTTCTAGGGTGGTTAATTTGTGCTTAGGGGGTAGGTGCCCTAAGGTCCTGGCGGAGTTTGTTGCGTCCGCCCCCCTTACCCCCTTGCTCAAACCAGACAATGGGATCCGTCCTATTGCTGTTGGTGCTATTTGGAGGAGGCTGGTTTCTAAGGTTGCTATGAGGGGGGTTGGGAAGGAGATGGCTAAGTACCTGTCTGACTTTCAATTCGGTGTGGGGGTCCCCTGTGGTGCTGAGGCCGTGCTCCATAGCGCCAACCGATTCTTGCATGAGTTTCACGCGGACGGGTCGTTGGCCATGCTTACTGTGGATTTCTCCAATGCCTTCAATCTGGTGGACCGGACTGCCCTGTTGCGGGAGGTCCGGTCCCGCTGTCCTTCCATTTCCCCTTGGGTGGATTTCCTATATGGGCAACCTTCCAGGCTATATGTTGGGGATAGTCATATCTGGTCCGCCGCTGGGGTTCAGCAGGGGGACCCTTTGGGGCCTCTTCTTTTCGCCCTTGTTCTGCACCCGTTGGTTCATCGGATTAGGGATTCATGCAAGCTCCCTTTCCATGCCTGGTACTTGGACGATGGCACCATTATTGGGGATGCCATGGAGGTCGCTAAGGCGTTGGATATCATCCGGGGCGAGGGCCCCGCCCTGGGGCTGGTTTTAAACATCAAGAAGACTGAACTCTTTTGGCCGTCGTGCAATGGGGTGAAGATTCAAGATGGTTTGTTCCCGGGTGACATCGGGCGGCCTGAGCTGGGTGTCAAACTCCTTGGAGGGGCCGTTAGTTGTGATGCTGGGTTCATTAGCGGCTTGGCTGTGAAGAGGGCGTCCTCCGCGGTTGACCTTATGCGTTGCCTCCCACGGCTGCGGGACCCTCAGTGCGAGCTCCTGCTGCTTCGCTCCTGCATGGGGGTCGCTAAGTTGTTGTTTGGCCTTCGGACGTGCCAACCTACCCACGTCGGGGATGCTGTTTCTATTTTTGACATGGGCCTCCGGGAGGCAATCGAGGATATTGTGGTCTGTGGGGGAGCCTTTTTTGGGGATCTCCAATGGAGGTTGGCCTCCCTCCCAACCCGTTTCGGGGGACTCGGGTTATGCTCAGCGGGAGATGTTTCCACTTATGCTTTTGTGGCATCTAGGGTCCAGTCGTGGGGGTTGCAGGACCACATCCTTCGGGAGTGTGGCATTAATGGGATGGATTCCGATTTCGAAGGTGCGTTGGGACGCGTACGGGTTTCACTTCCCGATTTCGATTTGGGCGGGTTTTCTTGCAGGGACACCGCCCCCCCTAAAACTCAGGATACTTTGGCGAGTGCCCTGTTTAGCAGAATTGCCCAAAGTTTGGAAGTGGACTTTGCCCTATCCCCCCGCCAAAAAGCAGTGATGGCTTGTCTTCGTGCCCCCCATGCTCAAGACTTCCTGTCTGTCATTCCCATTGAAGGTTTAGGTCAGCGTATGTCCGCTGTCGAGTACCGGGCTATCCTCAAATACCGGCTCATGATCCCCATTTATCCTAATGACGAGCCATGCCCCGTCTGTCGCAAGGCTTGCCTGGACTCCTTCGGCGAGCACGCGGTCCACTGTAAGGAATTGCCGGGGTTTAAATACAGACATGACTGGGTCAGGGATGTGTTGTTCGATGTCCTGAAGCGTGCCGGTATCTCTGCTAAAAAGGAGGCTCCTGTTAATTTTCTGACGGATCCGCTTGAAGGCAGGTCTACCTTACGGCCGGCTGATGTGCTTGTGGCTGGGTGGGCGGGGGGGGAAACACGCCTGTGTTGATCTTACCGGTGTGTCTCCTCTCGTTGGGCTTAGGGACAGCGGGTTCGTCGCGGGGCAGGCTGCGCAGAAGGCCGAGGCGGGCAAAGTCGCTAAACACGAGAGCGCTTGTCTCGAAAATCAACACGTGTTTATCCCCTTTGCCTTTGATACTTTTGGGTTCCTTGCGCCGGAGGCAGTCGATTTCCTACGACGGGTTCAGCGGGTCGTGCACAGCAATTCGACATCCCCTAAGGCTCATAACTTTGTGTTTAGTAGAATTGGGTTTGCTATTCAAAAGGGTCTAGCGGCGCAGCTTGTTGCCCGCTTACCCGCCACCTCTTTGTAATTTGTTGTGTATCTCTAATTTTAATTCTGATTCTTTGTATAACTAACCTAATTGATTCTTCAGGTAAAAACCTAACCTTTTTTCTTTTTAGCTGTTCTCGCCATACCGTTCTCGCCATACCTCCAGTACCGCTCTTCAACTCTTCAACACATGCAACCTCCTTCAACAGTGGCAATCAACAGTCGTGTACCTCCTTGAATAGTACCAATCAACAGTGGTGTACAGGAAGGTTGGTTGCGTCCCTTTTTTATCAGCTCATTTGCGCCTCTGATCGTCGGTTATCTCCCATCGTTGTAGTTGGTGAGTTTCTTCTTTCTTCCGCTCGGTTTCAATTCAAGGTTTTAGGTGGTCATCAATTGAGGCTTTTATTCTCTTCAAAGTTATCAATTAAACTTATATGTTTGATTTTCTTATGAACTGATTATCGATTGAACTTATAAGTTTGATTTTCTTATGAACTGGTATGATTTTCTCATGGGGGATTTTTAATTTTTTAAACTCTGCTCTTATAGAGTAGCGACTCATGTTTTTTTACGTTGGTTATTCAAACTTATCAATGGGAGTGGTAACACACTTTCATCATGTTTTTTTAATTGAAAAAAACACACATTCATACATAAAGGGTTCCCCTAATTAGCTTCAGGAGGTTTTACTCTGCTGATTAGTCAGTGATTTATTTGAGGTTCAGAAAAAAAAGGGAGTGGTAACACACTTTCATGGAGTGGTAACTGATATTTTTGTGCTCATGTTTGAGGCTTGGTTCATAGAAAAAAGGGGGTTCCCAGCATATGTTGAGTTTCTTCATTTTTTGGGAGTTTTTGTGTGTTTTAAGGTTTATTATTCTTTGGTTCCCTGGGATCGAGTGTTCTTATTTCAGCAGGTCTTCTATATATGGTGGTTTACATACTTATTGTTTAGGTTACTAATAATAGTTTTTATTGTGATGCAGGTGTTGGATGCTCTCATCGTGGTTTCTCATTTGAAGGTATAACTTATTTTCTATGGTTTTGCTACAGTTATTGTGCCTTGGTAGTGATTAGTGTTTGGTTGTTTGTGATGGCTACCGATGTGGTATTCAGGTTCTTGGTTCGGTCATTTTAGTGTGTGTTCTAAATAGGTCTGCTTTTGAATCTGCACATACTATAAGCTGTCTTGGGGGTTGGTTTGTGGTGGCATAATGTGGTCTCCGTTGTTGTTTCGTCATACTTAAAACTGTGTTAGGGGTCATTAGTTTTTGGTTGGTTTGTAATGGCTAGATCATGGATTATAAGTGTGTTCTTATGTCCTGTTTGTTTCAGGTACAGTGGTTGTTAAAAAATTGCTTTGTATTGACGAACCTTCCTTCATAAGATTTGCTGAATGTTGATATATTATTCTTCTTATGTGTTTTATGTTTTAGGCATCTCTTTGGTTGTTCGCAATGGCTTCTGCTCTTGCAAATGTCCGGTAAAGTTCGTCCTTTTTTTTATGCTGAAATGTTACAGCCTATGATTTATTGACTGTTGATATATTCTTCTTTTTATGCGTCTTATTTAAAGGCTGTTTGTTCTTACGCATCTTATGTAAGGGTTGGTTGTTTGATTTGCTGAATGTTGATATGTTCTTTTACTTATGTGCATGTGTCCTCTGCTTATGTGTTTCATTAATAACTATCTTTTCTTCCTATGTTAAGCTTAGTAGCCGTGTTCTGTGATTGTGTGTTTTTTACTGATCTTGCTAATGTTTTCATCAGTTATGAAACGGTTTTAGATATTCTAACGATTTTGGCTATGTTTATGAGCCTCGCAGCTGCCTTGCTTTGCCTTTAGGTTGGGTTATACGATACTGTAACGGTTTTAGATGTTGGGTTATGCTAATGTTTTTGCGTGTAATCAACTGAGGGTGTAGTCAACTGACAGAATTTTGGGAAAACCGTTTGCTAATGGGCAATTGTTTGGCTTCTTTGGTGCATATTTTTGGATTTCATCTTACAGATCCTTTGATTTCTAATTATAGGGTGTAGTTAGATGTTTCTACGATAGGTTGTCATTTATTTATACCCTGATTTCAATTCGTTTAGGACCTTCATTCTGTCTTAACTGATAGATTCACTACTTGACTGAGGTTGAATGCTGGATCTGTAACAAACAAAGCACAAGACCATGGCTTTATCAGCGCTCTGCAATTGCATAATATGATGTTAATATCCAACACTAGCACAGCTGATCATGATTAAGCTTAAAAAGCACATTGCATTTAACTAACCCCTAAAGTTTGCAATATTCTGGAAATAAAAAAACCCTGGTACTTTTCACAAATCACTTATTCAGCTAAAATAAGACATGATCAAGGTGGAGGGAACAAATTAGGTCCCAAACTTTTGATTATATGTTTCAGCTTAGGGAGACTTTTTCTGACCTTTTAGGGTCAAAATTATTGGCTTGGAAAGTGACTACCTTGATATTGTTAATTGTTTATAACGCTCGATTTCAGATACGCGCGTATGACCCGTTGTGAAGGCTTGGACGGACACCACCGCCGCAACGCGCAGTTGGTATCCATCTTGTTTTAACTATTAGATATTCAATATTTCAATTAAATGAAAATTTACAGCATAATGTTTTTCTAGTGTATAATTAGATAGAAAAAATGAGTATTTTTCACTTTTTATCAAGATTTTGTTGGTTAGTTAATACCTTATTAACTAATGTTTAGGACCAAATTGTAATTCTGATTAAAGATGGAGGGCTTAGATGTAAATTCTTTAATTGTTTGTTAGCGGGTAGTTAGATTAATAGCCTTTGAGATTAGCTTAAATAGTTTAGCTCTCGATCATTGTTCTGTAATCTTTCTTCTTGTAATTCCTTTCACAATCAATAAGATTTTCAGTTTTCTTGTTAAACCTTTTGTTCATAATCTTCATTTAGTATCAGAGCATTCTCTTATTACCGATCAAGAATTCAATCTCTTCTTCAATTTCTGACCTAAAAGGGGACCGGTGATCCTTGTCTTTTCGGTCAAAATTCACCGATTCCTCACATCGCCAAGAAGGCCTTCGCCTCTCAAATCGTTCTCTCAGAGTAGACCTTCGTCTCCAACAATGGGAGACGTAGCAGGAAGGCAAGTTGTCAGGGAAAATTATACAACAATCCCGTTGCAATGTCCGATATTGAGTGCGACGAATTATTCAATTTGGGCGGTCAAATTGAAGGCGATCTTCAATGTCCACGGCTTGTGGGAGGCAATCGAACCAGCA
The DNA here is from genome assembly GCA_039602395.1 of Deinandra increscens subsp. villosa. NCBI lineage: Eukaryota > Viridiplantae > Streptophyta > Magnoliopsida > Asterales > Asteraceae > Deinandra > Deinandra increscens. The sequence continues at coordinate 124,331,149 of JBCNJP010000007.1, forward strand.
GAAGGTGCATAGGTCGATCCCAAGAAGAACAACGCTGCAATCACCTATCTGTTCCAAGCCTTGCCGGAAGATCTGAGAATTCAGGTGGCAAATCAGGATACTGCAAAGGAGGTATGGAATTCGATAAAGACAAGATATGTAGGAGTTGAAAGGGTTAAAAAGGCCCGGTTACAAACTGTAAAATCTGAGTACAATGCTCTTAAAATGAAGGATAATGAGTCTATAGACGAGTTTTCTGCAAAGCTAAGTAGTATAGCATCTAGATCAGCATCATTTGGAGCCCCAATAGATGATCCTACACTAGCTAAGAAACTATTAGATTCAGTCCCTGATGTATTTGTCCATATTGTTGCCTCAATGGAACAATTTATGGACTTAGACACCATGGTATTTCAGGAGGCAGTAGGAAGGTTGAAGGCATATGAGGAGAGAATTGGTAGGAAGAAGAAGACAGAAAATATTAAAGATGATCAGGTCTTGTTGACATTTTCAGAATGGCAGGCTAGATCAAGGGACAAAAAGGGAAAGAACAAATGGGATAAGACTGGAAATAGGTTTAAAGACTCACAAAAGAGTGATAGGAAACCTAAATTTGTGGATAAAAAAGGAAAAGGGCAGAAACCAAATGATAGACCTAAGAAAGACAAGTCTAAAATAAAGTGTTTCAAGTGTGATACATATGGCCATTATGCCAGTGAGTGCCCAAAGAAGAAGGTTCAAGATCAAGAAGTCAATGTGTTAGAAGATTTAGATGATTTAGAGGATGATCCTACATTATTGATGGCATGGGCTATTGAGGAAACCAAGCAGAAGGTGTTTCTGAATGAGACAGGAGTTCTCCCATCAAAATTTGACTCAGATGCTGCTGCTGAAACAGGGACAGATGGAGTTGAGTGGTATTTGGACAATGGGGCCTCAAACCACATGACAGGTAATCTCTCTTTATTTTCTAATTTGAATACTAACATAATTGGTAATGTCAATTTTGGGGATGGGTCAAGCATAAAGGTAGAGGGAAAGGGCTCTATAATCTTGAAGGGTAAAGATGTAGATCAAAGAACTCTCACTAATGTTTATTACCTACCTAAACTTAAGAGCAATATAATAAGTCTAGGCCAATTAGCTGAAAGAGGGTGTGAGACTAGAATCAAAAGTGACTATGTATGGTTGTATGACAGGGTAGGCAAGTTGATTTTGAAAGTTAAGAAATCACACAACAGGTTGTATAAGGCAACTCTAAGTACATGGACCTCTATGTGCTTTCAGGCTAGGCTAGGTGAAAACAATGGAATTTGGCATAGTAGGCTTGGGCATACTAGTTTGCATACCCTTGAGATGATGACAAGTAAAGACTTGGTTGTAGGAATTCCTAAGCTAAAATATGAGAATCATATTTGTGACATATGTTTAGCAGGTAAGCATGCAAGGGATTCCTTCCCAAAGGAATCTCTGTATAGAGCTAAACAGCCTTTGGAATTAGTTTCTAGGGACTTGTGGGGTCCTATTAACCCAGAAACCAAATCAGGGATCAAGTACTTTATGCTAATTTTGGATGATTACTCAAGATATATGTGGGTCTATTTCCTAAATAGTAAAGATGAGGCATTTGACAGTTTTAAGAAATTTAGATCTCATATAGAGGCTCAATTAAGTCATAATGGATATCTTGAATAGACTCATATAGATCTCATATAGATCTCATATAGACATTCTGTGTATATCTTGAATAGACTCCCCACAAAAGCCTTAAGAAACACTACCCCCTATAGCCTTATTAAAGGAAAGAAGCCAAACCTTGAGCATTTAAGGGTGTTTGGTTGTGTTGGCCATGTAAAAACTTTAGGACCTGATATAAGAAAACTTGACACCAGAAGTAAGCCCATGGTATACTTAGGTGTTCAGAGTGGTACTAAAGGCCATAGGATGCTAGATGTTACCAGGGGTAAAAATGTCATTAGTAGGGATGTGAAGTTTGATGAACAAAGAAAGTGGGTTTGAAATAAAACTAGCATATCAGAAAGTACTAATGCAACCCTTGAGACTAGCGATGTGGTATTTGACTTAGTTGACCAAATAGAGGACGGTGATAATGAGTCTTTGGAAGATCTAAATGGTAGGTATGATGATGATGAGGGTAATCATGAACAGGGAAATAATCCTGAGGGTCAAGCTGTAGATGAGACAGAGGCACCTAAAAGAACTGGTAGGATTAGGAAAGTTCCATCTCATTTGAAGGATTATGTCCTTGATAATAGAGTGAGACTTGCTGGACAAGCTCAGGAGGTAGCTGAGCAAGTGAATCTCCTGTTAGTGCAGGAGGAAGAAGCAGGATCCTATTTAGAGGCTTCTAAGTCTAAAATATGGGTTAGTGCTATGAAGGAAGAAATAGGAGCCATTGAAAGGAATGGGACATGGGTCTTAGTAGATCCTCCTAAAAGGTGTAAACCAATTGGGTTGAAATGGCTATATAAGGTAAAAAGAGATGCAAAAGGTGATATAACAAAACACAAGGATAGATTAGTTGCTAAAGGGTATGTGCAAAAATTTGGTATTGATTATGAGGAGGTGTTTGCACCTGTTGCTAGGATAGAAACCATAAGGCTTATATTGGCTTTGGCTGCAAGTAATAGATGGACTGTTTTCCATTTAGATGTCAAAGCAGCCTTTCTGAATGGTTATTTGCAGGAGGAAGTGTATGTAAAACAGCCAGATGGGTTTTTAGAAAAAGGTAATGAAACCAAGGTGTACAAATTAGTTAAGGCCTTATATGGTCTTAAGCAAGCCCCTAGAGCTTGGAACATTAGACTAAATGAGGTTCTTATAGAACTTGGTTTTAGGAAGTGTAAACATGAATCTGTTGTATTCATTAGGAGTAAGAATGGGTCAAGTTTGATACTTTCTGTATATGTAGATGACCTGCTTATCACTGGTAGTAGTCAAAGGGAAGTAGATGAGTTTAAGGATCAAATGTGTAAAAGGTTTGAGATGACAGATTTAGGAATGCTTTATTATTATCTTGGGATAGAGGTAAGACAATCTGATCAGGGAATTGAACTAGGACAGCCTGCTTATGCTAAGAAATTAGTTCATTTGGCTGGATTAGATGAGTGTCATGAAGCAAAAATTCCTATGGATCCTGGACTCAAATTGGGAAAAGAAGAGGGAGGTGAGGTTGTGGAAGCTTCAGGCTTTAGAAAATTGGTTGGATCCCTAAGGTACTTGACTCAAAGCAGGCCTGATATTACCTATGCTGTGAGTTATGTTAGCAGGTTTATGCAGGCTCCAAGAGAAGCACATTTGAAGGCAGTTAAGCAAATCATCAGGTATGTGAAAGGTACAATGAACTATGGGTTGTTTTATGGAAAAGGGCAAAATGGGAATAAGGAGCATTTGGTTGGATTTAGTGACAGTAACCATGCTATGGATGCAGATGATGGGAGGAGCACTACAGGTCATGCATTCTTCTATAAAGGAGCATTAGTATCTTGGAGTTCACAAAAACAGAAGACTGTGGCTCTGTCATCTTGTGAAGCAGAGTTTAGGGCAGCCACATCAGCAGCTTGCCAAGCTTTGTGGCTCTCAAGGTTACTCAATGAATTAACAAGTCAGGAGCCAAGAAAAGTAAAAATTTTGGTGGATAATAGATCTGCAATAGCCCTGATGAGAAATCCAATATTTCATGGAAGATCAAAACACATTAATTTGAGGTTTCACTTCACCCGGGAGTGCATAGAGAGAGAGCAGGTTGAAGTTGAGTTTATCAGTGGAAATTTGCAAAAGGTAGACATTCTTACTAAGCCTTTAGCTAGAAACAAGTTTTCTGAAATGAGAAAATTGATAGGCACAAAAGAGTAGTTTTGTAGTTCTCATGGGATTGGGAATTTAACACACCATATACACAAATCCTTTGGATCCCTGGTATATGTTGCTAATGTTGAATTATCATGACTTGGGAATGAGTTTACTACTGTGCAGATAGGAAAGGAGAAATCAGAATTAGGGAGGAGTAATGTTGGTTAGTTAATACCTTATTAACTAATGTTTAGGACCAAATTGTAATTCTGATTAAAGATGGAGGGCTTAGATGTAAATTCTTTTAATTGTTTGTTAGCGGGTAGTTAGATTAATAGCCGTTGAGATTAGCTTAAATAGTTTAGCTCTCGATCATTGTTCTGTAATCTTTCTTCTTGTAATTTCTTTCACAATCAATAATATTTTCAGTTTTCTTGTTAAACTTTTTGTTCATAATCTTCAGTTTTTTTTTTAAACGCGTACAGTGTTGTTATATATATAAAAAACTCTTTCGATTTCCTAATACGTCACTGTGTCAAATACTCGTCTTTGCGTTAAATCGAAAGACTATTTTTTTTTATATAGCAACATTTTATATATTTTAAAGATAAAAAACGCTCGTTTTTAAGCTATAAATTTTTTTAAAAAATAATGTCATATGCAAATAGTTATGATGGTTTATAAAGAATGGGGGAAGTTGATAAAAATGTTGATTTCTTAAATTGTCCATCTTTTCTTTTTAATTAGATTGAAGATTTAACGGCTAAGATGGCTTTTAGCCTTCTTATTTTAATAAAATTTCTTACTTGAACATTTCTGAATGATTTTATTGGCTTTACGATCTACATAACAATGATCAAAACCCTTATGATCAAAACCCTTATGAATAATAAACCTTTTTTTATTTCAAACTTAGCATTAAACTTTTTTTTTCTTTTACTCCGACTCTACTTTTAAGATTTTATTTTATTTTAACCTTTTATTGTTTGATCTTTTTCATTTTGAATATTTCATTAATTTTTTTTTTCTAGATCTAAATATACAGTTTTGCTTAATTTACTAAGACATGATTGTAAGAAAGATATAAGACTATGATTGTAAGAAAGATATAAGACTATATAAAGGTGAAGAAACTTGAAAGAGGAAAGTTAGAGTGGTGGGTGATAGGTACCTTGTAGCATGCCACATTTAAGGTCAAGACCAATAACGTCGCCAGTAGAGTTATTGCAGTTGATTCCATCCCAATCACAACAATCTCTACTTGTGTTCCAGTCCATGATCCGAATTGGACCATAACCATTCAAATCCCCACAGTAATTATCTACATAACTGCTGTATAAAAAACCAGAATATACATATAAATGGTGATAATTTGATTCATTAGTGGAGGAAATGTTTCGTTTGAATAGAAGTAAGGCGTCCCTCTGTTCATCAGGGCATCTATGAATGCTATTGCTATTTGTGGAAGATGAAGAAGAAAAACAAAAATTGATGATGAAAAGGAAAAGGGAGTAAACCAATTGTGAATTACCCATTCCGTGTTTCTACATGCTCTACAAACATTCACATACATATATACTTACATATACGAATTGGGTTGTCAAGTCTTTTGGATTGATGTTGAGTTTGTTGTCTGATCATGTAAAGTTTCCAAATTGAAATTGACATGACAATAAAAAAAATACTTTGACCGAACCTAGCTCACAACTAAATATTTTCCAAGCTAGTTAGGAAATGTTCTATTCTTAATTGTTTTATTGTCAATTACAATTTGGAAATTTCACATAATCAGACAAAAACTTCAAACAAATTCTGATATTTTTAAGATAGATAGATACGAAAGGTTCGATCCAAATTAAAAGACATGTGCATCCCAATTCATACGTTCAGAATTAGAACTAGACCACAACCAAATAGACGTTGGTTGAGTGTATCAAGAAGCCTGCCGTGTTGATAGTGTTTTGAAGCAACTTCAGCCAAATTCTAATTTTATTACAAACTCATGTGTAGAGATGAAAAAAAAAAACGGTTTGGATTTCCATATTGGTTCACCTGACCCGATTATGAAACTGGTTTGTGTTCGACCTGGTGATGCAATGTACCATAGGTTTCTACGGGTTCGGATACTTACTGATACAATTTGACTGGAGAGTACCGATTCAACCAATTAGGTTTAGACCATCTTTGTTGGAATAGAATAGGCTCAAAGTATATTTTCTCATTGATTGCATCCCTATATTTATAAGGGAAATTGGAATTAAATAATCCAAGTTATTGGGTAGTGACGGATAATAATCCGAGTTCCAATATTGGCCTACAATAATCCCAATTATTTGGGTCTTGGAATTCATTGGGCCGCCGTTAATTTTTCACTAACTCCGTTAGTTGTGTGCTGACGTGGCACATGTCACGTCAGCAAGTATGATGCCACATCACCTGCCACGTCAGCAAAAATGATGTCACATCACCTGCCACGTCAGCAAGTACTAGCGGAGTTAGTGAAAAATTAACGGCGGCCCAATGAATTCCAAGACCCAAATAATTGGGATTATTGTAGGCCAATATTGGAACTCGGATTATTATCCGCCAATACCCAATAACTTGGATTATTTAATTCCAATTTTCCTATTTATAATTACGATGAGTAACATATTTACATATAATATCCGAGAATAATAGGATATTGACAATAGTGATCTCAACCTAGTCTAATATATCTCATCAGGCTAAGGAGGAGGATGACTAATACTTCGACAAGACTGAATTTCTTTTTAATAGTACGCGAGGGAGTCCTTTGGTGAAGATATCAGCCAACTAATAACGTGATAGAACGTGAAGCACATGAACGTGACCAAGTCGAACTTTTTCCCGAACAAAGTGTAAGTCAATCTCAATATTCTTGGTCCGTTGATGCTGAATAAGGTTCCTAAAAATATGAATAGCACTCATGGTGTCACAGTAAACAAGAGACGCCCGAGAAATAGGGTTGTCGAGTTCAATAATCAGATTACATAACCAACATATTTCGGCAACCGCATGAGCAACATAAGCTCATGTCACAGTAAACACGAGATGCCCGATAAATAGGGGTGATGGTGGTGGTTAGTATTAGTTCAATCGACGCATACCGACCTGCGGTGGGTTGGTAGATCTCATACAGAAACTAGGCAGATCAAGTTCACAAAGATGTGAGTGTTTCTTGGTGTTGAAGACCACCTAATTCGGTTATGAAATTAGGGGGATGAACGTCAGGCTTAATTCGGTAAGCGATGATGAGCTAATATGGAGGAACTAAACTAGACGAGAAGGTTAAAGTTTAGTTGATTCTTAATCAAATAGGATTCTATTTGTTTATTATTTAGATTTAGAGCAGGGGCGGACCTACCTTATGGGCAGGGGTAGCGTCCGCTACCCCTGAACTTTTACTGCGATGTGAGATTTTTTTTTTACGTTTTTGGTATTTCGCTACCCTAAAACTATTTCTTTGCTACCTCTGAAAATATTTTATGCTACCCCTCGAATATTTTTATGGTTATTATTTAAATCCCGACATGAAGTTATGATCAAAAGCCCGTTAATTAATTAAAACCGAACAACTAACAAGTTTGTGCAATTTAGAAATACAAGTTGTAAGTTTAGGGGGTGAAGTGAAACAAATGGAGTGGATAACAAGACTCCATCGACCTTTGAAAACTGACACATTTTGGCTCATTAAATTCAACTTAATGCAATTTCGGACAGAAAATTCTAATGCATTTTTAATGAACTTTTTTCTAATATTTAACTTATGCTCGACCCCAGCTAGGTGCTGCCGCCCCTTGGACCCCGCTTCTTTCGGGGGCGCTCCCACTGAACCCTAATTAGTCTCGACAAAACAAAAAGAAAATTGAGCGCCACCCCTAAATTTTTTTCCTTGATCCGCCCTGATTGAGAGAGCAAGTTGACTTATTCTATAAATACCAAGTTGGGGTTATACAAAATTTTATTCTAGTATTTAGTGTGATTTTGTGGATCTAACAGAAGTGTGAGAGTTATTCATCTAAATTGTGTGTTCTTGGACCGATTCTGATCTTGGCTTAATATATATTTTTGTTTGCTTTTTTCTCAACATTTCGATCTAAATTTTACTAAAAACAAGTTGTTCCAAGACATTACTTTTTGATCTTGTCAATATGAGAAAATACTTTATTATACAACTAATTCAATTTTTGTAAAATCTATACCGGAACATGGGAACAACAAAAACAATAAAATTATGTAATTATATTATAAGAAAAAGTTAAATATTACAAATTTAAATTTTATTATAAAAAAATAAATTATATGTAAAATGAATTGCTTAAAAGAAGATTATTTTTTAAACCTTTTATGTTGAGTCCTAGCGAATTTGGTCCTAAAACAAACGAAAAATAATTACTAAATTCCCCGTAGAGCTAATAGCTTGGTTATTTTTTTTTTTTTTGAACGGCTTATTAAATGCCTAACATGTGAAGATGTCATAATAATAAAGTTTGATGCTCTAGTTGTCAAGTTTGCTGAAGTTCAGCGGCTGAAATGTATTTTATCAATACTAAAGGGACTGGAAGTGGCAAGTTGGAGCTGATTTCTGTTGGTGTACGTTTCTTAACCATTGTTTAAATAGCCGTTTGTATTAGTTCTTAATCAGTTCTTTGATTCAATTCTCATTTCTCTTTGATTCATCATTGTAATCGTTCAAATTAGTCTTCAATAAATTAATCGATTGAATTCTTCTTAGATTTGTTCTTGGTTTTATACCACAATTAGAAAGATTCTGACGTATTATCACAAGACCATAAGCATTTAGGGTTTAAAATATTTTTCAAGTTATATAGTTGGAAAAGGTTTTATTCTTGTTTGTTGTTTTGTCGATTACAATTTGGAAATTCACATATTCAGACAACAAACTCAACATCAACGATTTAAGAGACTTGCAAAACCCAAATCATACGTTAAGAAGTAGAACTGGACCACAACCAAATAGACCTTGCTTGAGTATACCAAGAAGCCCACAGTGTCAATAGTCTTTGGAAGCAACTTCAACCAAATTCTGATATTTTTAAGTTAGATACGAAAGGTTCGACCCAAATTAAAAGACTTGTGCATCCCAATTTATACGTTAAGAAGTAGAACTGGACCACAACCAAATAGACCTTGCTTGAGTATACCAAGAAGCCCACAGTGTCAATAGTCTTTGGAAGCAACTTCAACCAAATTCTGATATTTTTAAGTTAGATACGAAAGGTTCGACCCAAATTAAAAGACTTGTGCATCCCAATTTATACGTTAAGAAGTAGAATTGGACCACAACCAAATAGACCTTGCTTGAGTATATCAAGAAGCCCACCGTGTCAATAGTCTTTGGAAGCAACTTCAACCAGATTCTAATTTTATTACAAACTCATGTGTAGCGATGTGAAATAAAAAACGGTTTGGATATCCAAATTGGTTCACCCAACCCGATCATGAAACGGTTTGTGTAGGACCTGTACTGACGCAGCCCATAGATTTTAACTGGTTTGGATATTTCCTGATACAGCTTGACTGGACCATATTTTTTAGTCTTTATAAGAAAATTAATCACCTTGTCAAATATAAAAAATTTCTATAATGTAATAAATTATCAATTAATGCTTTATAATGAATTTCATCATTTATAATTTTTAAATCTCTTAACCGTTTTTTTTAATATTTATCTAATATTATGAAGGTAAATTCAACTTGTATCGTATACGAGTTATTAAGCTAATGTTATATAAAGTAATATAACTTTGCCTATAACTCTCTCTAAATCTAGTTAGTGTTTCATTCCTAATAATTAGGGAAATCTTAGAGACATCCCATTTTTTTTTAAATACACCTGACCTAGAGGTCACTCGGAGGTCATTAGGTCACCTATATGGGGGGTGTCACTAAGAAAACCTCACCTTAAGCTCAATAGCTCACGTATAAAAGCGGTGCCCACTAAAACTCCTGCCTTATAGGTCAAGCGGAGACCAATGGGTGACCTAAAGCTTTACGTGAGTGTGTCAGCCCACCGACAGACGCAGGAACCTAGGGTGTAAGACAGGAATCTAGGGTTACAACGTAGGAATCTAGGGTTTGCAGGTTTAAAGAGCTCACCCATAGACCTATGTGTGAGCTATAGCTGAATATTTTTTTTGGTGGCACTATGAAGATCATAATTCGGTAACCATTGTGTGACAAATCACTCAATAACATTCATTTTTATAAATGCCACACAATTATGCATATTCGTTTCGTTAAGAAATAATAAAATTCAAAAAGTTATTTAAAATACTTTACACTATCTCATTTTAGCCAAATCTTTTAGTTTTTCAAATATTATCTTTTTTGCTTCGATACGTTTTAGTAAAAAATGATAAACATAAAACTCATCCAAAAAAAATGTCTAGTATGTATATAACTTTTAGAATAACAATATGTTACTCACATATAAATTGTGTCATCCGTTGGAGCTTTAACAACATGTAGGGGCAGAGTATATGTATAATTTACGCAAAATATTTACAAGTATTAAGTTAGTCGCTACCTGTATAGTTATCAAAATAGGTTATAGCCTAATGGTATACCTTGTGTTTATTTTTTTTACAACTTTTGTTTGTTTTTTTTTTCTTTTTATCTCAATGATAGTTTTAGGCCATTTAAAAAAAATCTCCATGATAGTTTTAGGCCGTTTTAAAAATTCAAAATTTCAAGATCCGCCATTAGCAACATGGCCCGTCAAAATCCCAAACACCACCATTATCAAATTAAAAATACAAACATTCACAACAAAACCATTGTAAAATAAAACTACATACATAAATATAACGAGTTTGTACATATATAAACCAAAAAGTACAACTCTAACTAAAACAAACATATACCTAACCGCCCATCATGTCATCATCGGTGTCATTAACGTCGTCATCATCCGCGGAATGATGTGTACCAGAAGGGTCAACACCAAACGTGCCAGCAACAGACACACCAGGAGGTGGTGCTCTATATGGCATATTACCGGAGGCCCTCCGCTCCATCTCAGAGGCCACCAACCACGTCACACTCTGCGACAAACTCTGAAGCAAGTCATGTATCTCACGAGGCAACCGCACAACATTATATACTCGCGGAGGATATTGGGGTGGCGACGGTGGTCGTTGATCTGCCACCGGCTCATTCGGCGCAGCCTCATCTACCCCCTCCCCCGCGACAGGCTCCTCTACCTGCTCAATCTGCATCGCGCCCTGAAGGAACGGTGGGGGGTCAACTAAAGGCACAGGCACATACTCCACAAGCTGAGAATAAGTCCCCACCAAACGCCACGTATTGTCCGGGAATTTCCTAATGATCCTCATCCCTGTCGCCGTCGCTCGATCCGCCCTGCGCGGGCTAACCGGAATTAGTGGAGGGATTCTCCCGTGTGCGATACACGAACTTTTCAAACTGCAAGAAGTTTTCAAGTTGTTGCATTGGGGTTACGCCTATTTTACCTTCAGCCCTCAACTTTGCTGTCGCGTTGTATATGTCTTGAATAACAATTCTGCTATCTGGAAACTCTTTTCGAACGTCATTAAGAATGTGACTTGGCTTCACTCTATGCTGGTATAACCTCTCAATCAGTTCCATCTCCCCATCGGACATCTTTCTAAGTTGTGCGTGCCCCTCCTCAAATACAGCAGGATCATGGTTGTGTGTCTCGTTTATCACGTCCAAGATCCACTTATCACTTTTTCCCCGATACCTCCCAACAAGCATAAAGGGACATCCAATTTTTATGCTACCGGTACGCCTGAGTACGCCCTTGATCTTGGGCTCTCCACTACGATTGCACACAAGTTCCACATCCTTTTTCTTCCTCGACTTACCAACGACAATGGCGAACTTATACTCGCTTCCTCTTTTCTTCACCCAATCCTCCAAATCCGCACGAGAGTCAAAATACTGAAAGAATTACAAGTTCAGATATCAAACGTACTAGATAAACAAATAAGTTAAATTCGAAAGAAATGCTATCATACTTGATCCGTTTTGTAGGAAACTATCACATCGCGTATGCGATAATCATTCGGTTCTTCGTCTGGGATCACATCGCTTTCTTCAGGGTGTATTGAACTACCACTATCATCTGTGTCATTCCCATTAAATGTGTCTGACACGTGTGTAAGTTCCTGCTGTGAGTGATTTCCGTAATCTGATAATTGTAGTGAGTGGTTTGATTGTGGGTCGTACGACTGTTGACCATATCCCGATAAATATTGTTGTGACTGGCACGGTTGTGGCTCGTACAACTGCTGATCATAACCCAAGAATGGTTGTGACGTGTACGGGTGTGGCTCGTACGACTGTTGGCCATAACCCGATAAGTGTTGTGAGTGGTACGGTTGTGGCTCGTACGACTGTTTATCATAACCCGCTAGTTGTTGTTGACCGTAATCCGGTAACGATCCAAAACTTGATAATAGTGACATAAACGACCCTTGACCGTAGTCCGGTAATGGTTGTGTCTGGTACGACTCCCAAGTCGGGTGACTCCCATATACGAAATAATCCTAACAAACCGGACCGATCCAAAATTTGTTTAAAAATATACTTAGTAAGGATCACATTACATTTAAAGTATATTTAAAGATATACTAAATGTTCATATCATACAATTGTGAATTGTCAATCTATGCTTCACAATTAATGATTTTACTACAGATTATAAAATATAAGTATAGTATCTATTTTGTGAAACAAATTTAACGATTTTACTACATAAATTATAAAACATAGATGTAGATAGTACTCTATAGATGGTGTCAACAATGAATTTAGTTGATTAAAAAAATAAAAACTAAACGCTAATATTATTTTTTCGAATGAATGAATTGTTTTAAGTTAATATTCTTTTTATTTTTATTTTCTTAAGGTGTTTTAAGTTAAATTATTTTTTATTTTTATTTTCTATTTTGATATTTCTAAAATATTAGAAAAGTATATATAAGTGACAAATAACAACCAAACACTTCGTAAAGAAATAAATTAGTAACTAACATTAAGAGTTAAATGAACTTAATTTAAAAACTAACTTATATTTTGAAAGATTAATTTATAAAGTTAAGGTTTGTTATACCTGGTTCAAATCTTCGTTTGTTGACTCGTTCAAATCTGGAATCTTCGACTCCCCGTCATGATCTCGTGAATTCGACATTGTAATCTTAGATTCTCACACCAACTATATGATTAAATCAAAGTTGAAGTGTTGTTCAAAAATTGTGAACAAGTAAAAGTTAAACGTTCATAAAACGTATCTTAGACTATCATTGGATTGTGGTGGGAAGAAGATGAATGGATTGTGGGAAGAAGGTGAAAGGATTGTGTGAAGAAGATGAACAACAAGTTCTTTATTTAAAGCTGGCATTTGGCTCCTGTAGGTCACTCGGAGATCACGGTGTGACCTATAGGTACCCCGTGAACGACCACTGTGCCACCTATCAATCACATCCTCGTACTTCTCCGTGTTTTCCGCGTACTTGGGCGGGTTTTTCAGAGTTTTCTTGACCACACCTGTCCTAGGGGTGACTCTTAGGGCATTATGTGAGCTTTTAATCCATGGAGGTGACTCTTAGGTCACAGAGTCACATATATAAGGGGTGCCATCCAAATTTTAAGGAGGTGTCTCTAACAGACCCGAATAATTAAGTCTACTTGGTGTTTCAAGAGAGATATGAACCAACTTTTTAAAAGATACAAATTGATCACTTGAGTAAACTAGTGGTTGCGTTTGATTATGAAATAAATAAAAATAAACTAGTGTCAAAAGGTTCGGTTCACAAAAGGATGTCGGAGATAAACTCATGAAAATGAAATGAAACGTGGCAATATACATCCAACGTGGCACATCTTCACCAATTCAGACAAAAATACCGTGACACGTGTAACCTCAAAACTTGCATGCAAAAGCGTCTTATTCTTCCTCTGGTGTTTTTCCTTAAAATAAAGATTCCATCATCGCTAGCTCCGATAAAACCCACCGTTTCCTTTCCGTTAACGTACCCTCACTACTTCAATTTGAAAGAAAAGAAAAAAAATGGCAGATATTTGTGACGAACACGGCAACCCGATTCAACTCACCGACGAAAGCGGCCGTCCGGTTCAACTCACCGATGAGCACGGTGTCCCCATGCACCTTACTGGCGTCGCCACCACCGTCGACTCAGGACAGCATGCCGGAAAAACAATCGGTGAGTCAGGACCGCATGCCGGAACAACTACTATAGACTCCGAGACCAAGATGCACGGTGGAACCCACTTCGCTCCTATCCCGGGTGAGCCAGTCGTGGGTGGTGGGGTTGACACAACTGTGTCCGGTGGTAAGCCACCGTGCCATCCGGGAGTTGGTGATGCTGAAGGTGGAACGCAGAAGCTTGGACGTCCGGGAAGCTCTAGCTCCAGCTCTGTAAGATCATATATATCACTCCAGCAATTTTTTTTTTTTTTTTTTTTTTTTGAAGAGATCACTCCAACAAATAATTAGCTATTAAACACACTAGTGACAATACACGACACACACGAAAAAAACGAAAAAAATAAGATTTTAAATCGACATAACATGAAACAGGAAAAACGAAAAACGAAAAAATCAGATTTTAAATCTACATATCTAATCCCCTTTTAAAAGGGTCTAGTTTGGGTCAACCCATTTAATTAAACGGTTTGCGTTTCTATTAATAGCTAGGTTTAATACGTTTAGTTAAACATGTTAATCCCTCAAATAGATCGACCAGTCAAGCTCTTTAGCGATCAACCGATCGACTTGCAGTTCGTCAACTTGTGCCACCATTTTAGATAAAAGGGTGGCGATCAGATTACCCAACTTGTGACTCTTTTAGATAAACGGACTTTGTATGACCTGTAGATTTGTGTGACCTGTTTGGATAAACAGGCCACGATCTACTTTTAGATAAACGGACTTTGTATGACCTGTTTAGATTAACAGGCCACGATCTATCTAAAAGGGTCACGGTAAAAGGGTCGCGATCACAAGTTACCCAACTTGCGACCCTTTTAGATGACCCTTTTAGATAAACGGACTTTGTGTGACCGGGTATCTAAATAGGTTGCGATCAGGTGTTACGGGTGTTACGGGTGATAAGTCTAATTTTTAAAAATTACTAAAAATATTGCGATCAGGTGTTACGGGTGATAATTCTAATTTTTAAAAATTACTAAAAATATGGGTTGCATTCGTGATTGAGACTACATACTTCTTTTGTATTTATTTACACACAAAAGTGCTCAATTAATTATTGGCTAATCAATTAGTTTGATGAGAAGAAAAAACATGTAACGAGTTATATAATTAACGATTTGTTGGTTGTGGGTATTGAAAGCAGTCGGAGGAGGAGGACGGAGAAGGGGGAGAAGGAGGAAGAAGAAGGGGCTGATGCAGAAAATCAAGGAGAAGCTTCCGGGATATAAAAATAAGGAGGAAGTTCCGGAGAAGGTGTACACCGCTACTACAAAAGTAACTGTGACGACTCCGGCAGGGCCGCCGGATGTGGCGAAAAGCGAAGAGATTCGGGTGGAGCACCACGAAGAGGAGCACGAGAAGAAGGGCTTGATTGGGAAGATCAAGGATAAGCTCCCCGGCCACCACGCACACTAGCTTAATTCTGATCAAGTCATCTGTCAGCCGTAGGTTAATGTCAGCCGTAGGTTAATTGTTTACGTTTATGGTTTTCAACGTGTGTTGTGGAATTTTATTATTTTAAATAAAGGTTATATGTTCATAGTTATGATTTGTAGTCTTCTATGTACGGTTACTTAGGCTATTCCTAATAACGGTTACTTAGGTTATTTGTAATGAGACGGTTAGTTAGGTTATTTGTAATGAGACGTTATGAGGTAAAATTTTATAATATAACGTCCCATATAATGCCTCACATCACTCCCCGGACGTCATGTTAGGTTTGGAGGTTGAAGACGCCATGCATGTTAATGGCGTCGCGGTGCATTCTTTTGTTTTTTTCCCCTATTGCTACATCTCATACCACATAACCCACATCCTCATAACCCCTATTACACCACTTTAGTCATGAAGCTCTTCTTGATGACGTGGACGTCACATGGCGTATAACGCCCAAAAAAAAACTCCATGGATAGCCTTAATAGCCTCAATAGCTTTGGCCCACATCATGTGTCCCCACCAAATTGAAATCCGAAATACTCTAATCATATCATGTTAATCATGGCTAATACTCTCTAATCATATTATATAAAATCATATACTTATATTATATAATCATATTATATAAAATCATATACTTATATTATATAAAACCATATAAGTGTTGGGATTTTTGATGATGTGGGTTTTCCTTTTTAAACGCAGATTTTTGTTGGACACCTCAAGATTTCAATTCAACACCTCAAACTGTTCTGGATTGGTTAAACCGGTCTGATTTAAATGAGGACAAAAAGTAAACCAACCCGGTTTGTAGGAACCGGTCCGGTTTGAACCTTTTAATATATAAATATATGACCCAAAACTATAAAATATACAAATCTTATATTTGTTATAAAACACCAAATTCAATATATAAAAATCGAATGTCTGAAATTTTATATTTATATCTTTTTTTTTTGTATATTTTTTTAATAATAAACAATAAATATACAACCTAAAACTATAAAATACACAAATCTTATATTTTTTATAAAAACCCTAAGTTTAATATATAAAAATCGAATGCCTCAAATTTTACATTTATATATTTTTGTATAGTTTTTATAAGAAATCATAAACATACAACCTAAAACTAAATATGTAAGATATTTTAGAATTAATAAAAAAACACCTAAACCGCCCCGGTTCACTCAAACCATTCCGATTTGAATCTCGTATTTCGGACTCTGATATGAAAAGTCAGTTTTATTTTTTTCAAATCGGGCTGGTTCGCCCAATCCGTCCCAGTTTGAGGTATGAATTTCGGAGATGGGATGTCTATATAGCAGGTTCTTTTAATACTTCACATACTCATACGGAATTCCCACGTGAACACTTTTTCAATAATTGTTAACGTTGTCGGCAAAATAGTCAAACAACAAGACAATCATAAGCCTATTCACAATCTTTTTTAACCGATGATCTCGACAATCATCTTGAACTCTGGGTGTCTTCTTTACTGAGAACATTCACAGCCTATTCCTTATTTTTATTCCTATAATTTATATATTTATTTTTTTTTTTCTTTTCCACTCATAACCACAATTAAATAATACTTTTTAATACCTCTAGTATTACATTTTTCCTCTCTTCAAACCTCAAATTTTACAGATTTAATAAATTTTTCCTCAAATATAGGGTTCTTCAAAATTTTCCTCAAATATTTCTCTCTCCTCTACTCACAACCACTCACAACTACACCTCAAATTTTATAGTTTACACTCACATCCATTATAGAGAACAGGCTATGAATGCTCTGACCGATTATAGAGAACGGAATGTGAATCCTTTGACCGATGATCTCGACAGTCATCTTGAACTTTGGGTAATCCTCTTGAATTTTGGGTGTCTTCTTCATTGATCGATGATCTCGAAAGTCATCTTGAACTTTGGGTGTCTTCGACAGTCATCTTGAACTTTGGGTGTCTTCTTCCCTGCTACTTCTTCACTGCCACGGACATCATCTAAGCAAAAAATCAGCCATCTCATTCCAATTAAATAAATATAACATTTTTCTAAAAAATTTGTGGCGAGTGATAATAGAGAAAAATTGAAATTAAGTGAGAGAAATTCTTCTAGCATAAAATAAGAGTGTATAGTGTATTTGTATAACACTCGTATGGAAACCATTAAAATTTAGTTATCATTAAATATATTATTTAAATATATATTTTTTAGAGTAAATTACCATTTTCGTCTTTGTGGTTTACTCAAAATTACCAATTTAGTCTAATATTTAAAAATTGCTAATTTCGTCCATGTGGTTTGCAAAAATTACCAATTAAGTCTGTGCTAGTTTAAAAATTACTAACTCCATCCCTGTGGTTTGCTCATAATTATCAATTCAGTCCATTAAATTTTAGAAGCAAATAATAAGTCTGTGCTAGTTAAATGTACTACAATATAGTATTTACATAGATAAATTAATCAATTTTTTTTAAAACAAATAGCCATTGAAACGGGTAAAGATAGTGTATGGTGGGCAGAGGTAAAAATGAGTTTGGAGAAAGAAAGGGTGATTCTATACTTACACCCCTAAATTCCATTTTAACGTGTATAGGGGTATACGTGATGTTTAGGTTAAGAACAAGAATTCTGGCATTCTCTGCATGTGTGTCGGTACGATGAGTCAGTCATATACCTTGTTTATGGGATTATACGCAGCGTATACTGGGCCAGATTATTTTTGTTGCTCATGGTGTTGTGGACCTGTGGTAAGTAGCTCGCCACGTATAGATGTACGCGTGCCATATAGGATCAATAATTGGTGGGTAGGTAGAACCTCTATACACCACATATACCCCTATACGCGATGTTTAGAGCAAAAGTGAAATTGTTCCACCTACCACCAATCTTTTATATATCGAATGATTTCGTTAATCGTTCAATATTTCTCAAAGAGTTGACCCTCCAAATTTCTGAAACAATTCACCACCAAAATTTTCATCTCTCAGAAAGCCCGATGGGTTCCAATAACAAACGTTAGTGGTCGATTCTTTCGATAAACGAGTACGAAGAAGGGTTAATTGTTGATGATGTATACTCACGACACCCGGATTATTTCACCCTAAAGATTGTTCATTCTGGTCATTTCACAACTTAACTAAGGAGGAGATACGTGGGCGGTGTATGTACTCACGCCAATACGTTTAGGTTTTCTTATATGACGCTAATCATGCAAGATATGGTATGACAATATGAACAACATGTGGTTTTACTTTAAGACCAACAATAGTGATCTTGACAGGGGGATGCAACCATTAAGAAACGATGCAGACACCGGTCCGTTAGCCTTGTACAACAGTATAAACGATAACACGAGTATATGTTTATACATTGTGCGCAATGAGTTGGGCGTCAACACCGGCAAAGACTTGCCCATAAGCCGTCGAGACCGTCCCGGCAAAGACTATGCGGCTAAACACGAGTATATGTCTAAACGTCATCATCATGCTTCAGAAACAAAATGATTAGTATTTTTTATAATTCCAACGTAATTAATCAGATGAAATTCATTAAATGTCTCGTCTGGTTCAAATCGAATAGTCCCTCTTTTGTTTGTGAAACCAACTGGTTAGACGATTGAACACCATTATACTACTTCAGAAAGAAATTGATTAGTGTTTTTCATAAATAGCAAACGTACTTTTATTTAGTTTAATAGTAAACATAATTTTAGTAGTTTAATAGTAAAAGTAATTTTATGTAGTTTAGTAATAAACGTAATTTTATTTAGTTTAATAGTATTTTGATAAATACAAAAGAGCATAGAAGTAATTAAATGATTACCTGGTTTGTTTCCGAAACCCACGTCGGGTCAGAAGAAGAAGAGTCTCCACTGAACAGAGAGTCCCGGTACGACATGGTTAATAAATGGTATCACTTCAAATGATGTGTGAATGGTTTTTGGTTTAAAACTCGACGAAATGTATGTGTGCGAAATTGGAGAAGAATGAAAGAATGATAAAGAATGAACGATCCTTTGATATTTAAGGTTGAAATTGGAGAATCAATATGCCACGTATAACATGTCAGACAACACCACTAGCATGACATGTCGTCCATTATTATTATCCCTATACACCACGTATAATAATAAACGCGGCGTATAAAGACCCTAACTACCACCAATACGTCACGTATAACATCATACGCAGCGTATGACTGAATACTCCTCGTACTGACACAACAGACTGTCAGGATGAATTCAGTTTTTTAAACCCTATACGTAACAAATAACCATATAAATGGTGATGTGTGACGTACAAAGGTGTTAAATTGGATTAACGGGTATAAGTATAGTAACTCCAAAAAAATGTGTTAAATTGAATTAAGGGGTGTAAGTATAGTAGGTCTAAAAAAAATGAAAAAAGTGAAAGAAGTATGATGGGAGGGCGTAACAACTCTAAATAGTGCGGTGAAAAAACCACAGTACAGCCAAAGTTACATCATCGAAGTTTACATATCTGTAAGATACAATCCAACGGTCGACAACATATCAATCAATATTCGTCATCACTCCTTTTTGCAACTACTCCTCAGTCCTCTTCTCGTGACTCAGAACTCTGCTTCACCATCCCGACACAATATGCTCTCTCAATCTCACTTTCTCTCCCTAAACCCTCGTTCTTCCATCTCTCCAAAATCTACGTCTTGCCACTTTTCATCATCATCATCTTCATCTTCATCTTCATCAACCCTAGCTTTAACTAAATCTAGCCGTTTCATCTCCATGACTACATCAAGGCCGGCAGTCTCCAACGGCGTCGGTGCCCTAACCGGCGTCGAGCTTAGCGATTCTGATCTTGATCACTTCGCCGTTATCGCAGACAAATTAGCCGACGCCGCCGGAGATGTGATACGCAAGTATTTTCGCAAGAGATTCGACATTATCGATAAAGAAGATTTAAGTTAGTTTCTCTTTCCGCATCATATTTGTAGACTTTCAAGTAGGATTCAATTATTATGTTTCACAACTCTATAATTGTTGTACATTTTAGGGCAAAAGTTAGCTATTGGATTGGATGGATGAACTAATTGGAACTGTGTTTGTTATGATTATTTTTAAGGTCCGGTGACAATAGCTGATAGGGCTGCAGAGGAAGCAATGATTTCTATAATAAGAGAGAATTTGCCTTCTCATGCAATGTAAGTTACCTGTTTGAATTCGGATTTGTGCGTTATTCCTTGTAATTATATGAATATTGAAGGAAGAATCCTTATACTTTATCAATGAGTTTGATAGCATTGGATTTGATTGATGTAGATTAGCTTTTTAGAATCAGAATCCTGTGTTGTTACTCATAAAATTAATGAGTATTGCTTTTTATGCGTGTTGAGGCTCAACTGTAGGAAGCCTAACGTGGAGAGTGGCACTCGATTAAAGATATTAAAAAGTTAAAATGTACTTGTTCCATCATGGTTCTTCATCAATGTTCAGTGATTAGAAGTTTATTTGGCTTTAGTTGGCAATTTGGCATCATATTTCAAAGCATTATGACCATACAAGCATAATCGAATGGTGTGGTTTATTTTAGGTTTTCTAGTGGAACATGTTTGGTAGGGAGTAGGCAGTGCAGATCTCAATGGTCAACTTTTAGTTGTAAATCTTTTAATTTATCCTTCTTTGTAATTAAAGACTGTAGAAACAATAAAAGGGTGAATGAAACCAAACTATTTGATGTCTGGTTAGTGGTTGCTTGTAATATCCCAAGTAGTTCATCTTGCTGTTCAGAACTAAAGGAAACTGCTAAAACAATCGCAGTTATGGAGAGGAGAATGGGTGGCAATGTAAAGAGAAATCTGCAGATTATGTATGGGTTTTAGATCCAATAGATGGAACCAAGAGTTTTATTACAGGTAACTTTCTGCCATATCTTTAATGAAATTCTTAGCTATATATATTTCAAGACTGGTTCAAAGTGGTTACTCTGCTTTAATCAGGCAAACCATTGTTTGGCACCCTCATTGCATTACTGGAAAGAGGTAAACCGGTATGAATGATCATCATCCTTAGAATTCATGTCAAGTTGTCAACTACTTAGTCTCCAAATATGAAACCATTCTGTGACTTTTGATATGATATAAACATCTGAATTTCCTATTGAAGCATGTGTATGTTATTTATATATTCTTGATTGATATCAGATTCTTGGCATAATTGATCAGCCTGTTTTACGAGAAAGATGGGTAGGTATAACCGGAAGAACTACCAGACTGAATGGAGAAGAAATATCCACTCGCAGCTGTCAAAAGCTTTCTCAAGCATATATGTATGAATCGTTCCAAGTGTTGTTTTGCATTGAAGTTGTATAATATGAAAATTTGTCATCATGTGCGAGCTTGTGTTTTCTTTTGTATTTTACCTTTTCTATTTATAGGTATACAACTAGTCCACATCTATTTAGTGGAGATGCTGAGGTGGCCTTTGCTAGAGTCAGAGACAAGGTCTGTTGAGTTGCTTCTATTAATATGAAACCGTCTCATTTTGCAAATACTAAAAGTGTGTTTGTTAGTTTCCTTCTCATGCATCACATACTCATGGGGTAAATCTTGTTTTAGGGTTTTTTTCTTTTCTGTTTGCTTACATAGTTGTGTTCGAAGGAAAACAATGTATTCTAGTCAAACTTTATTTATAATCTTTTATAATTCACAGGTAAAAGTGCCATTATATGGATGTGACTGTTATGCATACGCGCTTCTGGCCTCTGGGCATGCGGATCTTGTAGTCGAGTCTGGTCTCAAGGTGAGGTCTTGGCATCATTATATACAAACATTTCAGAAGGTTCTCGGTTCTATAAAGGAATAAAAAGAGATGACTCCTACACTCGTCTCACTAATTCCCTAAATTCCTTATCGTATATGGTGTCTTTTGTTTCTTTGGTAATTGGTATTTCAATAAACAAAACCAAGTTAAAAGATATATCGGTACATGTGATTGACATTTAACTTTGATGATGTTTTTCAGCCATATGACTTCCTTTCACTCATACCCGTGATTGAAGGGGCGGGTGGAGTAATAACTGATTGGAAGGGGAGCCACCTTCGCTGGGAGGCTTCTGCCAACTCACAAGCAACAAGTAATATTACACTCCCCAACTCAGATCTTTCTTCATTGCATTAACTTTTTGTAATATGGTAAAAACTAAGTCCGACAAAAACGCGTTTGGTTCAAAATGGATTGTTTGAAAAGGTATCAATTTAGTTTGGGTCGAAACAAGTATTGCCCAAAATGTATCAGGGTTGGATTAGAAAAAAAAAGTATATCAACATTGGTTGACCCTTTATGTTTAAATCCATTGTAGGTTATAACAAGTTTCATAGGATTGACCACAATTTGAAGAGATGAAATGAACCCATAAGCAAATAAAAATTACCCAAATTAACTCCTTTTTTAAAGTAAGGGTCACGATTGCCAATTTGCCATATGTAATAGTTACTGATAAGTGATAACAGAACATCAGTTTATCATCTTTTTTTTGTTACTAATTTTGTTTTATTCCGGTTTTGTGGGACATATGTTTCCAGGTTTTAATGTAGTGGCAGCTGGTGACAAACAGCTTCTCCAACAAGCCTTGGACTCTTTAGATTGGCACTGACTTTTAACATTTTCTGGGGGAGATATCTCTATTTTATCAGTTTCCTGTGCAAATCTGATAATAAAATTGACTTAAGTTATATCAGCAAGATTATCTGGGATCCCAAAACTTATATTCGGAATAATTATGCTACATGTGTCACTTGTAATGTGTAAATAATTGTCTGGCATAGGCGGCTTAACCTTTTTCTGAGCCTAGGTAAAAGAAGTTATAAAAACTTACACATGTTGCATACTTCAACACATTATTATAACCTATAGACCATGCTCCTGATGAATTTTTTGTCAAAATGGTGGGCTCTCTCAGTTAATTTGGTTTGTGGGTGGAAATTGGTTTGGAAATGGTAATAGGGTAGATTGCTGTCCCAAGAGACGAACTATGTATAAGTTCGCTATCGGTAGGAGTGAACTACAATTTCTTCCGCACATGTGGACCGTGCAAACTTGGCTAGTCATAGCCAATAGTCATTGCTGGATAGTGGCGTGGCGGGCTTACTTTGCTTCGCAAACACTATTCCACCCACAATGGAATTCATTTCATATTTTGTCAAATTCCAATTCCACTTTTTGACATCAGTGAACCAGTAGGCTGGGACCATCTTTAAACCTGCAGGGCTGAATCTATCTTTTAAACCATGCGAACCCTTGAACGGTCGAGGTTCTTTAAACCTGTGTCAGGGTAAAGTGAAAATAAAATTGGATTCAATATGATTTATTTTCAATACTTCAGGTTTTCGCAACAAAGGTTGTAAAAAAATTAGGTCATACTAAAGCTATAGTTGGTCAAGGTAGCCTAGTTAAAGTTATAAAAGGAGCAAAAAGTATGATTCTTCTTTAGATATTCACACTTCTTTACATATATACTCTATAAACACCCTTAGAACATTTTTCACATACTTGTTTTATCAACCTATAATGGCTCACAATAGTAATAGTGAAGTGACCAGTGGCGGATCCAGATTTTTTAATGAATGGGAGTGAGAATAAGATCGAATTAAATCAAGTCGGGTCAAATGAGTCAAATAGATATAATTTGAGTCAAAATTGATTAGAAAAAAATTACACTTATATACTTAACGATAATGTAAAAGTTGACATTTGATCACAAGCAATTATAAATTTGTCAACTAGTCCAAGAAGGAAACATAAATTTTTTATAATTAATTAATTACTAGTATTTTAATTAAGCATTTCTTTAAGGGCTTTAATTAGTCATGATTACTATCTAATATACAAGTATGTGACTTCTATACAAGTACTGTGATTTTTTTGAAAGGCATAATAGAGAAGTATGTGATGATAAGTCTTTTTTATATTCAAATCAACAAAAGGGTATATGTTGTAAAAATTCTAATTGTTAGGGTTTAATTAAAAAATAAATTACCTTTTTATCTCTATCATTATTTAATAGATCAATAGTCATTTTTTCTACTCTTCTCCATTCTTCATTAAACATGCAATTCTTCAAGATTATATTTTTTATAAGTAAATAACCAACATTTTTTATAGCTTCTTGCCAGTCTCTGTTTATTTTTTATAAAAGTCGGCCATTCAAGAAAAAATCATCATTCTCTCTGGTTTCTTTGTCTCTCTTCTTTTGATAAGCAAGGAACCTCAAAAGATTTTTAAAAAGGGGCCTAAGAAAAAGTATATAAAAATATTCACTACGATGATGGATCTTAGCGGAGGCATTCCCTCCTTTCAACCACATATAGATCCGCCCTTGGTGCCCCTAAAAGTAACCGTGGGCTATTTGGTGATTATATGTATCCGGATTCGTGGAGGATGAAACCAGAGCATTCTGAAATGTATATGATTATTGAAGATCTTTATGGTAAGTTTATTTTTCTTTACATGGTTTACATTTTTTTTTTCTTTAACCGTATTTATATTTACATTCACGTTTTACCTATATTTTTTTGAGGCTAATATTGCATGGTTGCCTTTATGCCCTTTCTATTGTTATGGTCTTTAAGAAGATTTAGAAACTCATGTCTCTCTGATTCAGACAAGAAAATCATGTCTTTTTTATTCAGACGATATTAGAAATGAGGGTTAGAGCTTGACGCCACTTAGAGTCACATTTCTATCTTGACTTAAGGTTGTTTTTTACAATGGTGGGTTTCCTTCTAACCGGGTGAAATAATGATGGTGTCACTGATTTACGAGCTTCACTTGATAAGGAACTTACCAGCCGGTTCACTTGATAAGGAACTTACCAGCTGGTTGACTTAAGCTGCTAAAAATAATGTCTTTCTGATCCAGACTGCCTTGGTTTTGCATTGTTGACACAGGAGTTCTCTAGTAATGACCTAACTACCCTAACTAATCTAACCAACAGAACATAAAATCTCGGAAGCTATATGGACTTTGAGGGGTCTAAGACAAAGGGTTTATTTGGAAACCAGTCGGTTTTTTACCCTGTGCTTTACACTCATGAGTCAAGAAGCTAAGTTGTGAAAATATAATCATTTAGAACTAATATTCATACCATGTGTTCTCATATTTATCATCATCAAAGGAGGTGGCATTTTTGAACGTGATTCATGTATTCCAGAGTTCGAAATTAAAACAGTTAAACACCACAATCCGGTTGTGTTCTGGGAATCTCTTAAAACAACTGTAATTGCAGATCATAAAAAGGTAATTCCAAAACCAGACACCATGAACAAGAACAAACATACACCTGTCCCTGTAAAGTGTAATGACCAGGTACAAACTCCAACATCCGTTTCTTAATCTTTCCCAAAATCAGCATTGTAATGAGCACTCGACTCTAGCTTCTTCGCCTCGTTCAGTTTCCTCACCGCCTGAATACATTTCCAAAACAAAAAAACACTTGGTCAAATATTTTTAAAAATCGTTAAATAACTTCTTTCTTTACGCTCCTTCCACCTATAATGTCCTAAAAGGTAACAGTTACCTTCATAAAATCTTCATGGATAACATAATCTCGTTCTGCGCGGATTGCAGACATACCAGCTTCAGTGCACACATTGCGAAGATCGGCTCCGTTAAACCCCTGAACCAAATATCATGGATCAGAATTTTGTGAAGTTAATAATAAGAAATGTTGGTCAAAATTAAACTGGTTCTTTTACCTCAGCAAGCTTGACAACAGCCTCATAATCAATTTCACCATGTTTAGCAATCCCTGCAGCATGGATTTTAAGAATTTCCATTCTTGACTGCTCATTTGGTAGTGGGATCTCTATTTTCCTATCTAGTCGACCTGGACGAAGAAGAGCTGGATCCAGAACATCGGGTCTGTTTGTCGCCATTATCATTTTAACCTGGAAAATATCCAGTAGACTATCAAGTTGTTTATCTTATATGAAATACCCTCGTTATTAGAACTTGAATTTATAAATGTTTATATAAATCAAGAAAATATACACCACTGTTATATCTTGAGATGGCAATTTCAACCAATTAACTTAACAAAGCCTCCTAAATCATATTATTATAAAAAAAAAAAAAATTTGTGATCATCTTTAAAATTAAGATGTCATAAGTGTTTTGGGTCAACCTGACCAGTTCAACTAAAAAATTGCCACCTTAACTATAGCTTTATCAATCAGGAATGTGGACCAAGCATGTAAGACTGGATTTATTTCGAACCTTTCCAAGCTGATCGAATCCATCAAGCTGATTGAGCAACTCCATGAGTGTTCTTTGAATTTCACGGTCAGCACTGGTTCCCTCACTGAAACGACGTCCACCAATGGCATCAATCTCATCCATAAAGATGATGCACGGCTGAAATACCAACAAACAGCCATAACACCCGTTAATAAAATGCAACCGAGTAAATATGTGGTACAAAAGATGGCAATGGAGAGGTATAAGGCTTCAAACAGTACTTGGTGATCACGAGCATAACTGAACATTTCCCTGATTAGTCTTGCACTCTCACCAATGTACTTATCAATAATGGCACTTGACACAACCTGCATTTAAGTTTTGAACACAAGTTACATACATACACACGTTCATACCCAATTTGAGAACGATTATAGTTTAAATACAAATACAAACAATACCTTTAAGAAATTAGCATCTATATTGCTAGCAATTGCTCTGGCTAGTAATGTCTTGCCAGTACCGGGAGGCCCATACAGAAGTACACCCTAATCAGAGAAAGAAAAAATCCAGTTTAACCGTTTAAGCAATACATTAGCAACTCCCATAATGATTTTATAGAAATTCTCATAAAGAAAAACTTTTAAAGCTGTCATATGTACCTTGGGTGGTTTGATGCCCACCCTTAAAAAGAGTTCTGGATTCATCAAAGGCAACTCTATGGATTCCCTGAGTTCCCGAATCTGATCTGACAGCCCACCAACTGCAGAGTAGCTAATATTCCCAGGATCTTCATGAAGCATGTTATAAACAACTGGGTCAACCTTTAAATTGTTACAGAAGTGTTAATTAAAACAAAACAAATGTAAAACTAATAACGTTATTGGTGTTTTAGATCTGGCACATAAACTAACTTCACGAGGGAGCGCCCGCATAATTGTCAGAGTTGTCATGTCAAGAACTACTCTTGTTCCAGCCGTTAGTTTTTCCTTGTCCACTTTACTGCGGCATCCAACCACATACCTTGGGCCACTACTGGCTTTAACTATCACTGCAATATTAAATACAAAATATATTAGTTTCTGTTTCTAATTGTACTTGAATTCCAAAATAGACAGTTACAATTATCAGTTTTCAATGATAAAAGTCACATGGTAACTCCACATTGGTTTTCTATTTTCTATTTCAAACACTACTCACATTAATTTGCCTATTTAAGATTACCAAATTGATAATTAAAATATTTTGTACAATCAAACCAAAAAGAAGAAGGGTGCAAAAGGTGCTAGTTACATCGTTCATTATCCAGAGGCCTAAGCACTTCGCCTATGATCTGTCCAACACTTTGAAGCGACTTCAAATCATCTTCCGTTTTGGCATAATCCTTCTTTGTGCTCCGCAATGTCTCTCTCACTGCATTCAAATATTTAAATATTGTTAATCTTTGAAAACAAAACAAACAAACGTACTGCATGAATGCCCACTCAAATCAAAGCTATTGGTAGGGTTTGGGGGGCTGGGATGAAGAAATCTCACCAGGACATGAACCACAAAGGAGGGAGGAAATGAAGTAAAGGACACAGAATCTATTTACAACAGGTAAAATTGACTACTTAAGGGAAAAAACCCCAGATGGTAAAACCAATGTTTTAAAAACCGGTTTTTTAGTTGAACCGGAAAACCTTCCGCGACTGGTTCGACCGGTCGGACCGGTTAGACCGGGTGGTTGAACCGGTTAGGGGATTTATATATATTATTTTATAAAAATGCTAATAAACTTGTACACCCCAACAAAAGTAGTTAAAATACAATTATAATCCACTCAAAAATAATATCAAATATATATTTCATAAGAAATTATAAGTTTTAAACTTTAAAAAATAATAAAAAATAAAAAAAAAAGTTAAAAAAAATAAAAAAAATAAAAAAAATCAGAAAACCGGTTGAACTGGACCTGTTGAACCGGAAAAAACCGGAAAACCGGCCGGTTCAAAGCGGGTCGGTTCAACCCAAAAAACCGTACATTAAAGAACCGGAAAGGGAGCCGGTTCCCAGTCGAACCGGCCGGTTCAACCCGGGTTTTAAAACATTGGGTAAAACAATTCCATCATATTGTGGAAACACAATGGAAATGGTTCTGCGCCTAAATAAGACCAAGGATTTCTTTGTGAATTAACATTCGAGCAGCTATGGAGCGGTAGCTCTAAGAAAAATCATACTTTTAAGTATAACTTAGAACATTTGGCATCATAAAAATATGATGGGACATGTGATGAAACAAAATTTTCCTTTCCAAACAAGAATTAGATAGGGTTAATGTTAGGATAACCGTATGAGAAACATAACAATGAATGCTTAGTATAATAGAAAACATAGCAACAGCAGATGCTGCCGGCCTACAAACATAGGGTAATACATTTTAAAGAGATGTACACTTGTACAGACAACCAAAATTCTACACTGGTAGTTAATTGGTAAGTCCTGGATGCCAACTTCTCATCAAATTGGGAACACAAAGTAAAATATTGAGTGAAATCATGACAGTGTAAGTGTTTAGACCTACAGCAGGGCCAAGTGCTACTTTAGTTAAGAACCAATCAAAGTGCGTCTGTGCCCACTCGCACGGTTCCACTTGCACAATTAGATCATACAGGTACCAAACCATCCAAGCTTTTATGGTTGCTAAGAAGCATATAGTTTAACGTATCAGCTCTTTCATGAAATATTTGTTGATTACAGTTTACTTAGCTCCCCATAGAAAGGAGAATGTGCGATAGTAGAACAGTTAAGTAAAGCAGTGCCGTAATGTTCAACTACACCTACTAATCTTCAATGACGTAGCAGACAATCCAAGCAATAAACAATAAACCTCAAACTTTGCTGATTGTAGCTCATCATTAGCCGGGTCTACCAGTGGCATTCAGGTACATAATAGTGCATACACCCCTCCAATATCTTAAACTTAGATGCTCAAGTTCAGCAATGTCAAGTTTTTTTATCTAACATAGAAATCAAGAATTTCAGATTTCAGAATTCCCATTTTTGCTTCAAGTAATGAACTACTTCACTATCCAGCCATGGCAAATACAAAATTAGAGAACAAACAAGAATAAATAAGCAAAATAGAAGCCTAAACAAATAAACTGTCCAATTGTCTAATTTTAAACTCGAAACAAAACATACACAGCAAGAAAGCAAGAATATCATAGTAAATTGGTATATCTCGAGGTACAAACCCTAAATCAGATAAATGAACAGAGAATTCATCCAAAACAAGAAAAACATACCTAATTAGCATGCCAGAGAAAGTGAATGAAACTAATAAACCCTATCCAGACTAAATCGCATAAAAGTAAATGAGGAGATGAAATTAGGCGTTCTGTTTGGATTAGCGTGGGAGAAAGTAACCTGATCGAACTCGCGAGTCGAGCTCTTTGTGCTGAAGCATCTTCTTCCGGTACTCGGTGACCGCCGTCCGGCGACGAACCGCATCTTCTCCCTCACTCGACATCGGAAAATCGTGGCCGGTGTAGTAGATCGGTGTACCTTGCTTGTCGTTCAAGAGAAATGTTGCTTATGGCAAAAATGCGAGTCTTTTTACAGATATATGTAATATCATTGGGCCGGTTTTTAAGGCCCAAGTTAAGATAGCAGAGACCACTAACGGCTCATGATTTAACCATTAATTCTCGTAAGTTATAATTTGGTCTAAATCCTGATTTATAAACGATGATAGAAAACATTATTTACGTTTATAAAAACTTTAATGTTTCATAATTTATGTTTAAGAGGCGCTATAATTATTGTTTACGTTTACCTTTTGTAAAAGATTACGTATTTTACACTAACTTTAACTCTCAATCACTTTTTACTCTAACCCATGAATAACCAAATATACAACTTTGATAACTGTTTTCTTTTTTATTCTTCATTTTATTTTCCATTTCCTTTTTATGCTTCTTTTCATCATTTTTATCTTATAAATTAGGTCTACATTGTTATGCATTAGATAGTGATATTTTGGTGCGGGGTAGTCAGTGGCGTAATGTAACGCTTTGATGGTGTATTCAGCACTTAAAAGTTGTCTTTCTACTGTGAATAGGCCACGAGTTAGATCAGAATCATTCTCACGAGTTCATGAGGAGTGATCCCATTTTTTTCATCGGGTTCAGGTAGAAACCAAAGATATTGAGTGACCGATCCGGCAGAACAACTCAAAAAATAATTAAGTATCGTTAATTTCTTCATGCTCGTTCCAAGATCGAAGTACCAATTGTACAAATAATAGTTTGCTTTGTTATATGATTGTGTTTCTATTTGGAAGTTGATTTGGGTGTCACTAGTCTGACATGGTTGTTAATGTTGAGTTAGTTGCGAATAGTGGCGCGCTGGGTATTTCATTGTTGTTGGTAGGTAGTTGCTATTGCTCGGGTCCCCACTAATGGGATAGCATTCGCTCTTGCTTGCGTTGTGATTGTTGGTCGGTTGTCACTAAGTAGTTTCAACGACGAGTTAAACATTAAACACAATAAATAAACAAACTACATTCGACGTAAATTATTAATCTCATTTAATACATGATTGGGCTATTCTTGCGTTTCTCATTATAAAATTAAAATGTTCGTTGCTTAAAAAGACATATCATAACTCATAACAATTATCTTAAACACACAAAGTTATTTCCTGCAATCTTTTAATACTTTCAAGGTCGTATAATTCAGGTGATCAACTCTTCTCCGTATTAGATAATATATTTTGAACTTCATGATGTTTTGGGAAGGTTGCAAAACCTACTAAGACATGTTGTCAAATAGTATCAATGAAAGATCCCCGACTTTACTAGTGGAGTTGTGGAATGTAAACTTAACAAAGACAAAGGAGGAAAATGCCAATGAGGATAGAAGAGGCGTCAGATGGCTAAGTTCGTCATTATAAACCCTCGCATATTTTTTTTAAAAGGCTGATGATGCACACAATAGGAATACAAATCCACTGTCCGTGAGTTGAATTAATCGAAATCAGTAGTCAACAACGAGCTGCACCTATAAAGTACAAAAGAAATTATGAGCTAACATAGATAGTGAAACTGCGTAAAGTATAGATAGATGTGTAGCATAGTAGATGAAAAGGGTGAGGTACAAACCCTAAATTGGATAAATGAGCGAACAATTGATTCAAAACATGAAAAACATACCTAAATAGCATGCCAACAAAAGTGAATGAAACTATAAGCCCTGTTCGGGCTAAGTCGCGTAAGAGTAAATGAAGAGATGAAGGCGTTTTGTTTGGATTAGTGTGGGAGAAACTAACATGATCAAACTCGCGAGTCTAGCTCTTTGTGATGAAGCATCTTCTTCTAGTACTCGATCACCACCGCCCGACGACAAATCACATCTTCTCCCTCACTCGACATTGGAAAATCGAGGCCGGTGGCGGTAGATCGGTCTACCTTGCATGTCATTCAAGAGAAATGTTGCTTATAGCCAAAATATGAGACTTTTCATGGATATTTGTAATATCATTGGGCACGTGTTTAAGGCCCAAGTTAAGATATATGTAAGTTGTCCATTATGACATTCGCTGTGATTTGTCATAAGATATTGTAACATCCCAAATCCTAAATTTCATGTTTATATTAAATATCGTGTAAAAGTGTGATGATGTTATACGTTACACTCAAATGGACGTGTTTAGTCATGTTTTTTTTTACAGTAAATTACTATTTGCATCCCTGAGGTTTGACCATTTTTGCCACCTGCATCCAATTTTCAAATTATTAACAAATCTCACATGAGGTTTGCATTTTGTTGCCATCTGAGTCCCTCGGACTAACAGAGTTAAATTTTTCTGTTAAGTAGAAGGGTATTTAAGTCATTTTACACATAAAGGACTATGTATGTAAATTAGTAAGTTGAGGGATTATTTTTGTAAAGGAAAATTGGATTTTATTAATCCAAGTTATTACTAGTTGGCCGATATTAATCCCAATTAAGAAATTGGCCTACATTAATCCCAATTATCATGGTGTTGGAATTCGCTAGTCCCCCGTTAGTTTTTTGTTAACTCCGTTAGATTTTGGTGATGCCACGTCAGCAAAATAGACTGCCACGTCAGCAAAATACTAACAGAGTTAAACAAAAACTAACGGCGGTCCAATGAGTTCCAACACCATGATAATTGGGATTAATGTGGGCCAATTTCTTAATTGGGGTTAATATCGGCCAACTAGTAATAATTTAGATTAATAAAATCTAATTTTCCTTTTGTAAATAACTAATACCTATTATAATTTATCTTCAATATAAATCATCATCTTCACCTAACCCTTTGCCCCTCTCTCTGCCTCCACCACCAACCGTCTCACCTCCATTTTGTTAAAACCCGTTTCTCACTAAGGGTAATAGTAATGGTTTCGGGAGAGGGCAAATCGGGGTGTTCGGTGGCCTCGGTACAATCGGGAACACCACTGCGGTGGTATCGGGGTCACCGATCGGGAAGGAGCTTTGGGGTACCGACGCCGAAGGAGAAGGGATCGGGATATGGGCGTTGGCGACGGAGGAGCGGCGGCGGATGTCACCGGTGACGGCGGTGGTGCACGGAAATGGCGACGGAGGAGCGGCGGCCGGATGCCACCGGTCGTTGGCGACGGAGGAGCGGCGGCGACGTGGATCTCTGTAACACCCGAGTTTCAATTCAGGAAAATAACGTTAAAACGTTAGCTTAGAATTTAGGTCCCAGAAAAATTTTCGTTAATTAACGTCGTTAAAACGTGCGAATCACCCAAAAGACATGATAATTGCTTTTAATACAAGTATCTAGTGTTTTAGCGCCATTACGGTTTACAAAACAACGCCGATGTCAACGGTCTTCGAGTGTTCGGTTCTTGGACTTGCTTGTGGAATCCAGTCCCGCACATCCCCTACCTGCATTCAGCTTAAACCCATTAGTAATAAACATATTGGATGCAAGATACGACATTGAACTAACAAACGAGGACGATTTTCAACATTTTGAACCACCTCCAGCGTAGCTTACGCCAGCCACCGTAAGCTACGGTGGCCCTGGCTAGGCTACGGTGGCCAGGCGCTGTGGTACGGTGGGGTTTTCTCATCAGGGGCCACCGTAAGCTACGGTGGCACCGTAAGCTACGGTGGCACCTGGTGGAACACCCCCCCCTTTTCCTTGCCTTTTTGCATCCGAAATCTATCCGGGGTAACCCCCAAGCATTCCTTTCGAACCTGCAATGTAACGCGAGTCTAATAACACGACTTTTACGGCAATTACCAATGTCAAAACATATAACCCATTAAAACCACCCAACGGGTCTAACTCAACTATATTATACACATATTTCTACATACGGCTTAGTTACCAAAATTCCTTTTATCGACCCATTGGTCACCATCGATGCTTTGGGCCAACGCATGAGGATTCAATAATCCTTAAGGCCTCAACATCGCTTGGTGTTCTAATTAGACAACTATAGGTTTAACAATCGTCCTTATGGACCTACTTGTTAAACCATTATCCTTTAGGTGTATCAACGTTTTACCATATGCACTCCCTTGTCTAGGCATGGCTACTACAAGTCATTTTACCATCTCAAGTATGCACTTAATAACAAGTACCTAGTCAATTCAACGACCACTTTTCCAATCATAATTCATATGAATATAACGTGTAGGAATACGTTACAAGACCATTCCTAAAATTTCACAATTAATGTGGTTCGCATAATTCATTTAGTTAACAACTAAAACTTGGTTCATCACCTTGATTCATTTGAGTCTTTACACATTAGCCCGCTTGACCCGTTAACATGAATCCTTATATTCATATTTCCTACCATTAGCGTATCATAGAGATTTCTAAATCCGCTTAACCTCCAAATAACAAGTTATACCATGATTATAGTTTTCTACATGATATTTAGCACCCATGTATCCATACCGTACAAGATTCAACATTATTCATCTAAGATGTCATAATGTAACCTTGTTTAGGCACATCATCATTTAGCTAGAGTTTAACTCTCCTTAACATATTCATATCTTCCCAACTTGAACAAGTTTAACACTTTACTCGTCAAGTTGCATCACATTGCATTATAACCATAATGGGCAATAAACTAAACGTGCAACATAACATAAATGTTACCTCGTGGTCTTCAAAAATCATTACCCGATTTGCAAATGCTTCGTTGCCCGTTCGCCTATAGTGGATTCAATGCTTGTTAGATCCACCCAACATCATAAATCATCAATATATATATCCAAATGCAAGAGTAATTCAACCTTTCCATTCTTACTAAGATTTTAGAAAAGTTAAATTATTGCACTATATTTTCAGCTATGCTGCTGTAATGACCCCTTTTTGACCACTTTACGAATCTTTCTAGCATTCCGTGTTCAAAGATGAAACGTAGTATACTGAAATACCTTTCCAGGCGTATGTAGTACGCCTTCTAACTATTTTTCTATGATTTTATATGATTTTTCTAAAAACAGAACAGCAGCTACATTTATTTCCAAACAGCATGCTGGAAAATTAAATGGCCATATTAACGGGTCATTTTGACCCATTATTACTCAGATTCAGTTTCAAGCATTCAAACACGAAACATAGTATTCACAGCAAGCTTTTCGATCGTGCATCATACATTCTAAACGGGTATACGAGTCATCTTCTACAGCATTTTCAAAACAGCCCCACAACTAGATTCTTATTATTTTTATGGGTTTACATTATTCCATTAACACATTTAACAAGCATGGATTTCACATACTATACACATTCTTGTTTCATGATCCTTAGTAGTGTAACATTCCTACATTTAGTCATGAATTCAAGCATAAGAGTTCATATTGGCATTACATCGAACACCTAGTGTGCATACCATAAATTACACACTTTCACAATATTCTAATCAAAGGAAACCACCCATTAAGTGTAGATCCAAACAATTCATCAATCTACCCATGTTAGCATACAAACTTGATGTGTTATCACTTTAGACATAAGCTAATACATCATTATCACACAAGTCTTACCAACTACATAAAGTCGTAAGCATTTTAGTATCATCATAGCTACATATGATTTACTATCATCATTTTCACACCAAATTCATCACATTGATCATCATAGTATCACTAAAGATGAACAAAACAACATGTATCAACTATCAATTTGATCAATTTGCCATGTTTCTATACACCCACTCATGGGTTACGAATTTTAGCAATAATGAATGATATGCTCTTACCAATACATCTCTAGGTAGATTTGTGAAGGTAGTCTCCACTCCTTCACCGAATTCACACATGCATCCATTGAATTCATGGTTTTTATGAGGATTAGGAAGCTTGTCAAGCCAAGAATGGCGCCTCCTCCCCCTGCCATCGTGATTTCTGTTTTCCCCCAAATGGGGTTCTATTTTCTTTTAATTAAATTCATCATTTTACTCATATGGTCCCTCCAGTTTGGCCATTGTGAATTTTTAATCCTAAAACTCACAAATTTTCTCATTAAACCTTATGTTATCCTTGCAATAACATTTTGTACATAAAAATGTCCTAAAACATTATTACAAGTGTAATAATTATTACTATTACACTAACGCATTATTAACATCCTAACCGAGTTTAGGATTTAAGACGAGACATTGCATTTTCATCAAAATATCAAAATATTACATCTTATGGTTTCAAGATATTATTAGGTTTTGAATTGGGTTTTAACATAGAAAGTCTCCAATTTCCACCTAATCTCGTCAATTATTTGACGCCTTGGTTAATTTAAGACATCCCGAAATTGGGATGTTACAACTCTACCCCCCTTAAAGAGGGTTTCGTCCCCGAAACCTTCTTTCCCCTTTTTGTTTTCTTTTCCGCGCACGGGAACATAATTCAGTTTATCATTCATACTCATTCACTGGTTATCCCATGTCATATTTCTCGTAGGGCGTTATGGTCCCATAGACCATTTTACTGTATCTTGTTGGATGTTACGATGCCTCACGAAACATTTTCATCCAACCTTCCACATAGATTATATAAGCCTCAATGCCCTATAGGCCTTAAATGAGTTACCACCCCGTGGGTTTTGCAGTATTTATTATTTTAGCATAAATGCCCAAATTTTAAAATTTCAAATTTGTTCGTTAGGGTGTGTCATACCCTTTTTCCATCTAGTTACAACTCCCTTCTTCATTTTACGTGTTTAGGAGTTCGTTCACAGTTTGTTTTTTTTTTTTTTTTTTTTATCCACGTGTTATTTAGGATCGAGGTTCTAATGACCAGTGTCATGACCTCGTTGATCAAAATTCAAAATTCCAAATAATTTCCCTCTCCGTAAGAGGTTCAAACGTTAATGTAATAACATCCGTACCTTAATGTCATCACAATCTGCGTATATAGCTTTCTTGCTCATGTTTACCTTGACGATGATCCTAATCGGAATCTCGTCCTGCGGCTTTCCTGCTAGTTGTGTCCTTGCATAGTATAACTGTACCTACACATATTAAGCAGTATAACAATATTTGCAAGTGTTTAGCATGTCACTTGCCGTTTACATTTCACATTCGATAATGTAGTACATTATTATTGGACGGCTCCTATGACTCTAAAAGCCATTTATCCCATCCCATAACCCTTTTTAGGATTACACTGTTCCATCTATTACAATTCAACGTGTCACACATTGATCTATTCTTGGCTCATATACTAGCCTTTAGCATTTATCACATTAATTATGATTCATTTACAGATCAACATACGTGTATTAATCAAGCCATGGCTCCTAAGAGCCATTTAGCTATTTCATGTCAGTATGACGTTTAGCAAGATCTTTCCGTCCTTGCCTCATTATTATTGGCACAATTCCTATGAATTGTTTATCATTAAAATACACCTTAATCTGTGGTTATTATTCAGTTGACATGTTGGCTTATTTACGTATTTTCAGCGTTGCCAGGGTTCCCTTGAACCATTTAGCTAGCAATCAGAAATAATCAGCATTATGATCCCTAAGGATCATTTCTAAATAATTTAACATTATCATATGGTTCTTAATAATCATTAATCAATCACTCAACACTTTTGAGCACGTAATTATGGTTCTTACGAACCATTACTTGTTCATATTACATTCCAACATTTATTTGGAAATTTTTAAGGATACTTACTTGCATAGCAATCCTCTGTCCGTCTTCGGGAATGGTCGCTTCCAGCGTCCTCCCTACTTTCGCCATCATCTATGCGTGTGGGTCTCACCCATGAAGTTAGGTCGGTCACCCACCTAACAGCTTTAATTCCCTATTAGTTATACGAACTTACATGGGAATCAACATGACTCAGCATCATTAATTTTTACTATGTTTAAACAAGGTTACTTCTCACCTTTTGTTAAACGTCTAGTCATTTCATAGGGTTACGGATTTTCTAGCATATGCAATAACCCGTTTCTCCTTATTCTTATTTTTTTTTTCCATTTCGAAATTTTACTTAATTCTCGACTTGGGTTTTAACCCAAATCACATGAAAATCAATCACATTATATAACTTGGCATCATTTAACAATTTTACGATATTACATACCAACGTAAATAAACCGTCCCAACGGCTTTATTAATTAAAGACATGGGACCGTTTCAACTTGTTAGTTCCATGGTTACTCATTAATCTTTCACTTATAACAACTTCACATAAGGTTCATCCTTTGTACATCTAGTGATATCCCGAATGCAACCTTGTTTCAAATTAATGGCTTTATCAATTGCCACTTTCATTAAATTGGTTTCACGGCTATTAATGAGTCGTTCTTCACCAAATTTCCATTTTCTTTGTATTGGTTTCACGGCTCCTAAAGAGTCGTTCTTCGCCAATTTCCATTTTCTTTATATTGGTTTCACGGCTCCTAAAGAGTCGTTCTTCGCCAATTTCCATTTTCTTTATATTGGTTTCACGGCTCCTAAAGAGTCGTTCTTCGCCAATTTCCATTTTCTTTATATTGGTTTCACGGCTCCTAAAGAGTCGTTCTTCGCCAATTTCCATTTTTTTTTTCAAGATACAACATTGCACAATGGACTTGTCACAATGCTATCTTGTTACGTTTACAGATATATTCGAGATACAACATTGCACAATTACTTGTCACAATGTTACCTCGTTACACTTTCAATTCTGATTCAAGATACAACATTGCACAATGGACTTGTCACAATGCTATCTTGTTACATTTACAGATACTATTCGAGATACAACATTGCACAATTACTTGTCACAATGTTACCTCGTTACACTTTCAATTTTGATTCAAGATACAACATTGCACAATGGACTTGTCACAATGCTATCTTGTTACATTTACAGATACTATTCGAGATACAACATTGTACAATTACTTGTCACAATGTTACCTCGTTACAATGTCATCTTATTATCAAATAATCCCACGGATTTATACGAGGTCTTTTGCCTTAGCATTAACCCATTTCTATCTGTCCCTAACATTTACAAAATTCATGGTTCTAGCGCTTACAATCTTCCGTGCTATTCACAGTTTTAAGCATTATATCAAATATTTTACCATGTGATAATTACATATGTTTAACCATTTGTTCATACACTAGCTACTAACAACTATGCCACAATATGCAAACTTTTACTCACCTGGATTCCCGATCAAGCTTGAACCGAAC
Source organism: Deinandra increscens subsp. villosa (assembly GCA_039602395.1). NCBI lineage: Eukaryota > Viridiplantae > Streptophyta > Magnoliopsida > Asterales > Asteraceae > Deinandra > Deinandra increscens. The sequence continues at coordinate 124,370,554 of JBCNJP010000007.1, forward strand.
ACTTTTCCCGTACCTCGAGCTCGGAGTTTGAGTTCAAGCACCTTTCGCGTACTTGAATCCCTCAAACCACAGCTCTGATACCAACTTGTAACACCCGAGTTTCAATTCAGGAAAATAACGTTAAAACGTTAGCTTAGAATTTAGGTCCCAGAAAAATTTTCGTTAATTAACGTCGTTAAAACGTGCGAATCACCCAAAAGACATGATAATTGCTTTTAATACAAGTATCTAGTGTTTTAGCGCCATTACGGTTTACAAAACAACGCCGATGTCAACGGTCTTCGAGTGTTCGGTTCTTGGACTTGCTTGTGGAATCCAGTCCCGCACATCCCCTACCTGCATTCAGCTTAAACCCATTAGTAATAAACATATTGGATGCAAGATACGACATTGAACTAACAAACGAGGACGATTTTCAACATTTTGAACCACCTCCACCGTAGCTTACGCCAGCCACCGTAAGCTACGGTGGCCCTGGCTAGGCTACGGTGGCCAGGCGCTGTGGTACGGTGGGGTTTTCTCATCAGGGGCCACCGTAAGCTACGGTGGCACCGTAAGCTACGGTGGCACCTGGTGGAACACCCCCCCTTTTCCTTGCCTTTTTGCATCCGAAATCTATCCGGGGTAACCCCCAAGCATTCCTTTCGAACCTGCAATGTAACGCGAGTCTAATAACACGACTTTTACGGCAATTACCAATGTCAAAACATATAACCCATTAAAACCACCCAACGGGTCTAACTCAACTATATTATACACATATTTCTACATACGGCTTAGTTACCAAAATTCCTTTTATCGACCCATTGGTCACCATCGATGCTTTGGGCCAACGCATGAGGATTCAATAATCCTTAAGGCCTCAACATCGTTTGGTGTTCTAATTAGACAACTATAGGTTTAACAATCGTCCTTATGGACCTACTTGTTAAACCATTATCCTTTAGGTGTATCAACGTTTTACCATATGCACTCCCTTGTCTAGGCATGGCTACTACAAGTCATTTTACCATCTCAAGTATGCACTTAATAACAAGTACCTAGTCAATTCAACGACCACTTTTCCAATCATAATTCATATGAATATAACGTGTAGGAATACGTTACAAGACCATTCCTAAAATTTCACAATTAATGTGGTTCGCATAATTCATTTAGTTAACAACTAAAACTTGGTTCATCACCTTGATTCATTTGAGTCTTTACACATTAGCCCGCTTGACCCGTTAACATGAATCCTTATATTCATATTTCCTACCATTAGCGTATCATAGAGATTTCTAAATCCGCTTAACCTCCAAATAACAAGTTATACCATGATTATAGTTTTCTACATGATATTTAGCACCCATGTATCCATACCGTACAAGATTCAACATTATTCATCTAAGATGTCATAATGTAACCTTGTTTAGGCACATCATCATTTAGCTAGAGTTTAACTCTCCTTAACATATTCATATCTTCCCAACTTGAACAAGTTTAACACTTTACTCGTCAAGTTGCATCACATTGCATTATAACCATAATGGGCAATAAACTAAACGTGCAACATAACATAAATGTTACCTCGTGGTCTTCAAAAATCATTACCCGATTTGCAAATGCTTCGTTGCCCGTTCGCCTATAGTGGATTCAATGCTTGTTAGATCCACCCAACATCATAAATCATCAATATATATATCCAAATGCAAGAGTAATTCAACCTTTCCATTCTTACTAAGATTTTAGAAAAGTTAAATTATTGCACTATATTTTCAGCTATGCTGCTGTAATGACCCCTTTTTGACCACTTTACGAATCTTTCTAGCATTCCGTGTTCAAAGATGAAACGTAGTATACTGAAATACCTTTCCAGGCGTATGTAGTACGCCTTCTAACTATTTTTCTATGATTTTATATGATTTTTCTAAAAACAGAACAGCAGCTACATTTATTTCCAAACAGCATGCTGGAAAATTAAATGGCCATATTAACGGGTCATTTTGACCCATTATTACTCAGATTCAGTTTCAAGCATTCAAACACGAAACATAGTATTCACAGCAAGCTTTTCGATCGTGCATCATACATTCTAAACGGGTATACGAGTCATCTTCTACAGCATTTTCAAAACAGCCCCACAACTAGATTCTTATTATTTTTATGGGTTTACATTATTCCATTAACACATTTAACAAGCATGGATTTCACATACTATACACATTCTTGTTTCATGATCCTTAGTAGTGTAACATTCCTACATTTAGTCATGAATTCAAGCATAAGAGTTCATATTGGCATTACATCGAACACCTAGTGTGCATACCATAAATTACACACTTTCACAATATTCTAATCAAAGGAAACCACCCATTAAGTGTAGATCCAAACAATTCATCAATCTACCCATGTTAGCATACAAACTTGATGTGTTATCACTTTAGACATAAGCTAATACATCATTATCACACAAGTCTTACCAACTACATAAAGTCGTAAGCATTTTAGTATCATCATAGCTACATATGATTTACTATCATCATTTTCACACCAAATTCATCACATTGATCATCATAGTATCACTAAAGATGAACAAAACAACATGTATCAACTATCAATTTGATCAATTTGCCATGTTTCTATACACCCACTCATGGGTTACGAATTTTAGCAATAATGAATGATATGCTCTTACCAATACATCTCTAGGTAGATTTGTGAAGGTAGTCTCCACTCCTTCACCGAATTCACACATGCATCCATTGAATTCATGGTTTTTATGAGGATTAGGAAGCTTGTCAAGCCAAGAATGGCGCCTCCTCCCCCTGCCATCGTGATTTCTGTTTTCCCCCAAATGGGGTTCTATTTTCTTTTAATTAAATTCATCATTTTACTCATATGGTCCCTCCAGTTTGGCCATTGTGAATTTTTAATCCTAAAACTCACAAATTTTCTCATTAAACCTTATGTTATCCTTGCAATAACATTTTGTACATAAAAATGTCCTAAAACATTATTACAAGTGTAATAATTATTACTATTACACTAACGCATTATTAACATCCTAACCGAGTTTAGGATTTAAGACGAGACATTGCATTTTCATCAAAATATCAAAATATTACATCTTATGGTTTCAAGATATTATTAGGTTTTGAATTGGGTTTTAACATAGAAAGTCTCCAATTTCCACCTAATCTCGTCAATTATTTGACGCCTTGGTTAATTTAAGACATCCCGAAATTGGGATGTTACAATCTCGCCGGAGAGGAAGAAAGATGAGCGGTGAATTTTTTTTTTATTTGGTTTTTATTTTTGGTTTTTATTTTAAATAATTTGTTATATTTGGTTTTTATTTTTGGTTTTTATTTGGTTTTTTATTTTAAATAATTCGCCGGAGAGGAAGAAAGATGAGTGATTGGGGAAATGGGGAAATGGGGAAATGGGGAAACCATTACCCACAAAAAATGAAGTGGGGAAATGGGGAAACCATTACTCTTAACCTAAGAACTTTAAATTAAACATCAAAATAGTAGATTACCTTAAAATTGAGCAGACTTTTATTAAAATCTTAAACCCCAATGGAAATCGCAGATGTAGAGAGAGAGGTTGTGGGCGGAGAGTGAAAGAAATTTCCGGTGTTGGAGGTATATGATTCATCAACTTTGTGAATTTATGGAAGAAATCCAGGTAAATCGTCAAATCGAGATGGTCATGGTGGCCGGAGCCTACTCTAGCGCTTCAATCGTGTCGGCGAGGTTGAAACTACCGTCGCCGCTACCGGAAGTCGATGCGTGGACGAACAACGTTCCGCCGGCACCGTCGTGACCGACGGGAGGCGGAAACGTGCAGTCGATCACCTCGACGGTGTAGACACGGTCGTAGCCCCAGTCATGGTAGGGTTTTGACGCCGGAGACGGTGACGTTCGTGGTACCATTGCGCGGGGCCCACTCGCAGACGTAGGTCGGTTTCGAGAACACGTGGAGAGGTTTAGACGAGAGGCCGGGAACGATGGAGGTTGCTGTATCTTGAAGGTCGACTGTGGCCGGATCTTGAAGGTGGAAGGTGTACGGTGGCCCAGTAGAAAGAAACAAACCAGAGGGGTGCTCCACAGGGATGCTCTTTGCTCTTTGAGTTAAAAAGTAATCCACATTTATTTATTTTAATAAAGTTACAAAATAGTCCCTAATCTTTGTAACTTACGTAAATAGTCCCTTGTATATAAATTGACAGAAATACCCTTTCATTTAACAGATTAAATCTAACCCCTGTTAGTTCTAGGAATTCACATGGCAACAAAACACAAACCTCAGGTGAGATTTGTTAATAATCTGAAAATCGGACGCAGGTGACAAAACTGGCCAAACATCGGGGATGCAAATAGTAATTTACTTTTTTTTATAAGTTAGTAAACTCTATGTGGAAATAGAGGGTCTTATGTGGAAATATATAAGTTTGGACTAAAAGTTAACAGTTAACCAAACTAGAAGGGCCATAAGTGTAATTCTGAAAATCAAGATTTAAGAAATAGAAATCTGTAAATTTTGGGGAATACGCCTTCTCTCCCCAAGAACCGTGAAACCCCCCTTCCATTCCCCAAGGCCAAAATCGATTTCTACAATACAAGGGTCCAAAGCTGCGATTTTGAGGTGTAAATCAAGAGTTTGGAGGCTTTAAATACTGCAAATCTCTTCGAGGCTGTTTGGTAAGTAAATCTCATGTGCTTATATGCTTGTATGATAAGATTCGAAATTTGATGATGAAATTAAACCCATAGAAGCTGTGAATTCGTAATGGGAAGTTAGATGATGTTTAAATCATGTAATGGAAGCGAAATTGTTAGCGATTTTGACCTAATTGCAAAGGTTTGGCTTCCATGCCATAGATAGCGATTTCTAGCCTTTGGGGGTTTACTGCTGAAATTTAGTGTTGAATAAATTGCTATGAACTAATTGAAGAGTGCTAATGTGAAAAAGTGTTATATTATCATGTTAAGCAATATGTGGAATTATAACCTAAGTAGTTTAGGTTGAAATACGTTTTGTTGATATCATGCACGCCAAGTGCTCGATTAAATGTCTAGAAGAACATTGGTATGATGAATTGGTGTTTATGAATGTTAAATGAGAAGCATAGATGTATGTAAACGAGTCATGTGCAAAATATAAGAAAAAAAGAAGCCTTTTATACCACTAGATCTTACTGCACCCCTTTTTACATACAATTAAGTAAACCATTATAATTTCTTCATTCATTTTGGTTGTTTTTACAATTCAGCCTCCTAGCCGCCTCAACACCTTGAGGAATTTTCTAGATTGTCTTTGCATCAAGGAATTTTCTAGATTGTCTTTGCATCAGGCATTATCTTTAAAACCAAAGTTGTTGGCTTCAAATTTCTTATGAAAAATTAAACTATGAATCTGATATACTCATAGAAAGTTTTCAATCTAGGTGGTTCAAGGTTTAGACAACTATATATATATATTTTTTTTTGTTATTTACTCGTTTGACTTCTTAGAGATAGAATATAACCGGATAGAATCACTGGGGACATCTTGTGAGTTATGACTCATTTGAATAGTTAAATCTGTTTTATTTTTTTTATCTTTTTAATAATTTTACCTATTTCACTTAAGGAAGACAATGCAAGTGAGTACTGCTCCTAGAAAACCCAGAATTCTGCTTGCTGCAAGTGGAAGTGTGGCTGCCATAAAATTTGGGAACCTGTGCAGCTGTTTTTCAGATTGGGCGGATGTAAAAGCCGTTGCAACACAGGCGGCGTTACATTTTATTGATAGAACAACACTCCCAAAAGATGTGATTCTTTATACAGATGAGCATGAATGGGCAAGTTGGTCGAAGATTGGAGATACTGTGCTTCACATTGAGCTTCGTCAATGGGCTGATATCATGGTAATCGCCCCGTTGTCAGCAAATACCCTCGGCAAGGTAATATATGTTTGCCACTTTTACCTATGTTCTTAGAGGTAGCGTTATGTGCGGGTTGATAACATGTGGAGATGAACAGTAAACACTTTTGTCGATTTTCTATAAATAGTTTAATTTGATAAAGAAACAGCATGTTATGACAATAATAATTTTATTTTTTGATATATTTTGGGCAACCTTCAACTCGTTAAACACTTAAACATGTTCAACCAGATTCAGTTTAGGTTTTTTTTTTTACCCGTTAGGGACAAATCATAAACTAAATAAACCCACTTATAAATAAATGGATTATGGATCAAAGACATGATCTCCACTATATAAAGACTTGCTTACAAGGTTCAAAGGCATTTGTAGGGGAGGAAAAATGGGCGGGTTGGGTAATGGGTTAAAATGGACTCAATTTAATACAGATCATACCAGATCGAGTTAGGCTGACCTGAAACACTTGTGTAATTTTTTTATGAACTTTAAAACTTATCAATGTGTTGAATATGATCAGTAACGTCTTTTAGTAAACGATTTATTGAAGTTTTTATGCATCTGCATTCATTTTCGCATAACGTTTTAGCCCGTTTGACCCATTTAACGTAGCCTAAATAAACTCAATTGATGTGGTGAACCAGATTGCTGGTGGACTATGTGACAACTTACTGACAAGCATAATTCGAGCATGGGATTATGAAAAACCGATATACGTTGCACCCGCTATGAACACTTATATGTGGACAAACCCTTTCACCGAAAGGCATCTTATGACGGTTGATGAACTTGGGATTACGCTTATACCCCCTGTGTCTAAGAGGCTTGCTTGTGGGGACTATGGAACCGGTGCAATGGCTGAGCCTTCACTCATCTACAATACTGTAAGACTCTTCATGGAATCCCGACAAAATGCAACTAGTGGTAGAGTACAATGATTTCGTGTCTGTTATTGTGTGGTTAGATGGATTTGATGACTTTATTCTTTACCTTGTTTATGAATCTTGATGGTGGTATTTGTAGAGCCAACATAGTTTGATGTGCTTGTGTTGTTGGTACTCTTTTGTCACGTAGGAACTTGAATGAATTTCAGTGAGAATTTGTAATGTGTTTGGTTTTATAAATTTATGACGGTATTGGAATGGAAAACATTAAACCGACAAGATTCCCCTTAGCTTTTTACTCGATTTTTTGTGTTTTTATCTTTTTTTTATTTGAAGTTCTTTCGTTTTTATAAAATAATGTATATTCTATTATGTTTTTTTCCGTACCTTTAATTGTTTTTATTTATTTTTTAGTTAAATGTGCTCCTCTTCGTTAGAGCATTTGTGACAAGTATGAGTAAAAATAATAGTGAAACACTTAGGATCTGTTTGGTATGAGGTGATTGAATGGACGAAGTAATGGAATTGTTGAGATATTGAAATGGATCATTATTATTTCATCATCCTGTTTGGTTACCAGAAGGAATGAAAGAAATCATTGCTTCGTGTTGTTTGATAGTTAGTAAAAACGAAAAAAATCGAATACAGTTTTACCAATATTTTTATTTAAAATAATATATTTGATTTTATTTATATTTTTTTATTTTTAAGATTTAATTAATTTATTTTTGTTAAATATTTTAATTTTTATGTTTTTATTTTCTTTTTTAATTTTTATTTTGATTTGCAAATTTACTTTTATTTTTACTTTTTGGTTTTATTTATTATATTTTATTTTTATTTTATTATTGTTTGAATTTTTATTTTATTTTCATTTTTTCCATTTTATATTTTTTTTGTATTTTCTATTTTTTTATTCTTGATTTTTTGTGTTTTTATAAAATTCTAAGAAAAAAAAATCAAATTGAACATAATTTTCATGCCATTACTTGAGAGAATGAAAGAAAAATACATCACCTCTAATGAATGAAAATCTTTATAATTGGAAGGAACCACATTCTTTATGTAATGATTCATTTCATTCTTATTTGCTACCAAACATGTTACATGTCATTTTTCATTACAAAGGAATGACCCATTACATTCCACCCTCCATTCCTGCATACCAAACTGTCACGGAGTTATCTTTCTTGACTCACGTGCGAAACTTAGAGTTTATCTAAGTTCAGCTTTTGACTCAAACTACTAACGATTCAAAGCGAATATAGCAGAAGTTACAAGCATTCATTACAAAGATAACTATGAAGAGAAGATTACAAGAGTGTTTTACAAGTATGTGTACACGACTTGTAAGATTGTTTGGGTGCTTGTAAATGAATGACTCCAACCCTATTTATACTATTTCACTACTTCTAGATCTCTCATAATTTAGAGTATTCCATATAAGATATCTAGATCCTGAATCTAGAATCTTCTACTAAAATATCAAGTGTTTCTAGATATGATCTAGAATCCTCCATTTCTAGATCTTTATGGTGTGTTCATGGATGTTTTCAAGACTTTTCTAGAAACTTTCATCGCAGCCAATCATGTAGTGCGTTCTAGAGATTTTCAAAGCCTTGATTATTCAAGTCTTGGATAGAAACTTTGAGTTCCCGGTGATTGCGATTCAAATTTAGGCGGGACGTGACAAAACGCTACCTTAAATACTCGTATCATTAATACATTTCTATCACCTTTAACATTATTATTACTGTATTTATTATTGGGCTATCCATAGTGGGGTGTTATCTTGCACTTTTTTTGCAAGATGGCGTCCTGTATAACGCCCCAAACCGCCCCTGGGGCGCCATGTTAACCAAATTTGTCCCGTGCGTTACCTACATAACGCCTTCCCTTTGATTTTTTTTTTTTGCCTTTTTTCCATTGGTTATTCACTTCACATAACCCCTCATCCTCATATCCCTTACATATGTGACACCTGACGTTTTCAGGTTAGAATACCCGTACTACAAGTCATAATTTAATAAAAATAAATATTATTTTATTAAGACAAATAAAAAGTTTAGTGCCGTCATATGAAAAATATTTCGTTAACAAACGTTGGTTACAACTCAAGTTATGATCAACCCGGTATCCACAAAAAAGAAACAGAGCATTTATAAAATAACTGGTAAATCAAGTATGGCGAAAATTATTTTGGATTATTCCATTGCGAGCGTAATTTAATTCTAGTAATTTTCATATAATTACTTTTACGATGCGTGACAGAAAATTGACCAGTTATACCACGATATGCCAGTATTATATAACAGTTAATCACTTAATACTACAATATATATATACATCGATACACATGTGTCACACCCCGGTCAACGGATTGGGTGTGAGCGAGACGGAATCATAGTCGCAGATATACAGAACACTTCTACTAAATTCAAACGTCATTTAAAACATTATAACATTCATGTTGCAGCGGAAAGTCATGGTGAAATGATATTGTCTTACATTTGAATAAAAGTCTCAGTTTGGTATTGAAATCATAAAGCAGTTTATTTAAGATAGGTCGGGACTACGACTCCGGTAAAGCAGGGTCGAAAGTTACAGTGAAGCCCCATTTGCACGTCTTCCATGATAAGCTTAGATACCTGAGAAATCATGAGTTTTAAAAGGTCAACATAAAGTTGGTGAGGTTCACAGGTTTATGATTCTATGGTAAGTTTGTAAAAACAGTTTACAGTATGTTGGAATAACAGTTTACGGTATGTTGGAATAACAGTTTACGGCATGTTGGGATAACAGTTTACGGCATACTTAAATGTTACGTTAGTTTACTGTCGTGGTTGTAAGATCCTACCATGAACCTCAAATTCGAATACTAACGGATTACCCACTCATAGCATTCTATCCCAAGAATACCGAACAGGCAAGAATAACTGACGTGTACCCCTTGACAATATACGAAGTCAGGATTGGAGCTACCAATCTGGGCAGGGTTGTCAACCCAAATAGATCTATTCACTAGTTATCGTTTCGAGCAGAACTAATCGAATTCAATTAATAGTGGGATTTCAGTTGTACTAACGTTGATAACGATAAAGTACCAGTTGTTTGGGATACAGAATGGAACATATAGTCATACGGCTAACAGGTAAACCATAACATTAAGTAAAAAGCAGTTTATCAGTTCATGATTTCTCCCCCATAAGTGTAAAACAGTTGTAAAGAAAAGGGGCCGTGAAACTCACTTGATTCAGCGGAAATGATGAATTGCCGAGTGGTAACTAGCAAGTAAGGTCCTAATAAAACATAAGACAACATGCATAAGGGTCCACATAATCATTTGAGTAACGAACGTTACCCAAATGATACCGGTCAAGTCTCGACGTATAATCCCGTTTGTAGCGTTTTGAAAACCCGTTAGTTAATCAGTTTAAAATCAGAACTGCTAGTGTTCACGTATGAAGGCATTTATGTATATTGAATATAAGTAATGAGCATGTGATCACGTATCATGCAGGCCAGTTCAATCAAGTATTAAACATCGTTTTAAATAATAATATTTATTATTATTTTTGAGTTCGTTCGATCGATTGAATATTATAATCGCGTTAAGTTATAATATATCCAACTAGAGTTGATAATTATTATCAAAATAATTATTCTAACTTGTCGGAATAATTTATCAAATTATTACAAGTTAACGATTTAATGAATAACACAAGTAAGTTAAATATTAATGGTTATTTTAATATTAAACTCATGTTAGGGAAAATTAGGGTTTCCATGTTAATATAATTATAAATATTATTAGAATAATTAATATTAACAATCATGATGAGTTTAACTCAAATTAGGGTTTCTAACTCATACGGATAATTATTTGTTGAAAATAATTATTTACGATTCATTACGTCGTAAAACATTTTTAAATCGTTTAAAGATTTCATTTCAGTTTCAAACGTTTAAAAATAAAACATTTGATCCAGTTAAAACGTTTTGATTATTTTGATTTATTTAAAATAATCAAAAATGTTTAAAATATGTTTTTCATAATTTCTATAAGTCTTTTGATTTTATTTTTATAAAATCATTTTTAAATAACTTTATTTATTAAATAAAGCTAGGGTTTTAATTTTTAAAGACTTTTATAGAAAATCAAGTATTTTCACTTTTGTATAAAATCCAAGATTTATACTTTTTATGTCAAGTGACATAAATATGTTCATTTATCATTTTTGATATAAAATATATTTATATATATTTTTATCCATTTCGTTTTTATAAAATCTAAACAAGTCATTTAAGTCTTGTTTTCTTAGAAATCATATTTTTATAAAATGTGACCAATTTTATATATAAATTCCATGATGTCATTTTATGGTTTTAAAATCCAAGTAATTTTTATAAAATTACCAACTTTGTTATTAAACCATAACAATTCATTTAAAATGTTTTAAGTTATGATTTTATGTCCAAAGATTAAGTTAACACACCTAACGTCCATATTAGTTCCATGTATGTCACTAAACGTCATTTGTTCATGTTATTTGTCATTAACAACACAGTAGCTTATAACAAGATGATTAATACCAGAATTCACAAATAACAATCTAACCATTTATAGTTATATTAAAACATGAAATAACTAATATTAACCATGCAAATATATAATCATCATCAAATAATCAAATGCTCAAATGATCAAACCAAACCATTTAATTTGTAACTTAATCTATAGATTTTTGTTTTAAACAAGAACACTAACGCTTTTGTGATAGAAAAATAGTTTTGTGGTTACGATCATTTAAAAAGTTCGGGTTTTAACGGTTAGTTGTCAAGACTCGGGGGATCGTTTGGGACGGTAAAAAAAACGATTAGAACATAGGACAAAACAGTTTGAAAGAACTCACAAAGAGATGAGCGTGAAACCGATAGAAAAGAGGAAAGGTGGCGGCTCGGTTCGATGGTGCTCGGCGGTCCACAGCAGCGGCAGGAACTCGGTGGCACACGGCAGTGGCAAGGCGGCGCACGACAACAGCCCAGCGGCTCACGGCAGGAGGGTGGTGGTTGCTTTGGGTGGTTCGAACACACCAAAAAAATGAAAGAATATGTGTTCGTGTTGTGCGTGATGTGGGTTGGTAACTCAAACAGAAATTGAAAATAAAAGTGAGTGAGGGTGTTTGGTTCGATCAGAAGAAAAAAAAAAAAAAGGAAATGGATGCATGTTGGTTGCTCACGTACAAAATAAAGGAAATGTGGAATGGATATTTGGTTGTTTTTAAAAAAAAGAAATGATTATTTGTTTGATGGATCACGGCAGAAGAAAAAAAAATGGGGATGGAGGGTGTTTGCTCTTGCTTGCTCACAAAAGAAAGGAGAATGGAGGTGTAGAGTGTGTATGCATGAGTTGGTAAATGAAGGTGTGATAAGGAAGAGTGTGATGTGGTCTCCTATGGTACAAGGAGTAGAATGCATGATGAGCTCTAGAGACTAGTTGGTAGGTTGAGGTGTTGGCCATGCTCTTCATCACAATTCACTAGTAAAATATCACCTCCATAATTTTTATAAAACTTGACATGTAGGTGACTATTTTATATAAAATTTGTCAGGTTTTTATTCATTAGTTTAGGCATTGTAAAATTTGATAACCATATAAAGATTAGTAATGAAATAAACCATAACCTTTTATACATAACAAAAGTATAAAAATTATATAAGTTCATGACAAATTTTTATAAAAATAATAAGTGGTAACAATTTATAATAATTGTAAAGTTGATGGACCCATATTATTAAAACTAATCCATTGGGTTTGGACTTTATATTGAGCCTAATAATTAAAGGAAAATGAATTGGGCCGGTTTTGTCGGTTATGGGCCGTACGGGTCAGAACGGAGGGCCGGTTCGAGGCCCGGGCCCGTTGTGTAACGGTTCGGTTTACGGATCACCAAGATCATTCAGTTTATCGAGTTTATGTAATGGGTTAAGGTTTCGGACTCGGTTTAATTATTTTTGGCTTATTGGGCCTATTGGGCCAAGTCAGGCCCAATTGGGTGTTCGGTTGGAGTTTGGCTTAAGTCTTGACAACGATTTCAGTTTTTGATGTTTTTATTTCGTAAAAAAAACAATAGTTCGTTTCGGTTATAACAGTTTTTCAGAAATCAGTTATAGTTTTCAATTTTGTACACGGATTACGGTTAACGTTTTTAGTTTTGTCAGTTCTTAACCGTTTTAAGCTCGACCGTCCAGATTGTTTAAAACCAAATAGTTTTAAACATATGATCGCTTATCAGTTTTCAGTGTCGGTTATATAACGTACGACACCAGTTCCAGTTCCAGATAAAATATAAAATACATTTTATATTTATTTTTCTTGTTGTTGAAATTCCATAATTAATCCATGGAATCTCTATGAAATTTACGGGTATACGCTTCTAGTAAAACGCGGGATTAGGTATACGTCATCAGTTAACGGTCAGGCACAGTAATTAACAGTTTAAACAGTAATCAGATCGGTTAATGCACATTAATACTTAATTAAAAGTCAAAGTAAAGGGGTTTAACCTAGGGTTTTTGGACGAGGTGTCACATTCTCCCCCAGTTAGAAGAATTTCGTCCCGAAATTCAGTTCTTGATCACTGGTTGTTTGTGACGTTTCCGAAAAGTCAAGGATATTTCAGACGCATTTGGTCCTCGGGTTCCCAAATGTGCTCTGGACCTCGCTGTGAGTTCCAACGCACTTTGACGGTGGGAATGCGGCTATGCTTCGCACCCTTAAGGTCTTGGTCAAGTATCTCGACAGGTTCCTCAATAAAGTGAAGTGTTTCGTCAACTTGAATATCGTCAAGTCGGACGACAAGTGTTTCATCAAACAAGCATTTCTTAAGATTACTAACGTGAAAGACATCATGCACACTGCTAAGCTCTACGGAAGGCGTAGACGGTAAGCTACTGGTCCGATATTCTCAGTGATTTCGAATGGGCCGATGTAGCGAGGGTTAAGCTTTCCTCGTTTGCTGAACCGGATGACACCTTTCCAAGGTGACACTTTTAACTTGACGCGATCACCCTTTTTAAAAGATAAAGGTTTGCGACGATTGTGGCAGATAATCCTCAATAGTCTGATAAAAGAATAAGGATTTACACACGGATGAACAAGGTTTTGAGTATAAAGGTTTCTGGACAAGTCAGGATTTCTCATGCATGGGCTCTACCAGGATTTTCATGCAGTTCAAATTACAATTATGTGTGCACCCACAATTGTGATTTGCCTTACATGATCAGCCTAAGCTTTGCTCATACTTGAGTTTTCAGTTTGTCGGAAAATGAAATGTGGAGGGGACAAGATGGCTTATGGAAAAGTTTAGATTGATTTGCTACCGGACGGAATCTTCATTGATTCCGGGATTTCTAATGATAACAATAATGGAAATGCGGTTTGGCTCCAGTCTATTAGTCTTGCAGTCTAGGATCTCAATAGGTTCTAGACAAGATGGGTGTGTAGGCCATTGGTCCAATCCGTTCCAGGATTTCAAGGGACCGATGAGGTTTAAGCATACCTAGCTTTCTAGGCCTAGATACCTCCGTCTGAGACAGAATCCATTATAAGGTTTTGAACCCCCTTATAGATTCTAAGGGTTCGCGTCGAGTGTTAACGTAGTTCTCCTGGAGAATACCTATGGCTTTCAGAAATTGAAAGGTCTCCTTAGTAGTTTCATGAACTATCACTGGACCAGTCAGATGGCTGTTACTGGCTTCGGTCCAGCGAAGGGGTGAATGAAACTTTCTTCCATACAAGCCTTCGAAAAGGGGCGGCTTGAATATTCGAGCGATATCTATTGCAATAAGGAAACTCGGTGAGTGGAAATAGGTTGTCTCAACCATTGTCTAGGTTTGTCTTGCGTGATGACGATCTGTCACATAACTACGCAACGTACCTTTTTAAGGTCTGAATTTTTCCCTTTGATTTGGTAATCAGTATAACTCCTTCATACATACATTTTGTTGGATCCATGGGTGGATGGAATATCTTGAGTTGTGGGCTTCATCAAACACTAGGCTTCTCAAGTCTCTGAGGCTAGGTACCCATAGTCTATCCAAAAAGTTCATGGTTCCCTCAGGCGTTTTAAGCAGTTGTTTCTCCATGTCGCGCAGGCATTCATTTTCAGATTCACAGGCTTAAGAGCTTCGATTTGAGCGTCACGAACTTGTGACGTGAGATCCGAGCGTATGGTCATAATTAATGCTCGAACACAACGCGGTTTGGCATGTTCCTTCCTGCTTAAAGCATTGGCTACAACGTTAGCCTTGCCCGGGTGATAACGAACCTCACATTCGTAATCGTTAAGCAGTTCAAACCATCGTCGTTGTCTCATGTTCCGCTCTTTCTGGTTAAAGATGTGTTGGAGGCTCTTGTGATCGATGAATATGACGCACCGAGTCCCATAGAGGTAGTGCCTCCAGATATTGAGGGCAAGACAGCGACTGCAAGTTCTAAGTCGTGAGTCGTGTAATTACTCTTATGAATCTTCAGTTGCCGAGAGGCGTAAGCAATGACTTTCTCACGTTGCATCAGTACGCTGCCCAAGCCTTGATGCGGAGCATCACAATATACAACGAAATCGTTGATTTCGTCAGGTAAGGACAGGATTTGTGGCGTTGCAAAGTTTTCGCTTCAACAACTGGAAGGCAGTTTCAGTTTTATCATCCCATATGTACTTCTTATGTTTCTGGGTCAGGGTGGTGAGTGGCTGGGCTATTTTTTTAGAAAAAATCTCAATGAATCGGCGATAATAGCCAGCGAGACCTAAGAATTGTCGAATCTCGATTGGGGCCGTGGGAGTACTCCAATCTTTGATTGATTCAATTTTAGATGGACCAACATGAACATCTCGGTCGTTGATCACATGACCCAGAAAGTGTACTTCGCGAATCCAAAAGTCACATTTGGAGAATTTCGCGGAGAGTTCTTCTTTCTTGAATAGTTCTACGATAAGTCTCAATTGTTCCTCGTGTTCGTTCTTACTACGTGTGTAGATAAGAATATCGTCGATGAACACGAAAACAAATTTATCCAAGTATGGTTTGTACACGCGATTCATTAAGTCCACGAATACGGCCGATGCGTTAGTCAAACCAAATGGCATAACGAGGAACTCGTAATGCTTATAGCGTTTTCTAAACGCTGTCTTTGAGACATATTCATCTCTAACTCGAAGTTGGTGGTACCCCAACCTTAGATCGATCTTGGAATGGAAGCATGATCCTTGAAGTTGATCAAACAGGTCATCGATCCTTGGAAGCGGGTAACGGTTCTTCACAGTCAGTTTGTTCAACTCTCGATAGTCGATACACATCCTGAACGTTCCATCATTCTTCTTCACAAATAAAACGGGAGCACCCCACGGGGAGTGGCTTCGACAAATGAAGCCCTTATCTAGCTAGCAACTCTTGCAGTTGGCTAGATAACTCTCGCATTTCAGACGGTGCCAGTCGGTAAAGGGGACCTGGCAACGGGGCGGCTCCGGGTGTTAGGTCGATGCGAAACTCTAGTTGCCGTGCTGGAGATAAGCCTGGCAAGTGTTCTGGAAAGACTTCCTAGTGTTCGCAGACAATAGGAACGTATTCGATGCGCTTATCCTTCAGTTTCTTCTCAGTGGCATGAGCTAGGATGGTATGGCATCCTTTGCGGAGGAATTAATCTGTCTTCATACAAGATATGATATTTTGCTTGGCTTCACTCTTTCCGTCTTGCACGTTCATAGTGTTGTCGTCTGCTAACGGCACTTCAACCATTTTCTCATGACACACAGTTCCTATATGGTTCTTTGCTAACCAATCCATTCCAATGACTACATTGGAACTTCCTAAATCAACGGGCATTGATTCGATGCTGAAATAATGGTCAGCAGGTAGTCTGGGTAGATTACTCTGGTCTCTATCAAATCTCCCTTCGCAAATTTCATTACAAACTTAGCGTCTAGGGCAACATGGGTGACGTCAAGTAATTGAATGAAATTGATAGACACAAGGCTTCTATCGGCACATGTACCGAGTAAAACAGAGGTATAATGGTTATCTAGCAGGAACGTACTTGTCGCCGTGTTGGGGTCACGACGGCGTCTCCGGCATTGATCACGAGAGTTCCTCCTCTAGCATGGTTAGCATCTTGATTCTTCGCCTTCGTGCATTCCTTTGAAATGGCAAATTTCCCAGCAACCGTAGCAAGTGCGATTTGGGCAATCACGTGCTACATGTCTTTTAACCTTGTGGATGTTACAGTAGACATTACCACAATCGAGATTGTGGTGTAGGTTGCATTAGGAGCATAGGGGTGTTATACCGGTGTAACCGGTCCTTCGGACAGGGTGAACAGCTCACGGAACCTCAAAAAGGTGTAGGCTTTAATTCATAAAGTCATTTTATGAACATTCACGAGGGCTTACAGTGTTAGGTTAAAACATTGAACACAATTTGGTGAAATTGTAGTCTGGTGTTTTCTAACCTTGGTTAATTCATTCATACCGCGCGCCCGATCGTCTGCGCGACGTTGGGTTATAGTAGTAACGACGGTTTCAGCAAAGCGTTGAGCAATTTGTTCCTCGATTTCAGCAGCGCTCAAGGGCGGAGGAGGCGAAGCGTTTCTGGTGGCTCGGCGTCTAGGCGGCATACTTTCGCTTTAAGTTATTAATGTCAACATAAAGGAAAGTCTAGATTATATGTGAATGGGGTTATTTCATGCGCGGGAATAACTGCCGCGACATACATCCATGATACCCAAAACATGACGCGCGCAAGCACGACCAAGAAACAAGAAGCAGAGGGGAACAACTTACGTGAATGAATAAAACGATATAACGACAGCAACAGTAATGACATCAATCATAAACATGGAAATCATACTCATATTCATAACACTAGTTTCCGTTAACCATATTAACTGGTAGGATATACGATAGTCGAAAGAGGATAAGTCTTCATTTTAGGCTCGCAGTCCCATTGCAACAAAATATGTAAATATTTTTCATTGCCAAAAGGAGGGATCAAAAGTCTGGATTCTTAGTCAAGCTATCTAGAGTGGTGGTCCAGAGGGCATAGTTAAGGTGGTGGTGATCTGAGCAATGAGGTTCATGTAATTGAACACTCGCCCAGGGAATTCCCCTAGGTAAGCGACTCTCGTCCGGAGGGATTCGTTGGCCAACCGCATATCGGTGTAGACCATGTTGGCACCACTCATGTGAGCGTGCAGTGACTTCGTAGCACCTAGTATGGCAGCCTGGTGATGCTCCACGGCGGCTAGACGGGTCTCTAGTGTCGCCAGATCGGTCCAGGTGGGGAGTCTAGTGATCTCATCGTTGATTACCGCAAAGGCTTGTTCGTGATGTCTCAGGCATGTCACCAGTAGCAGTGGTCTCACTGCCAGCAGCAGCGGTGGGAATCGGGTGGTTCGAGGAGTCGTCTGAGAGACAGTGTCACAATGGTTTCAGAAAACTCGATGGTGATGAGGACTGTCGGACAGTACCGACCGTGAGAATGTCCCTCTCTGGGCTGGACAACTCATGGTCCTCAGGGGAAGGTGTGTACTCAGGCACGACTGTGTCTTTTCCAGAGGAATCAGATATGAAGATGACCTCTTCGGAAGTCATCTCTGCGATAATATTCCATGAGAAAACATAGATGGTAACACGATAACAGTATCTAGAATAAAGATCTAAATGTACCAGTTGCAGTAATAATAATTCGTATATGTAAAGCATAAGTTAACGTAACCAATATGATAAGGAATTGGTCTTGCGTGCAAACGGTAGCTTCGGAGCGGGTTATAGTCCAGGTTTGGTTTTTGTTTATTTGTTTAACCTAGTTCGCTATAACCACGGCTCTGATACCAATCTGTCACACCCCGGTCAACGGATTGGGTGTGAGCGAGACGGAATCATAGTCGCAGATATACAGAACACTTCTACTAAATTCAAACGTC
Organism: Deinandra increscens subsp. villosa; assembly: GCA_039602395.1. Classification (NCBI taxonomy): domain Eukaryota; kingdom Viridiplantae; phylum Streptophyta; class Magnoliopsida; order Asterales; family Asteraceae; genus Deinandra; species Deinandra increscens. The sequence goes on from JBCNJP010000007.1 coordinate 124,389,329, forward strand.
ATTTAAAACATTATAACATTCATGTTGCAGCGGAAAGTCATGGTGAAATGATATTGTCTTACATTTGAATAAAAGTCTCCGTTTGGTATTGAAATCATAAAGCAGTTTATTTAAGATAGGTCGGGACTACGACTCCGGTAAAGCAGGGTCGAAAGTTACAGTGAAGCCCCATTTGCACGTCTTCCATGATAAGCTTAGATACCTGAGAAATCATGAGTTTTAAAAGGTCAACATAAAGTTGGTGAGGTTCACAGGTTTATGATTCTATGGTAAGTTTGTAAAAACAGTTTACAGTATGTTGGAATAACAGTTTACGGTATGTTGGAATAACAGTTTACGGCATGTTGGGATAACAGTTTACGGCATACTTAAATGTTACGTTGGTTTACTGTCGTGGTTGTAAGATCCTACCATGAACCTCAAATTCGAATACTAACGGATTACCTGTGACAATCCGACTTTTCAGGTCATTTTCTAGCATTAACTGAACGTAAAACCGTATTAAATGTTGTGTGAACATTTACGTGCTTAACTGTGTTGACTTGTTGACTTTAGCAATTAGGGTTTTGTGTGATCAATCACTACGAGCATGCACGAAAGATTAAAACGTTTAATATTCTATGATTTTATGTGGAATAAAAAGAATATATATGATTAAACTATATTTATATATTTGTGTAATTAAATAATTTTAATTACAAACCATTACTAATAGAGTTATATGTGACTTAAATATAAGTTATGAGTTTTAAATCTCTATGTTATGATTTTAAAGGATTTAATTACAACTCACAAATTTATGCACTCTAAATATATAAGTTATAGATCTAAAATCTATGATTTTATGTGGATATAAACGAGATTTATATTTCTTATAAACGTTATACGCTTTATATATTTTGACATTCCTCGTATATCCGTCGCGAAAACATTTTCTGTTAACTTCGTTAGAGCCGTTAGGTGTTCATAAAACTTCGAGGGCTTATCTTGTAATTTATCAAACATGTTTTCACTTAATTAAACCTGGAGGGTCTATTCTGTAATCACCACAAACATGTTATCTTGATTGAAACTTCACGAGGGACTGAAGTTGCCAACCTCCGAAACTAGCTTTGAAGACTGTGGGTTACGAGAATTAAAACTCGATGATCGGTTTCAACCGATCATCACCACCACCTCGTCGACTTTATTGCTAGTAATAACTCTGATTCAATGATAAGAGTTATATCATTGTAAATTACCTCTATTCCCAGTCCCTCTCTCGCATCCCTCGTCCATCTCTCTCTCGATTTCTCTGTTTTTGGGCTTTAGAAAGTTTTCCGGTGAACTTAAAATTCCGGCCAAACACTGCTTAGTCGACCTTCATTCGATCACCACCGTGATCGCCTTTCATCACTGAGCAAGCACGTGTCCTCAATTTTGGGAATTGAAGCAAAACGCGGAGTGGTCGTCAAAGTTTCGGGTTCGTTTCGGTGTACAAAACGTATCAATCTCTCATCTCCGACTTGAGGTAATGAATCCTTAGTGTTAGTCGCACCCTTTTATGAGTTTTTATTGAGTTCGTGATTTTTCCGGCGACCGGAACTAGGGTTCCGATCACCGGAGTTAATGGGTGAAGAAGATGACAGGGACTGGGTACGGGTTATATGTTTTTAGATCCGACTAAATCTCAGACGCCAATCTGGCAGGGTGGGTAGGTCGCTGGTCCGGTTCGCTAGAGGCCCGGGTTCGAGTCCCGGCCTCATCATTTTTAACTCTTTATTGTCCTGTGATTTAATTTCTGGTCGCAACCTGTGCACAAAATCAGTTCGGTCCGGATCTAGTCACCAACAGATCTTTGGCCGAGTGGTTTGTACTCGGTATCGTGACTCTGAGGTCGCGGGTTCGAACCTTAGGACCCTCAAGTCTGCTGTTTTTTTTATTATCTCGTATTTTAAGCATTTGGTTACTAGATTTTGTATAAAAATTGTTCCTTGACATATATAAAACCCGTAAAAATATATTTGAGGCATTTAAATCTCGTAAATCACGTTTAACTTGTTATTCTAGATAAAAATATATTTCCAACATCTATATATATATAAATATGGATATAAAATTCTAGTTTTTACAAAAAAGGTAAAATGTATATGTATATATATATCTTGGGTAGATTAATATATAAACTTATGCCGTTAGATTTCTATTGGAATAACCGGATATTTTACGATAACCTTTGATATATATAAATATATATTGTTCTTGCAAATTCGTTATTAACACTCCTGGAACGTTCAGTGAATATATATATTATGTATATATTTATTTTAGAATATTTAAACTTGGAGAATATATATAATATTAATATATTTTCTCGCGTATTTCGATAATCGCTCGGATTTGGCACACGTACCATCCTCGACTTATTCCGGACTTCACGATTCCTCGTTTTTATCGTTTACGTTAGATTTAATAGTTTAGAACACACACTTATACTCGTATGCTCGTTAGGTGATTGATTGCTTGCACAAGACTCGTTCTTGCTACTTAAATTAACTGTTTGACTGGAAACCTTGCCGAGCAACCTAAGGTGAGTTTCACGGCCCCATTTTACTGTTTTAAATCCTGTTGGGGGAGATTAACATGCATGATTTACACAACTGAGATAATTAGACTTTTATATATCACACGATTACTGATTACTGAGGCACACTAGACAACAAAGTCCTTCTCATGGTACCGTTAGTATTTGGTGATGATAGCGGGAAATATATTGTAGTACTACTGGGTTTGACAAACCCCACCCGGGCCAGTCGCTCTGACACGATTGGATATCGAACGGGTGTTATATTCGTCCTCAACGAAACAAGGCAAACTATAAACAATTGTCAGCTTCGGTGACCATCACGTGCAAAGTTTCATGTACATAGCCTAGCTAGCTATCTGATATATATTAGTGATTATGCTCACAACTTGTACTGTTTTGAGAATACTAAACCTGTGAACTCACCAACCTTTGTGTTGACACTTTTTAGCATGTTATTTCTCAGGTCGCTAAACTGGATTGTCTGCCACGAGCTAGGATGCACCACATAAGGATTATTATTGTCATGCATGCATCATAGACTTTAATATTTTTCAAACTCATTAACTTTTGGTTAGCGCATGTTTTGGCGCTGGAACAATTATTACAACTTTTGTCGTTTACGCTTCCGCATTTAAAAACGCATTTACTCTGGTTTTACTTTTTACATTGCATATAGACTGTTCGTATGGCTAATGTGTTCGATCCTGGTTTGTCACGCTCCCTGCGGCAACCTCAAGATGGAGGGGTCGGACATTGAAGCTTACACTACTCGCTCGAATTCTCTTGCGAATTTATGTCCTAGAATCGCCACACCTGCTTACCGAAGAATCGAGCTGTATATCAAGGGTTTAGTGCCTCAAATCCAGGGAATGGTGACTGCTTCAAACCCTGCGACTATTCGTGATGCTGTAAGGATTGCAAATAGGCTCACAAATCAAGCAGTTGAACAAGGAGTCTTACCTCCTAAGAAAGGAACTACTGGAACCTCTGATAACAAAAGAAAGTGGGATAATTCTGGGAATCAGTCTGGAAACAAGTCTTCCAATCAGCAGAATCACCAAAACCAGAACCGCAAGTTTGATAATTCTAGGAATTTCTCCTCGAACAACCAGAAGCAGAACAATCAAGGCCGAGGCGGCCAAGGAGGATCATCATACATGGGAAACTCTCCACGTTGTGGTAAGTGCAACTATCACCACTATGGCCCATGCGACCGATACTTGTGTGCCAAATGTGGCAATAAAGGACATCAATCCAAGGATTGTCCAACCAAAAACAATGGGAAGCAAGTTCAGCAAGGTGAAGGAACCAAGAATGGGTTTAATTGTTTTAATTGTGGTAAGGAAGGCCACATAAAGAGAAATTGTCCTCAGCTCAACGGTGGAAACAACAACAACTACAACAACAACAATAACACCAACACTGGCAATCGCAATGGCAATAATAACAACAACAATGGGAACAACGGTGGAAATGGTGCCAGAGGTAGAGCTTTTGTCATAGGCTCGGGAGATGCCAGAGCAGATCCAAATGTCGTTACCGGTAAGTTTTCTCTTAACGGATATTATGCTCTAGTCTTGTTTGACACTGGTGCCGATAGAAGTTTCATATCTACTAAATTTAGCAATATGATTAATGCCAACATGACTCCTTTAGATGCTAAATACGTAGTTGAACTTGCTAATGGTAAACTTGTTGAGTCTACCCATTTAGTTAAAGACTGTAAATTGGAATTGGCTGGCCATAAATTAGAAATAGATCTTATGCCCATCTCCTTGGGAAGTTTTGATGTCATTGTGGGAATGGATTGGCTATCCAAGAATCGTGCTGAAATCGTTTGTCATGAGAAAATTGTTCGGATACCGTTGCCTAGTGGAGAATTACTCTCAGTTCAAGGAGAAAAGTGTGGTACGGTTATGGGTGTGATATCTTATCTCAAGGCACAAAAGTGTTTGCGTAAAGGACATTTTGCTGTTCTCGCGAACATTTCAGAGAAAACGAATGAGGAAAAGAGAATTGAAGATATTCCGATCGTGAAGGACTTTCCTGAAGTCTTTCCGGAAGATCTACCAGGTCTACCGCCTCATCGAGAAGTCGAATTTCAGATTGATCTTGCTCCTGGAGCAGCACCTATTGCTCGTGCACCTTATCGTTTAGCACCAAATGAGTTACAAGAACTGTATACTCAACTCCAAGAACTACTTGAAAAGGGATTTATTAGGCCCAGCTCATCACCCTGGGGAGCTCCAGTGTTGTTTGTTAAGAAGAAGGATGGAACCTTTCGAATGTGCATCGATTACAGAGAACTCAACAAGGTGACTGTCAAGAATCGCTATCCCTTGCCCCGAATCGATGATTTGTTTGATCAACTACAGGGATCTAGCTACTATTCCAAAATCGATTTAAGATCAGGCTATCATCAGCTGAGAGTCCGCGAAGAGGATGTCTCGAAAACAGCGTTTAGAACTCGTTATGGTCATTATGAGTTCATGGTTATGCCATTTGGGTTAACCAACGCACCAGCGATTTTCATGGACTTGATGAATCGCGTTTGCAAGCCATATCTCGATAAATTCGTCATCGTCTTCATTGATGATATTCTGATATATTCTAAGTCTAAAGAGGAGCACGAACAACATCTTCGTTTGATCTTAGAGTTACTCAAGAAGGAGCAATTGTATGCAAAATTTTCAAAGTGTGATTTCTGGATGCGTGAGGTGCAATTTCTTGGTCATATTGTTAATGATCAGGGGATTCACGTTGATCCAATCAAAGTTGAGGCAATTAAGAATTGGCCTGCGCCTAAGACACCAACGGAAATTCGCCAATTTCTTGGTTTAGCAGGTTATTATAGACGATTTATTGAGGGATTCTCAAAGATAGCCCAACCTCTTACGGCGCTAACGCATAAAGGAACGGCGTATAACTGGAATGAAAAGCATGACGCCGCTTTTCAGCTACTAAAGCAGAAACTTTGTAGCGCGCCAATATTATCTCTACCTGAGGGTAGTGATGATTTCGTGGTGTATTGTGATGCATCGAAGCAAGGACTAGGTTGCGTGCTGATGCAAAGAGAAAAAGTCATAGCTTATGCCTCTCGTCAGTTAAAGATTCACGAGCAGAATTATACAACTCATGATTTGGAGTTAGGAGCAGTCATTTTCGCGTTGAAAATTTGGAGACATTATCTATATGGTACAAAGTGTACTATCTACACTGATCACAAAAGTCTCGAGCATATCTTTGCTCAAAAGGAATTGAACATGAGACAACGTCGTTGGGTGGAACTTCTTAATGACTACGATTGCGCAATTAGATACCATCCAGGCAAAGCTAATGTAGTAGCTGATGCCTTAAGTCGGAAGGATAACCCCAAGCCTAGAAGAGTTCGTGCATTGCAACTCACTATTCACAGCGGTTTGCCTGATCAGATCCGGAATGCACAACTCGAAGCACTCAAAGCTGAAAACGTTGAATTAGAATCCTTGCGGGGTATGGATAAGTTATTGGAAGTTAGATCAGATGGTATCCGGTATTGTGCGAACCGAATATGGATTCCCGTGTATGGAAACTTGAGGGAATTGATTATGGATGAAGCCCATAAGTCTCGTTACTCTATTCATCCAGGCTCGAATAAGATGTACCAAGATTTGAAACTGATTTATTGGTGGCCTAAGATGAAAGCAGACATTGCCACTTACGTAAGCAAGTGCTTGACTTGTTCCAAGGTTAAGGCGGAATACCAAAAAAACCGGCAGGGTTACTTCAACAACCAAAAATTCCCGAGTGGAAATGGGAGGGTATCGCCATGGATTTTATCACAAAATTACCCCGTACAGCAAGCAAATGTGATACAATTTGGGTAGTTGTTGATCGCTTAACTAAGTCGGCACATTTTCTACCGATCAAGGAAACTGATACCTCCGAGACATTAGGCAAACTTTATCTTAAAGAGATCGTTGCACGACATGGAGTACCTGTTTCTATCATATCGGATCGAGATGCTCGATTTACATCCAAATGTTGGGAATCTCTACATGAAGCATTGGGATCGCGTCTGGATATGAGTACTGCATATCATCCTCAGACCGATGGCCAAAGTGAAAGGACCATACAAACTCTTGAGGACATGCTGCGTGCATGTGCTATTGACTTTGGTGAAAGTTGGGATAAACACTTACCCTTGGTAGAATTCTCGTATAACAACAGTTATCACACCAGTATCGGTGTAGCTCCGTTTGAAGCACTTTACGGGCGAAAGTGTAGATCACCCCTATGTTGGGCGGAAGTTGGTGACAGTCAACTCACAGGTCCTGAGTTGGTACTCGAGACAACAGAGAAAATCGTGCAAGTTCGTAATCGTATGGCAGCCGCACGAGATAGACAGAAAAGTTATGCTGATAAACGGCGAAGACCTTTGGAATTTAAGGAAGGAGACAAGGTCTTGTTAAAGGTCTCACCCTGGAAAGGTGTAGTGCGTTTTGGTAAACGTGGTAAGTTAAACCCAAGATACATTGGGCCATTTGAGATCGTTGAGAGAGTTGGTCTATCATCGTATGAACTCAACTTACCAGCAGAGCTAAGTGGGGTCCATAACGTTTTCCACGTGTCGAATTTAAAGAAATGTTTAGCAGATGAGACACTAATCACTCCACTCGAGGAGTTACATGTGGATGAACAACTTCGATTTATCGAAGAACCGGTAGAAATTATGGACCGGGAGGTTAAACAGTTAAAGCGTAGCAAAATCCCAATCGTTAAAGTTCGTTGGAACTCGAGACATGGTCCTGAATTCACATGGGAACGCGAAGATCAGATGATGAAGAAATATCCCAGACTATTCAAGAATCAGTCTTCGTCTAGTTCAGGTACTGGTTTAATTTTCGAGGACGAAAATTCTTCAACAAGGGGATGATGTGACGACTGAGAATTTTTCTTTTCTTTTCTTTGTGTCTAGCTCATTAACTTTTACCGCGTTACGCAATTTTCGAGGACAAAAATTCTTCAACAAGGGGATACTGTGACAATCCGACTTTTCAGGTCATTTTCTAGCATTAACTGAACGTAAAACCGTATTAAATGTTGTGTGAACATTTACGTGCTTAACTGTGTTGACTTGTTGACTTTAGCAATTAGGGTTTTGTGTGATCAATCACTACGAGCATGCACGAAAGATTAAAACGTTTAATATTCTATGATTTTATGTGGAATAAAAAGAATATATATGATTAAACTATATTTATATATTTGTGTAATTAAATAATTTTAATTACAAACCATTACTAATAGAGTTATATGTGACTTAAATATAAGTTATGAGTTTTAAATCTCTATGTTATGATTTTAAAGGATTTAATTACAACTCACAAATTTATGCACTCTAAATATATAAGTTATAGATCTAAAATCTATGATTTTATGTGGATATAAACGAGATTTATATTTCTTATAAACGTTATACGCTTTATATATTTTGACATTCCTCGTATATCCGTCGCGAAAACATTTTCTGTTAACTTCGTTAGAGCCGTTAGGTGTTCATAAAACTTCGAGGGCTTATCTTGTAATTTATCAAACATGTTTTCACTTAATTAAACCTGGAGGGTCTATTCTGTAATCACCACAAACATGTTATCTTGATTGAAACTTCACGAGGGACTGAAGTTGCCAACCTCCGAAACTAGCTTTGAAGACTGTGGGTTACGAGAATTAAAACTCGATGATCGGTTTCAACCGATCATCACCACCACCTCGTCGACTTTATTGCTAGTAATAACTCTGATTCAATGATAAGAGTTATATCATTGTAAATTACCTCTATTCCCAGTCCCTCTCTCGCATCCCTCGTCCATCTCTCTCTCGATTTCTCTGTTTTTGGGCTTTAGAAAGTTTTCCGGTGAACTTAAAATTCCGGCCAAACACTGCTTAGTCGACCTTCATTCGATCACCACCGTGATCGCCTTTCATCACTGAGCAAGCACGTGTCCTCAATTTTGGGAATTGAAGCAAAACGCGGAGTGGTCGTCAAAGTTTCGGGTTCGTTTCGGTGTACAAAACGTATCAATCTCTCATCTCCGACTTGAGGTAATGAATCCTTAGTGTTAGTCGCACCCTTTTATGAGTTTTTATTGAGTTCGTGATTTTTCCGGCGACCGGAACTAGGGTTCCGATCACCGGAGTTAATGGGTGAAGAAGATGACAGGGACTGGGTACGGGTTATATGTTTTTAGATCCGACTAAATCTCAGACGCCAATCTGGCAGGGTGGGTAGGTCGCTGGTCCGGTTCGCTAGAGGCCCGGGTTCGAGTCCCGGCCTCATCATTTTTAACTCTTTATTGTCCTGTGATTTAATTTCTGGTCGCAACCTGTGCACAAAATCAGTTCGGTCCGGATCTAGTCACCAACAGATCTTTGGCCGAGTGGTTTGTACTCGGTATCGTGACTCTGAGGTCGCGGGTTCGAACCTTAGGACCCTCAAGTCTGCTGTTTTTTTTATTATCTCGTATTTTAAGCATTTGGTTACTAGATTTTGTATAAAAATTGTTCCTTGACATATATAAAACCCGTAAAAATATATTTGAGGCATTTAAATCTCGTAAATCACGTTTAACTTGTTATTCTAGATAAAAATATATTTCCAACATCTATATATATATAAATATGGATATAAAATTCTAGTTTTTACAAAAAAGGTAAAATGTATATGTATATATATATCTTGGGTAGATTAATATATAAACTTATGCCGTTAGATTTCTATTGGAATAACCGGATATTTTACGATAACCTTTGATATATATAAATATATATTGTTCTTGCAAATTCGTTATTAACACTCCTGGAACGTTCAGTGAATATATATATTATGTATATATTTATTTTAGAATATTTAAACTTGGAGAATATATATAATATTAATATATTTTCTCGCGTATTTCGATAATCGCTCGGATTTGGCACACGTACCATCCTCGACTTATTCCGGACTTCACGATTCCTCGTTTTTATCGTTTACGTTAGATTTAATAGTTTAGAACACACACTTATACTCGTATGCTCGTTAGGTGATTGATTGCTTGCACAAGACTCGTTCTTGCTACTTAAATTAACTGTTTGACTGGAAACCTTGCCGAGCAACCTAAGGTGAGTTTCACGGCCCCATTTTACTGTTTTAAATCCTGTTGGGGGAGATTAACATGCATGATTTACACAACTGAGATAATTAGACTTTTATATATCACACGATTACTGATTACTGAGGCACACTAGACAACAAAGTCCTTCTCATGGTACCGTTAGTATTTGGTGATGATAGCGGGAAATATATTGTAGTACTACTGGGTTTGACAAACCCCACCCGGGCCAGTCGCTCTGACACGATTGGATATCGAACGGGTGTTATATTCGTCCTCAACGAAACAAGGCAAACTATAAACAATTGTCAGCTTCGGTGACCATCACGTGCAAAGTTTCATGTACATAGCCTAGCTAGCTATCTGATATATATTAGTGATTATGCTCACAACTTGTACTGTTTTGAGAATACTAAACCTGTGAACTCACCAACCTTTGTGTTGACACTTTTTAGCATGTTATTTCTCAGGTCGCTAAACTGGATTGTCTGCCACGAGCTAGGATGCACCACATAAGGATTATTATTGTCATGCATGCATCATAGACTTTAATATTTTTCAAACTCATTAACTTTTGGTTTGTTTTGGCGCTGGAACAATTATTACAACTTTTGTCGTTTACGCTTCCGCATTTAAAAACGCATTTACTCTGGTTTTACTTTTTACATTGCATATAGACTGTTCGTATGGCTAATGTGTTCGATCCTGGTTTGTCACGCTCCCTGCGGCGCGTTGTCGCGCGTGGGATTTTTGGGGGTGTGACATTACCCACTCATAGCATTCTATCCCAAGAATACCGAACAGGCAAGAATAACTGACGTGTACCCCTTGACAATATACGAAGTCAGGATTGGAGCTACCAATCTGGGCAGGGTTGTCAACCCAAATAGATCTATTCACTAGTTATCGTTTCGAGCAGAACTAATCGAATTCAATTAATAGTGGGATTTCAGTTGTACTAACGTTGATAACGATAAAGTACCAGTTGTTTGGGATACAGAATGGAACATGTAGTCATACGGCTAACAGGTAAACCATAACATTAAGTAAAAAGCAGTTTATCAGTTCATGATTTCTCCCCCATAAGTGTAAAACAGTTGTAAAGAAAAGGGGCCGTGAAACTCACTTGATTCAGCGGAAATGATGAATTGCCGAGTGGTAACTAGCAAGTAAGGTCCTAATAAAACATAAGACAACATGCATAAGGGTCCACATAATCATTTGAGTAACGAACGTTACCCAAATGATACCGGTCAAGTCTCGACGTATAATCCCGTTTGTAGCGTTTTGAAAACCCGTTAGTTAATCAGTTTAAAATCAGAACTGCTAGTGTTCACGTATGAAGGCATTTATGTATATTGAATATAAGTAATGAGCATGTGATCACGTATCATGCAGGCCAGTTCAATCAAGTATTAAACATCGTTTTAAATAATAATATTTATTATTATTTTTGAGTTCGTTCGATCGATTGAATATTATAATCGCGTTAAGTTATAATATATCCAACTAGAGTTGATAATTATTATCAAAATAATTATTCTAACTTGTCGGAATAATTTATCAAATTATTACAAGTTAACGATTTAATGAATAACACAAGTAAGTTAAATATTAATGGTTATTTTAATATTAAACTCATGTTAGGGAAAATTAGGGTTTCCATGTTAATATAATTATAAATATTATTAGAATAATTAATATTAACAATCATGATGAGTTTAACTCAAATTAGGGTTTCTAACTCATACGGATAATTATTTGTTGAAAATAATTATTTACGATTCATTACGTCGTAAAACATTTTTAAATCGTTTAAAGATTTCATTTCAGTTTCAAACGTTTAAAAATAAAACATTTGATCCAGTTAAAACGTTTTGATTATTTTGATTTATTTAAAATAATCAAAAATGTTTAAAATATGTTTTTCATAATTTCTATAAGTCTTTTGATTTTATTTTTATAAAATCATTTTTAAATAACTTTATTTATTAAATAAAGCTAGGGTTTTAATTTTTAAAGACTTTTATAGAAAATCAAGTATTTTCACTTTTGTATAAAATCCAAGATTTATACTTTTTATGTCAAGTGACATAAATATGTTCATTTATCATTTTTGATATAAAATATATTTATATATATTTTTATCCATTTCGTTTTTATAAAATCTAAACAAGTCATTTAAGTCTTGTTTTCTTAGAAATCATATTTTTATAAAATGTGACCAATTTTATATATAAATTCCATGATGTCATTTTATGGTTTTAAAATCCAAGTAATTTTTATAAAATTATCAACTTTGTTATTAAACCATAACAATTCATTTAAAATGTTTTAAGTTATGATTTTATGTCCAAAGATTAAGTTAACACACCTAACGTCCATATTAGTTCCATGTATGTCACTAAACGTCATTTGTTCATGTTATTTGTCATTAACAACACAGTAGCTTATAACAAGATGATTAATACCAGAATTCACAAATAACAATCTAACCATTTATAGTTATATTAAAACATGAAATAACTAATATTAACCATGCAAAATATATAATCATCATCAAATAATCAAATGCTCAAATGATCAAACCAAACCATTTAATTTGTAACTTAATCTATAGATTTTTGTTTTAAACAAGAACACTAACGCTTTTGTGATAGAAAAATAGTTTTGTGGTTACGATCATTTAAAAAGTTCGGGTTTTAACGGTTAGTTGTCAAGACTCGGGGGATCGTTTGGGACGGTAAAAAAAACGATTAGAACATAGGACAAAACAGTTTGAAAGAACTCACAAAGAGATGAGCGTGAAACCGATAGAAAAGAGGAAAGGTGGCGGCTCGGTTCGATGGTGCTCGGCGGTCCACAGCAGCGGCAGGAACTCGGTGGCACACGGCAGTGGCAAGGCGGCGCACGACAACAGCCCAGCGGCTCACGGCAGGAGGGTGGTGGTTGCTTTGGGTGGTTCGAACACACCAAAAAAATGAAAGAATATGTGTTCGTGTTGTGCGTGATGTGGGTTGGTAACTCAAACAGAAATTGAAAATAAAAGTGAGTGAGGGTGTTTGGTTCGATCAGAAGAAAAAAAAAAAAAAAGGAAATGGATGCATGTTGGTTGCTCACGTACAAAATAAAGGAAATGTGGAATGGATATTTGGTTGTTTTTAAAAAAAAGAAATGATTATTTGTTTGATGGATCACGGCAGATCTAAGAAAAAAAAATGGGGATGGAGGGTGTTTGCTCTTGCTTGCTCACAAAAGAAAGGAGAATGGAGGTGTAGAGTGTGTATGCATGAGTTGGTAAATGAATGTGTGATAAGGAAGAGTGTGATGTGGTCTCCTATGGTACAAGGAGTAGAATGCATGATGAGCTCTAGAGACTAGTTGGTAGGTTGAGGTGTTGGCCATGCTCTTCATCACAATTCACTAGTAAAATATCACCTCCATAATTTTTATAAAACTTGACATGTAGGTGACTATTTTATATAAAATTTGTCAGGTTTTTATTCATTAGTTTAGGCATTGTAAAATTTGATAACCATATAAAGATTAGTAATGAAATAAACCATAACCTTTTATACATAACAAAAGTATAAAAATTATATAAGTTCATGACAAATTTTTATAAAAATAATAAGTGGTAACAATTTATAATAATTGTAAAGTTGATGGACCCATATTATTAAAACTAATCCATTGGGTTTGGACTTTATATTGAGCCTAATAATTAAAGGAAAATGAATTGGGCCGGTTTTGTCGGTTATGGGCCGTACGGGTCAGAACGGAGGGCCGGTTCGAGGCCCGGGCCCGTTGTGTAACGGTTCGGTTTACGGATCGCCAAGATCATTCAGTTTATCGAGTTTATGTAACGGGTTAAGGTTTCGGACTCGGTTTAATTATTTTTGGCTTATTGGGCCTATTGGGCCAAGTCAGGCCCAATTGGGTGTTCGGTTGGAGTTTGGCTTAAGTCTTGACAACGATTTCAGTTTTTGATGTTTTTATTTCGTAAAAAAAACAATAGTTCGTTTCGGTTATAACAGTTTTTCAGAAATCAGTTATAGTTTTCAATTTTGTACACGGATTACGGTTAACGTTTTTAGTTTTGTCAGTTCTTAACCGTTTTAAGCTCGACCGTCCAGATTGTTTAAAACCAAATAGTTTTAAACATATGATCGCTTATCAGTTTTCAGTGTCGGTTATATAACGTACGACACCAGTTCCAGTTCCAGATAAAATATAAAATACATTTTATATTTATTTTTCTTGTTGTTGAAATTCCATAATTAATCCATGGAATCTCTATGAAATTTACGGGTATACGCTTCTAGTAAAACGCGGGATTAGGTATACGTCATCAGTTAACGGTCAGGCACAGTAATTAACAGTTTAAACAGTAATCAGATCGGTTAATGCACATTAATACTTAATTAAAAGTCAAAGTAAAGGGGTTTAACCTAGGGTTTTTGGACGAGGTGTCACAACATGTCAAGATGGGGAGAGTGTGATGCCACCTTTTCTTCTTAAACTTCCAAGTAATGATGCCTAATGTATAGGCAATGATGAGGTTAAAAGTTTAAAAGGCTACATCATACATGCATACACTCCACCACACTCACCAACACACTCTCTCTCTCTTCCCTCTCTCTACCCTACGGCCGAAAACCCCTCCCCCCTTCTCCACAATTTTCGAATTCCACCATCATCACCATAAAATTAGCTAAAACTCAAGGATTTCAAGGATTTGGTGATCAAAGCTCAAGGATACAAGCAAGGGTGTTGTCTTTCCATCCATTCTTCCTTAAGAATCCAAGTATGAAGCTTTCTCTCTCTACTCTCTCTCTAGAATTTTGAAGTTTAACTTGAGCTTTGATCCTTCAAAACTCACATGATAATGATTCTTGAAGCTTTGATCTCTTTGATGAACCTAAATCTTATAAATCTAGTGAGTTTTGTTTCCATTTGGTTAAAAACTTGAGAAAAATTAATGGGTAATATTTGGGTTGAAGAACACATTTGATTATCTCAAAAACCCATAAGATTTCTTTATGTTTTTCACAATTGATCATGCTTGAATACTTAATAGAGATAAAGAAGTGATATGCATGTGTGTGTATGTCATGCATATACATATATATATATGCATGCATGTGTCGAATATATATATATATATGTATATGCATGTGTGTCGTATGTGTATATATATATGTAAGTGTTATGGATTTTGATATAAATGAAAGATTAACCCTCTTAGGTTAAATCTTTACATCTACATTCATATGAATGTGTGTTATGCACATGTATGTATACATGCATGTAGGTGTGTATCGAAATGTATATATATACATGCATGTATACGTGAGTATATATATATGTATGTATGGTGTGTTTTCCTTTAGGTACATATACATACATGTATGTATGATTATATGGGTGAAAAAGTATACTTATGCATACATACATGCATGTGTCGCGAATGTGTGTATGTATATATATATATACATTTGAGTAAAACATAAAAGTAATAATGATTACCTACAACCTAGTAAAAAGGCAATCTACTTTAAAAGTAATATTTTGTCATGATTAATATAATATTCATAAAATAAATTTTAAATAAATTTATTAAAAATTCTGGAATAATAATAATTATATATATGTATATGATTTAGAAAAATAAAAGACAACAACAACAACAACATACCCAGTAAAATCCCACCCAAAGGGTAGGGTCTGGGGAGGGTGAGAAGGGGACAGACCTTACCTTTATCTCAATAGATAAAGAGGCTGCACCCAAAGAGACCCCCGGCTCAAAAGCACCCAAACAAAACAGCCCGTCACACATAAGCAATACATAGCACAAACACAATACCAAGGACTACACAAATGTAGATACCATAATAGGACACGGAAAGACTACAAGCAAAGCCGAAAAGGCAAGGGGGCACACGAAAGAGGACAACACCACACACCAAAACGCTAAACAATGGCAAGTGTTGAAGACAAAGATAAAAGAGAATAAAGATATATGAAAACACACAAACCTAAAAATCCCTAACCCTTATCCTACTCCTCCATACTCTCCTATCATTGATCATGTCCTCCGATAGGTGCAAGTCTAACAAATCATGTCTAACCTGTTCATCCCAGGTTAACTTGGGTCTACCTCTGTTCCTCCTCCCCTCAACGGTAAGCCTCTCCACGCTCCTAACAGGTGCCATCAACGATCGTCTCCTCACATGCCCGAACCATCTCAACCCCCCTTCTCTAATCTTACCAGAGATACATGTTACCCCTAGTCTACCCCTAAGAACCTCGTTCCTTATCCGGTCTAACCTCGTGTGTCCACACATCCATCTCAACATCCTCATCTTCGCCGTCTCCAACTTTCGCGCCTGACTCTTCTTGATTGGCCAACACTCTGTGCTGTACAGCAAAGCAGGCCGAATAGCCACCCTATAGAATTTTCCTTTTAATTTCTCAGGAAACCTTTTGTCACACAAAACGCCAGAAGCCTCCCTCCACTTGCACCACCCTGCTTGGATGCGGTGGGTAACATCATAGTCTATGTCCCCGTTACTCTGTAGGAAGGAGCCTAGATACTTGAACTTGGATGTTTGCGCCAATGGTACACCCCCGATAGTCAAGTCGTCCTCCCCTGAGTCAGTCCCTCCGAAATTACAATAGAGGTATTCGGTCTTGGAACTGCTGATTCGCAAGCCTCTCTGCCCTAAGGCAGCATGCCACTCTCCGAGCTTCACATTAAGATCATGCCTCTTTTCCGCCACCATCACTATATCATCGGCAAAAAGCATACACCACGGGATGTCTGTCTGAATTGACTTAGACAACTCATCCAAGATAATTGTGAACAGAAACGGACTCGACGCTGAACCTTGATGTAGCCCGATGTCCACGGAGAAGAAATCAGAATCCCCTACCGGTGCCCGAACACACGTTTTAGCACCACCATACATATCTTTAATTAACTCAATATACTGCCACGGGATACCTCTACTCTCTAAACTATCCCATATCACCTGACGAGGCACACTATCGTACGCCTTTTCCAGGTCAATAAACACCATATGCAAGTCACGTCTCTTCTCCCTGTACCTCTCCATCAACCTCCTCATAATGTGTATCGCTTCAGTAGTCGTCGCCCCGGCATAAAACCAAACTGGTTCAGTGTAATCTGGGTTTCACGCCTTAATCTCGCCTCGATCACTCTTTCCCACAATTTCATAGTGTGACTCAAAAGTTTTATCCCTCTGTAGTTTCCGCAACATTGAGCATCCCCTTTGTTCTTGTACAGTGGTACTAATACGCTGCTCCTCCATTGGTCTGGCATCTTACGAGTTTTGAGTATAGTGTTGAACAAGATTGTCAACCATCTAACCCCATCCCCCTGCGACACATACCCACACCTCGATGGGAATGTTGTCTGGGCCCACTGCTTTCGCCCTGCCCATCTTTTTAAGTGCCCTTCCAACTTCTTCTACGGTGATCTTTCTACAGTAGCAGTTGTTCCTTGGTTGTCCTCTGCTCGTTGTGTCCTCATATGTTTCTCGCCTACCGCCATCATATAGGTTATGGAAATAAGTTTTCCATCTCGCTCTAATGTCCTTATCCTTCACTAACACCCTACCATCCTCGCCCTTAATGTACTTAACCATCCCCAAATCTTTTCTCCTCCGCTCCCTGGCCTTAGCAATCCTAAACATGTCGTGCTCCCCTTCTTTAGTCTCAAGTCGTTTATACATCTCACGATAAGCACTGTTCTTTGCTTCAGTTACTGCCTTTTTGGCCTCTCTCTTCGCCTCCTTATATCGCTCCTTCAATCTTGCCCTTTCACCATCCCCACTACTGCTCCGAAGCTCCCTAAAACACACATTCTTTTCTCGGACCTTGCCTTGCACCTCAAGTTCCACCACCATGATTCTTTATGTCCACCGGCCTTTCCCGTAGTCACCCCAAGCGTCTCCTTTGCTGCTTGAGTCACATTGTTCGCTAAATCCTCCCAAATTTGGTTCGAGTCTCCACACGGCAACCCAACTCTTCGCGCGAGTACCTTATCTCTAAACACCATAACCTTCTCGCCTTTCAAACAACCCCATCTAATCCTAGGCCTCACAACCTTCCTTCCAACCACCAATTTTTTACTCATTGCCACGTCCGCCACTAAAAGTCGATGTTGCGCAACCACAGTCTCCCCGGGGATAACTTTGCAATCCAACCAGCTATTACGGTCACGGCGACGCATCAATAGGTAATCAATCTGTGTGTCTCGACCTCCGCTGCTAAAAGTAATCAAATGCGAGTCTCTCTTCCTAAAGAACGAGTTTAAAATGCCTAGATCGTGCGCCACCGCAAAGTCAAGGAGATCACTGCCACTCTCATTCCTGGTACCAAAGCCTAGACCCCCATGCACCAAACGAAAACCATCACTCTCCTTACCAATATGTCCATTAAAATCCCCTCCTATAAAAATCTTTTCATCACTCGCTATATTTCCAACAACTTCATCCAAAAGGTCCCAAAATTGTCTCTTTTCCTGCTCTCCTAAACCCACATGCGGGGCATAAACACACACGACAGCCACAACCTCCTCCCCCAGCACAATCCTTATCACCATGATTCTATCACTATATCTACAAACCTCCACAACATTATCTTAGAAAAATAAAAGAGATTTGATAAAATGGGTTAATACAATTTATATTGCGAAATTAGTCATAAAAACGTCTAAATTTGGCTTAAAAACATAATCTCGATTACTTATAAATTCTAAACAGCAATAAAAATATATTTTCATGAGAATAATTATTTCTAAAAGTTATATGAATATATATCTAAGAATAGTTAATTGTGTCGGGTTAAAATATGTCGCAAAAAGCCGAAGGAATGTCATATTTGACTTAAAAATTGTAAACTATTTTTGTAAAATTTCAAAGGTATATATAAATGATTTATAACCATGTTAAGATATATCGGTGGATACGGTTAATTGGGCTGCTCGTTGAGTCACCAACAGATTGTTAAGAATATAAAAATAATATTTGGAATCATTGTCAAGTCAAGTAAGTTGGAGGATCAACTTACCCGTTAAAAAGACTTGAATTTCTTATATGTCCCTTATGAATTATTTAGGGCATTGTATTGACGGTTAGAGTTCAAACTACCGACTTATCACAGTGAGTTTTCATAGCCCCACTTTTACTATTTTAATGTTTTGAGGGAAAATATGCCTCGTTTATTTTATTGATATAATTAAAGATGACATGAATCTTATAATTGACATGTGATGGCCTTGAGTTTGGTTTAAATTTTGTCCCTCGCTGTTTATTTATTTATGCCATAATCATTAGCTCCGGTAAAGGGGCCACTGTTTATATTGATAGATCTATCGGGTGTGACAACCCGCCCCTGGTCAGTCGCGCTGGTCGTATTCTAGATTGGGGTAATATAAATAGAATGGGGCGTGTGGACGTTTTGGTTTGATTATGGGCTCACTGGTTAGATCACTATTGTAAATCTAGCTAATTTATGTTAAGTCATTATAAGGGGTATTGCATGATAATCATGTCAATGATAGTTAATAACACAGGTCGTATTATTTATTCCGGGAGCAAGGCTCGCCGAGTGTTTTAATATGAAAACTCTATGGAACTCACCAGCTTAGTGCTGACCGATTTTATTTTTGGGCATATTTTCAGGGTGATGTATAACGATCATGGATGAGGGCAAGTGCTGGCTGGACTGGCGTTAAGGTTGGCTTGTTTGGGACCGCTTGAGTATTTTGAATAATGTTTCTAAATAAACTTTTGTTTGTAATAATGGTACCATGGAATAAATAACGAATTTTGAAAAATAATTTCCTTAACTCAAGTTTACACGACCAACTAATTTTAATTAACGCTTAGTCTATTAAAACAATTACCAACTTCCGTTACCACCATCGTGAACGTTTTCCGCTGCGATTTTCGGGGTGTCACAACATAACCCCACCTCCCTCATAACCCACATTACACATAGAATTAAGAAAACTTTAACGGCAAACTTGAATCAATTGATGGGCATGTAATTGGTATCATCAGATCATCTTCATTTTTCAAATTCATGACTCGAAGACCACTATTAGAAAGAAACCTTCAATTTTTGTAATATGCGGGACTTGAATCTAAGATGTCCCCTCTTTTAATGTTTTTTGGTGTCTCACCTCCACCACTTGAACTATGGATCTTTGACATTGATGAACTCGTTTTTATGAATGACGATTTTACCCAGTTATTAAATATACTCCGTCGACGAGGATCCTCGAGTTAGACCTGAAACGTCAAATAAATAAATACGATTAGAATCTTGTCACGTAAAAACTCCAATAAGACACTCTTAAACAAACTAATAATAATCTAGAAGTGCAGATATTAACATGTAGCATTAGGAAATTAGGAAATAGATTAATACCGTAAGACTACTTCTAATAATAGAAATTGTTTCAATAACGTATTAACAAACCTTTATATACACAAAAACATTTTACCTTCGAAAAACATGGATCTTTCTTCCCTTTGTCTTCCCCCGTAAAACCTCACCCCCACCTTTCCGCCGGAGACAAATGGGATAGATCGATCGATCATCCTCCACATTCATGGAAATTCTCCTCCTCCTCCTACTCCTATTCTCCATCGCCGCCGTCTCCGCCGCCCCCACCAAATCCGACACATTTAAACCCCCGGACAACTACCTCATCGATTGCGGCTCCTCCTCCCAAACAACCCTCCCCGACCGCCGCATATTCTCCTCCGATTCCAACTCAGCACAACACCTCCAATACCACGGCCGCGAAATCAACGTCGACGACCAATCCGCCGATGTTCCTCTCCCGATTTACAAATCCGCCAAGGTTTTCGACTCTAAAGCCACGTATTCGTTCCACGTGTCCAAAACCGGGTGGCATTGGGTGAGGCTGCACTTTTTTCCGATCAAAAGCAAGGAGTTTAAATTGCAGGAAACGAAGTTTACCGTCGTCGCTTCGGAGACGGTGGTCCTGCTTCATGAATATACCCCCAAAGGCGCGGAATTACAGGAATATTTAATGAATGTCACGACGGAGAATTTGAATATTAGGTTTTCCGGCGAGAAGGAGACGCCGGCGTTCGTTAACGCGATAGAAGTCGTTTCCGCTCCCGATATGGTAATTAGCGACAACATCGACGCGTTATTCCCCGTCGGGAAAAAAATCGACGGAATTACGAATTTTTCGTTCCAGAAAATGTACCGGATTAATGTTGGCGGGACGGTAATCGGTCCGGGGAACGATACCCTAGGTCGGAACTGGGATTCCGATCAGAATTTCCTCAAGCCTCCATCGGCGGGAAAAAAAGTCTCCATCGCGCCAAATGTCGTTACGTATCTCGAAGGCGGTTCGCCGTTGATTGCACCGCCGACGGTGTACGCCTCCGCCGTTGAAATGGGCGCGTCGAACACAATCGCCCCCAATTTCAACGTGACGTGGCAGTTCGATCTCGATCATTCCTATCCCTATCTTATTCGTTTGCATTTTTGCGACATTGTGAGCAAATCGCTAAACGAGTTGTATTTCAATGTATATGTTGGCGGGAAAATCGCAATCTCGGCCCTTGATTTGTCGACGGTGACTAGCGGTTTATCGGTGGCTTATTATAAAGATCTGTTTGTGGACCCGGAGATGGTGTCAACCCCGTTTTTGGTTCAGGTGGGCCCGTTGAACAACGAGCCCATGGGAACCAAGAACGCGATCTTAAACGGTCTTGAGATAATGAGAATTAATAATTCGGTTAATAGTTTAGACGGGGCGTTTGGCGCAGACGGGAGGTCGGCCATGGGTCCCAGCCGGGGGACGGTTGCAGCCGTGGGGTTCGCGATGATGTTCGGAGCATTTGCGGGGTTGGGAGCGATGGCGGTGAAGTGGCAGAAGAGACCGCAAGATTGGCAGAAGAAGAATAGCTTCTCTTCGTGGTTGCTACCGCTTCACGCTGGTGATTCGAGTTTTCTAGCATCGAGTAAAACCTCGTTGGGCTCGAAAAAGAGCGCGTTTCATTCATCGACTATGGGTTTGGGTCGATACCTTTCATTTGCTGAGTTGCAGGAAGCTACGAAAAACTGGGACACGAATTCTGTAATCGGTGTCGGTGGTTTCGGGAATGTGTATCTTGGAGTACTCGAGGACGGTACACAAGTAGCGGTGAAACGAGGGAACCCGCAATCCGAACAAGGGATAAACGAGTTCCAAACCGAGTTACAAATGTTGTCGAAACTCCGCCATCGTCACTTGGTGTCATTGATCGGGTACTGTGACGAGAATGCCGAGATGATCTTAGTATACGAGTATATGAAACACGGGCCTATGCGGGATCACTTGTATGGTAAAGGCTTGCCCGCGATCTCATGGAAGCAAAGACTCGAGGTTTGCATCGGGGCGGCCCGTGGGCTTCACTACCTCCACACCGGGGCGGCAACCGCTATCATCCACCGTGACGTGAAGTCCACCAATATTTTATTAGACGAGAGTTTTGTTGCAAAGATGTCGGATTTCGGGCTTTCGAAGGATGTAGGGATGGGGGAAGCCCATGTGAGTACCGCGGTGAAAGGAAGTTTCGGGTACTTAGACCCGGAATACTTTCGTAAGCAACAGCTGACAGATAAGTCTGACGTTTACTCTTTTGGGGTGGTGTTATTGGAAGTGTTGTGTGCTAGGCCCGCTATCGACCCGGCCCTACCAAGAGAACAGGTGAACTTAGCCGAATGGGCCATGCAATGGAAACGAAAAGGTCTATTAGACAAAATAATAGACCCGAATCTGGTTGGCCATATCAATCCCGAGTCGATGGACAAGTTTGCAGAGGCGGCGGAGAAATGTCTATCTGAATACGGGGTTGACCGGCCAACCATGGGAGATGTTTTGTGGAACTTGGAATACGCGCTACAACTACAGGACCAGGGGAAAACAGACGAAGGGGGCAACGGGTCGGGCTCAGCTTTAGCAAACAGTGCACCACTCGCTCCAGTTGTCGATAATAGACCCATTACAATACCTGCTCAGGCTAGCCAGAATCCTGCTGAAGTTCAGGTGATTGAAGATCACTCGGGTACTGCCATGTTTGCGAACCCTGCAAATCTCAACAGTCGGTAAAAAGTCGATTAGCCTGACCATGTAGGAGATAAGTTGTGTACTATAGCATGATAGCTGTTGAATCATTCCTTTGTTAGTGTAGTTTGTTTAACTGTAAATATAGCTATTTCTAGTCGAAAGGATGAAGTAGGACCGCGAGTTGTTTCATGTAATTTGATCGTTACGGCCTTCGGGCTCGGTTCTTATGAGTTAAAACAGATCATAGAGCTTCAAAAGTTAATTCACTGAGTCTTGCAAGTTAATGAATTTGATCTTATGATAAGAAATTTCATCTGCAAATGGTATATTACAGGTTCACAGCTTGCTGACCCACAAAGTTAGTTATTTATGACTTATTAATTTTTTTAAATTATACTATTATTATATAATTTGAGAATTTGAATATTATGAATAAAACGAATATTAAGGTTATGTGTATCAACTAATCAAAGGATAATTTTAGAAAAGTTTCAACCATTGACCGGTTCAACTTCCAGTTAACTTTTTTCAGTTTGACCCCTTTGAAATAAACACAACCAAATCGACACATTTAGTTAACATTTTCCAACTTGACCCGTTTGAAATAATAAACACAACCCAATTTGACCCGTTTAAAAGTAAATGGGTCAAAATATACCACCTCCTGTTCTACATATCGAGTTTCCTCAAAAACTACAATGAAATCCAACCTTCCGCTTCTTTGATTTTAACGCGTAAAATAAAATTTTGAATATCCTCAAAAGCTTCTGTTTCCTGTGGATTATTCAAACTGAAAGCTGGAAACAATTTGTCAACATTACCATTTTCATTCATCAACTTGTTTGGTGCTCGGCGAGACATCCTTAACATATTTAGGCCCTGTGTTGTGTTTTTCCATATTTCCTAATTGGAGAGAGCAGTGTTATTGTTATAACTAGATAAATGATCATATATTCTGTTACATGATGTTGAATATCTGCTCTAAAACATTTTCATTTTGACTGGATGAGCTGGCATGCAGCAGCATCACTAGAATGCACATTTAGATTGTTATATATATTGACTCTTGTCTCCAAAGAGCTTGAAGATGTTTTTAGCCTACACAGTACACTGAACAAACTGCAACAAGGTGAAAAAGCACAAAATAACTAGCTAAAATATCATTCGTTGCAAGTTGAACATAGCTAGAGGTGGCAAGATGGACGGGCTGGTTAATGGGTCAAAACATGGTCATGTTGAGACAAGTCATATGTAGTATCGACACGCAAAAAAATTTCTATAAATAGTTAACGAGTTAATTCATATGACAAGTTGAATATAGCTAGAGGTGGCAAGATATGATGATTGGAGGTGATCGTGATAATTATATGATGTTTTTAGGTAGATCGTCCAACGAGAAGATTAATGGCGAAAATGTATAAGCTTTAAAAGCGAAAAACTCAGGATCAACTTTCAAGATGTTATTGAAATAATAACATGACATGTTGAATAATATAAGTGTTACATTAGTTATGCAAGTTTTAGTTCAAGGGGTCAAGCAAAGACCCAAGAGGTTCATATTCTATTATAAGTGTTTATTAGGGACAAATTAATGAATCCCAACATATACACAAATATTATTAGATTGATGTTAAAGTAGTAAATATGCAAATGACGATAGTGATTACATGTCTAGGTCTCCGAAGTCTGAACGAACATGTTGGGAAATTTCTGGAATCGCTTGGATAAATCTGAATTTGTGAAAAACACTTTCAGATAAAACAAATTGGAGTGTATACCAATTGAATGACATGATAAAATCAGATTTGATGTACAATATTTCTGAATGGACTTTTGAATTCTATCTGATTGAGAGCGTTTCTGAAATTCGTGATTTCCGAGTAATTCGAAAAAACTGATCCCAGGAGCGTATATTCAGTCATCGGAGATAACTGAATTAAACTTTAACAAGATGATAATTTAGTCCCTCTAATTTACTTAATGTTATTTTCTGAAAGATGATGGTCATATTCCGTCCCCAACCCAACTGATTCGTTCTACCGGTAGGGACAAAGCAAAACGAGGCGCCGCCACATGCTCATCATCATCTTATCAATGCCGAAAAAGTGATTTGTTGGTTGCAAAATTGGATACTTTCAACTCATCATATTTGGGAAGGGAGATACGAAAACTCAAGTTGAGAGGACAAATGGTTTCCAAACAATCAAAGGTTGAATATTATAAAATCTTGATCACTAATACGAGTAATATCCCAGAAACTTACCGACTATCGGCCGAGGCGTTGAGAGCTAAAGTCGCCAGAAAACATAACTCGAATGATTAATTAAATAATGGTTTTATTTTTTAAATTATGTGGTGTTTTATTTTTTTTAGTTATGTAGCGTTTTTATTTATTTTTAATTATGTAATTTTTTTAATAAATGAAAGTGCTTTTTATATATATTTCGATTGGTATTATCATTTTAACCCTAATTTTTTAAAATTTTAACCCTGAAATGAATGAGTAGTCTATAATTATAGTTTTTTTTACCTGCAAACACCCGGTTATCCAGGAGTCTCATCATGGAAAACGATGTTAGCACGACACGCTGCGAGTAACCATCACCATCTGTGTTGCACGTCTATCACACGGGAAACTTACCGCTCAAAGCACTATGGTAAACCTCTGACCACCTCTATAATATTTTATATTTTTTGTGTCAGGTGGGATATGATTTCATAACCTCCACATTGGAAGGTAAAAGGGTATCAACTCCACCAAATGATGGGAGATCCATAATTATAGTTGAGTGGACTAGAGTAGAAGATAGAGAGTTGATCCATAATTATAGTTGAGTGGACTAGAGTAGAAGATAGAGAGTTAATATGGGTGCTCAAGACACCCTAGAGGGTAACAATAGGGATTATATATTAACTCCAGTGACCAAATCCTATCTCAACGTGCTAAACTTTTCATTTCTTGAATTTTAACAAATGCAGACCGTTTTCCATCCCTAGAAAGACTCCAGACGATCCACTACTCTTAGACTATGTATAGTGGTGTGGTTGTGTGATTGAAAAATTGATGTCTTGTAGTTGATCTAATATATTTTATATACACTTTATTGTCAATTGTTTATTAGTTAAATATACCATAATACCAGTATTATTACAAAGTATACTATAATTATTTGTTTTTGTATTTTGTAGGTTACGAAGAAAACGGGTTTATAAAGGACTCAATTAGGTTGAAGCTAAACTTACTTTTATGCAATTCTATTGTTGAGGGCTTAAGGCTATCAAAATAATTTGGAGAAAAAGAAAACAAAAGAAAAGAAAATATGTTTGTGTTTGGTTTTGATCTCCTTGAACACACTACACAATCGATTAAACAAAAAACATGTAGTGGGGTTAAACATGAGATGGGCTCCAGAAAATAAACAATGGATAAGGGGCTGAACAAAGGAGGGCCCACCAAGAGATTTTGTAGTCGACAATTGAAGGGCAAAAAGCCGAAAAGGAGAATAGAGGGACCTCGAACAACCGGGGGGGGGGGGGGGGGGGGAGGTGGAGGGGACTGAAGCTACGTCACGCTTCTGAGAAAGATATACATACACAAGAGGGGCTGTGATTTTGAGGACAAGAAAGACCTTTTAATGGCAACAAACTCAGGTTTGAAGCCTCAACTATTCAAGGTTTAGGTCATCATTTGTAATGGAGTCTGTGACCATAGATTTTATCATCATGCTCGGCTAATCAAGTTGTCATAATGGTATGAGAGGTCTTTGACTCGGTTGTTTGAATACTTTGTTGGATTTAATTGTTGAACATATGATTAGTTATAAACAGGTTGTTTGTTTCAGTTATATGGATAATGTGTTATAACAATCCAGCAGCAATAACGGACAGAAATCAGTCGATTCATGATAAGTTCCTCGTAAAAAAAAAGTTAATGATACATTCAACCAATGAACTCTGACGTAATTATTCCATTGCTTCTTTATGTGTGTTTTATTTCACGTTAATTTGACGGACAGTTTATGACAAGCCACCAAGTCATGCTTAGTATACGTAATTAGATATGTTAAGGAACAGATGGTTTGTTGGTGTGCAAGTATATGAATTGTGCTCTGGGTTATTAGTGAAATTGAACTAGACTATATCTTTGTGGTCAACTAAATATTGAAACATGCACTAAGTTTAACAACTTTATCATAAACCCCGACACCATTAGTGACTATATTTCCTTATAATTGTAAAAACTCTTTTAATTATTTTCATTACTTATGCAATTAGTGTTAAAAAAATAATCAATTGACTTTTACATTTCCTTTTTCAATTAATTAAAGTTAGTAGTTAATCACGTGCACTCCTTGTGGATTCGACACTCTTACTTGCTCTATCTATGTTAAAGTAGAAAAGTAAGATAAAAATTCTATCTTTGATCAGTAGTATGTCAGTTAGACAACGGTGTGATAGTAATAAATATATGTAGTGAGTTAGTGATTATGAAAATGGTGTGAATATGATTTAATTATTTAAGAGTTTAAGGAAAAGAATGCGTTACAAATAACGCTCATGTCACCACCGTAACGTCCGTAAGGGCGATGTTGAAATGTGTTTCCATCCTTCAGCTCCCACCATGGGCTAATTACATATATATAGTCTTCTGGCATGTGGTGTGGTCATTTGAATGTGAGTGAAAATGGCTATCATGTGGGCGTCACGTCACCCAAAACCTCCCTATTTTTTTTTATAGAAAAACATTAAGAAAATATGCACCAATCAAAACCTGGACTGTAACGCTATAAGGCTATCCATAATGGGGCTTGAAAGGGCCCTTTCACACCCCTATAACTCCCTGGTAACGCCCCCACCTGGCGCGAAAGGGGGAAAAGGGGGGGGGGGGGGGGCATTTCACGGTGGAAAGGGGAGAGATTGTGAGAGGTTGGGGGCTTGAAAGAGCTTGAAAACCACTACACCTCTTTTGTTTCAAGCCCCCATGCCACGTAGGTAACCACATGGCGGATAATATCCTTGAGTGAGACTTGAAAATCTTCAACCACTACGAATAGCTTAAATATCATGCCAAGAAACAAATAAAGAAATGGGGCGCTATTCATGAGGAGGTGTGAGGTGTGTAATGTTGTAGAGGCGTCATGACTTGTAGAGTCGTATAGACACCCCAACCCCCATCCCCACACGAGCCTAACATTTTAACACACATTCCCCCAAAATATTTCAGCCCTCCCACTACGGTCACTTTAAGCAGGGCCACACGCCCACACATCAAGGAATATAAAGCCATTTTCAGGTCAAATTGCTCTTCTGCACAGGGGTTTATGGTTAGGTCTAATGTCTTATCGTCACTCGACGTGGGTTTCAATTCTCTTCCTCTCCGATTTTGAATCCTCCCACAATTCCTCTCATAACAGACACTTTCACGACCTACATTTTGCTCTTGCATGATCGATTACTCTCTCCCCGCACAATCGATCGTTTGTTTCTTCAACCTACCTACTCCGAAGCTATTCGTTGCGTCCTTTTCCCCTCTTCCGTCTTCAATTTGACACCAGGAAGCCCTAATTCGCTTTAATTCGTTGTTTTCGTTGGCGGCAGAGAGCAGCGGTTGTGCTTCACACTACATCTAGGTAATCTTCGCTCTCTTATTTTCCTGATTCGATTTCATTTCTCACACTGTGGATGTTACGGATCGCGTCGTCTTTATTGCCTGCTTTTGTTTGTTGTATTTTGGTAGTTCGTTAGGATGCTTGCTTATAACGCTTTCATTTCAGTTCTCTAGTTTTATGTTCATGGAGCCATAGGTATTTGTACATATATGTGACTTAATTAAGGTAGAGATATAGATGCAAAAATCAATTTTGTAGTTTTAAGTTCTTGGACCTATATGTATCTGTAGTTTTGTACATTGTGAACTAAGTGTTTTTATTACACATATCAGGTGCCAATTTTCTGTCTTATTTTATAAAAAGCAGTTACCTGTTGGTCCACTAACTTGCGCATCAGTATCATCTTAGTCAGCCTATGTCAGGCACTACAGAGCCGTTGAAATCGAAGAGACGAAAAAGGAAAGTCGATGCCTCGCCATCTGACGGCTCGCCCATGTCCGCTTCATTAGATGGTGCTTGGGGCCACCATTCATCGAGGCAGGCGTATCATCGTGCCTCAATGCTTGAAACGAATGCTAAGCAAAGGTCTGGTTCTGGTGATGTGAACACGACTGCATGCGCTACAGTTACGTTGCCGCAACAACTTCCTCCCCCTGTACGTATTTTTCTTCATTTTGTTACCTTGATAATCAGGAATATTCATGCGGGTGGTAGTGCCGTTAGAATTGTGCAGATTTAGGATGTGGAAACTTGCATATGCAAGATTACAATGGAGCAAAGATTTTCTTCACCTAATTAGGCATCCCACTACACACATGGCCCCAGGAGTTCCTCACGGCAACGCACAGCGAGGAACTTCTAGTTTCTAACATTAAACCTATCTTTTTTTTCAAGCGTTCTTTCCATTCCCAAAAGCCACTCCAGTCCCATCCATTGCTGTTACTCAACCCCTGTTCTCTCTTGATCCTTCTGTTCCTCAATCATAATTGTTAATACGAACTCGTTTTTAGCCAAATTTACACTGTAAGTAGTTTCTGTGATTAATTTGTTGGATTTGCTATTAGTAATTTAGTATAATACATAGGGTTTATATTGCCTGTCAATTTTTATTTGATATTGAGTCGATTTTGATTCGACAAACGAGTGGTTCTTAATTTTTATTCTGTCAATTATACCCAAATGGATGATTCTATCGATCATATAATCCTCCCTTTTGTTACAGTCAATGGACATGCAAGACCGGATGAACATGCATTATAGCACAAGTTCTATACCTTCTGGTACCCTTTCTCTCACTCTTCGTATGTAGCTAGGCATATGCATGGATTAGATTTATTCAGTTTTCAAACGATTAATTAATATGCCATAAGTCACTGCTTGCTCATCACTTGTTATATATATATATAGTTTTTTTCTGCCATGCATCAGCAGCATCTTTGTTTCAAGTTCTTGTGTTGGCAAGTCAGCTGAAAACGTAACTACGGATATTGGAATAGTTATGCCTCAAGATTCATATAATTGCATAGATCATCTTACTGTAAGAGATCCATATGCTGTAACAATCAAGCATTTAATACCGGTGTGAAATATGCCTTAGGGCTAAAGTTAGGATTACTGATCTTTGATGGTGTCTTCTTTTATTTTCTATTTTTGCAATTGTAGAAAACTTCTTGTAAGCATTCTAAGGCCTTTGTTTAAAAATGTGTGACTGATGTGCGAGGCGCACATGCGACCAAGAAAGTGCCTCAGGGCCCGGAGGTGGCTACTCATGTACTTTTGGGTCTAAATTGGTTAAAATTGACAAAATTAGGGCTTGTAGGAGGCTTATATGCAAAAACAACCGTAGGATGAAGAAATTATGAAAGCTTTGTTTGATTAAAAGATTGATGTGTAAATAGATGAGAGACGCAACTTCTGCTTGTAAAGAAAGCTTATTTGATTGTACATAGAGCAGCGCCATTGCATATGTAATTCGCGCACCTCGCGTGGATTTTGGGGCCTAAATGCTTTGGAGCGCCTCGCTCTTTTTCAAACCAAGAGCATAGTCAATTAACACATGCCAAGAGTTGCCACTCAAACATGTTAGACTTATGACTTGAATCGATGTTAAAAGGTTAGAAAGTTCTCATGGCTTGTTTCTGTATGTTTCTTTCAGGAACAATAATGGGACAGGTAATCAACAATGAAGAAAGTGCATTGCCAAGCCCACTGTACACGCGGTGCGCGTTTGATGCAAACAGGTCAAAGAGAACTCTTGACCACACAAATCCATTTGCTATTCGAGACCAAATGCAAGAGCTTGATTCACTAAAATATGGGTCTGTTACAAAAGACATAGAAGATCTTATTTTGCTAAGAAAACAGATGTTGATGCCTTCTTTTAGGAGGTTTCCCTCACTGCGGGCTGATCTAATGGAGACAAACCATGTGATAAATGAGATTCCCACCACAAATCCTGTGGGGGATATTGTTATGAGTGATGCTAGTAATGTTCATGATACAACTGCACTAGATACTGTTGTTACTATCGAATCAGATGATGATGAACCAGCAATTGGGAGGCCTTTTCAACCATATCGAGATGTAGTCTTAAACAAGCCTGAAGGGCAATTTTCAATGAAACAATTTTTGGTAAGTTCACACCAATGTTTTAAAAACCGGTTTTTTAGTTGAACCGGAAAACCTTCCGGGACTGGTTCGACCGGTCGGACCGGTTAGACCGGCTGGTTGAACCGGTTAGGGGATTTATATATATTTTTTTATAAAAATGCTAATAAACTTGTACACCCCAACAAAAGTAGTTAAAATACAATTATAATCCACTAAAAAATAATATCAAATATGTATTTCATAAGAAAATATAAGTTTTAAACTTTAAAAAAATAAAAAAAAAAAAAAAGTTAAAAAAATAAAATAAAAAAATCAGAAAACCGGTTGAACCGGAAAAAAACCAGTTGAACCGGACCGGTTGAACCGGAAAAAACCGGTTGAACCGGAAAAAACCGGAAAACCGGCCGGTTCGAAGCGGGTCGGTTCAACCCAAAAAACCGGACATTAAAGAACCGGAAAGGTGGCCGGTCCCCGGTCGAACCGGTTGAACCGGCCGGTTCGACCCGGGTTTTAAAACATTGGTTCACACAACTTTTTGGTTATTTTTAGTCTTTGTTATGCAAACTGTTACCTACCAAGATGTATGACATGTCAAATCAGACCAGATCGGTCGACCTACAATCCATTTCGTAGACTTTTCTGTTTTTATGAATAATTGTCTTGTC
>JBCNJP010000007.1:124421537-124445346 GCA_039602395.1 Deinandra increscens subsp. villosa
ATATACACAAAAACATTTTACCTTCGAAAAACATGGATCTTTCTTCCCTTTGTCTTCCCCCGTAAAACCTCACCCCCACCTTTCCGCCGGAGACAAATGGGATAGATCGATCGATCATCCTCCACATTCATGGAAATTCTCCTCCTCCTCCTACTCCTATTCTCCATCGCCGCCGTCTCCGCCGCCCCCACCAAATCCGACACATTTAAACCCCCGGACAACTACCTCATCGATTGCGGCTCCTCCTCCCAAACAACCCTCCCCGACCGCCGCATATTCTCCTCCGATTCCAACTCAGCACAACACCTCCAATACCACGGCCGCGAAATCAACGTCGACGACCAATCCGCCGATGTTCCTCTCCCGATTTACAAATCCGCCAAGGTTTTCGACTCTAAAGCCACGTATTCGTTCCACGTGTCCAAAACCGGGTGGCATTGGGTGAGGCTGCACTTTTTTCCGATCAAAAGCAAGGAGTTTAAATTGCAGGAAACGAAGTTTACCGTCGTCGCTTCGGAGACGGTGGTCCTGCTTCATGAATATACCCCCAAAGGCGCGGAATTACAGGAATATTTAATGAATGTCACGACGGAGAATTTGAATATTAGGTTTTCCGGCGAGAAGGAGACGCCGGCGTTCGTTAACGCGATAGAAGTCGTTTCCGCTCCCGATATGGTAATTAGCGACAACATCGACGCGTTATTCCCCGTCGGGAAAAAAATCGACGGAATTACGAATTTTTCGTTCCAGAAAATGTACCGGATTAATGTCGGCGGGACGGTAATCGGTCCGGGGAACGATACCCTAGGTCGGAACTGGGATTCCGATCAGAATTTCCTCAAGCCTCCATCGGCGGGGAAAAAAGTCTCCATCGCGCCAAATGTCGTTACGTATCTCGAAGGCGGTTCGCCGTTGATTGCACCGCCGACGGTGTACGCCTCCGCCGTTGAAATGGGCGCGTCGAACACAATCGCCCCCAATTTCAACGTGACGTGGCAGTTCGATCTCGATCATTCCTATCCCTATCTTATTCGTTTGCATTTTTGCGACATTGTGAGCAAATCGCTAAACGAGTTGTATTTCAATGTGTATGTTGGCGGGAAAATCGCAATCTCGGCCCTTGATTTGTCGACGGTGACTAGCGGTTTATCGGTGGCTTATTATAAAGATCTGTTTGTGGACCCGGAGATGGTGTCAACCCCGTTTTTGGTTCAGGTGGGCCCGTTGAACAACGAGCCCATGGGAACCAAGAACGCGATCTTAAACGGTCTTGAGATAATGAGAATTAATAATTCGGTTAATAGTTTAGACGGGGCGTTTGGCGCAGACGGGAGGTCGGCCATGGGTCCCAGCCGGGGGACGGTTGCAGCCGTGGGGTTCGCGATGATGTTCGGAGCATTTGCGGGGTTGGGAGCGATGGCGGTGAAGTGGCAGAAGAGACCGCAAGATTGGCAGAAGAAGAATAGCTTCTCTTCGTGGTTGCTACCGCTTCACGCTGGTGATTCGAGTTTTCTAGCATCGAGTAAAACCTCGTTGGGCTCGAAAAAGAGCGCGTTTCATTCATCGACTATGGGTTTGGGTCGATACCTTTCATTTGCTGAGTTGCAGGAAGCTACGAAAAACTGGGACGCGAATTCTGTAATCGGTGTCGGTGGTTTCGGGAATGTGTATCTTGGAGTACTCGAGGACGGTACACAAGTAGCGGTGAAACGAGGGAACCCGCAATCCGAACAAGGGATAAACGAGTTCCAAACCGAGTTACAAATGTTGTCGAAACTCCGCCATCGTCACTTGGTGTCATTGATCGGGTACTGTGACGAGAATGCCGAGATGATCTTAGTATACGAGTATATGAAACACGGGCCTATGCGGGATCACTTGTATGGTAAAGGCTTGCCCGCGATCTCATGGAAGCAAAGACTCGAGGTTTGCATCGGGGCGGCCCGTGGGCTTCACTACCTCCACACCGGGGCGGCAACCGCTATCATCCACCGTGACGTGAAGTCCACCAATATTTTATTAGACGAGAGTTTTGTTGCAAAGATGTCGGATTTCGGGCTTTCGAAGGATGTAGGGATGGGGGAAGCCCATGTGAGTACCGCGGTGAAAGGAAGTTTCGGGTACTTAGACCCGGAATACTTCCGTAAGCAACAGCTGACAGATAAGTCTGACGTTTACTCTTTTGGGGTGGTGTTATTGGAAGTGTTGTGTGCTAGGCCCGCTATCGACCCGGCCCTACCAAGAGAACAGGTGAACTTAGCCGAATGGGCCATGCAATGGAAACGAAAAGGTCTATTAGACAAAATAATAGACCCGAATCTGGTTGGCCATATCAATCCCGAGTCGATGGACAAGTTTGCAGAGGCGGCGGAGAAATGTCTATCTGAATACGGGGTTGACCGGCCAACCATGGGAGATGTTTTGTGGAACTTGGAATACGCGCTACAACTACAGGACCAGGGGAAAACAGACGAAGGGGGCAACGGGTCGGGCTCAGCTTTAGCAAACAGTGCACCACTCGCTCCAGTTGTCGATAATAGACCCATTACAATACCTGCTCAGGCTAGCCAGAATCCTGCTGAAGTTCAGGTGATTGAAGATCACTCGGGTACTGCCATGTTTGCGAACCCTGCAAATCTCAACAGTCGGTAAAAAGTCGATTAGCCTGACCATGTAGGAGATAAGTTGTGTACTATAGCATGATAGCTGTTGAATCATTCCTTTGTTAGTGTAGTTTGTTTAACTGTAAATATAGCTATTTCTAGTCGAAAGGATGAAGTAGGACCGCGAGTTGTTTCATGTAATTTGATCGTTACGGCCTTCGGGCTCGGTTCTTATGAGTTAAAACAGATCATAGAGCTTCAAAAGTTAATTCACTGAGTCTTGCAAGTTAATGAATTTGATCTTATGATAAGAAATTTCATCTGCAAATGGTATATTACAGGTTCACAGCTTGCTGACCCACAAAGTTAGTTATTTATGACTTATTAATTTTTTAAAATTATACTATTATTATATAATTTGAGAATTTGAATATTATGAATAAAACGAATATTAAGGTTATGTGTATCAACTAATCAAAGGATAATTTTAGAAAAGTTTCAACCATTGACCGGTTCAACTTCCAGTTAACTTTTTTCAGTTTGACCCGTTTGAAATAAACACAACCAAATCGACACATTTAGTTAACATTTTCCAACTTGACCCGTTTGAAATAATAAACACAACCCAATTTGACCCGTTTAAAAGTAAATGGGTCAAAATATACCACCTCCTGTTCTACATATCGAGTTTCCTCAAAAACTACAATGAAATCCAACCTTCCGCTTCTTTGATTTTAACGCGTAAAATAAAATTTTGAATCTCCTCAAAAGCTTCTGTTTCCTGTGGATTATTCAAACTGAAAGCTGGAAACAATTTGTCAACATTACCATTTTCATTCATCAACTTGTTTGGTGCTCGGCGAGACATCCTTAACATATTTAGGCCCTGTGTTGTGTTTTTCCATATTTCCTAATTGGAGAGAGCAGTGTTATTGTTATAACTAGATAAATGATCATATATTCTGTTACATGATGTTGAATATCTGCTCTAAAACATTTTCATTTTGACTGGATGAGCTGGCATGCAGCAGCATCACTAGAATGCACATTTAGATTGTTATATATATTGACTCTTGTCTCCAAAGAGCTTGAAGATGTTTTTAGCCTACACAGTACACTGAACAAACTGCAACAAGGTGAAAAAGCACAAAATAACTAGCTAAAATATCATTCGTTGCAAGTTGAACATAGCTAGAGGTGGCAAGATGGACGGGCTGGTTAATGGGTCAAAACATGGTCATGTTGAGACAAGTCATATGTAGTATCGACACGCAAAAAAATTTCTATAAATAGTTAACGAGTTAATTCATATGACAAGTTGAATATAGCTAGAGGTGGCAAGATATGATGATTGGAGGTGATCGTGATAATTATATGATGTTTTTAGGTAGATCGTCCAACGAGAAGATTAATGGCGAAAATGTATAAGCTTTAAAAGCGAAAAACTCGGGATCAACTTTCAAGATGTTATTGAAATAATAACATGACATGTTGAATAATATAAGTGTTACATTAGTTATGCAAGTTTTAGTTCAAGGGGTCAAGCAAAGACCCAAGAGGTTCATATTCTATTATAAGTGTTTATTAGGGACAAATTAATGAATCCCAACATATACACAAATATTATTAGAGTGATGTTAAAGTAGTAAATTTTACGAGGCGGTTAATAAATATGCAATCGTGCACAAGCTAAACACAAGTTGTTAATAAATATGCAAATGACGATAGTGATTACATGTCTAGGGTCTCCGAAGTCCGAACGAACATGTTGGGAAATTTCTGGAATCGCTTGGATAAATCTGAATTTGTGAAAAACACTTTCAGATAAAACAAATTGGAGTGTATACCAATTGAATGACATGATAAAATCAGATTTGATGTACAAGATTTCTGAATGGACTTTTGAATGCTATCTGATTGAGAGCGTTTCTGAAATTCGTGATTTCAGAGTAATTCAAAAAAACTGATCCCAGGAGCGTATATTCAGTCATCGGAGATAACTGAATTGAACTTCAACAAAATGATAATTTAGTCCCTCTAATTTACTTAATGCTATTTTCCGAAAGATGATGGTCATATTCCGTCCCCAACCCAACTGATTCGTTCTACCGGTAGGGACAAAGCAAAACGAGGCGCCGCCACATGCTCATCATCATCTTATCAATGCCGAAAAAGTGATTTGTTGGTTGCAAAATTGGATACTTTCAACTCATCATATTTGGGAAGGGAGAGACGAAAACTCAAGTTGAGAGGACAAATGGTTTCCAAACAATCAGAGGCTGAATATTATAAAATCTTGATCACCAATACGAGTAATATCCCAGAAACTTACCGACTATCGGCCGAGGCGTTGAGAGCTAAAGTCGCCAGAAAACATAACTCGAATGATTAATTAAATAATGGTTTTATTTTTTAAATTATGTGGTGTTTTATTTTTTTAGTTATGTAGCGTTTTTATTTATTTTTAATTATGTAATTTTTTTAATAAATGAAAGTGCTTTTTATATATATTTCGATTGGTATTATCACTTTTAACCCTAATTTTTAAAAATTTTAACCCTGAAATGAATGAGTAGTCTATAATTATAGTTTTTTTTTTACCTGCAAACACCCGGTTATCCAGGAGTCTCATCATGGCAAACGATGTTAGCACGACACGCTGCGAGTAACCATCACCATCTGTGTTGCACGTCTATCACACGGGAAACTTACCGCTCAAAGACCACTATGGTAAAACCTCTGACCACCTCTATAATATTTTATATTTTTTGTGTCAGGTGGGATATGACTTCATAACCTCCACATTGGAAGGTAAAAGGGTATCAACTCCACCAAATGATGGGAGATCCATAATTATAGTTGAGTGGACGTAGAGTAGAAGATAGAGAGTTGATATGGCTGCTCAAGACACCCTAGAGGGTAACAATAGGGATTATAGATTAACTCCAGTGACCAAATCCTATCTCAACGTGCTAAACTTTTCATTTCTTGAATTTTAACAAATGCAGACCGTTTTCCATCTCTAGAAAGACTCCAGACGGTCCACTACTCTTAGTCTTAGACTATGTATAGTGGTGTGGTTGTGTGATAGAAAAATTGATGCTCTTGTAGTTGATCTAATATATTTTATATACACTTTATTGTCAATTGTTTATTAGTTAAATATACCATAATACCAGTATTATTACAAAGTATACCCCCTATAATTATTTGTTTATGTATTTTGTAGGTTACGAAGGAAACGGGTTTATAAAGGACTCAATTAGGTTGAAGCTAAATTTACTTTTATGCAATTCTATTGTTAAGGCTATCAAAATAATTTGGAGAAAAAGAAAATAAAAGAAAAGAAAATATGTTTGTGTTTGGTTTTGATCTCCTGAACACACTACACAAATCGATTAAACAAAAAACATGTAGTGGGGTTAAACATTAGATGGGCTCAAGAAAATAAACAAAAATGGATAAGGGGCTGAACAAAGGAGGGCCCACCAAGAGATTTTGTAGTCGACAATTATGGTATGAGAGGCCATTGACTCGGTTGTTTGAATACTTTGTTGGATTTAATTGTTGAACATATGATTAGTTATAAACAGGTTGTTTGTTTCAGTTATATGGATAATGTGTTATAACAATCTAGCAACAATAACGGGCAGAAATAAGTGAATTCATGATAAGTTCCTTGTAAAAAAAAAGTTAATGATACATTCAACCAATAAACTCTGACGTAGTTATTCCATTGCTTCTTTATGTGTGTTTTATTTCACGTTAATTTGATGGACAGTTTATGACAAGCCACCAAGTCATGCTTAGTATACGTAATTAGATTTGTTAAGGAACAGACGGTTTGTTGGTGTGCAAGTATATGAATTGTGCTCTGGGTTAGTAGTGAAATTGAACTAGACTATATCTTTGTGGTCAAATCAATATTGAAACATGCACTAAGTTTAACAACTTTATCATAAACCCCGACACCATTAGTGACTATATTTCCTTATAATTGTAAAAACTCTTTGAATTATTTTCATTACTTATGCAATTAGTGTTAAAAAAATAATCAATTGACTTTTACATTTCCTTTTTCAATTAATTAAAGTTAGTAGTTAATCACGTGCACTCCTTGTGGATTCGACACTCTTACTTGCTCTATCTATGTTAAAGTAGAAAAGTAAGATAAAAATTCTATCTTTGATCAGTAGTATGTCAGTTAGACAGCGGTGTGATAGTAATAAATGTATGTAGTGAGTTAGTGATTATGAAAATGGTGTGAATATGATTTAATTATTTAAGTGTTTAAGGAAAAGAATGCGTTACAAATAACGCTCATGTCACCACCGTAACGTCCGTAGGGGCGATGTTGAAATGTGTTTTCATCCTTCAGCTCCCACCATGGGCTAATTACATATATATAGTCTTCTGGCATGTGGTGTGGTCATTTGAATGTGAGTGAAAATGGCTATCATGTGGGCGTCACGTCACCCAAAACCCCCTATTCTTTTTATAGAAAAACATTCAAGAAAATATGCACCAATCAAAACCTGGACTGTAACGCTATAAGGCTATCCATAATGGGGCTTGAAAGGGCCCTTTCA
Organism: Deinandra increscens subsp. villosa; assembly: GCA_039602395.1. Taxonomy (NCBI): domain Eukaryota; kingdom Viridiplantae; phylum Streptophyta; class Magnoliopsida; order Asterales; family Asteraceae; genus Deinandra; species Deinandra increscens. Next base: position 124,428,730 of record JBCNJP010000007.1, read on the forward strand.
CGCCCCTATAACGCCCTGGTAACGCCACCCACTCGGTGGGGCGCGAAAGGGAAAAGGGGGGGGGGGGGGCTTTCACGGTGGAAAGGGGAGAGATTGTGAGAGGTTGGAGGCTTGAAAGGGCTTGAAAACCACTACACCTCTTTTGTTTCAAGCCCCCATGCCACGTAGGTAACCACATGGCGGATAATACCCTTGAGTGAGACTTGAAAATCTTCAACCACTACGACATAGCTTAAACATCACGCCAAGAAACAAATAAAGAAATGGGGCGCTATTCATGAGGAGGTGTGAGGTGTGTAATGTTGTAGAGGCGTCATGACTTGTAGAGCCGTATAGACACCCCAACCCCCACCCCCACACGAGCCTAACATTTTAACACACATTCCCCCAAAATATTTCAGCCCTCCCACTACGGTCACTTTAAGCAGGGCCACACGCCCACACATCAAGGAATATAAAGCCATTTTCAGGTCAAATTGCTCTTCTGCACAGGGGTTTATGGTTAGGTCTAATGTCTTATCGTCACTCGACGTGGGTTTCAATTCTCTTCCTCTCCGATTCTGAATCCTCCCACAATTCCTCTCATAACAGACACTTTCACGACCTACATTTTGCTCTTGCATGATCGATTACTCTCTCCCCGCACAATCGATCGTTTGTTTCTTCAACCTACCTACTCCGAAGCTATTCGTTGCGTCCTTTTCCCCTCTTCCGTCTTCAATTTGACACCAGGAAGCCCTAATTCGCTTTAATTCGTTGTTTTCGTTGGCGGCAGAGAGCAGCGGTTGTGCTTCACACTACATCTAGGTAATCTCCGCTCTGTTATTTTCCTGATTCGATTTCATTTCTCACACTGTGGATGTTACGGATCGCGTCGTCTTTATTGCCTGCTTTTGTTTGTTGTATTTTGGTAGTTCGTTAGGATGCTTGCTTATAACGCTTTCATTTCAGTTCTCTAGTTTTATGTTCATGGAGCCATAGGTATTTGTACATATATGTGACTTAATTAAGGTAGAGATATAGATGCAAAAATCAATTTTGTAGTTTTAAGTTCTTGGACCTATATGTATCTGTAGTTTTGTACATTGTGAACTAAGTGTTTTTATTACACATATCAGGTGTCAATTTTCTGTCTTATTTTATAAAACGCAGTTACCTGTTGGTCCACTAACTTGCGCATCAGTATCATCTTAGTCAGCCTATGTCAGCCACTACAGAGCCGTTGAAATCGAAGAGACGAAAAAGGAAAGTCGATGCCTCGCCATCTGACGGCTCGCCCATGTCCGCTTCATTAGATGGTGCTTGGGGCCACCATTCATCGAGGCAGGCGTATCATCGTGCCTCAATGCTTGAAACGAATGCTAAGCAAAGGTCTGGATCTGGTGATGTGAACACGACTGCATGCGCTACAGTTACGTTGCCGCAACAACTTCCTCCCCCCGTACGTATTTTTCTTCATTTTGTTATCAGGAATGTTCATGCGAGTGGTAGTGCCGTTAGAATGGTGCAGATTTAGGATGTGGAAACTTGCATATGCAAGATTACAATGGAGCAAAGATTTTTTTCACCTAGTTAGGCATTCCCACATACACACATGGCCCCGGGAGTTCACCGCTGCAACGTGCGGCGAGGAACTTCCAGTTTCTAACATTAAACCTATCTTTTTTTCAAGCCTCCTTTCTATCCCCAAAAGCCACTCCAGTCCCATCCATTGCTGTTACTCAACCCCTGTTCTCTCTTTAATCCTTCTGTAATCATAATTGTTAATCCGAACTCGTTTTTAGCCAAATTTACACTGTAAGTAGTTTCTGTGATTAATTTGTTGGATTTGCTATTAGTAATTTAGTATAATACATAGGGTTTATATCGCCTGTCAATTTTAATTTGAATTTGAGTTGATTTTGATTCGACGGACGATTGGTTCTTAATTTTTATTCTGTCAATTATACCCAAATGGATGATTCTATCGATCATATAATCCTCCCTTTTGTTACAGTCAATGGACATGCAAGACCGGATGAACATGCATTATAGCACAAGTTCTATACCTTCTGGTACCCTTTCTCTCACTCTTCGTATGTAGCTAGGCATATGCATGGATTAGATTTATTCAGTTTTCAAACGATTAATTAATATGACATAAGTCACTGCTTGCTCGTCACTTGTTATATATATATAGTTTTTTTCTGCCATGCATCAGCAGCATCTTTGTTTCAAGTTCTTGTGTTGGCAAGTCAGCTGAAAACGTAACTACGGATATTGGAATAGTTATGCCTCAAGATTCATATAATTGCATAGATCATCTTACTGTAAGAGATCCATATGCTGTAACAATCAAGCATTTAATACCGGTGTGAAATATGCCTTAGGGCTAAAGTTAGGATTACTGATCTTTGATGGTGTCTTCTTTTATTTTCTATTTTTGCAATTGTAGAAAAATTCTTGTAAGCATTCTAAGGCCTTTGTTTAAAAATGTGTGACTGATGTGCGAGGCGCACATGCGACCAAGAAAGTGCCTCAGGGCCTGGAGGTGGCTACTCATGTACTTTTGGGTCTAAATTGGTTAAAATTGACAAAATTAGGGCTTGTAGGAGGCTTATATGCAAAAACAACCGTAGGATGAAGAAATTATGAAAGCTTTGTTTGATTAAAAGATTGATGTGTAAATAGATGAGAGACGCAGCTTCTGCTTGTAAAGAAAGCTTATTTGATTGTACATAGAGCAGCGCCATTGCATATGTAATTCGCGCACCTCGCGTGGATTTTGGGGCCTAAATGCTTTGGAGCGCCTCGCTCTTTTTCAAACCAAGAGCATAGTCAATTAACACATGCCAAGAGTTGCCACTCAAACATGTTAGACTTATGACTTGAATCGATGTTAAAAGGTTAGAAAGTTCTCATGGCTTGTTTCTGTATGTTTCTTTCAGGAACAATAATGGGACAGGTAATCAACAATGAAGAAAGTGCATCGCCAAGCCCACTGTACACGCGGTGCGCGTTTGATGCAAACAGGTCAAAGAGAACTCTTGACCACACAAATCCATTTGCTATTCGAGACCAAATGCAAGAGCTTGATTCACTAAAATATGGGTCTGTTACAAAAGACATAGAAGATCTTATTTTGCTAAGAAAACAGATGTTGATGCCTTCTTTTAGGAGGTTTCCCTCACTGCGGGCTGATCTAATGGAGACAAACCATGTGATAAATGAGATTCCCACCACAAATCCTGTGGGGGATATTGTTATGAGTGATGCTAGTAATGTTCATGATACAACTGCACTAGATACTGTTGTTACTATCGAATCAGATGATGATGAACCAGCAATTGGGAGGCCTTTTCAACCATATCGAGATGTAGTCTTAAACAAGCCTGAAGGGCAATTTTCAATGAAACAATTTTTGGTAAGTTCACACAACTTTTTGGTTATTTTTAGTCTTTGTTATGCAAACTGTTACCTACCAAGATGTATGACATGTCAAATCAGACCAGATCGGTCGACCTACAATCCATTTCGTAGACTTTTCTGTTTTTATGAATAATTGTCTTGTCAGATATAATTATCTAACTATACTATTAAAATAGTAACTAAAGATTTTTGAATGAAGGGAATTCGGAGGCTGTAAGCACGACTAGCTATGTGTTTGATCCATTTAACTTGTTTCACTTTTTACCTAGTTTTTAAATTTACCCATTCAACCTTATGGAGATAAAATATAACTTGAAGCAACCTATTCTTTTGTGAATTGGCTGAAATAATGTTCACCTCTACTTTCTGATTTGCAAAATATTTTTTTTACCTTACCTAGTTTCAGCGACAGTCAAATAGGTGACCTAGAATTCTGATTTTAGTTAACATAATATATTTTTATTTGATGTTTTGGCTCCATCACCAGGAGGGGGATTTTGCTCAAGGTCAATCTTCAGGGGGCAAAGGAGGTGGAGGTGGAGGAGGTGGAGGTGGAGGTGGAGGAGGAGGAGGTGGAGGTGGTGGTGGTGGCGGCGGCGGAGGGAAAATGGGTGGGAAAGGAAGAGGAAAAGGGAGAGGGAAAATAGGAAAAGATGTAGAAAAAAGTCAAACAAATATTGCTGTTGGGTCAACAGATGTAGAAAACAAGGGCGTCGATGATGATGTAGAGACTGAAAGGAAGCATGATAAAGGCGAATATGTCGGTGGTGATTCTGACTCAGATACGGAAGAAAATGCAAACACTGATGCCAACTTTGATGGTTTAGCTGATATATGGAAAGAAATGAACTTTGGATTAGATTCCACAAAGGTACACTTTTTTTATTTATTTGTTATTTGCATGCTCACCTAGTTTGATTACTTACTTCCCTACATGTTTTATTCTTAAATATTTTCTGTATTTTGTTTTTTAACAAAAAGAGGAGTGGTTTTCTCTGAGCTGGGGGTTTATGTGGGAGCAGCCTCTTTATCCCATGGGATAGAGGTATGATCTGCCCTCATCTTACCCGCCAGACACACTGTTTTTGGGTGAGATTTTGCCGGGTATGTTTGTTTTATTCACATGTCAAATTATTAAATTCAAAAACAATATATGGGGAACATTATTTTGCCTTACATGTGGCAATTTCAATCCATTTATAAGAGTCGATTGGGTTTTTTTTTTATTGGTAAGGGGTGAAACATGTAAACTAAGAAGTCAACTGAAAATGAAATGGTAAAATGGGTTTAATAATCACCTGATGTGTGTTTAGATGCTAATTAGTTTTATATGAAAAGCATGTCGCCCTTAATCACAAGGTCATAGGTTCAAGCCCTCTTTCTACCATTTTTTCCTTTTTTTCCCTTTATTATATATAAATAAATAGGAATAGGAGTGTGTTGTGCTCAAATAAAAGAGTTAAACTTGTATATTAGTTCTCTCAAGAAAGGGCATGAAGACCATATTGTTCCCGTCCCCCTTCACGCACCATATTGTTCTCTCAAGAAAGGGCATGAAGACAACCATTTTGTAGTTAATCTTTAAAAAAAATAATATGTTGACAATCTAATGCTCTACCTTGCTCAAAGCTACTTCTGGTATAACTTCAATAAGTGTTATTTCTTTTACATCTGTCAGGATGCTGATATGGACCTTTCAGTCAAAGAAAATGCAGAGGTAGATGAAGAATGTGATCATTCATTTATATTGAAAGAAGATATTGGTTATGTTTGTCGTGTCTGTGGGGTAGTTCAAAGGAGTATTGAGTCCATTATTGAGTTTCAGCGCCCCAAGGTACATCTGGTTTCTTCATTTACCCAATCACTGATATTTACCTTGTTTAATATACATAAATTATTAATATTTTTTATTATTCTATCTATAAGATATATGAGATTCTATTATTGTATTTCATTTGAATACAGAGCTCAAAGAGTATAAGAACATATCATTATGAAGGCCAGTCTACTAAATTAGGAGAATCAGCTGCTGCTGTTCTTGATGGAGTGAAATTACCAGGAAAGGACTTCTCTGTGGTAGAAGTATCTGCTCATCCAAGGCATAAGAAACAAATGAAACCCCATCAAGTTGAAGGCTTTAATTTTCTCCTCAGTAACTTGGTTTCTGACAATCCAGGTGGCTGCATCCTGGCCCACGCTCCTGGTTCTGGAAAAACATTCATGCTCATCAGTTTTATACAAAGTTTTATGGCTAAATATCCGGATGCAAGACCTCTAGTGGTTCTACCAAGAGGTATTCTAGCCACCTGGAAGAAAGAATTCAAAAGGTGGCAAGTTGAAGAAATACCACTCTTTGACTGTTATTCCCAAAAAGCTGATAACAGGGCCCAACAACTTGAAGTGCTCAAACAATGGGCCAACACAAGGTCCATATTGTTTCTTGGCTACAAACAGTTCTCCTCAATAATATGCGACAATGATAGAAGCTCAGTTTCTGTCACCTGTCAGGAGATACTGTTGACGTTTCCTTCGCTTATAATATTAGACGAAGGTCACACTCCAAGAAACAAGGACACAGATGTTTTTACCGCTATTGAAAAGGTCCAAACTCCCAGAAAGGTGATTCTTTCCGGAACACTCTACCAAAATCATGTCCGGGAGGTCTTCAATATTCTGAACCTTGTTCGGCCAAGGTTTTTGAAAATGGAGGATTCAAGGGCGATTAAAAGACGTATTTTGAGTAAAGTGTCAATGGATACCCGAAAGAACCTTTATAAGAAGAGCGGTGACGGCGAGTTTAGCGACCTTGTTGAACACACATTACTGAAGGATGAACATTTTAAAAGAAAGGTCACAGTAATTGAAGATTTAAGGGAAATGACACGAAAGGTTCTTCACTACTACAAGGGGGATTTTTTGGATGAACTTCCAGGGCATGTGGATTTTTCTGTCTTTTTAAATCTTAGCCCTAGGCAAAAACGTGAAGTACGTGATTTGAAGAAAATGTCGAGAAAATTCAAAGTTAGTTCTGATGGTAGTGCCATCTATGTCCACCCAGAACTCAAGTCTCTTGTAAAATCTGCAACTAATGATGGAAGTGATGACAATTTAAAAAAAATTGATGCACTTTTGGAGACTTTGGATGAGAGGGAAGGTGTGAAGGCTAAATTTTTCCTAAATCTACTTCGCCTTTGTGAATCCAATGGAGAGAAACTTCTTGTTTTTGCTAATTATCTACTCCCCTTGAATTTCCTGCTAAAGTTGACGGAGAAAGTCAAAGGCTGGACTTTGGGTAAGCAAATTTTTTTGATAACAGGAGAGCATGACAATGATTTTCGAGAGGTGGCGATGGATCAGTTCAACCAGTCTTCTGATGCTAAAGTGTTCTTTGGGTCAATTAAGGCTTGTGGGGAGGGCATATCACTAGTTGGGGCTTCTAGAATTATTATACTGGATGTTCATTTAAACCCGTCTGTGACCCGTCAAGCCATAGGTCGGGCTTTTCGACCCGGGCAGGTGAGGAAGGTGTATACTTATCGATTAGTTGCTGCGAGTTCTCCTGAAGAGGAAGATCATACCACTTGCCACAGGAAGGAGTCCATTGCAAAAATGTGGTTTGAATATAACGAGTACTGTGGTCAAAATGAATTTGAGATGGAGAAAATTGATATTAAAGATTGTGGTGATGAGTTTCTTGAAACTCCATGGTTGAATGAAGATGTAACTGCATTATATAAAAGGTTAGTAAAACTACTTCTATCTAGAGGTGCCAAAATAGTTGGTTTTGGGTCGAAAGAGGGGCAACCTTTATAAAACGGTTTGGGTTGGTCTGACCCGTGAACACCTTTTTTCCTGATTTTTACAGATAAATGATTTTTTTTTAAATTTAATTATAAAAACTTTATTATAATAAGTAGAATCTAATATCTGACATAAAACAACCTAGAAGATTTTTAGCATCTCGAAAACACTAAGGTGTGAGACTTTCGCCCCGCCCCATCTGTTCAACCTGATTTCATTGTATAAGTTTTAACTGTTAGCCTGAAATGGGTTGAAATTGGTTTGATTGTTGATTTACTAATGTATTGTGTGTAGGTCATGAATGGCAAGGAGGCAAGCCATGTTGAATGTTGATATTTGTCTTCAGTAGTAATATTAGTTGTTGTGGTGGTGATTGGCCTTAATTTTTCCTGGTAAAATGTTTGGTCATGCCTGCTAATTCTGAAATTACAATGCTGACATCTTTGAAATGAAATTATTGTTGCATCGTAGCGCAAGGCTTTTCAACCTTTTTTTTATATCATCTCGTTACAATAATTTGGTGGAGACGATTAAAATTATATAAAGTCTCTATCGATCCATTCCAAGTCTCATTGCTCCAGTTTCTTGTTTTGAACCGCAGCAATATATTAACCTGACTAGTAAGGCACTAGACGGGGAAAACCAAAAGAATTACGTAAAGTTTAAGGGGTTTTGAAGCCACTCTATTCACGACCCCCTACATTTACTATTTCTACTACTAACTAATATGTTTTGGTGCTTTACTTGAAAGTATGCACAGTGAAACATTAAAAAAACCTAAATGATTACATAAACAGTTTCGCCTCGAATTCAAAATAATGTGTATGAAGAGACTTGTCAATTTATTCAGTTGATTCAAATCGCACGGCTATATGTTTTCTGCTGCAAAAGAGACGACTATGTAACACTAAATATGTAACCATATGATTGTTTTTATAAAGGAAAATTGGACCAGGTTTTCTTTATTGGCAACTAATAATCCCACATTTAACATTGGCATCTGTTAGTCCCACATTTACACTTGTTTATTTCCAATGGTCCCTCCGTTAAAAAATTTAACGGAGTTAACGGAAAGATAATGAAAGTGACGTGGCTGTTGAAGGCTGTCGCCGACGACCTCCAAACCGCCGGAAAACGACTAAAACCCCAAAAACACATCCATTTTTTCACTTTAATGCCATGAAACGAGATATTTTTAACATGAAACAAAATATTTTTAACTTGATTAATGACATTAAAGTGAAAGAATGGATGTGTTTCTGTGGTTTTAGTCATTTTCCGGCGGTTTGGAGGTCGTCGGTGGCGACCTTCACTAGCCACGTCACTTTTCATTAATTTTCCGTTAACTCCGTTAAATTTTTTAACGGTGGGACCATTGAAAATAAACAAGTGTAAATGTGGGTCTAACAGATGCCAATGTTAAATGTGTATGAAGAGACTTGTCAATTTCTTCAGTTGATTCAAATCGCACGACTATATGTTTTCTGTAGCAAGGCGGGGTAATGTTCTATACAAATTAAAAAAAAAAATCCGCATAATGGTCATGGTTATGTACGTTTCCTCATAAATTGGCCCTGTGATCCATTGTTAAAATCTCATTTGTCTGCTGCAAAAGAGACGACTATGTAACACTAAATATGTAACCATATGATTGTTTTTATAAAAATCTAATCTTCAGTTTCAAGCATGACCCATTTCATGACATATTTCATCACTGTGAAACCTAATTGTGGAAGTGTAATAGAATTCAAATCATTCATAGCCATTTGGTTAATAGATTCACCAAATTGTCATGTCTGCTCTACAAACACTAAAACACACACTTAAGCCTCTCGCTTCTCTCACACTATTCGTTACAAGATCGTTGGTCATACTGACCATCACATTAAGTTGGCTTTGATACCCATGTTATAATCTAAAAAGCAGAATTTATCTCAAAAGATTGTCACAGTAGGTGAGAGATTATTTGGTTTATAAACCACATATATGTTGCTCATACAGTTAATGTGAGACAAACACCATATCTTGTAATGGTTTCGATCTGTTAATGAGCCTAATTTTTACCATTTTTTTTAAATAATACACGCGGATGAATCTTAAGCAACGATAGTATTGTCATGTGACCTAGAGGTTACGGTTTCGAGTCATGCAAACAACCTTTGCAGAAAATACATGGCAATGATGGATACATTATGCTCAAGTGATCCAACACCATACAGATCCCACCCCACGCATACAAGAACCTTGTATACTGGGTTTGTCCTTGAATATAATTCATCAAAAAGAAATAAGCTGAAAAAACCAAAGAAAAGCCTAGAAATCGATCTTGAGAATTTTCAAGGAGGGGAGATCATAGGATTCGAAACTGGGGTCTTCCAGATGGCTTGAAGGGCGACTACGACCGGATTAGTGGTGGTGCTTATGTTAGATTTCTCTTATTCATTACTATATATGTATAGAAGTTTTCGTTAGGTCAAATAAAAGAGAACTCATGACCTACAAGTTAGTAAAAAGTTTCGACATCATATGTATATATACTAATACCATATAAATATATAATGTAAATCAATAAATAAATGGGTGAAAGAATAAATAAATTCTATGTAACGGAGATTAGCTTATTTTAAAAGTTTCTTATATTTAGAACATTCATGGTATCTAAATCGCATGATGGATGGTGTATGAGTCGCAGTGGCGGATTTACATATAGTCCAGGGGTAGCGCCCGCTGCCCCTGAACTTTTACCCCGACGTGCTATTTTTTTTTTTTTTTAAGTTTTTGGTTTTTCGCGACCCCTGAAACGAATTTTTCGCGACCCCTGGAAGAAATTTTATGGCTTTTACTTAAAAATATGATCAAAAGCCCCTTAAAAATATGATTAAAAGCCCGTTAACTACCTAAAAAAAATTTTCGGGGGCGCTGCCCCCGAACCCCCGTTAGTCCCCGCTACCCCTGATATTCTTTCCTGGATCCGCCACTGATGAGTCGGATGCAACTTCTTACGGGAATGACGTTACATCTTTAACAAATATCGCATTTTCAAGACTCTACATCTTTAACAAACACCACGTTTTCAAGACAATTACCGGAGGATTTCATTGCGATCAATTAAACCCTCGTGTCTTTTGCAACCGTCTAACAACAATTATTTATAAAACAAAATTAAAAAGTTACCTATAAATACCACTTCAACATTTTTATCTTCTACACATTCTTCTAATGTTTCACTGTCTACTATTCTTTTATACTTTCACCAAATAAAAACGAATCCAAACAGCCCAGCCCGCCCATTCCACTGCAACAATTCCATTATCTGAATATAAACGCAAAAAAGAAAAAAAAAGTTTGTTTTAATTTTGTAGTTTTAAGTTCATGGAACTATATCAATATGTAGATATACATGTTGAACCAAGTATTTTTAAATTTTATTACACAAGTCACTAGATTTCTGTGTTATTTAAACTTCTATAACAGAAATATAAGTTTAATGTTTTCAATTTGCCTTTTGATTTAATGACATAGATAATAAGGCTAAAGCTCGAGGCCTTTAAAAGTGACAAGTTCTATTCTGATTCTGAAAGATCTTTTACTTTCACAGTGATGATTTATATTCTGAAGTGATAAAATAATAATGATGTCTTTAAAATACGAGCTTTCCTTCACCTTGCCCGTAAAAAACCTGTAATGATAGATTTTTCGGTTAAAAAAACGCCACAGAATTTTTAAATATTTTAGTGCATCTGATCTAGCTTTACCTTGAGACGCGTGTGGGACACGTGTGTTGTCCTCCTCTCAAGTCTCAAGTCTCAACTCCTGCGCATAATCTCGCTTCCATTTTTCTCTCTCCATATATCGCACTTACCTGGTGGTGTCCGCTAACTTGCGCATGAGTATCATCAGTCAGCCTCTACAGACCCGTTGAAATCGAAGAAGATGATCGCACGAAAGAGTAAGAGGAAAGTCGATCTCTCATTATTAGACAGTGCTTGCGGCAAAATGTCACCCAGGCAGACTCTTAGTCGCGCCACACTTCTTCGCGCGAATACTCGTCGAAGATCTGGATCCGGCGATGGAAACAAGGCCCTATGCACTTCATTCACATTCACTACAGTTACGTTGCCTCCACATCCTCCTCCGTAGTACGTTGCTTCATTTTCTTACCTTCGTAATCAGGAATTTAGGAATGGAAATTTTCCAACAATCGGCGTATTTTCTCTATAATCCTCATGTTTCTCAATCATAATCGTTGATCTGAACTGGTTTTTAGCTGAATTTAAGGGTAATTTGTTGGATTTTGCTATTAATGTTTATTGTTTAGGGTTTATATAGCGTATCGAGTTTATTTTGATTTGAGGGATGAGTAGTTCTTATTAATTTTTTTATTCTGTCAAATTATACCTAAATGGATCATATAATCCTTCCTTTTTGTTACAGTTAATTGACCGGGTGAACCCGCATTATAGCGCAAGTTCTACAGCCTCTGGTACCCTTTCTCTCGCACTATGTAATTATGTATGGCAATAGTTAATATGTTGGCAGGACAACTGAAAATCTAAATAAAGATATTGCAATAGTTATGCCTCATGGTTCATATAATTGCATAGAGCATCTTACTGTAAGAGAACTATTTGCTGTAACAATCAAGCATTTAGAATTCAGAGATTTAGATACAGGTGTGATATATGCCTTATTGGCTAAAGATGGGATTAGTGATCCTTGAGTATGTCTTCTTTTATCATCTATTTTTGCAATTGCAGCAAAATTTTTGTAAGCATTTTAAGTCCTTTGTTTAAAAATGCTTGCCTCGTGTACTTTTGGGTCAAAGTTGGGGTTTGTAGGAGGCTTATATGCAAAAACAACCAAAGGCTGAAGAAATTGTGAAATGTTTCTAGTTGTAAAGAAGCTTATTTGGGTCAACAGGTGTAGAAAAAAGTAGAAAAATTTATTGCTGTTGGGTCTAACATGTGTATATAACAAGGGTGTCAATGATGTAGAGGCAGAAAGGGAGCATGATAAAGGTGAGTATGTTGGTGGTGATTCTGACTCAGATACTGCAGAAAACAACCCACATATTGATGCTGACCTTGATGGTTTAGCTGATATATGGAAAGAAATGAACTTTGGATTAGAGTCCACAAAGGTACACTTCTTATTTATTTGTTATGTGCATGCTCACATAGTTCGATTACTTGTTTATTACTTACTTTCCTACATGTTTTATTCTTGTATATTATCTGTATTTTGTTGTCTTCTTGAAAAAGAGGAGTGGTTTTTTCTGAGCTGGGGGAGTAGCATCTTTGTCCCATGGGATGGGATGAAGGTAAGGTCTACTCTCATCTCATCCCCTCTCATCTTTGTTTTACTTGCATGATCACATGCCAAGTTATTAAATTCAAAGATGATGTATGAGGAACATTATTATGGATTACATGTGGCAATTTCAACCCATTTAGAAGAGTCATTTGGGTTATTTTTATTGGCAAGGGGTGAAATTTCATGTCTCACCATGTAAACAATATAAAGTCAACTGAAAATGAAATGGTCAAATGCGTTTAACGGCTTAAAGAGGTCCATAATCACCCGTTGTGTTTAGATGCATTAAGTATGATTGGAGACTTTCGAAATGATCTAACCACATCTGAGTTTTACCTAAACATTTTTACTCTTTCTATATTTTAGAAATAAAGTAACTCGAGAACGCTACATTCACTATGAAAGAACTAGAGAACACGACGCCGTTTTGGGTTTCCTATTTAGTAATGTTTTAGCATTATAAGTTTTGCATTATATAGTGTTAAAAATGCTATTTACATAATTTGAGAAAAAGTCAGGCAAGTGTGCAGGTCCAGCCTGACTCGTTTTGACCCACACATAAAAGTATAAAACAATCATTTTTTACTTTGGTCGTTCGACCATTACCCAGGACACCCACTTCTTCTTGCTCCAATATATATACAAAGTACATAAATACAGCCATTTTGTAGTTACTATTTGAAATTCCTTAATATATTGATTTCCATCGAATATAAAACTGATTTTGTAAGTGGTTTGATTTTCTTGAAAATTTGTGACAGTAATTTTTTTTTTGACCATCGTTTGCTCTACCTTGCTCAAAGTTGCTTCTGGTATAACTTTAACAAGTGTAATTCTTTTACCTCTGTCAGGATGGTGGTATGAACCTTTCAGTAAAAAAGCATGCAAAGGTAGAAGAAGATTGTGATCATTCATTTATATTGAAAGAAGATATCGGTTATGTTTGTCGTGTCTGTGGGGTAGTTCAGAGGAGTATTGAATCCATCATTGAGATTCACCACCCCAAGGTACATCTGGTTTCTTCATTTACCCATCACTGACATTTACTATGTTTATTATACATAATTTATAAAATATTCTTTATTATTCTATCTATAAGATACATGAAATTATATTATTGTATTTTATTTGGATACAGATCTCAAAGAATACAAGAATGCATTATTATGAAGGCCGGTCTGATAAATCAGGAAAATTAGCTGCTGCTGTTCTTGATGGAGTGAAATTACCAGGAAAGGACTTCTCTGTGGTAGAAGTATCTGCTCATCCAAGGCATAAAAAACAAATGAAACCCCATCAAGTTGAAGGCTTTAGTTTTCTCCTCAGTAACTTGGTTTCTGACAATCCAGGTGGCTGCATCCTGGCCCATGCTCCTGGATCTGGAAAAACATTCATGCTCATCAGTTTTATACAAAGTTTTATGGCTAAATATCCTGATGCAAGACCTCTAGTGGTTCTACCAAGAGGTATTGTAGCCACCTGGAAGAAAGAATTCAAAAGGTGGCAAGTTGAAGACGTACCACTCTATGATTGTTATTCACAAAAGGCTGATAACCGGGCCCAACAACTGGAAGTGCTCAAACAATGGGCCAACACAAGGTCCATATTGTTTCTTGGCTACAAACAGTTTTCCACAATAATATGCGACAATGATAGAAGCTCAGTTTCCGCCACCTGTCAGGATATATTATTGACATTTCCTTCGCTTGTAATATTAGACGAAGGTCACACTCCAAGAAACAAGGACACAGATGTTTTTACAGCTGTTGAAAAGGTCCAAACTCCAAGAAAGGTGGTTCTTTCCGGAACACTCTACCAAAATCATGTTCGGGAGGTTTTCAATATTCTGAACCTTGTTCGGCCAAGGTTTTTGAAAATGGATGATTCAAAAGCGATCAAAAGACGCATTTTGAGTAGAGTGTTGATGGAAAGCCAAAGGAACCTTTATAAGAAGAGTGGTGACAATGAGTTTTGCGACCTGGTTGAACATACATTACTGAAGGATGAACATTTTAAAAGAAAGGTCACGGTAATTGAAGACTTAAGGGAAATGACAAGAAAGGTTCTTCACTACTACAAGGGGGATCTTTTGGATGAACTTCCGGGACATGTGGATTTTTCCGTCTTTTTAGATCTTAGCCCTAGGCAAAAACGTGAAGTACGCGATTTGAAGAAAATGTCGAGAAAATTCAAAGTAAGTTCTGATGGTAGTGCCATCTATGTCCACCCAGCACTCAAGTCTCTTGTAAAATCTGCGACTGATGATAGAAACAATGACAATATGAACAAAATTGATGCAGTTTTGGAGAATTTGGATTTGAGGGAAGGTGTGAAGGCTAGATTTTTCCTAAATCTACTTAGCCTTTGTGAATCCAATGGAGAAAAACTTCTTGTTTTTGGTAATTATCTACTCCCCTTGAATTTCCTGCTAAAGTTGACCATGAAAGTCAAAGGCTGGTTCTTGGGGAAGCAAATATTTTTTATAACTGGAGATCATGTCAATGATGAGCGAGAGGTGGCAATGGATCAGTTCAACCAGTCTCCTGATGCTAAAGTGTTCTTTGGGTCAATTAAGGCTTGTGGGGAGGGCATATCATTAGTTGGGGCTTCTAGAATTATTATACTCGATGTTCATTTAAACCCATCTGTGACCCGTCAAGCCATAGGTCGGGCTTTTCGACCTGGGCAGGTGAGAAGGGTGTATACTTATCGATTAGTTGCTGCGAGTTCTCCTGAAGAGGAAGATCATACCACTTGCCACAGGAAGGAGTCCATTGCAAAAATGTGGTTTGAATATGACGAGTACTGTGGTCAAAATGAATTTGAGATGGAGAAAATCGATATTAAAGATTGTGGTGATGAGTTTCTTGAAACTCCATGGTTGAGTGAAGATGTAACTGCATTGTATAGAAGGTTAGTAAATTACTTCTATCTTGAGGTGCCAAAATAGTGGGTCAGCAGGTTTGGGTAATGGATCAAGTTAATTATGGGTCAGGCTAGGCTGCGCTGCCCACAAACACTTTTTTTCCTGAACTTTATAGACAATTGATATTTTAATTTAATTATAAAAATTATATTATTACAACAGGAATCTTATTTTTTGAAATTAAAAAAAAAAACCTAGAAGCACTTTTAGCATTTTAAAAACAAGAAGGGGTGAGATTTTCTATCCGTCCCATCTGTTCAACCTGTTTTCATTGCACAAGTTTGACCCGTATAGCCTGTAGTATAGCCTGGAATGGGTCGAAATGGATGTGATTGTTGATTTACTCTTGTGTTGTGTGTAGATCATGAATGGTGAGGAGGCAAGCCATGTTGAATGTTGATATTTGTATACAGTAGGAATAGGAATGTTAGTTGTTGGGGTGATTGGCCTGGATTTTTCCTTGTAAAATGTTTGGTTGCTAATTATGAAATTACAATGCTGTGTTACCTTTGAAATATATATGAAGACATGCCAATTTCTTCAACTGGCTCAAATCACCCGGCTATGTGATTTCGGTTACATTGTCAGGTAATGTTCTATACGAATTTGAAATTTTCAGCCTGATGCTCATAGTCATGGACGTTTCCTCATAAAATGTGTGGCATGAGAATGCCATATAAACCACTTGGTTTGCAATGACACATGTGTGTTTGAATTTACAGGTCTTAGTGATCCATTATTAAAATCTCATTTTTCTGCTCAAAATCCAAACGGTTCATAATACACGCTTCGGTTTTTTTTCGAGGTTGCGATATATAATCTGTTTGAAACAGGACCGTATTTTGTGTTTTCTTAGGTGTACCGTGTAACCTACGTACATGTATTTGAATATAGAAAATCGAACCATAAGTTTAACTTGGTTTTTCTTCTGTAAGATCTCCTTCAAAAATGGGCCTTGTTGGGTTTGATATATATCTTTTGTTTCTTTCTCTTCCTTTTTTGTAGTTTCATTTCATGTGTTATCTTACTAACACTATTCACACTCTTGAGTTTAAGTTTTCATTTAAATTTTGTTAAAATCTGCACGACTTTTATAGCAAACCAAACCAGGGCATTCAATCATATTCTCTTTTATAACATCTTGTGTGTTCCGGTATAAACTGTATTCT
>JBCNJP010000007.1:124445846-124484117 GCA_039602395.1 Deinandra increscens subsp. villosa
ATGTTTCTGGCCAACAAACTCTCCTTTGCCTTTTAGATTTACTGTTGACTGGAAGTTGAAAAGGTCTGTATATTGTAATCCAGTGCTGTTGAATATATGCATTGTAAATTATTATGTCATGCATTCAATGGCAATTTGAAATATTTGCTTGACATTTTTAGTCAGATGAGTTGAATTTACCATCTTTAATGTTCCCATTTTGAATATTTATTTAACTTGAAGTGTCAACCAATTCTTAGCCATCAAATGGTAAGAATTGATGCTTGTACAAGTCAATTCTACATCATTATTATCATAATGAAAATATATGCATCTTATCTTTACAATTATACATTTAATTTCTGTTTCACATCTGGTTTTTTCCACACCACTTGATAATAGATCAAGAAGTTTAACAAAATGGTCATTTGAATAAAGCCACAATGTTCTCTCATGCTACAAAATCATGTAACAAATGAGAAGATCCGAATCCTTGTTGGTTATCTGAATCCGCACTGTTGAAATCGACAGTTTCCGGCCCCAGCGATGAACCACCGCCGCCGGTGTCATCCGCACCACCGTTACTGCCGCCTCTTACATCTATAAAACTGTGTTGATGGCTTCCATGAGAAGCCATTGGTGGTAAGTTTCCATCTTCAGAGTGTTGTAACCCTAGTGTAAGCGACACCCCACCTCCATTCCCATTTCCAAACCTTGGTGGCATCTGATATACTGCAGCCGTAAGCCGCTGGTGTTCATCTCTGCTGTTAGACTGAACCATCATGTTTTGGAAATCTGGGTCGTTGTTGGCTCCTATTTTTTCAACATCAGGAGCTTGATTTGATGATTTCGAGTCAAATCCAGAGGCTGCAGTGCTCTGGTTCATATCTTCTTCGTCAACAGAAGTCTTTCGATCACCTTTCATGTTTCTGGGTGCAACATCTGTTGAAGAATTTGATTCTATTTCATTATCTCCAGCTTCCTCTTTGTACATTTCTTCCACCATCGGTTTCCATAGGCGAACTCTTGCGTTTATAAACCAGTTTGAGACCTGCAAAAACAAGTATAGAAATTCAATCAGTTCTAACAGGAAACAGTGGAATTGGAATTGGAATTTCCATATTCCTTTCTTGTGAGAGACTGAAGTATGATATTATACCTGACTTCTGGTCAACCCTGTTTGTCTTGCTAGCATGATCTTGTCTGAATCTTTAGGATACCTGGAGAAATAGAAAGAAAATGACTGGTGATAGGTGGTAACTGAATGATTAGTACAAAAGATAAGGTAACTAGTGATTACGGATGAAGAAAATGCTCAAACAACCAAGCCCGGAGAATCGAGACCGAGGTTTCCGGAAGGCCTCTTTGTGGCCTCCAAGTATGCTGCTGCATCATACCGAGCTGCTGAAGGGCTCGTTGTTGCCTGAGCTGTCGATCCACAAACCGAAGCCTGGAAATCCCAACCCCTTTCTCGTTTGTGGTGGAATCAGTCTCCCCGAGGCTTCGATGAGTCGCTTTTATTTGACCACTTATCGCGTCTCTCAAACAACGGAAATGGCGGGAAATCGTTTGCAGAGCAAGTGCTGTGTAGGGCTTAGCGGCCCCGCATCCCACGATCACATCAAATGCTGATACAACAGTCTGCATTTGATGATAGTATTGTTTGTACCTTCTGTCAACCTGTCCATGTAAAGTACACTTGAGCTTTCTTGATTACATCAAGAAGTAGAAGTTGACTTTAAGGGTCAAACTTACAAACTTTTCATCTTTGGAATCCATATGAGTTTTTTATTCTTTTTATGAAAAAAAATGTTGATTAAGTTGGTCTTTTAAGTAGGCCATAAAGGTTAGGAATATTTGGTTTTCTTTTGTAACAAATTGATGTTGATCTGTATTGGAAAAAGATCATGTTTGACTTGAAAAAGTCAAAATGTGCAAGTGACTCACCTCTTCCAGCATCGAGATTAACTTCGTCATCTTGTTCTGCAAATCCTGTTTTTCAGCAGCCGAAAGTTCGTTTGATTCTTGTTGATTCGAAGATGTTACGTTCTTCGATTCACCATCAATCCCTTTGGAATAATCCATAGATTCTTTCCCAGAATTATGCTGTTTTAAAGCTTTACCAACATTAACGATCTCGTCAAGCAGTTGCTGCCCTGCTTTTAGGTACTTGGAATCAGTAATCGCCCTTGAAACACTCCCGATTCCATATGGAGAAACATCTGTTTTCATCGAGTCAGAATCTGCACCTAGAAATGAAGAGAGTCCCATGTTGGGATTCCTGTAATCACCGGAATGGAATTGAATCCCCGTCGGCAGAATATGCGAACCAAGACTCAGTGACAATCCCTGCCCCTGTCCTTGAAAATTCTGACGACCCATTTGACCCATTAACATCATTTCATGATTCCTACCATCTTTCCATGGTTCACCAAAGCTCGAGAGGAATTGTTGATGCGATACAACACTGGAATCGTGAACTCCTATGTTCGGGATGTCATTGCAGCTGTTGAGCTGCTGGGAATTTCCAACCAGTGAACCTGAAAACTCGCCAGCTGAAGCTGATGAAAAGTTCATATACATCATCTCGTTTCCGGGTAGAACGGGTGATTCCGACGAGTAAGACTGTGGTAGAGATTCTCTTAAGTAGAGCAGTGGAGCTGAATCTCTTCCATTTTCAGAACTTTGTATGTAAGATGACATTTCTTCAGATCTTTTTATTCAACTTTCTGCAAGAAATCAAACCATTAAAATGGTGAAAAGATTCAATCTTTTTGAAGGATGATACAATAAACACAGAAAAGTTGAAACCTTCAAATCATTAAAATCATCGAATCTTTTTTAGGTACAATTCAATAAAACATTTATGTACAGTTGAATGGGTGATCTAGTTTATAAGAACGAGTAAATGATTTCTTAAAATATAAAGCAAAAAGTCACCGCAATCGAGAGTTTGTGTTTTTCTAAGAACAATGGTTTGTTGAAGAAAAGTCAAAAGTATTACAATACTTCAAAAAGTCAAACTCAATGAAATTCATTTTGGCAAAAAAAAAAAGATCTTTATGACATACAAATACCGATAAAACATTAGAGTTAAACTGAGAAATTTTAACGTAAACAACCCAAACAAATTTAAAAACTTCTATCGAATAGAGAGAATAATATTGGTGGTATGAGGTCAAATGTTGCAACAACAAAAAAAGATTGGGTTTTTGAAAAATAAAAGAAGAAAAAATAGAATTTAATAAAAGAAAAACATATAGAGAGAGGACATGAGCATAATAAAAGTTACAAGTACTTGAAGTTTGGTTGCATACACAACCTCACATGTTATGCATAAAGATATTCCCTGTTTGTTTTGCTTGTATGATTGTATCAAAACAAGGTAAATTTTTAGATAACTTCCAATCTTTTTCTCTATTCCCAAAATGCCCCTCATCAATCTTTCTGACATTTCTATGGAGTTTTGTTTTGTCCAAAAAGTTGATCCATGTTAAGATGAACTCATGTAAAGATACACAACAGTTGTATCTATTGCCCAAGATACACAACAGTTGTATCTATTGCCCTTAATTCATGATTTGAATCTTTGAAACATTTATAAGAAAGTTCACTCAAATTTGACCCACTTCAAGATTAACCCATAGATGGAAAAAAAAGCCCTTAAATCATCATGAATCTTTGAAACTTTTATATGAAAGGCCCCAAATTTGCTAAATTGAAGATGAAATTATACAAATCAGGAATGGCTATCTAATTTAATATTAGTAAAATCTCACTAAACTAAAACAATAATATGAAATTTGCATAAATAAACCCAATTTGCAATTTTTAAATATCTTACTCACCAAGAAACATCCATATGTCAAAGACTAGCTAGGATTATATTAAAAAAATAAAAAAGTTGTCACCTGAAATTGTGCCATGGATGTGTGGTTGTGGGGAACAACTAAGCTTCATTTTGATGATACAAATTCCAGGAAATATGATCAGGGATGATCCCAAGACCAGATTTTTGTAGGGTCCAGAAATTCAAAATCACAATAACTATGAGACTGCCCCAACTGCCCGGAATTCAGAGAACAGTAGAAGTGCCCAGTAGCATTGAAGGAGAGACACAGACAGACAGAGAGAACTGGTTTCTCAATTCTTAGATTTTAATGAATATTTTGATGATGATGATGATGATTGATGATTATGTTATATCATCAGTGAATCGAAATATCAAAAATCATAACCCCTTTTCAAGTCTTTCCCATCAAGTCGCACGTGAGAACTTCTCTTCTCTCTCTAGCCCTCTCTCTCTCTCTCTCTATATATATATATATGTGTGTGTGTATGTGTGTGTGGTGTTCTTTTTCTCTTTCTGTGTTTATCTTGGTGTAAAACTGAAAATTCCAGAAAAATATGAATATCTTTTGTCAAGAAAAAAGGAAAAAGAAGACCTCAAACTCACTTTCAAAATCTCTCTCTCTATGTGTGTGTGTTTGTAGCTGTTATCTTGAATTCTTGATCTTTCTTCAATGAACTTCCCTTGGTAGCTTTGCTATCTTTCTTGGCCTCTTTTTGTTTCTCTCTCTAGAAGTATATGTTTCTCTCTCTAGAAGAGGGAATATCTTGATGATGATGATGATGTGTGGTTAAAGGAGCTTAATCTCTAACAACCAGTTGGTAGACCTAAACTAAAAACCTCCCTTAAACCTCTCTTTCTCTCTCACACACACACACACTTTACATCTCTAGAATTCAACCTCACCTTCATCAATATATTTGCTAATCTTGAGCATGGGATGAAAGGTCTCAGTTGCTTCAAATGTCCACCAGATGACCATTTTCCTTCTATTTTTAAAATGTATTATTGATTTTTTTAGTTATACTTTTCCAGAGTTAAAATTACAAGCTCCAAAGTTATGTACATATTTTATTGCATATGTTACAACTTGGTTTAGGAGAGTGCATATAGATTTGGACATTATAGGTCTGGAAAAGTAACTAGGTCACTAGCTAGGCTCATACATTTTATTAACCTGGTTAATAAAATACTTTGAAAATTTTAAAATCAGTACCAACCTAATTTTATATTTTATGAGGTTTAAATTAATAATCTTTTAATTAGTAAGAGCTCACGGTATACCAAGCGTGATGGTCTATGTGGCACAAAGTAACGGCGTGGAACCATCTCCACATGTGCGTGATCCATGCGTGATGGGTGGTGTGTGATGTTTGGGCGTGGAAATCTTCACGGGAAGCATTAGGCGTGAAGAGGAGAGAGAGAGTGGGGCCATTAAAATAACTTTCCTCATTGTTCATTATTCATATTTTCTATGCCGGAACATAAATGTTTTGTCCATTTTAATATGAATCGTGAAGTTTTCCTACTTCTTAATTGTTCCAATCAGATTTGAAAAATAAGAAAGAAATCAATGGTCAGTAGACTTGAATTTTAATATTTTAAATTTTGACGCTACTATGCTGTGGTATTAATAAGTTTATTAACTTTTTTATGTATGTTAATCGATCTAAAGAAAAAACTGATGCTTGACTTAACTCTTGCTTTACCGGTTGCTTCAAGGCCCACTCTCATGTGTTAATCGATCTATGACGCCTAAATAAGTAAAAAATTTGGGGCCGTTTTATGGCTTTATATGAGCGATAAGTGGTCGTCCATCCTTAAAGACCCCTCTGATGACTTTCGATTAAAATGGTTGTTTAGGAATTTAGGTTTAGAAAATGGCAGGTTTAGTCCAATTGTTTAAACGGTTGTAAAACAAATGATCTCTTGAATTAGATGGAATTAAGTTTTGTTATTAAGTGATGCAAAATGATTAATACCTCCCACTATTGAACAATATAACAAAACAAATAAGGTTATTAATACATCAGGTAAAATCTTACTTGATACTAGGGTCCAGAGAAAATGAGACGATAACAAACAATATCTTTGTTCTATAGGAAAGAAAAACCGTTTTCAGATATATTTTTATATAAGACGATAAACAAGTAAAATAATCGTATTTGTAAATAAAAAAAAAGTTGAAATAGATGTCTCTATTTCTTATGTTATCAGCTTTTACAATGCAAACTTGCAACCAAAACTATGTTTTCATGATTTATTTGAAGCAAATACACTTCTTCTTTATTTAAACACTTGTAGATTCATCTTCAGGATGCCAATATCGATTGTAAAACCACATTGTATCCCCAGTTACAGCAGACCCATCTTGGTTTCTGTGCCACCCGTAGAACGCGTGGGTTCGGTTCTTGATGTCGAAAGTCGCGTGCCCGAAACTAGCCTCTCTGAACGCCGAATACTCCGGTTGAGGCTCTGTCATGCTACACCATCATTTGATACAACCTCAAGTTAGATATGTATATATATATACGAACCTAGAGGGTCGTTCAATACAGAACCAAATTTTAAGTAACAACTGTCGGAACCCCATAACTAGCTCCCCAGCTACTTATGCAGTTATGCGGTTCCCGAAGTTTTTTACATAAAACTGATTGCGTATTGAACGCGCCCCTATATGTATATAAGAATACTAGGATAGAACCCGTATGTTATACGGGTTGAATCATTAAAAAATATATATAATTGATAATTGCATACTCTTCTTATTACCGGAATAACCTATTACTTCACATTAAATAAAGAGTTAAAGTTAGAATTCATAATATGGTAGTGGTGACTTTACCAACAATATTTAGAGCTAATGTTTCTACTTGTATATTTGAAAAGTGCAACCATACCAAAATGATTGTTAAAAAAAATAATCTGACCTATAATAGCAACTAACATTAATTTATGATTTAACAAACTTGAGACTTTAAGTCTTTATAGAAAGTTAGGTGAGTATAAAGTTTGATCAAGATTATAATGAACACATATAAAATCTAAATTATAATCAATATTATAATGTTATATCAATAAAAAAAATGTTATTTTGGTATACATTAGAAAACTTACAATTAAATTAGTTATCATGTTTAAAATTCTCAAATTGGATGAACATTGATCATTTGATATGGTAGAAAAATATTTAATATTGGATCTTATGAACATGATTTTTGTCGTTTGTGAATTTCTTTATAAAAAGTATCATCCACAATGTTGATTGAATCTGTAAAATAATATTCGGTATTCAGTTATTAAAATATTAAATATGATTTGCTCAATTATATTTGAAAACACACTAAATAAGTTTTTATTGGTATTTTATAAGTTTTTTTTATATTTTTATTAAAATAAAAATAATAATAGTTTATAAAAAAATAATTTTAAATAAAAATAAGATGAAAATTAATATATGGTCGTCATAGTTTCATAACATAAATAAATACAAATATATCATGATTAATTATAAAATAGGATATAATTTTTAATAAAAAAATTAATTAGGGAGTAGATTTGGGAGGAAAACTTATGTGAGAATGAATATAGTGTTGACATGTGTTAACATTTGTAATCATTTATTAGAGTAGGAAGATGTGATGAAAACATTTGACGATATTACTTGGTTGCTAATCCCTCGAGGTTTCCTCCGTCTCCGATTGTTATGTACACCGGTGCCGATTGATCCGTTACGGGTTTGCAGATCCCGTTGACAATGTTGTACGCGATATTTGATACGCGTTCCTGGACCGATAACGAAAATGCATATTATGTCAGTTTATAACCAAGAGTGACCAAGTTAGCAAAAAAAACATTACCCAAATCGACCCATTTTATTATATATTGTTTACATTTTCGTCCATAAATGGAGAATTTAGAGAATTTTTAAAATTTTCGTCCATAAATGGAGAATTTAGAGAATTTTTAAATGGACTTGTTTTGACCCCGCACTGTCTTGACCCGTTTTCAAATTGACCAATACTGATCCGCACCTATTTTGACCCGCAACTCAACCCGACCCCATCCGCCCATTTTGCCAGGTCTACTCGACATAAAAAACCAGGATGCATGTCTAAGAGCGAGAGAGGTTACCGAGCGTTCATAGGCATGGACGTGACCAGCAAACACGACATCAACTTTATACTTCACGAACCACGGCTCGTACATAACCCGCATTGTTTCACCTTCCATATAATGATAGTTGTAGCTGTTATACCAGGGAGAGTGCATCAGGACAATCAACCACGGAGTCTCGGTTCGGTTGACTTTGGGTAGTTCCTGCTCCAGCCATTTGTATTGAGGAGTGTATTTACCTAACAAAATAGACCCAATTCAGATCTTGCATTTTCGTATTCGTTGAATGTTATGGAGCTCGGGTGTGTTACCGTAAGCTGAGTACGAAGCCAAAACGATGATGTGAGCCGAAGCTCGCTTGATGGAGTACCAAAATGGAGCAGTACTCCCTGATGACTTGTAGGGGACATGATACCGGTGACTATAAGGCTTAAAAGGTTCATCCTCTCCCTGCGATGAAATGATAGAAAACGGGTCAAAATACTTTGACTTTTGAAGTCAAATAGACTCAATCTTGATGTGTGATCCTGAAAAGTTAGTTACATGATAAAGACTTGAAAATGCATAAACTTTATGATTGGGAAATTATTAACAGAACCAATCACAATGACAAATTTAAAAAACCAATTTTTTTACTGTAGAAGTCAACATATGGTTTCCTCCACAAAGTTTGACAACTTAACTTCCTTTTTGGTCTCTGAGGTTTACCAGCTTTCTTATTGTTAGTTCAATTTTTAAAAAAAATCGATTTAAGGGTCTTAACTTTAGTTTTTTTCTCAATTTTGATCACCTTTAAAAATCCATCCAAATTAACCATTAAAATGAAGGGTATTTATGTCCAAATTAAACTCTAATTCACCAACTTAAAAATGAAGTTCTATTTGGATGTATACTGATTTAACGATTATTGGATGGATTTTATCTTGAATTCTGGATGACCATCCTGTATTGCTGAATAGAGCGTACTGCATAGTTAGGCTCATGTTCTCCTTTAGTTTGTAAGGACTTCAATGCAACTTGACGGGGATCAAATGGCTGTTCATGTGCCTTTACTTTAGAGGCTCAAGCAGAGGCACGTTTACTTATGTTTTCTCATAAAAGGTGATCGAGAGAAAACACCAAAAGTGAGGCCCTTAAATCGATTTTTTTTTAAATTGGACTAAAAATGAGAACACGGGTAAACCTCAGGGACCAAAAAGGAAGTTAACTCTAGTAATTGAGACTTTTTTTCTTTTCTAAAACTGTCTGTTTTGACCCGAATATGACCCGTTACCTAACCCGACTGTTCTTTCCTAGGCTTATTAGTTCTCAAGTACTCAAGTTTTGCAGTGAAAATATGTGAGAAATGCATAATCCTCACAAGTCAACATATGCATCTTTAAAGAAACCTTACGATTTCGGGTGCAAAATCGATTTCATGATTTCCCACGGTCCATATCCATGGTTGATACGCGGTACTTCGCTCTGCAAACCTTCCCCATGAATCCCATCTCCTATTATCATGATTAGGATAGTTATCTGCATATGAAATATCTCCAACAAACAGCACTGTTTGCCCTTTGACTGGATTCATTTCATAATGTGAAAGTGTGATGTTTGAATCATAACTCTGCCCCAAATCCCCTGCAAATTCACACACAAATGCTTCACAACAGCAGATTTTTTTACCCATTTGTCTATAAACGGGTCAAATGGGTAAAACTAAAAAACTAAACGGGTCAAAACTACACATGTTTTCATAAACTTCCCTGTGGCATGTCTATAGTGCAAGTTTGATTCTTTCTTTTTGAAAAACTACCATTCATGATGGATTGATGGTAACATGCTTTGTCTTTTCTTTTTAGAATTTGATGATTAATACCGGATAATGTTTTGTGACTTTGTCAAAGTTAGATTAATAATATTTAATAATATAGTTTTGTCATTGTTTTTTATAGCATGTTAATATTAAATTTAATGTCCATTTATATGTAAAAGGTTTTAGAATAGACAAAAAGTGTTTCAGGTCTATACAACAGTTTAGATTAGATGTATAACCCTCATGTTTTGCACTTATAAGTGCCAAGAATCAAATTTTGATTCTTTTCCGAATCTCGTTAAATAAAGATGGTAAAAACACTATACCGATGAGTCCGAAAGTGTAAGGAACATCAGGTCCAACTTCAGGAGGAGTGGTGAACCAGAACGTCCGTGTAGTGTGCCCGGTTCCAACCATATAGTTGTATTTTGTATCATGCTGCCATTTTCAAATAGTTATAAACTTGAGTAAATTACGGCTTTCGTCCCTGTGGTTTGCACGTTTTACGCCTATGGTCCTTAGACTTCATTTTTTACGGCTTTGGTCCCCAAACTTTATCGACTCGTTACGGCTTTGGTCCCTGGCGCTAACTCCAGTTAAAAAATTCTGTTAACTTTTTTAAAATGACGATTATACCCTTTAACAAAAAAAATTACACTTTTGTCCCGTCTTCTTCTTCCCCAATCTCTCTGGAACAACCACCCGCCACAACTCCATCACAACCACCGGCCACCCTCCATCTCCGGCGAAACTCCAGCACCACTCCTCTCCCGTTCTCCATTACCTTTACCATATTTCCGTCACGTCACCGCCGTCTCCACTACAACCCCAGCGCCAACACCACCACATCAACTACCACCCACCGCCGGCCCATCTAAATTGGTAATATGAACGGGAATGTCATCAGATAATTTGTTGTGTGAGAGATCTAGGGTTCGGAGACGGTGAAGAGACGACATCGAAGGCGGAACGGCGCCGGAGAAGGAGTTGTGGTCCAGAAATAGGGTTTTGAGGTTCACGAGTCCGGCGAGGTCAGGGATGGGGCCGGTGAGAGAGTTGTTTTGCAGGCTCAAAACTCTTAACTGGTGGAGGCGAGATAATGTGTCGGCGGCAAAAACTCCGGCGAGGCTTAGGTTCTCCGGTGGCAGGGTGAGATTTGGATCATTCGATGTTGAGAGAGATTGAACGTAGAAGGAGAGGAAGACGACGATAGCGGTTGATTTTATGTTAAAAATGAGGAAAATGTGGGAAGATTAGGGTGTTGGAGGGCGGAGAAAATGATCGGAGAAAGCCATGGGAAGGAGGGAGGAGTACCTGCAAATAATACACAGGTGAGGGGGGGGGGGGGAGGGGAAAAAGATTCACGTGCAAGGTTTTGGGGATGATGATTGATGATAAAGTGGGCCCCACCTTTTTATTCTTTATAATATATGTATTTTAATTTATATTTGTTTTTTTAAGAGGGGTATTGTGGTCTTTTCACACACACTTAACAGATTTTTTTAACGTCTGTTAGCCCCAGGGACCACCGGTGTAACAGACCCCTAAACCTTGGGGACTATAGACGTAAAAATTGAAGCCTAGGGACTATAGCCGTAAAACGTGCAAGCCACAGGGACTATAGCCGTAATTTACTCTATAAACTTATAATGTTATATAAACATTTCATACAAGTCTAGGGGTTATTTAATATATTTTTCTTTTAAAAATAAGAAAAATGGAACCAACTTGTTTAAAGATTAGATTGAATTATTACCTTCAAATGAGTAATATTGCAATGGTGGATGAACCCAGAAGTGTAATTGAAGAATGAGTATTTAGTAAGCATGCCTTCGGCTTTCATCTTCCTTTTGCTGTTTTGTCTCCAGTAGTAAACCGTGTTTGAACCGGGTTCATCCATGGTTACCCATGACACAATCATGGCCTTTCCCACATGATCTCCTTGGGTTATATGGACCTTTTTAACACAAAAAAGAGATTAAAACTTTATCAAATAAGCAACTAAAGTTTTTTTTAAGGCCGTATAAGTCAAGTCGGCTTCTGAGTTACTTGGGATAAGTTCGGTAAAAAGTTTAAACGAGTCGAGCCCAAACAAGATCGAGTCATAAGATATTGCTCATTTAATAATAAAAGAGGCACGGGCCTTACATATCAAAAAAGTACTTTAAGTTTGAATAATGAACTAATAATATGTACAGATTTGGTATTCCACATCTAAATCAAAAAGTTCTTTAACTTTGTAATTTTAAAGATAAAATATTCAGTTTTGGCAACCCTTTTGGCATATTGCTCGCTTAAAAAACAAAAAAGTAAACGAGTCAACTCTAACCCCAGAGGGTTGTCCTTCTCTTAATTAATGATCCGAACCCGAACCCGAACCCCTGAGTAACTCGTAAACTCGCGAATTTCCGGTTCATGTCAAAATAATGTCGGCTATTAAATCATATATTACCTTTAAAAAGCCATAAAAACAGAACAAAATA
This sequence comes from Deinandra increscens subsp. villosa, assembly GCA_039602395.1. NCBI lineage: Eukaryota > Viridiplantae > Streptophyta > Magnoliopsida > Asterales > Asteraceae > Deinandra > Deinandra increscens. The sequence continues at coordinate 124,458,073 of JBCNJP010000007.1, forward strand.
ATGCAAAAGGGTTTTAAAAATTAAAAATAAAATAACCAAGAAAATGAGTTTCTTGAACCGAAGATCAAACTGCACAATGAAATTAACGAATCCAGAAAGAAAGAAGAAAAAGAAAAAACACAGACCTGTTGAGGCGCATTATAGCCAGGCGGCGTAGTGAATACATCGCTATCAAGAGGCATATCAATGGTTTTCTCAACTTTTCTCACAAAACTGCTTGTTAAACCACCGTCCGCAATCAAAGCCGATTCCAAAACCAAAACCCCAACAACAAAAACCGGCCACCAGAGAACACCCATCTTATCCTACGCACCTCACTCTCCCCTTCAGAGCTTAACCTACGCTGAACTACAAATTCTGCCCTATGTATTATTTATAGGATGAGGTTTCAAAAAACAAATGTGAAATGGGAATATGCAAAAGAGATATTCCAAAATTTGTCAACGCTTTTAAATTTCAACTCAATTTTCTTTTATGAAGTTGCAGTAATCTCGATGATAATCCCTAGTTTTAAGGAGGAAACCAAGGTTTATCTGTTTAAATATACTTATTTATTATATATACACTTAAATTTTGTGTTTTTTTTAAATGAGAATTCTCTTTGGATAAATTATTTGTTTGATATTTGTTAGGTAAATTGTAGTTTTTGTTTTTTAGTTTTACAGCAACTCTTAGAGTTCAATAATTACATGAATCATACTTTTCGTATTTTCCAATAGGATACGTTAAAAGTTTCGGACTTTTAAATTTGATAAAATCATTTCATGGGACGAAAAAGAGCATAAATCAAAATCAGACTTTAAATTTTATGAAACCCCAAATCAAATCCAACTTTTGATGGTGAGAAAAGATGCGGAGGGACGCACCCCTCTCACACTAAAAAAAAAATCATTTTAGTCTTTTATAAGTATACTATGAACCTATTATAAACTAATTAAATGAATGTTAGCTTGAAATGTGTTTGTTGAATATTTTGTTAATGCTAGATAAATAATTGTCTAATATTTTATCGTACTTTAAGATATTTTGTTACGTTAGCTTGAAATTTGTTGGTTAATTTTACATGATTTGTATTTGAATTTGTAAGTTTAGGGCATGTGAATAATATAATGTTAGCATGGCTAGACATCTAGACCCCAACATGACCAATTTCTTTTATATCTAACAATAGAAAACCATTCCTCATAAAATTTCAATCCTAATGTAAAAAGTTTATGGATCTGTCACTTCTTTAAAAAAAGATACCGATGGTGATTTAATGAGGATTAAGGGAGGATGAGACGAGTCACCTCACTAAATGGGGACATGATTGGCTTATGTTTTTTTTTTGTTTTTTTTCTTTTAGTTTTTAGGAAAATGCACTTAATATCAACCCATATTTCCTAAATATTTTATTAAAGTTAATTAAAGTTTATTTGTTTTTGCAATAAGTGTTCCTTGTGTGAACTTGTGAAGTCAACTCAAACATGCTGAAACACAAGCCACACAGAAAAGGAAGCTACACCTACATGGAAGGATGAGTTCAATGAACCAGAAACATAGCAACCCCACCTTGTTGATAAATATTCATGACAATATACCCGAATGACACATACATCAGGTCCTTACGAGAGCATCTCCATCACGGGCCCGTGGGTATTTTTGGGATGATGTAAGGATCCGCGAGACAGGTTTTGTGTTAAAGCCTCACGTACAATCATATTGTTCGTATGAGTCCGACCATAGATGCATTATTATTGAATGATGCAATCATGTCTTGTTAGTGGTGTGTGTGCTCACTTCTCTCATTTTAAACGGGTCATATAATCTTGTGAACACCTATATCAATATAACCTTATAACCCGCCATATGGCACTTATGAGCAGATCTCACTTTCATACGGTCCATATAACATGGGTGACTCACTTTATATGGTCCCGTTTAGCCCTATGAACTTCTTGTTCAACCATTTATAAGACAACATATGACCCATATGACCGTACAATCCATATAACATGTCAATAATGTATGAATAGTGTGTTATCGGGTGAGTTTAGCTCTACCCTTTTTTTAAACTGCTCACGAAGAGATTTAAATTTAAACAAAATTTGCCTGTGATATAAGGACGAATAGAAACAAATATACATGAAAAACAATAAGATTTTTTTAAAAAAAATTTGACCAGCAGGAAAATACCATAAGTAAAAAATATATACATAAAATTCATTCAAGTAACTAAAAACAGCATAATTAACAATATTGATTAAAAAACCATAAATACATATAGTTACAGCACTTCACAGTACCAAAAGGCACATGGTTTTTACTAGAATGCTTCTTATTGATAAATAAATATGGTGGAAGCAATGCTCAATTCTCATCCAACTTAATTATTGTTTAAGATGAAAGGGCAAAAAAGGAAAATCACACATGCAAATATGCAGAACCAGCATGACTACTGAATCATGATGATTGAAGCTTTTACTCTATTCAAAGATGGCGACTGGCTCATTCATCTTCATCGCCAAGTAATGCAAATGAGAAGGGAGCGAATTTGTAACCGTCTCCTTCATAGAACTTGTTTTGGAACTCCACCCAGTGGAGCCTTAAGGCATGTAGAAAGGCACTTAGAGTTTCCATCACTAGCAACACTCCGACAGTTGCAAAGATGAACACAATTCCGCCAATGATAAGAATAATGACATTATTGTACCTGTGCACATCGAAAACAAGATTCGATTGAAGGAAAATGACCAAATATGTTCGAATGTTTGGCAGATTCTATCTTGTAAATTCACCAAATACTGACTCTTTTGAGAAACATAATTTAATTTAAAAAGAAAAAAGAAAAAGACAGATTTTCATTGTTTATAAAAAAGAACTTACCCCCAAGCAAGAAGAAGAACCTTCTCATAGAACACAGTTGACAATTCCGAATGCGCCAAGCTGAAAGAGAAGTGCATTACCCGTCAAGATTTTTACATAGTAGTAGATAATACCCGAGTAAAAGTCAAATGCTGGTCATATAAGATCATCTTGTGGCATTATCATATGTAAGTATCAAATTACTTTTAACATCCAACTAAGTACACATAACTCAATAACCCTAATTTTTAGGCTCCTAAAACATGGTGCAGAAAACCAAATCTGCTGACTTTCTCACAATTGGATATGATGGGGGATCATCTTACTATTCTCCGGATAACCAATTAAGATTATAGTTTTACTGAACATTATTAATGGTTCAATATTACTTCTTTGAAACCGAAAACAAACTATAATATCTTGTTTCAAAAGAAAGATTGGATTTGTAATAATTTATATACCTGAGTGCCCATAAACGAAGATAAGAAGCCGTATTCGACACTGCCCCAAGTACAAACTCGATCGTATGAATGAGTTGATGAACAAATACTTCACTGAACTCAAATTCTTCATGACCATGTGAATCATGGGCTGTCTCCACCTGTAAAGACTCTTCTGTTCCTTCAAGGGGTGTGTATGACTGACCTTGATGTCTCTAGAAAGCCATGAAAAACAAGGTGCAGATTAGAAAAAAAAAGTACGATAATTTGATCTCTACATAGAAAATAAAAGAACTGTGTTACATGGTGGAAAAAATAACATACACTGTTATGTTGTGCCTTTAAAATGAAAGGCTTAGGTAGCAGCATCCACGGGACAGCAATTAGAGATAGCAATAGTAGCACAAGCTGGTAACAAGAAGATTTAGGTCATGTTTATAATATAGTTTTTTTTTTGTCATCCAAAATAAACATTACAGTTGTTAGAAGAATCAAACCTGAACTGTCTTCTGGTTTGCAAAAAGCTGGTTTTCACCGAGATCATCAGTTGGGCTAAGGAACATGTATATCATTACATGATATAAATCTGCTTTTGAACCAGTGCACCACTTTACAATAATGAGCAGGGAAAGATAACCAAACAGTCCATTCAAAAAGATCATCTGGGGAATAAACTGGAACCTGGAAATTGCAAAATTAAAATATAACATCAGTAAATAAAAAATCGGTGAGCAACTGAGCATGAAGAGATCTCGGAATTAACCAAACTTACCAGACATTCACAGGATTACGGAAGTAGAGAGCATTAAAAAAGCTTAGTATTATTCCAAGGTTCATTTGTGCTACCCCAATAAGAATTGACATTTTCATCTTTAAAGAGTTGAGAAATGGCAATTCACTTCGACTCCCATGCCATGCAGGATCCACACCAAATGGGTACGTATCACGCGTTTTTATCAACCCTATGGTGGTAGCCTCACTGCAGAAAAGCAGGAAAAATATCAAGAGATAGAACAGAAAACCAGGAGTGTGGGGTGGGTCAGGGTGTCAGATAAACTACCTGCAAGCATCATCACGGCAGGCATATGCTGAGGGACTAAATAACTCAAAAGGAACCGAGAAAAACTCGTTGTATATTAAGCCAGTGTAGATGGAGAAAAGGGCCATCAACAGTATAACATAACGACCACCAAAAGTCATTTCCATTATGTCTCCAAGTTTCTGTGTTGATGAAATTGGATAAAAATCAGTCCCACTTACTAGGAAAATGATCACATTAATTAAACTGAAGATAGTTGGATGCAAAAGTGTAAGTTTATCAAGTTCTGTTCTCCTGAGTCCTGACATAGACGTCAACTTTCGGTCTTACGTATGTAGAAGACCATATAAGTATAAGCAAGTGGTTTTGTTTTTTTGGCCTAGTTACCTGACTCGAGTACTTCTTCTCCTTGAATATTAAAAATAAACATGCCAGCAGGATGCATATGCCATGCCCCCAATCACCAAACATCACAGCAAACAGAAATGGGAATGTGACCACAGTATATACTCCGGGATTTGCTTCTTGGTATTTGGCAACACTGCAAGAAGAGTCAATAATATAGATGCTTACTGATATGGAGATTCACATAGATTAAATTAATATCATGAATAAGGCCCGGAATGGAGTACAAAATAATGCCTACCCGTATGCATCAACAATTGTTTGAAATGATTCTGTAAACTTATTTGTCCTGAAATAGGTTGGGGGCAACTCTTTTGTGTGCAAAACTTGGAAAATGGCACCAACTTGAGACTTTGAGTCAATTGTCGCCAGCTTCAATGCATCCTGAATCTGAAAAAACAAGGATCATTGAGTTAGTGGTGCCCTGGAGCTAGATATAAGTCACTCCATGGTGCAATTTGAAATGTAACATCATCTCAACATCAGCCCTAGCAATTCTAGATGTAGCATCCAACATGGATAAAAATAGTTGTCTATATAAAAAACATAGAAGGGTACAACAACAAACCTGCTGGGTAGCAAATACGGGACTCCAGCCTTCAGCCACAAGACACTTCTTTGTTACATCAATGCTAAGCATGTTTAGCGTGTGATAAATTGATTTTTCCTTCCGAACCTTACAAGAGCAATATAATGAGGCTCAGTGATCCATATAAGATAGATTTATCTACATCTATCTATAATATACATACATAAATCTATGTGTGCATGTGTGTCTGCATGAAAAATTTGTATAAGGAAGACTTAAAAAGAGATACCAGGTCACTCCACTGTTCGTATTGTTGTCCTATGGTTTCCAACAAATTTGCACGGTGCAGAAGTCCAGCATCTATTGTTGTTTTCAGTTCAGATATCCTTCTAGATACCTGGAAAGTCACAATTCACATAAATCAGTCTTTATTGAGACCCCATCAATTTATGCAGAGATACCAACATTTCTAAAAAAACAATAAAATAGTGCAGCATTTTATTTTTTGAAGTGATTAGAAATGTATCAATGCTTTTGAAGTAAGTTTACAACAATACATTTTTGGATAATTAAATTACTGTGTAGAAAGAGCTATACAACATACAAAGTGCAAGGACCCCAAATGATTTTGATCAGGACCTTGTCAGAGTTTCACTATCCATACATCCATGTTTAAAGAGGTATTTGTCATAAATTAACTAACATATCTTTCACAACCCCTTCAATTCAAAATATTTTAAGTTTGATTCCATATTTTGTGGAGCATACACCTGCTTTATCAACTTCTACTCCAAAATCCCAATTAACTTCTGTTATTCGACAGATTTGTGTTAACTTGTCCAATCATTAAGTAGTTGCATCAAGGAACAATAAAATTAGTCATATAAAAAGGGTAACTATTATTATTATCATATATCATATTTTCAACTTGCATGTCAACAAAATCTAAGAATAATTGTATTGCATGTATTAAAAAAAAATGAACTTATCGTGGCGGCTTATGCATTGCTCTAGAAAATTACCTAGCTTAAATTTTGTAGAGGTACAAAGCAATCGAGGTACTGTAATGACAGAGAATACATGGAGCATTAACCTAAAGGAGAAGAATGTTGAGTACCTCAATTATCATTTGGGCTTGTTTGCTCAAATCTTCTGCAAAAGGGTAACGGTTTGCTCCAAATGCTTCGCATATCTTAAGAATCTTGCTCTTTGCTCTTTCTCCAGAGAAGAAAACCACAAAAACATTTTTCTCAACCTGTACAATGGAAATCCTGTTTTGATAAGTATACACAGTTCATGTTTTGCCAACATATTCCCTTGAACTGAAATCAAAAGATAAACGAGCATGCTGCCACTATACTTGTCTGTGATCACACCAAATGTTGACTAGTCAATCACATTACGAGTAAGATGTCACAACTAAGTAATCCTTATAACCCTACAATGTATGTATTTTGTCGACATAAAATGTTCAGTGAGTGAGGAAAAGACAGAGTTTGGGTTCATTTGAGCTTAAAGATTAGTAATGGCATACGTAGCGTACATATTGAGGTACCACAAAGATATCAAACAGATTTACAACAAGATGCACCCCATGCACAGTGCATAAAGCAAAGAAATCAATGTACGACAGTATACTCCTAAAAAGGTGTCATACCATCCACGTTAGGCATTAGCAAATCATAATATGCCATAGGATGTTAAAAAAAATAATAAATAAATAACTTAAAAAGCTTCATCTGCCTGATATGAGAAACAATAAATATGCCACAAAATTGAGAAAAAGAATCCATATTAAATAACAAAAATATCCAACATACAACAAGGCCTGGAGGACAGATGTTATAAACATTCCAGGTTACCTTTTCTCCTGAACTAGGATCAATGACAGCTTCATCCACAGAAGACTGCCTCAGAAACACATTTCCCCTTGTAGCGCGAAATAAAATTCTTTCAAAAGCCATAGATCTTCCTTTGGGAACAAGGCCAGTGAGAAACCCTAATTTCACCTGTTTTCCTTGATCGACCGTCGTTGATTCCTACACATAAACGTCAAACAGGATCAGTAATTTCAGAACCAACACTGACTTATGAAAATAAAGGATTTATTTCATAGCAACTACCTGGTCCTTCAATAGAGGAGTTTCCAAAGATTCTTCCGCAGCCTGCTCTGATGAAACTTCTGCCTGCTGAGCTGCAGCCCTGCTTTGAGCCACCTTAAAAAACTCCCCAGCCTGTAGAACAGTTTGAACATGAAAATATAAACAAATTCAAAAAAAAAAAAAACAGTAAAATTGAACATACCTACAATTACCTAGCAAGCCTTATTTATAGCATTTTAATAATTGCATGCGTGGACTTAATGTAAGATATACCTTTTGCAGAACAAGTTTATATTCTACAAGCTCATTGTAGCTACGCTGCAACTTTTCATTATTCCCATTGATTTCAGTAAGCTCAGCTTCAAGATCCCCTAGCTTTACCTGAAACATCACAACAGACAAGGATAAGTTAGTTCCCTTAATAAACACGGTCCATAATTACGCATATACATATAAAACTTGTATATACCTCCAGGTCATCCAGATTAAACTCGGCTTTGGCCTCGGACTTTGCTGATAATTTAATATCTGCCTTTGACATTTGGTCCTTGAAGAATCGCAGCTTTCGTGCCAATTCTGCACATCTTTTAATCTTCACAATAGAAGCAACTTTAATCACAATCCGACTAAAAAAAAGTCTCAAGAAGTAATGAAAGCACAGAGATATATGCTTTAAATGAATAATATGAGAACCGACTAACTGAGAAATATAACTAATCTTCTAGTGACTTTCTCTTTGATGTTGAAGTAACAAATTGCCATGCTATACCACTTTTTTATAAATTTTTCCCATTTTTAGTATAAAATATGAATTTGAGGTACTATATATGCAAGCAGACCTTTAAATGTGACAAAAAACTAAAATGCACAGAAATGAAAGATATGATGCATTCAGTAATATAGCAAAATTACCTATTAAACTAAATATAAGCGTTTGTTTTTTTATACGAACTTAAGAAAGATCAATGGTATTTATGTTAGTTCATCGGATTACATTTTATGTGCACTTTTTCTTTTGTATCACTTATTATCAAAACTCGTGTCAAAATATGCCCATTCCAAAGCTTAGGATTTTGAAAATATAACTCCAAACACCAAATCAGCTATAGTTTGAGACTCAAGAGGGTAACAATAAGCATCTTAAGAAACCTTTCAGAAACAGGGAGGAAAAAGCTCACCTGACCGGCATATGTTCGCTGGAAAGGGCTTTTCTCTGAATTAAGCTGTCAATATAAATAAAATTGATATTAGACCTTCACATGAAACAAAATTACATAACAAAAAGATATAGTCTACTAAACAGATAAAAATAACAATAAGCTTGATGTTCAACCAACAAACCAGGAACCATAAAAAATAAAACAAAATGTCAAACTACAAAAAGCTCCTCTTTTTTATTATTTTGCTAGTGGACTCAAGCATTATCTTTTAATCAAACCTGTGTGTATGCCATCCAACTATCAAAGCCCTTTCAGGATAACTAACTTTATACAAATTCAAATCAGTGGCTTATAACCTAAAACAAAAGTGTGATGTGATGAATTAAAGGACAAAGCACGAAAACAATAACCTAAGGATCACGTTACATATAAATCGCTAAACCCTAAGATAATCAAATCGAATGAAAATCAGATTTCGCTCAATTCAGCGAACCTTATCTTCAACTTTTATCAACCAAAACCCCTCGCCTAGAATGTAACAAACTCTATTACAGCAAATCTACCAACATCAACTTTCGAAACTTACTTCTCAAACTACTACAAAGCTAAATTCATCACATAACACGCACGATCTGTTAAATTACAAGTAGAGAGAGATAGAACTGACGTCTTTGAACTGAATGAGACCGATATCTCCGAGGTAAGAAACGGTCAAGCGAGCGGATTCGATGGGAATAATGACTTGAACTAAGTGCATCGGCTCTGAACGGAACAGATCCATCGGAGGAAAACATCCACCGTGCTCCGCCATCTGTGGAGTTCCGATTACGGCAGTCGTTGTTGGAGATCGCCGATCAGTATCTCTCTCGCCAGCACAGAAACAGGAATCCCGATAATTTGTCTTACCGCCTCTGGAGTATCGGGCTATCAGCAGCCACGTTCTTCAGATTGATAATTTGATCTGTTGGTTTTTTATTGTTTTTATTATTATAAATATATGGGGTTTATTATTTACTGCTACAGCTCATAGGTTCCCGTAGGGTTTTTTTTTTTATCTTTTGTCGTAGGGTGACATTGATACGGTTGAAAATATTCGTCCTGTGATTTTAAATAAAAAAATTTACATAAAAACTCGGTTATCAAAAAGATTAACGTTTAAAAACAAAAAGCACGTTGCGACGATAAATTTGGATTCTATAATATCGTGTTATAAAAGTTGTAAAAAGAAAATCTAAAAAAATGTGAAAATTAAAATCTGGAAGTAGATTCAACGACGGTTTGTGTTTCGATGGCTTGTACATTATTACACGCAATTATGTTTTGAATGAAATGTACACACAGACATGGATAAAAAAGAGCACATAACAACGGTTATGTAAATTTTTTAAAATGTAATATTTTAAATATTATAGGAGAAAAATAAAACCAACAAATTATGGTTTAAGTAAACAAACGAACATGAACAAAGACAACATATGTTTATTTGTGTTCGTGAACATTTGGTAAAATGGTTGTTAAAATTTTACCATTTAAAACTTGTATCTTTGTGATATTGTTATAGGATACTTATGTTTATGCTTAGGGGTTTTCTATTCCTACATCCATAAAAAGACAAAAAATGATATTTCTACATCCTAATACGCTGACTCGCTAGTATTGGCTAATACGTAGTATATTTAGGATTAATACACAGAGTATTAGCCAATACGCATCGTATTAGGCCTATAAAAAGTACACCCTCCCCCCCCCCTAAATTTTATGTTGGCGGCGTCCAACAAAGGCAAATACGCTGTGTATTCGGCTATACGCAGCGTATTCGAAGTCTAAAAATGGAAAGGGGTGTAGAAATAGCAGGACCCGATTGATTATTATTTCTAACTTATACTTTATTTTGGATAACTATGTTTATTATGTTTAGTGTTTGGAATTAAGAATATTTATTTTATTTTAAATAGTATATGTTTGTTTGCGTTCGTGAATCATTCGTGAACAAGTTTGATTCCTTAACAAACATATGAATTTTTTTTTGTTATTTGTTCGTGAACCGTTCGTGAACACATTTAATGCTTAACAAACAAACATGAATAAACTTCGTTCAGTTCGTTTACAGCCCTAGTCGCGTATCAACGTTGAAAAAGAAAAAAAAACAAATGTAAAAGTATAGGGGTATAAGGGTGAAGGGCGTAAGAGGACGACGTAGGACATTGTCTCCTCTAAAGAGTAAATGTAGTGAAATTTGAGGAGTTATATTATAACTTTCTTTTGTGTATTAGTGCTTAAAGCACTTATATACACTTAGATTAAGTTTTTGTGAGAGACGTCAACATTTACCAATTACAAGTTATTTATAGTTAGCATATGGTTTATCAAAATTCTCGGTTTTGTTTCTAAATTCGTTTTATTTTTCTAGTTTTCATTTCTTGCCATTTTAGTAATTTTAGTAATGATAACTAAGGTCTCTTTCAGTTAGATCACATGTTCATTTTAGTCTTTTTCTTCTTTCCCGTGCTAAAAATAAAAGGATGCTAGATATTAGTTTCTAACCTTTCCTTTTTTTCTTATGTATCTATCTAACAACTAAAGTCTAAAATGAACATGTGATCTAATTGAAAAGACTAAAATGAACATGTTTCATTAGATTATTCATACAGGAACTCATGGTTTATTCACACCCAATAAAGGTTTCCACCTCCTTATAAAGAAGGTTTCGTTCTCCTCCTCAACCAATGTAAGACTTACATCTTCATCCCTTTAGGGAGCCCAATGTCCTCGCTGGCACCACGACCCTCTGGCTCTAATACAAACTGTAACATCCGGCCGGCTCCACATACCACAATTATTATTCGCTTTGCTCATAAGGAGCTCACGAATTTGCTTTTGGTTGCCCGATAGAAAACTTCACAAGGATCTCACTCATCCCTAGATTATTCTCACTCAAACACACTAAACCATGGAGTTATCATCTCATCCACAACCAATGCGCCTAAAACGCTTTGATAATATTTGAGGCAAGATATTCCTAATGAACCAGAAATCTCTCCTGTTCACGATCGAAGTGGGATTTGTCTAGGGTATTACAAACAAGATCTAATCGAGCTTCTACAACCCTCGTTTTATGGATCTATATTCATGTTCTTAAGACCGTACATAAGAGATAGGTTATAGTTATGAAAAAGTGTTTCCATATTGGCATAACGTAGGCAGTTAAGTGATCACTACAAATATATGTAATTTGTCTGTATGTGAGGTTTAATTTGAAAACAACGATTGTAGTATTATGGTTGATGGAAAATAAAAAATAAAAAATATAATAGTTGTCTCGTGTCGATTATACTGCTTAGGAAATGGCCTATCACGCCCCCTGATCATGTCCAATGGGTGGTGTCCATCGTATGGTAGAGACTCCAACCTCGACATACCACGCCCACCGAGAAATAACCCCTCACGTTCGAAATTATAGAAGATCCCCTTTAAGCTCAAACAATTCCATCAAATTGAGTATGATTGTATGTGTGATAGCATCTACTATGTCAGGAATATCAATGAGTCAGATTATTGCAATTGCAGAGGATACCATTTTTTAGTTTCTAGGGTCTATTTCTTAGTTCAAGATCCATCTTACTAATCTGGAATCAAAGAATTAGTAGATCTCTTCTGCCCAAAATGGCAATGGGCTTGGGTTATGAACTTATAATCTATAATCTGATTATCACGTCGATTCTATGATATAAGTTTATCTTATACCAAACCAGACCGGAATAGGGTTATATACATTCTCATTTTTTAGAAAGGGGCATTTGAGCGTATCTAAATAGATAGTATGTTTACATATGGATCCTTATGTCGTGTGCACGAATCTACATGTTTGCTTGTAATCGGTGGTAGGTGTTGAAGCAAAATATTTTACTTTTAACCAAGCATAGTCACTATACTTTCTACTTTTTGATTTACATTTATAATACTCACGAACTTCACTTTTTCTAAAAGTTATCATGTCAAATCTGATGGTTGGCATAAACATAAAGGGATTATCTAACTATCTAGGATATTGTCCCAACCAAGAAAAAGGTTTGGAACTCTCTAGGGGACCAAAATAGTCTCAAGGGCTTTCGATTAAAGATATAAAGGATGTAGTGTTATAATTGTTTTAGCTCATCATTTCCTTTTCTTTTCTTTTTTTAACGGCAAATTAATATTTAGACCGAATTATATCACTGTAAACTCACTATCTCCAACTAAAATGACAAAATCTATCAAGTGACTACTCTCACATTCACATTAGATACATATTCAATGTATTAATATAGGGGGTAAGATGCATGAAAAACATTGTTGTGTCTAAAACTATAAAAACATCAATACACTACATAATAGTGTGTATCATATTCATTTTTTGATTAAATTATTTTTTGTATTATATAATTATTTTACTTATACTGGATTATTTCTTTTTACCAGAATGGTATTTTTTTACTTTTTTCTTTTTGTATTGGATTCAAAATTTTATAGTAGACTTATATTTTTTATCCTAATGTTTTTACAATTTTAGACAAAAGAATTACTTTTATCCGATCATGTCCGTTAGTATCGTTACATCCAATAATCAAGACCCACCCTTCAAGAAGTGAATTGATTTGGCTAATTTTGTACCATCGATGGGTTCATTTGAGTTTCATTATATGACATGTTGCGTAACATATTAAAAGTCGCATAACAGATGGACCTTTTTTGAAATTTTTATGAAATAAAACATGTTTTGACGTTAGTCTATTCGGTCAAAACTCGTTTCAATAGGCTACCAAAATCATTCCACTCGTTCGGCCTGAAACGAATCAGGCTTATCAAGCATCTCTCTTTAACCCTTCCAACAAATTGCTGACTTATCGCTTGGTACTTTTCCAAGATATCAATTTAATGTAACTAAAAAAGCCTTCAATGGAGCAGCAATATGAGATGCTTAGAAGATGGACAGGTTACAAATTTCAAGTTCATTTTCAATCGATCCAGCTGCCCTTTTTCAATCTCTTCTTTTCTATTGCGTGTTTGTCACGAGTTTGAAAACAAAACATACACAGAACAACATTATACCTTTTGAACAGTTTTTCGTTTACATACAGATGAAGATTGAGAAATTAATAAATTACACCCGTTATGGGGGACCCAAAAGTGAATATGATCCTTCATGAAAAAAGAACTCCTGCAGACACAGGACAGCAAGTGTTAGCCAAACTTCTACTAGATTGAAATGACTCGAGCCGTGAACATGCCATTCTTGATTATAAAGTTGTTTGAGTTTGGAGTTTGATAATTTCAATATAACTGTGATATATGTTTGCACATATCTAAACTATTAACTGCCAGCTATGCCACCAAGAAGATCACGTTCACCTAGAGATGTTCATAAACCTTCTGAACGAACCAAACCACCCAAATCAAAGAAAGTCGGCCGGTTTGAAAATTGAGACTTATAGTTTTGACAGTTTGATAGCTTACAATCAGGCCAACAATTTCAAAAGTGGAACACACGTTAACCTTTTTTTTCATTTTCTTTTAATTTTTGAATATGTATTATATTCATGAACATCTAACTAATGATTTTGAAAAAAAAAAAAAAGTTCAAGCCGTAAAACCCAGCCACCCACCCAACCCTGTCGGTTCATTTTGTCGTTTATCGAAACTGTAGTTAGCAGTTTGGCCACGAACTTTTGTCAAAGCCAGTCAAACTGGACCACGAACACCCCTACCTTCACGTGATATGAGTCATATGACTCAACTTCCTTTATAAAGTGACAATTAAATAAATAAATAGATATATTATAGATAAATAATATCAAGAAGAGAGAAAGAAACTTGGGTGTACCTTCAATTCGAGGAGGTAAAAAGCATATATCAAGAAGGGAAAGCAAAAACTCTATCGGTGATCTTGGTTCGGCAAATTGGACATTCGGTACAAGCAAGTGAACAAGATTTACACACTGCAAAAATGTTGAGGTATAAAAAAGGTTAAATACCATCAATCATGGTTAAGTATAATGAGAAGTAACGAGTATTGAAAACGTAAGGACGTTTAAAGAAACTTACAACTAAAATGACGGCAGGGAAGAAGCATTGCTGTTGTCGGTGACTCGAAGCATACTTTACATACATGGGAATTTGCATCTCCATTGCCAACATAATTAACCTCCTTTTCCTTCATCTCTTGCATTCGAGCCTGAGCATATGGTAATTATGAACCAAGAAAGCAATGGAAAAGCTATAAACTAGAGGTGACATTTTCGACCCGTTTATTTATGAGGTAAATTTACGTTATGTCTGATGTGTAAAAGGTAAAAAAACAATGGTCCAAGGGAAACAGGCCAAACAGTTTAAAAGCCAACGAAAGTGTATTTCTAGTGCTTAAATTTCCTAAATTATTTTCAACAAACAATTATATTAATATTTAAAAAATAAAAATAAAAAATTATATATATAGTTATAATTGATGCACGAATTGTTTATAAAATATCCAAAAATAAGTTGGACAAACATGTTTTAACCCCTACAAAAAGAATGTCTTGACCCATCAGCCAGCACCCCATTTTGCCACCCGTACTAATAATTTACGTTATAGTAAATTAGAACAACTGTATGTACCTTCAAACGAGCAACAAGGGGCTCTTCCTTAGTCACATTCTGAGCTGTTTGTGAAACATCTGAAACGTGCCTCTCCTTAAAAACTGAATTATTTCGATCGCCAGTTTCTACTTTCAGGTTATTCACATTTTCAGATCTCTCGTTAAGACTTCCATTACTGTTTGTTTCAGGGACAACAGTTTTTGCTTCTTTCTTCAGTTGAGCAACAAGAACCCACATGTTTGCCAGATCATTTTCCAAAGCTGCTTCCTTTTTCTTCGACTCCTCAGCTTTCTTCCTGTATTCCTCTTCTATCAGTTCCTTCTCAGACAAGGCAGCCTCAAGCTTTGCCTCCCGTTGCCTCCTTGCCTGCAACTCCATTCTTAAATCTTCCACGTCAAGGCTCCATGAGTCAAACTCATCATAGGCGTCCTTGACTCGGCCAGAGGAACGTCCTTTTCGACCCGGTTTTACAGGGTCATACTTGCGGTTACCGCCATTTGCAGATTTGGAGTTCGCCGACTCACAAGCAGCCACCAATTCTTTCTCAAGTTTTGCATTCTCCAGTGACAGCTTGGTGACTTCACCGGCTAAATTCTTGAGTTCAACAGCAGCAGCAGATGCGAGTTCTTTTGCGTAAGAGGCTTCCTCTGACAGTTTCTGATTCTGCACATATAATCCACTGTTCTCCTCTAGAATTTGAACATGCTCTAGCTTTAGTTTTTCATTCTCTACCTCCTGATTAAAAGAGAAAAAAAAAATCAGAGAACAAGTCAGCAAAACCATATCACCCTTTCTAAATTCTAAATTAGAAATAATGGTTGAAACTACCAAAAAGGGAAGGGGCTAAAAAAAGGGGTGTAAAGCAGTGAATTTGACAATTTCAAGCAAATTGTGTTATGAACGATTGATTGGGCTGTGTTTTATTCTAAAAGGGTTGAATTGACACTTTTAACTAAAAAGGGAAGCGGTCAAATTAGTTTTGCGGGTCATGGTTACCAAAAAGGTATCGCGCTAAAAAAGAGGTGGAAAGCAGTAAATTTGACAATTTATGAACGATTGATTGTGTTATGTTTTATTCTAAAATGGTAGAATTGAAATTTTTACTAAAAAGGGAACAGGTCGAATAGGTTAAACATAAAAGTTGTAATTTTAATGCATAAAAGCTACTAAACATTCTATCCAAAAATAAAGTTATTATCGTAATAATATAGTGTTTGTAACAACAAATTATTAATTCTTAAGGTCTTAGAACGATAAAATATAGGCTACAAGTCAGCTCCTAAAGCATTCCATTCAAAAATATAAATTATATCTTTGTAATCATATTTAATGGATTAATTATCTATAGAATGACTCTATTCATTACAGCTCCAAACTGTTACGGCATTACCAATCCACCTTTCTTAGCACTTCTAAAAAACAGGAAGTCAAATGAGAATATCAAATGTATTGAACCAGCACTGAAAATCATAGTACACTAGAAGTTAGAAGTCTAATAAACATAACAAATTTTGCAACTGATGCTTCAGCATATCACTTGAGCAAATATCAAATAATACAAGATTCAAAACCAAATGAATGCAAAATATTTCTCAAATATTGACATGGAGGCAGAACATAGTTCTTGCTATTAAGCAAGTAAACAAGCAAACCCACACAAGTAGATCATAGTAAATAGTAATCACCTGAATCTTAATTTTAGTCCTCAGCCCATCAATGTACTCTTTGGATCCATGATGTTCTGACGAGACCTTTGGTTTCTCATTAGCAATGGCCAGCTGTTGTTCAAGCAACATGATTCTCTCATGGAGTTCTTTGTTTTCTACACACTGTAATAAAGAAAAAAAGAATAAGTTTAACTGTTTAAATGGACCAAATGCAAAACCATGCATACTATATGATCTGTATAGATTGCTACAAGTCTCAGCAATAAAGGAAAGATTAAATACCTTGTTCTGCAATTCTTCCTGAAGGATGCGGTTATCTGCTGACTTGAGCTGCAATCAAGAAGAATGATGGAAAATTATACAAAAATGTCACTACCATGTACACAGCTGGAATCAAACTTCTGATTGGATATTATGTTAACCATTACTGGTATCTTAAGAAGCATACTAACCTCTAGCTCAAAACCCTTTTCATCACATTGTGTCATTAATTTCATCATCGTCTGTTTTAGAAAGAGTGAAAAAAAGTAAAAGTCAGTAAATTTTGATAACGTAGAGGTTGCGGCAATTACAGAGAAAACAAACTTTAAAGAACAAAATGGGAAAAACTGTACCTGCTGCATATCAGACAACGATGTATTGGAAATTGAAGCTTCATTGCTTTCAACGATCTGTTTCTCTATAGCACTCATTTGCTTTCTTTTTTCTTCTATTTCAAGTTCCATTTGTTCTATCTGGGGGTCAGCATATGTTTATAAGTAATCTATCCAAGTGCACATTTTGATAACTAAATTTTGCACTCCCTTTGGGTAATATCTAGACAAACACTATGCTTAGCTAAGCCAGGTATTAAAGTTGATGGATTATGACAAAAGTGCAAACTGTATATCCAATGTTATTTGCATGATATCATACACAAATTCAATTTGTTCAGTTATACAGCATTACTAACTTACTGTTTCTTCCATTTACGCGCCAGCATTGAAACAACTTATTGACACAACTGTTATCTGAATTAGACACAATGTATGTAATGTATGTGAGAGAGAAAGAGAGGAACAAAACTTTACTTGGGTTTTTGAGCTCTCAGGATCATTTGCAGACTGTTCCACTAAACGTTTCAAGGTACTACTATTGAATGCAATCTCTCCTGCAAGCATCTTCACTCTCTCCACTAGAAGATCCATCTCATCTATTGAGAGTCCACCCTATGGTCAAACAAACATGATTAAAACTAATGTTTATACTTTTTGTATCTTGGAGAAACAAAAAAAATGGCTGTACACTTTCTATGAAACTGGACATGAGACAATCATTGCCGCCCAAAGCATACTCAAGTAGTCAAGTGTACACTAACTCCTAAATTGCTTTATTAAGAACTATCTTAAAAATATTAGTTTTATAATCATACTTGATAATACTCATTTTCACATTAAAAAAAAACTTGACAAAAAGTGTCGGTAGGGCCTACCCATCACATTTTGACTCATCCTATAATTTCACCACAGCTGTCAGAACCACTCATTCAGCCACTTATAGTTCCAAAAATAAGTCCTAAAAGACACTTAAATCTTACATAAAACTATCCAATATATGAAATGTCATATTAAGAGTTGAGATATAAATCCTAGCGATATGGAAAATTCATAAAAAAACCCATCAGATGAAAAGAGTGTTAAACATACTGTAATATGCTTCACACCATTGGCAGAACCACTATTGACTTCACCCACGTGAGAGTCGGTGATAGTGCTACCCGCTACAGATAAATTGCCCGAAATTATGTCATTTTGAATGTCACTTTGCATGAGAGAACCGCTCTGAAACAATGGCATCATCAAGAAGGATCGTTAGGCTCAGTTTCATGGATCAAAATGCAATAAACAAGATGTTTATGATTCTTTTTAACAGCAATAATTTAAATAAAACAACAACCAAACTTCAAGCAAGAAGCTAGAACAAAATACACCACAAACCCGCACCATAAACTAAAGGAACACCAAGCAAACCGAAAAAAGACACAACCTACAATGAAAGCCTGAAGTTAAGCCTAAGGAAACTTAAGCACCACCACCAGATGAAATAATTAGAAAATGTACGAAATATATGGAGAGAAATATGCATGAAACAAATTTTGTATCAAGTATCAACTATCAACATAAAGAGTTGACCAGAATATTAATCACTTCATGTTTCATATTATGAAACCCATATCTAACTGACACTATTTTTAGATGATAAGTTACATAGTTATGGTTCATTTACGTTAACCTTTAGTTAAATTCAATAAAAGTTAATTCTTCTTCTGCTTCTGGAAAATCAAAAGGTAATCGTTCACAATTGGCTAGGGAAGAAATTAGAAAAACTAGAAACCCTATAGGTTGACGCCACAAACTCCATCCCCAAGTACCATATTTTGACTGTGCTTCAACTATATCAATTGTACTTGAACTGTTAGATAATAATAGTAGATGATAACATCACTGTTCTCATCCCTATTGCAGGAGCCATATGAGGCATAATGTAGATGCTGAAGGTTAAATTTGCTTGTGAAATCATGTATTACATGAAAACATATGTTGAGAAATGTTAACTTACTTCATCAGCAACAGGAATCGTATTTTTTGAAGAAACAAGTATTAGCTTTGTTAGCCTCTGAATTCTGCTCATGAGAGCAGCCTTGGCTTCTTCCTCTTCCTCTAATCGTGATTGCATCTTCACTTGTCCTTCTTCTAACTGTCGATGCAAATGTTACAGGATATAATCAAATAAGTGTAAAATAAAAAAGCAACCCAAAGCAACTTGTGATAGAGAATAAGAAAAAGAAAAAAGCACCTTTTGTTTTAAGGACATTATCTCTTCTGGATTGACGCCCACAAGCATCCCCCTCCGCAACTGATCAAGCTCGAGTTTGAGAGCTGATATCTCTCTTTGGTACTTCTTGATCAAAGATTTTTCATCAATAATCTGCAGGACAGATGTTTTAAGAACATATAATGCAGATTTTAAAAATGTCTGTTTTATCACTATGTTGTAAAACATATTAAATGTTCATGTCATAACAAACCTTATTCTGAGAGGCATAAATTTCGATGCGCTTTGCCCTACTAGCAAATTTCAAAGTATTATGGGTCTCCTCCATACTACTAGATGCAGGGGTTATTGTGCAGATAAGCTGTAAATAAAAGAACATAAGACTCTTATATGGAACATGCAAAATTTATTTAGTCAGAAAATGGTGTGAGCTTATTTTGACACCTCATAAATGGGTAGAAAAAGAAACATAAGTGATTATCAGAAGAATAAAGGATCAAGTTTTTAAGGCTTACGGAAACATGTCCATGACCACTCAATGAAGACTGTAGAATACGGGTAAGCTTGGAATCTCTATACGGAATATGAGATGCCCTTCCCTCACTAAGCTTTCCGATAACCTGTATGTCCGGTTCAGATCATAAAATGACTAGATATAATTGTCAACAACATTAACCCAAATAGCAGAATCTGGAAGGTAAAAAAAACGCAGCAATAGCCATTAAACCACATGTACACACACAAAATTGCATTTTGATTACAGCATGACGACCTAACATGATAAATTGATATGTATTATATTATGCAAACACTAAGGCAGATGATAACAATATTTTATTGCAACCAAATGAGCAGCTATTACCAGATCTCAGTTAAAATTAGTACTTAACAGATTTTCTAAAGGTAATGTTAGCAAAATTCATAACCACATACAGTTCCAAGTGTTAGAAGACTTTTGTTTATGTAAGAGCCTTCCTTCCTCCTCAGTCCAGTTGTTTCAGTTTTTGAGCTCTCTGATCCCGCAAGATCAATTAGATTCTAAAACACAAAAAGACAATTATTTAATAAAGCAAGCAACAAAATTTAGCTCGTGTACTAGGGAACGTAAATTAAGCCGTGCATACAAGTTGAGAAAATATGACTCCATCGTATTCGTCGCCATGGGAGCTACTTTCAATCATCTGCAAGTTCAAATAAAGGTTAGAGGAAATTTTATGTGGTTGTCAAAGCAGCAATCAAGATGACGATGTTAACTTTGGTGGAGGTCCAATGAAAGGAGAATGGAATTAGATGGACAAAAAATGAATCTTAAAATAGTTATTTTATTTATCAAGACATGTAGTTGCACCTGCAATTCAAGGCCCAAAAGAGCATGACATGGTAATTGAAGATAAATTGGAGGATGTATGAATATTACTATCTTTCAACATCAATTGACTCTAAGTGGTAATAACAAAACGCAAGAATGCAAGATTTTACTTTTTTTAAGAGTTAATCTTTTATCTGTTGATAATATAATCTATAATGGTTAGGTTTACAGATATCTATAGAAATCACATGTGTTTGGGTTTAGCCCGTGATGACTGGGAGCATGTGCTAGAAAAGTTAAGCCCCACGAGAGTTCCTAAAAACTAATACAGCAAAATAAAGAATTGGAGTCAATAGCAAAAGCAATTAACTATCAAACTTAAGCTTATTAAGAGATAAATTTCATGTGAATCACATACCAGGGTAAATATTGTGTGACTACGACTGCTGAGAAGGTTGAAGTTATTTGAACCAATGTGTCTATGCTCTGCAAACAAAGAGTATCAAAAAGAGTTGGATGGTATCAATGAAAACATCTAAGCTAGTGGTTCCTTCCTACAACACATCACTTCTCTAGTTCTCTTTTAAAACTTGTCACCAAAACAACAAAGTTTATGGGGTTGTATAAACCAAAATAGTTAACTTGTCTAGTTGTCCATTTGAAGTGTTTGCTCTTGTTTCAACTCTATTTACACCCTATCAAATGCAACATAACTTGTCTCTCAAAAATCAGCTCTCTCTACTTTTCCTTATAATTGCAAAGAGGATACAAAATAACTGCTCAAGGATCTAACGGGTTAGCTCAACCTTTTTCACAACCCAACCAACATCTATAACCGTTTCAATTTTAGCGCACCAAACCAGCCCATTGCAACCTAGAAACCATGTAACCCAGCTCAAAGCCTCCCTGGACTGACTTTAGGTGCTCTATAAAAAATATACGTGCACAAAGAGAGTCAATAGTACCTTCACCAGCAGCAATGAAAGAGAGGGCATGCCCAGGAGATAAAACCACCTCTTCCTTTATACCTTCAACATATGTACCCTATTAATGGATACAAAGCACGATCATACCACAGTTGTATAGAATAATCCCCACAGAACAAGATAAAATATTACCATAATAAATCAATGCCAATAGCCAAATGAACTATAAGCAAGCAAGTGAACAACATAAAATGGTTATTCTATATTAAACTTTATCTATTTTGCTCTATGAAAATTGATGAACTATTGCAAATTTTAAGCGAAGAGAAAGTTCAAATGAGAAATAAAGAAAACTAATGGAACAAAGAAGAAAGATAAGTTACTGCAGAGACCTGTGCATCTTCTCGAACACGCAAATTTTGTCCTGTTGGATCGAGCAGATCATTAATCACCTGACATGAGAAGCATAAGCAACATGGTGAATCAGAGAACGTGGCATACATACTTCATATGGGCTTAATAAGCAACTATGATATTGGATGGGGATGCCAAATACAAATAAGCAAACTTCTTAAATGGCATTAGCAGTACTAGTAAAAAGGCCAAAGAGACAGTGTACTCTTGTCAAATTATTATGGTATCAGTGGTAGTGGGAGAAGTAAATATTCAATCCCTTTGTTCTACACAATGCAAGCTAACAATCTCCAAATGGTGGCTTACCTCGTTATATATCTCAATATATGACACTCGCAGTAAGAACTCCCTTCCTGGTGTCTGAAATGTAAATACAAGGTGTTCATTGTTCAATAACTATATTCAGGACATAAATAATAGAGCAAATGTACCAAAAGTGCATGTAGCGTTATACATACAATATGTATGTGTGAACATACATACATGTCTGCATGTTTGAACATGCGTGTACATACATGTATGTATGTATGAAGGGAACAGCAAACATATGAGAAATTGCCAAGGGCTTGCAGGAGTATAACTTCCACATACAAAGCCAAACAGATGGTAGATGGAAACAGCGATTGCAAAATGATGCACTAAGCCACTGTGCATTTAGAATGAAGTTCCTAAGAGAACTTACATCCTGAATGATGCTGAAAACATCCTTTATTGCCAAAGGTATTATTCCTGGAGAATTGTGATCACCCTGCAAAGACAATTGAGAAGAAAAAAGAGTTACAGACAATATGGAGCAACTAGAGATAGCTTTCAAGGGTCAGACAAACAACCTGATGTTCAGACAAAAATACCATCTACATTATATATTTATATATAAGAAGTTAATAATAAGATCAACTAGACAATCTAAACTATCTAACTATTGCTTTCTGTTAGAGCATCTACATTTAAAAAGTTAAAGCAAAGTAGAAAACGGTATTGGCAAGTGTTTGCATCATTTAAAGTTCAAAACTAGTTTACATAATTTTGCAAACACTAATCAGTAACTATAACATTTTAACTTGATTGTGAAGTTTCCATAGCTTAGAAAAACCTTCCTTGACTTTTTGGCTCCAGTGAAGAGAAGATTTTAAACCCAGCAATACACAATTTATATATTTTATATCAAGTCTTCATCTTACTCTAAACTTTTAAGAAAATGTACAATCTTGTCAAACACATTTTTGTGTGTTGTCAAACAGAAATCACAAATCTGCATACAGTACAAGAAACAGAAAATGTAAAATGCTTTTTAGAAGAGTGTATTTTTTTATACATATCCAACTGACTCTGAGAACTGGAGGAATTCACAACTGGTATAATTTTAGTTGCCAATGACAGCTTACCTACTGTGATCCATGAACCCATAGACTACAGTGGCACAATGTGATATTTTCTTATATACTCCACGATTATCAACACTGACACACTGATATTTTCTGCCCTGCTACAGAACTGTCCGCATAGGTTCCTATAAATACACTTAATAGATTTTTGGCTAATGGACAATCATATTTGCAGCAGGGCTTCTATTTTAATTGAGGGAAGCAGAATTCAGTGTGACTAGGCATGTTCTTACAAAACTCTGCAGGCATTTCAGTAACAAGTCCTTAATCCCAATCCCAAACAAGAAGGAGAGGCTAAAACTCGCACACCCTTCCATAAGGCCAGCTCCCCTGTTACACTCCACTCATGCAAGGCTTTCTTTACCACTTTTCCCCATGTAAATATATTGGCCAACCTCTACCTCACCTAACAATCTTTATCTTGGTACAAATCTCGCTTCTAAGTTCTAGACAATCCATTCATCGTCTACTTTAGAGTGGTGTGTAGCAAACAACCACTAACAGTGTTGTTTGTGTTGCCTGAACTTCCCAATATGGTGCCATCCCAACACATATATCCTCGTTTTATCCCATTTGTCATGTGGCCACACATCAGTCTCAACATTCATGCAAGTAAATGAGCAAGAAAAAACAAAACAATAAATCATGAAAGCCTAGTTTGAGATTGGAATATTTTACATGTGCATACTAATTCTTTATGTAGCATTGCATTAACAACACATCAAGTAAAAGTCCGATTACAAGTTTGATCCATTGATATAGACCATTAGCTATTATTGTGTATTGTTACTCAGTTGCCATCTTAAATAACCTCAATACCATAATGATTCATCAATACCATGGAAATAAATAATGTACTTACATGCATAGTGTGGGTCTTCCCACTACTCGTAACACCATATGCAAATACAGTTCCTGCATTAGTAGCTTTACATTAACTCCAACAACAATTATTTTGCTACCACTTATTAATGTCGATAGTGTATTAAACACTAGGCAATAAATAAACTAGGTTTCAAATTTGATCAAGTTTTACCGCACCATTTATTCCTTCCATGGCAGCTCTAATAACAGGTCCAGCAGCTACTTCATACACTTCCTGAGTTTCCGCATACGATCCAAACACTTTATCTGTAATGCAGAACAAACAAGTAACGATAACTGAAATGAACTTCTCATTCACTCCCAATCAGTGTTGCAAATTGCAATAACTTTAATATTGCTTATTTTGAATCAAGAATCCAAATTTAGTACCAAATGCATATGAAGTGGCCGCATTGTACTCATTGCGCACAAGTGTATCTCCATCTGCATACCAAGCAACCTCATCCCCCCTTTGATACTCTCTTTCACTGCAGGTATAGCAAATTCACCAGATCAATACCTCAATGTCTTCATACGGTATAAATTCAAACAAAATTCAAACAAACGCTTGGTGTACGACTGAAAACAGTTAAAGTTAAGATCTGCCGCTAATCAAAATTACCTCAAAGGCCTAAATCGAATCGTAACAGAAATGCTATCACCTCCTGCCGATCTCGGAACATCATCAATCGACTCATCCACCATTTCATCAGCAGACTGATAACCTACAGGCGAAGGCGCACCGTAACCTCCTCGGGAGTACATCGAATCGGAGGTAGTGAGACCTAGAGTATCAGATCTAGAACCGTAACCGCTTCCCGAGCCTCCGTAAAACGTAGCGGCAGATGAGGCTGATTGAGGCACAGTCTGCTTGAAAGACGAAGATGAGGAAGACGATGAGAACGGACTTGAAGGCTTGTGGCTGTAGGAAGATGAACTGATTGGTCCTCTTGAAGAGGAAGCTGCCATTGACCGATTCAACTCACCAGATTCAACAACCGGACAAAATCGAGGAATAACTCAATCGATATGTCAGAGCTCCACATGTTGCCTGGCAATTAGAACCATTTCGAACATTGTTGTTTCAGTCGGTGAGTGATTGAGATGCTCTTCTAGAGAGAGAAAGTCACAGTGTATGTGTATAGTGTAGATTCAGAAGGTTTTTTTCTAGAGAGAGAAGGTAAAAATATATATTTGCAGATAGGTATAGAGAGAGAGAGAGGGGAAGCTGTGTGTGTGAGAGAGAGAGAGAAGGGGGGAGAGATGGTGTGTGTCTGTGTGTGTTTCTTCTGGTTTACGACAAAACACGACGGGTGGAGGGTAGAGAGAGAGAGAGAGAGATCCCTAGTGACCGGGAATGATAGTGGGAGGGAGGTAAATGAACAATACAAGAGTATTTGAATTTTATTTGCTTTTTGGAGTAAATAAAAAAATAAAAAAAATAGAGGTGGAATGACAAAAGAAGTATTTGAATTTTTATTTGCTTTTAGAGTGAATCAAAAATAGAGGTAGAATGTTGGAGATGAATAATA
>JBCNJP010000007.1:124484617-124699481 GCA_039602395.1 Deinandra increscens subsp. villosa
AAAATATGACTCCATCGTATTCGTCGCCATGGGAGCTACTTTCAATCATCTGCAAGTTCAAATAAAGGTTAGAGGAAATTTTATGTGGTTGTCAAAGCAGCAATCAAGATGACGATGTTAACTTTGGTGGAGGTCCAATGAAAGGAGAATGGAATTAGATGGACAAAAAATGAATCTTAAAATAGTTATTTTATTTATCAAGACATGTAGTTGCACCTGCAATTCAAGGCCCAAAAGAGCATGACATGGTAATTGAAGATAAATTGGAGGATGTATGAATATTACTATCTTTCAACATCAATTGACTCTAAGTGGTAATAACAAAACGCAAGAATGCAAGATTTTACTTTTTTTAAGAGTTAATCTTTTATCTGTTGATAATATAATCTATAATGGTTAGGTTTACAGATATCTATAGAAATCACATGTGTTTGGGTTTAGCCCGTGATGACTGGGAGCATGTGCTAGAAAAGTTAAGCCCCACGAGAGTTCCTAAAAACTAATACAGCAAAATAAAGAATTGGAGTCAATAGCAAAAGCAATTAACTATCAAACTTAAGCTTATTAAGAGATAAATTTCATGTGAATCACATACCAGGGTAAATATTGTGTGACTACGACTGCTGAGAAGGTTGAAGTTATTTGAACCAATGTGTCTATGCTCTGCAAACAAAGAGTATCAAAAAGAGTTGGATGGTATCAATGAAAACATCTAAGCTAGTGGTTCCTTCCTACAACACATCACTTCTCTAGTTCTCTTTTAAAACTTGTCACCAAAACAACAAAGTTTATGGGGTTGTATAAACCAAAATAGTTAACTTGTCTAGTTGTCCATTTGAAGTGTTTGCTCTTGTTTCAACTCTATTTACACCCTATCAAATGCAACATAACTTGTCTCTCAAAAATCAGCTCTCTCTACTTTTCCTTATAATTGCAAAGAGGATACAAAATAACTGCTCAAGGATCTAACGGGTTAGCTCAACCTTTTTCACAACCCAACCAACATCTATAACCGTTTCAATTTTAGCGCACCAAACCAGCCCATTGCAACCTAGAAACCATGTAACCCAGCTCAAAGCCTCCCTGGACTGACTTTAGGTGCTCTATAAAAAATATACGTGCACAAAGAGAGTCAATAGTACCTTCACCAGCAGCAATGAAAGAGAGGGCATGCCCAGGAGATAAAACCACCTCTTCCTTTATACCTTCAACATATGTACCCTATTAATGGATACAAAGCACGATCATACCACAGTTGTATAGAATAATCCCCACAGAACAAGATAAAATATTACCATAATAAATCAATGCCAATAGCCAAATGAACTATAAGCAAGCAAGTGAACAACATAAAATGGTTATTCTATATTAAACTTTATCTATTTTGCTCTATGAAAATTGATGAACTATTGCAAATTTTAAGCGAAGAGAAAGTTCAAATGAGAAATAAAGAAAACTAATGGAACAAAGAAGAAAGATAAGTTACTGCAGAGACCTGTGCATCTTCTCGAACACGCAAATTTTGTCCTGTTGGATCGAGCAGATCATTAATCACCTGACATGAGAAGCATAAGCAACATGGTGAATCAGAGAACGTGGCATACATACTTCATATGGGCTTAATAAGCAACTATGATATTGGATGGGGATGCCAAATACAAATAAGCAAACTTCTTAAATGGCATTAGCAGTACTAGTAAAAAGGCCAAAGAGACAGTGTACTCTTGTCAAATTATTATGGTATCAGTGGTAGTGGGAGAAGTAAATATTCAATCCCTTTGTTCTACACAATGCAAGCTAACAATCTCCAAATGGTGGCTTACCTCGTTATATATCTCAATATATGACACTCGCAGTAAGAACTCCCTTCCTGGTGTCTGAAATGTAAATACAAGGTGTTCATTGTTCAATAACTATATTCAGGACATAAATAATAGAGCAAATGTACCAAAAGTGCATGTAGCGTTATACATACAATATGTATGTGTGAACATACATACATGTCTGCATGTTTGAACATGCGTGTACATACATGTATGTATGTATGTATGAAGGGAACAGCAAACATATGAGAAATTGCCAAGGGCTTGCAGGAGTATAACTTCCACATACAAAGCCAAACAGATGGTAGATGGAAACAGCGATTGCAAAATGATGCACTAAGCCACTGTGCATTTAGAATGAAGTTCCTAAGAGAACTTACATCCTGAATGATGCTGAAAACATCCTTTATTGCCAAAGGTATTATTCCTGGAGAATTGTGATCACCCTGCAAAGACAATTGAGAAGAAAAAAGAGTTACAGACAATATGGAGCAACTAGAGATAGCTTTCAAGGGTCAGACAAACAACCTGATGTTCAGACAAAAATACCATCTACATTATATATTTATATATAAGAAGTTAATAATAAGATCAACTAGACAATCTAAACTATCTAACTATTGCTTTCTGTTAGAGCATCTACATTTAAAAAGTTAAAGCAAAGTAGAAAACGGTATTGGCAAGTGTTTGCATCATTTAAAGTTCAAAACTAGTTTACATAATTTTGCAAACACTAATCAGTAACTATAACATTTTAACTTGATTGTGAAGTTTCCATAGCTTAGAAAAACCTTCCTTGACTTTTTGGCTCCAGTGAAGAGAAGATTTTAAACCCAGCAATACACAATTTATATATTTTATATCAAGTCTTCATCTTACTCTAAACTTTTAAGAAAATGTACAATCTTGTCAAACACATTTTTGTGTGTTGTCAAACAGAAATCACAAATCTGCATACAGTACAAGAAACAGAAAATGTAAAATGCTTTTTAGAAGAGTGTATTTTTTTATACATATCCAACTGACTCTGAGAACTGGAGGAATCACAACTGGTATAATTTTAGTTGCCAATGACAGCTTACCTACTGTGATCCATGAACCCATAGACTACAGTGGCACAATGTGATATTTTCTTATATACTCCACGATTATCAACACTGACACACTGATATTTTCTGCCCTGCTACAGAACTGTCCGCATAGGTTCCTATAAATACACTTAATAGATTTTTGGCTAATGGACAATCATATTTGCAGCAGGGCTTCTATTTTAATTGAGGGAAGCAGAATTCAGTGTGACTAGGCATGTTCTTACAAAACTCTGCAGGCATTTCAGTACTAACAAGTCCTTAATCCCAATCCCAAACAAGAAGGAGAGGCTAAAACTCGCACACCCTTCCATAAGGCCAGCTCCCCTGTTACACTCCACTCATGCAAGGCTTTCTTTACCACTTTTCCCCATGTAAATATATTGGCCAACCTCTACCTCACCTAACAATCTTTATCTCTGGTACAAATCTCGCTTCTAAGTTCTAGACAATCCATTCATCGTCTACTTTAGAGTGGTGTGTAGCAAACAACCACTAACAGTGTTGTTTGTGTTGCCTGAACTTCCCAATATGGTGCCATCCCAACACATATATCCTCGTTTTATCCCATTTGTCATGTGGCCACACATCAGTCTCAACATTCATGCAAGTAAATGAGCAAGAAAAAACAAAACAATAAATCATGAAAGCCTAGTTTGAGATTGGAATATTTTACATGTGCATACTAATTCTTTATGTAGCATTGCATTAACAACACATCAAGTAAAAGTCCGATTACAAGTTTGATCCATTGATATAGACCATTAGCTATTATTGTGTATTGTTACTCAGTTGCCATCTTAAATAACCTCAATACCATAATGATTCATCAATACCATGGAAATAAATAATGTACTTACATGCATAGTGTGGGTCTTCCCACTACTCGTAACACCATATGCAAATACAGTTCCTGCATTAGTAGCTTTACATTAACTCCAACAACAATTATTTTGCTACCACTTATTAATGTCGATAGTGTATTAAACACTAGGCAATAAATAAACTAGGTTTCAAATTTGATCAAGTTTTACCGCACCATTTATTCCTTCCATGGCAGCTCTAATAACAGGTCCAGCAGCTACTTCATACACTTCCTGAGTTTCCGCATACGATCCAAACACTTTATCTGTAATGCAGAACAAACAAGTAACGATAACTGAAATGAACTTCTCATTCACTCCCAATCAGTGTTGCAAATTGCAATAACTTTAATATTGCTTATTTTGAATCAAGAATCCAAATTTAGTACCAAATGCATATGAAGTGGCCGCATTGTACTCATTGCGCACAAGTGTATCTCCATCTGCATACCAAGCAACCTCATCCCCCCTTTGATACTCTCTTTCACTGCAGGTATAGCAAATTCACCAGATCAATACCTCAATGTCTTCATACGGTATAAATTCAAACAAAATTCAAACAAACGCTTGGTGTACGACTGAAAACAGTTCAAGTTAAGATCTGCCGCTAATCAAAATTACCTCAAAGGCCTAAATCGAATCGTAACAGAAATGCTATCACCTCCTGCCGATCTCGGAACATCATCAATCGACTCATCCACCATTTCATCAGCAGACTGATAACCTACAGGCGAAGGCGCGCCGTAACCCCCTCGGGAGTACATCGAATCGGAGGTAGTGAGACCTAGAGTATCAGATCTAGAACCGTAACCGCTTCCCGAGCCTCCGTAAAACGTAGCGGCAGATGAGGCTGATTGAGGCACAGTCTGCTTGAAAGACGAAGATGAGGAAGACGATGAGAACGGACTTGAAGGCTTGTGGCTGTAGGAAGATGAACTGATTGGTCCTCTTGAAGAGGAAGCTGCCATTGACCGATTCAACTCACCAGATTCAACAACCGGACAAAATCGAGGAATAACTCAATCGATATGTCAGAGCTCCACATGTTGCCTGGCAATTAGAACCATTTCGAACATTGTTGTTTCAGTCGGTGAGTGATTGAGATGCTCTTCTAGAGAGAGAAAGTCACAGTGTATGTGTATAGTGTAGATTCAGAAGGTTTTTTTCTAGAGAGAGAAGGTAAAAATATATATTTGCAGATAGGTATAGAGAGAGAGAGAGGGAAGCTGTGTGTGTGTGAGAGAGAGAGAGAAGGGGGAGAGATGGTGTGTGTCTGTGTGTGTTTCTTCTGGTTTACGACAAAACACGACGGGTGGAGGGTAGAGAGAGAGAGAGAGAGAGATCCCTAGTGACCGGGAATGATAGTGGGAGGGAGGTAAATGAACAATACAAGAGTATTTGAATTTTATTTGCTTTTTGGAGTAAATAAAAAAATTAAAAAAAATAGAGGTGGAATGACATAAGAAGTATTTAAATTTTTATTTGCTTTTAGAGTGAATAAAAATAAAAATAGAGGTAGAATGTTGGAGATGAATAATACAGTAGAACCTCTATAATTTAATACTCGATAAATTAATAACCTCAATAAAATTAATAATTTGTCCGGTCCCAACTTGGGACCAGTACAAATTTTGACCCCAATCGATAAAATAATAAGATAATAATTTTTTTGAAATCCTAATGTAAATATATTGGTCCCAGCGAAACTATAAATTAATAATTACTAAAATATTCCAAAATTCTAGGATTGTTTAGTAAAAAACGAATATATAGTCACTTGTTTTTTTGTGAACTTCAAATCTATATTGAGTTCATCTTTAAATCTCCCCATTGCACTTAAGAGTTGAGGCAGTGTATTCTCGTATTGCAACAAAAAGTTGTGAAGAGTTGCTGCCGCTTGCAATGCTTCTTTCCTAGTGACCGGTTCCAAAGGTAGTGAATCATCATCAACCGGATTTTGAACGATATCATTAGACATTTTATAGTGATCAATCTAGATCTATGTACATTTGAACTTGACAAGTTCATTAATGTGTGAATGTACATAGGAATTTTGAAGGGCCTTGTTTCTGTTTTATTCAAATAGGTAAAGTGAACGGACATGGAAATTTTGAAGATCGATGAATTAATTTGAGAGTCGCTCACGAATATAAGCCAACTCTTTAAATTAATAATTTATTAATTTATCGATATAATAATATCTCGCTAAATTAATAAAATATCTCGGTCCCAACATTATTAATTTATAGAGGTTTTACTGTATTCGTTTTTTACTAAACAATCCTAGAGTTTTGGAATATTTTAGTAATTATTAATTTATAGTTTCGCTGGGACCAATATATTTATATAGGATTTCAAAAAAATTATTATCTTATTATTTTATCGATTGGGGTCAAAATTGTACTGGTCCCAAGTTGGGACCGGACAAATTATTAATTTTATTGAGGTTATTAATTTATCGAGTATTAAATTATAGAGGTTCTACTGTATATAGTCACTTGTTTTTTTGTGAACTTCAAATCTATATTGAGTTCATCTTTAAATCCCCCATTGCACTTAAGAGTTGAGGCAGTGTATTCTCGTATTGCAACAAGAAGTTGTGAAGAGTTGCTGTCGCTTGCAATGCTTCTTTCCTAGTGACCGGTTCCAAAGGTAGTGAATCATCATCAACCGGATTTTGAACGATATCATTAGACATTTTATAGTGATCAATCTAGATCTATGTAATTTGAACTTGACAAGTTCATTAATGTGTGAATGTACATAGGAATTTTGAAGGGCCTTGTTTCTGTTTTATTCAAATAGGTAAAGTGAACGGACATGGAAATTTTGAAGATCGATGAATTAATTTGAGAGTCGCTCACGAATATAAGCCAACTCTTTAAATTAATAATTTATTAATTTATCGATATAATAATATCTCGCTAAATTAATAAAATATCTCGGTCCCAACATTATTAATTTATAGAGGTTTTACTGTATATTATAAAAACCTACTCAAAATTTTCTATCCAATCAAAACAAAAAGAGAAGAAAAAAAAAACCTGCCATTGTTACAATGCCGACTAGCCATTTAACACCCATAGCGCCCTAGAGGACGGTGTGCCCGGGCGCTATCAAGGGCATTCACGCCCACTACGGGTAGTATAAAGGTTGGTTGTTAAAAAATTAAAAACAATTTTAGAGTAAACTTGCGCCTATGTGACTTTTTCGAATTAAATACGTAAAGAGAAACATATGAAACATTTATGATGTGGCTACAAATATGTTGCAAGTGTGTTTAAAGTTCAAAAAATATATCGTTGTAAAGATCAACAACAGAAGACATTATGGTGTAAATTTCTAACACGACACGAGAACCCAACATGACATTTGTGGCTTTGGGTTTAGTGTAAAGGGTTCGGGTCAATTTGGGCCAAACCTACAAACACATTTAGCTAGTTAGGTCAAAAGTTTGTGCCGACCCAGCGGGTTCACGAATTGGCCCGTTTAACATGTTTACCTTTAGTTTTATGTCATGTGTACTTATTTTATACTAAATTTTAAAATTAGCTTGTGCGTAAACTAGTCGAGCCCGAGCCAAAGTAAACTCACTTGTTAGCACACTCGTTTGACTCTCTTGAAAACCTTGTTTTAATATATATACAACTCGTGTCTTGTCGCATGAATAACGTGGACACACAAAATAGTTGCATTGTCATAACGATACATACAGAAAATAGAAACTAAAAAAATGTGTAACAGACAAAACGCTTATACATGTTACACTACCAACTCAACACAACTTATTTTGTAAACTCATACAATTATATGATGTGGATGTCATGGTCCACTCAAAAGCATATTTAACCTAGGAGCTAGGGTGAGTAGAGAATCGAATCTAGATGACCGATGAACATGTGAAAAATGTTCAGTTTTATAAAATTAATTGACTTCAAAAACATAGATTGAATTTTTGTTCAAATTAGAGCTTGCAAATTAAAATTTGGGTTTGTAAACAATTTATGAGAAAGCAATCCTCTCGAGGTCTAGGTTTATGCAATCCAATAGTTTCTAATTAACTTAATTGGGAAGTTATTAATGGTGACCATGCATATGGTTAATCAAGTAATAGTTATGGCTTGGTTTATAACTTAGATGGTTTTAAACACACAACCACCAATTCAATCAAGTTAAGGACAATGAATTTAAATATGTTAGATAGATGAAAAACCGTTATTGTGGTTGTAGCCCAATGGTAAAAGACAAAGTCTATTTGGTGAAGACCAAGGTTCAAACCTTGACATTGCTGTAAAAGTGGTGGAATAAAAAAATTTAGCCGTTCAAAAAAAAAGATAGATGAAAAACCACATCAAATTAATCAAAGATTAACTAGTCAACAATTCAATTCCAATGTTTAAATTAACTAGAAACAATTAAAAAACACACAAACCCTACACCTGTAGAAAATCACAAGCAATTAGCTACTCATCGTCATCATGGAATCGAAAGTGGTTGTCTGGATTATTGACGACATGAAGTAACTGAAATATGGGATAATATCGAGTTTAAAAACCGCCTTAAAAGTTCCCAAAATCGATTGTGCTAAATCACCTGTGACTTTTGCCGACATCGGTTATGGAAACCCTCATGGACCTGCTTCTTTTGCCGACACCGGGCGTACATTATTCTCTTAACGACGTAAATTACGTCCCTACCTGGAAACCCCCTTTAAACAGCCACTGGTTTACGCTCTTGATTGGGCTTAAAATCCCCAAAAAGATCACGAGTAATTTAGTTACTCATCATCATCATGAATCGAAAGTGGTTGTCTTCATTATTGATGGCATAAAGAAACTGGAATACGGGATAATATTGAGCTCAAAAACCACCTTCAAAAGTCCCAAAATCGATTGTGCTAAATGACTTTTGACATTTGCCAATAAAACTTGGTTACCAGTTTTTCATCATTCCAGTTAATACATGTTCATCTCGTATAAAGGAATATCAATAAATGTTATTTAAATAAATAACCAATTTCCATTAATAAAACGTTTATCTAAAAGTTAAAGATATCTATATCATAGTTCAACAATTAATTGTTTAAAAGCTTACCAATATATGTTATTGCGTTATGTTTCTCGTCAAATCACACAGACACCCATCTTTTTTTTTGAACGGCTAACTCTAATTACTTCAAACTAACCCCTTAAATCACCAAAGAACCGTCTATCCCTAAGATAAAACCCAAGACCAGGGGCGGATGTATGCTTTAGGTAGGGGTAGCGCCCGCTACCCCTGAACTTGTATCGCGATGTGTAATATTTTTATTCTTTTTTACGTTTTTGGTATTTTGTTACCCCTGAAAAGATTTTTCCGCTACCCTGAATATATTTTACACTAACCATCGAACTTTTTTTGTTTTTATTTAAATTCCGACCTGAAAATATGATCAAAACCCGTTGATTAATTAAAACCGAACAACTAACAATTTTATACATAAATAAATAGAAGTTGTAAGACTAGGGGTGATTATGAAAATTTTTAAAATGAAGAAAAGGGACTCACGCTGGAACTTCTCCAAATTAAGAAAATAGCAGCATCAGAAATTTTATTTGTTCCTCGCATCCCTGCCTATTCGCTAGTCGCCACATCGTCGTCGGTTTCTGCCAGCCGGAGGCCGGAGCTTCGTTCGGTGTAGAGTTGTTATCAACGGGTCAAAGTTATGAGGGTTTGAGGTGATGTATGGTGGTCTGGTAGACGAGGGATTAAATAGAGTAGTGGGTTATGTAAGTTGCTTAAGAATTAGGAATTTAAATGTGTATAGGACTTTCTATGAAGGAGCCGAAGAGTTAAAGAGGTTTTGTAGATTTGGGTTAAAAATTAGTATTTGATTTTAAACGGTTCATTATTGATTGTTTTGTGTGTTTAGACTTGGTCAACAGAGTCATATGTGTAATTACTTGGTTATGTGACCCGACCTGACTCAAACTGTTCTATAAGCTTTAATATATAGCTATAGACAATAGACTCCAAAAAATTTCAACCGCCTAAAAAAAGTTTCTTGGGTTCACCACTGGGTTCTTTTATCATGTAATGTGACCTGAGCCGACCTGAAGTTGTCTAACAAAATTTGTATCTAGCGGTGGACGACGAATCCCAAAAATTTCCGACCCCATAAAAAATATTCCAAGGTTCGCCACTGTTTACATTGTATGAGTTATGGTTAAATAAACTAAACGTTATGAATTTTGGTTAATTTTTTTTTAAACGCTACCCCTCAACTCTATTTCTGGGTCCGCCCCCTGCCCAAGACCTCCAGGTAAGACAAAGCTTTAGGATGTTCATAATACGCACCTATCACTTTTCCCACCCCTCATTTTTTGCCACATCATCACCACACACTTTTACACATTACTTCCACGATACCTACACCACACCACCTTTCACTTTTTTTATTATTAAAAAAAGAAAAAAAAGAACAAAGAGAGGAGTAGGTAGGGGTGTTCACAGTTCGGTTTATACGGTTTTTGTGTCAAACCGTAAACCAAACCGTTTGCTACGGTT
Organism: Deinandra increscens subsp. villosa; assembly: GCA_039602395.1. Classification (NCBI taxonomy): domain Eukaryota; kingdom Viridiplantae; phylum Streptophyta; class Magnoliopsida; order Asterales; family Asteraceae; genus Deinandra; species Deinandra increscens. Next base: position 124,494,938 of record JBCNJP010000007.1, read on the forward strand.
TTTTATAATCAAAAACCTAAACCAAATCGTTAAAATTTAAAACCAAACCAAACCGAACCGCTACTTCTGGTTTGGTTTCACGGTTTAGGATCTTTAGGATTTCAATATAATTAAGTTTAGAATAATAAAATTTAAAATTATAAAAAAAATCCAAATCAAATTTATCAAATGTGGCTATGAGAGTATTAGCTATTGTACTATAGTTACCACCTATAATTTATTTATTAATACAAAATTCATTTCTAAATATGAAATGTAAATGTAACCTTCAGCACATTTCTAGATTTCCGAAATGACTAAAACATGTATAAATTTATAGATTTTAAGCTTAATAAGCGCTAAAACTTAAATCCCTCTTTGATATTTTTTAGTTGCGTCAAAACCTAAAATCTCATTACAAAAAACAAGTCAATGCAATTTATCTATATAATTATATATATATATATATATATATATATATATATATATATATTATACGTACACGGTCCGGTCCTGTTTTCTAATAAACCGTAAACCTAACCGTTCACTACAGTTTGAAAATTCTGAAACCGACCGACCGTTTGTTAAGATTAAAATCGACCGTGAAACCGAACCCATGACCGGTTTGGACGGTTGCACGGTTTGAAACCGAACCATAAACACCCTGGAAGTAGGGTTCGAGAGAAATAGAGAGAAAATGATGAATGGAGGAAATAGGAGGGATGCGGGGAGCGGGCACCAAAATCTTCAATTCATTTGTTGCGAGACTGCACTAGGTGCAATGGTGACACCATATTCTTTGAAGTCAGCTCAGCTCCACCACACCGTGTAGTGGAAGCATTGTGTTCATCCTTACCACCTCCCCCTTAAGTACTAAGACAAGAGCTGATTTACCATATACCCCCATCTACTATCTAGTATTGTCTAGAACTCATGCATGTTCCTTTTAAGATATCGGCAAAACCGATATAATTAAAACCCAAGCATCAATAGCATCAATTTGAGTAAAACTCAAGCATCTATTAATTAAAAGACACATTATTGTACGTATTTCTATGTATATTAAATATTGCGATAGAAATTTATTCAACTCCGACGTGTGTATCAATTTTCAATATTAATTTGTCCACACGTACATTGTTTCGATTTTATCATTTATTTAAATTTAAATATTGTAATCTAGAATTCATTTTAGTGTACTTTTACTTTTTACTGATGGGCAAAACGGGAATTCTAAAAAAGACATGTCATGTTGTGGATGATGTGGAGGGCAGATGTATATGGGGCCGAAAGTTTTAAATTTTGAGTTTTTCGTGAAAGGGACGGTGTCAGGAAACAAAGAGCAGTTTTAAATATTTTGAAAATAACTTTTGGAGTTAACTTCGCTTTTGGTCCCTAACGTTTACACATTTTAACACATTTAGTTCAATTTTAAAAAAATTATCAATTTAGGGCCTGAAGTTAACATTTTTTAACAATTTTAGTCACATTTTGATTTTCCATCCAAATTAACAAGGAAAGTCTGTCAATTAGGATTTTAGTTAGGGGTATTTCTGTAATTTAACAATTATCCCTTTTATTTATTTATAAAAACGAACCAATATAATGACTGGTCCCAGTGTTGTTTCCGATCGTTCTCTCCCCCCACCAAGAACCCTAATTTGCGACTTCTTCCTTGAATCATCTGGCTCGCATCATCGATTACCACCAAAAAAATGAAGGTTTGATCTTTCCCCCAAAATCGTTGATTTCTGATTTCTTCTGGCTTGCATCATCGATCTCTCAACATCTCAGTTCAATATTCATAGGGATGGTGATTTGCGATTGTGGCTGTCGAACTGTCATACGGACCTCGCGAACTGAAATTAACCCTGGCCGTAGGTTTCACTGTTGTCCACGATGTGGCTTTGTTGTGTGGGCGGATTGTGCAAGATGCCTCCAATTGTGCAAAGAAAGGGATAATGATAATGAAGAAGCTGAAAGAATCTTAATTGTGAAGATTAGGAGGCTCAAATTTCTTCTTCTTTTTAGTTGGGTTGTGTTTCTCATCTACTACATGTCTAGTTTTTAGTTGGGTTTTCTAGATGCAGATGTAATGTTAAGGTCAAAAACTGGGTTGTCATGTTGTGTTGTAATATCTCTTCTATCATGTACTGGAAATTTGTGGAGTGGCAATGAAAATGAAGTTTATTGTTAATGTGATTTATGAATGTTGATAGAGGATGACTTATGTATGTTAATTGTGTCTGCTTTTTTAACTCTTCAGATACATAAGCATTGAAACAAACAGCAATAAACAATTTTACATTAGTTATTGAGTGAGTTATTGCAAATGGGAGGTTAGACAGGTTGAATAAAATGGATGCATTGGCCTGAGATCTGGTTGAATAGAAAACTTAAAGAAATAGAGAAATTACGAATTTATGGGCAGGCAATCATCTTAGTTGACTTTGACACAAATGGTCAACCAATACAAAGTACATTGAAAATGGCCATATATATAATCATCTTATGGGCAGGCAATCATCTTATTCATACCCATTCTTATAAATTCTCCCAGGTAGAGAAGTGAATAATCCTCCATGATGAAACTTTATGGAGAAGATTGTAGGGATATGACCTAAATACAAAATAATGTAGAAAATTTTCAATCAAATGTTCAGATAACATAAACAAAGCACAATGTATTTGAAACTTATATGATGTTACTCACCGTATACTTCATAAGGATCAAACAACTCTCCAGTTTTTCGAACATTCCACGTCGTCAACACCATGGTGAGATGATTTGCGAATGGAAGCTTGAAGAAGCAGAGGAAACGAGCGTAGAAGGCTGAATCGTTCGAAGAGCAGCGTGAATTTCAGTCGCCCACCATCTTGGATCGTACGCTAGGGTTTTTTGGAGACGGGATATGATGAGCAGATCGACGTAAGGGACTGAGGGTGAGGGATCGTAACTTTTGAAATTGAAATGAGGAGAGACAATGATTCGTATGATTCCACGTGGGAGAACAGATGCCAACGATATTAGATTATTAGGTTGTTAAAGGTGTAACCAAGTGAATACGGTTAAAAAGTTAAAACACATCACACATGTTTCACGAGAGGTACTCGGTTTGAGTTTCGGTGGCTGTCTGTGAACGGTTTTACCTGGCTGTTAGAGGTTTCCGTCTATGTCTACAGGGATTTTTCGGGTTGTTAAAAAAATATGATTAAATTGTTAAATCGTATGAGATTTATGTGTGATGATTTTAAAAATAGAATACAAACGACAAAATACCTTTTAGCTTCCCGTAAACACCGACTACATGATTAAAAATATATATGTTTAAGGTAATACTTTAGGGACGATATGTATAAACGAGTCGAAACAAATTGGTCAACAATTCGTTTGTTTCATAAACAGTTCAATAGTAGTTTAGGTTGGACCGGTGTGAGCTATAGCCTATAAGTAAGTTTGAGCTTGATTGTAATTAAAGTTTATCTATTTATTTAATGAACAAGCTGACGTTGAAACTTTCTACAGGGAGTTTTATTATTTGTATAAAGACAACAGATTCCATTTAATATAATATATATTGTTATGGTAAAATATTAAATAATATGTATAATAATAATTAGTAACACTAAAGATTCAAATGGTAAAGTTATTTATAATTTAGGTGAGAGTCATCCTTTATGATTACGATGTTTAATGAGTTAGATTATGAGAACTGATTATAAGGGTGGGGGTATCATGGGCGGCTCCCCTCTCTCTACTTGTGCTGCTCCACTACTTTACCCGGCTTTCATACCCATCATCATTGCTCTGATTTTTATGGCTTTATTTTTAAAGCCATACGGCTTTGCGAAACAGCGTGAAGCAACACTCTTTGTGACAGTTTTTGTGATCTTTAGCCTTCCACCGTGAAGCAGCACCCCTTTTGCAACCATATCCACTTAAAACAAGCCACAAGGCTTCATTTCATGTAATTTGAGTTGGCAAAAGAGTATTGGCTAAACATTTTGAAGTCACACTACTCCATCTCAACCATACCCTCATCCTAACAGGTCAGAGAAGTTGTAAGAAGTATGAGCAGAAGATTGAAGAACAAATAAGAGAACGAGAGTTTTCCTGTAATTAATAATTCATTGTTTTCCCAAAGAAGTACATAATCGCTATATAAGACCACCTTTTATGCTAGATGGCACATTTTGCACATATGTGTCTAATCACCATGCCATATCATATTTTCACAGATCTCAACAAAATCTTCTCATAAGCGTCTTTTAGCCTCAACATTAAGATACCGCACTTTTCACATGCACCTCTGTTATATACAATATATACATGTGTGTGTGAGAAGAAAAAAAAGGCACGCACGTCAACCACCTGCCACCACAAATCTCACCCTCCAAATGTGCCCTCCCCCCCCCCCCAACCACATACCACCACGCATGCCACCTCTACCTCAACTCCACATGCGCCCACAAATCTCATGTTGGGGATGGTCTAAGTAACAAGGAATTCAAAAACTACTTAGTACACCTAAGACCCATAACTTCCTAAAAATGTGTAGAAATGGACCATAAACTTCATTAGTCACGTGCATCTACATACCCGTATTCGCAACCCATGCACATATTAGATTATTATTATAAATACAAAAAACCAACACCGAGACTAGAATACAAAACAACGATTGTATTTCTTTAACCGTAAGATTTCATCAATAAGAAACCTGTAAAATCTGTCGATATTCCGTTGAGTAATGGAATCAGATAAGAAACAAACTATATTGTATTGAACAAATATGGTATTTAATAGTAAAAAATATATCAAAGAACAAGAAAAGAAGATTGAACAAATATGGTATTTAATAATCTAAAACGGCTCAGCTCATTTACGCCGTGTAATCATAAAATGTCTAAAATATGATTGAAGAAAGCGACTATCAACTACTCAAAATCATCTACCAAAGGGTCTTTGTCCTAGCGATATTATGGTGTTAGATAAGACTTATCCTTTCATACGAAAGTTCAAATCCCATTCATAAAAAAAAACGTTAAATAAAAAACCACTCAAAATCATCTAAGCAAGTAAGCAACCCAACTTTACAAATAAGTATATTTGATTTTTCTTTTTGGGCTAAATGTTCTAGATAGCTAAAGCCCGATTATAACATATGATTGAACAAGCCCAAAGTTGCTTTGATAAATCTGGACCGTCTGATCAAATACACAGCCCTAATTCTCAAATCTCACTGTATAACAGCACCCCACCCATTATTCCCCAATTCGAAGCTTACAAAACCCTAATTCTGAATCCACGATTCTGTATTCGAATTCTTTCCAATTTTATTTCAATCTGTTGTGTTTCTCATCAGAAATAGGGGCTAATCGAAGATAGTTTCTCAGGTTCGACGTCGATGATTTGCTTTTATAGCTGATATGAGTCGTTGAAAATCATAAACTTGACGCTCTAAACTTGTTTTCATCTGTTTCATTTTAATCTTTGTTTGTATTCAGCTTAGATCGTTTGTTCGAATTTGGTTGTGAATGAAGAGATCATATATTTACACAGTTATCCCTGTCTGATAATATCTTCTTGATGATAACATGTGATCTGACGCAATTCCAATTCCAATTTTATTGTTTTCTTTTCCGCAAATTATTCAGTTTATTCTTTTTCTGTTTCTTGGTGATGTTTGATCCATCATATGCTCTGCAGTCTGCAACCCCTCGATCTTTTCTTACTCTCTGTTGAACTCCCTTTCTTTATTCTATATACTTTTTCAGACTTCAATTCTACGTAAAAATGTAAATTATGTCAATTATCATCTGGTTGAATCCTACTTATGTCGGAATATAGATTTTGAAATTTTCTTTTACCAAATTTTCTCTGAATTGATGACTTTTACTTATCAAGATTTCAAAATCATTTTCATTCGTTTTTGATTTTTTTTCTTTTTGTTTCGGTTGTCCAAGTCTCCAATTCATCAATGTATGGCTTTTAATGGTTTTTCGTTTGTAAATTTCAAGAACTTGTGGTGCGTAGGCGGTGGAAAAGTTTGCCGGCTTAAGCTATGTATATGAACCATGACCCGAAACCCATAAACTTTTTGTTGGGTGATGGGGTTGTGATTTTCATGTGTTTAGTAGGGGTGAGTATGGTTTGGTTTGGTTCGGTTTTTGGCTCAGACTGAATCGAAAACCGAATGGTTTGGTTTCTAGAAAAAAAACCCATCAGGTTTCGGTTTTTTTCGGTTCGGTTTTTGTTAAAATAATTTAAACACCAAGTGTCTAGGCTTAGAAGATAAATAGATAATAGTAATACGCAAGGATACGCAAGGACTATTATAACCATCAAATTTAAAAAAAAAACATGTGTAACCATACAAAAAATCGTTTTAAATTCAAAAGTTTTTAACATAAAAATCTGGACCAATCTTTATCCTCTTCGATGGTATTAAGAGGAAAGAAGAGGGGTTGCAACTCAAAATTGAAATAATAGATTGAGGGGGACTCGAACTTGAGACATCTTGGTGGTTTATAAATGTAAGTATCAATTGAGCTACACAAGAATTGTAAATAATTGTAGTTAATTATAATACACTTACATATCTATATAAACTTAAAAACTTATATAAATAATTCAATTGGTTCGGTTTGGTTTTTTCTTCATCTAGAACCGAAACGAACGATAAGTTTCGGTTCGTTTTTTTTTAATTTCAGTTCGGTTTTTCTTGTTCGGTTTTTGCGGTTTTTTTGGTTTTTTGCTCATTCTTAGTTTAGAGCATTCACACTAGTTTGATATAATTTATGTGAGTGTAGTTCTTAAAATTTAAGGTTTAATCGAAAGTGGTTGTGATGGGAGGAGAGAGAAAAAATATTGAAAATCTGTATATTTAATAAATTAACTATGAATTCTATAAAATTCGAGGGTTGGTTGTGAGTGGAAGAGAGATAAAATTGTATAAAAATGTATTATTTAATTGTGATTGTGAATGAAAGAGAGAAAAAAAATAATAACAAAGATATAAATTATAAGGATATGGATATGGATAAAAAATGTGTTGTGAATAAGAAAAAAATAATAATAAAGGAATTATGTCTAATTATATGTTTTTAGTTAGGATATCATATTAGAATCTCATTACTTGTCTAAATGTCGTGTCTGCAAGTTGGGATTGCAATTCTACGTTTCGGGATGAATTTACAAGTGAGAAGAAATGAAGAATATAAGTCAAGGAGGCTTCGCACCACGCGAAGAGGTACCAAAACACGTGACGAGATGGCCTGGCAATCATCGCGACACGTGAGGCTCGTATCAGTAGAATCCAATTTTTTAGGTTTTTAAATTTGCTATTTAAGCAACACTTAGGGTAATGAATTAGAACGCCTTTGGATTGCTAGTTTTTTCATCTTTCAATTGTTTCATCTGGTAAAGTTAACTCATTTGATTATATATACGTTAGGCTAGAACTCTTTTGTGATTACTTTTGGTGAACGACTGTGTAATTAATAGTTTGATTTCTATTTAACTATAGTTTGGATTGAATTTTGTGGACACCTCGAGTCTTTTTTAATTCAATTGTTTGTTTGACTAGATTAATCAACTTGGTTTACTTTGTAAAAACCCAATTACTATTGTTTCTTGTTCTAGGAATAATTTGATACTGCGTGAATGTTTAGTATTACGAGTGTTGGATTGAACACCTTAAAATAAAGTCATGTCTATGTGACTTTTAAGCTTGGTTAACCTAAATTGAATTAGTAATTGCTAAACCTGGATCACGGAGAAAATACTCCTTTTCTTAACTATTTTACAACCCAATTTCTTTGCTAATTTTAATTTGTCATAATTTACAGTGAATCTTAATTCAATTTAGTTTAGTCATGCTTTTCAGGTTAATTTTTAGTTAGACAACATAATTAGTGTCTTTCACGAATTCCACTGTATTCGACACCCTACTTGCTCTTATTATAGGTTATTTAGGTTTTTTATTTGAGTGGACTATGACATCCGCTAACATTGGGTCAAACAATAAAAACTCTAAATAATAAATAGATATTCTTTAAACAGATAAAAAAAACTTATAAGTATTTATGATGATGCAAGAGAAACTATGAGTATCTATAATTACAACTTAAGCCGAGTTTAAGAGCTTTGAATTTATCGATATTATGGACCTTAAAATAAACTTTTAAACAATTCTTTTCTATATGTAACTAAATGGTCTCAGAACATTAATAGATGGGATTCTTTAACTAAACTTTAAACATATTACTATCATATTTACCAAACCTTATTACTTTTAAAACTAATAACCAAAATTTCATCATTACAAACATAAAATAAAATATAATGATATAATCGTATATCATACTCTTTGTTCTCTCTTACTATAACAATAAAACACTTTGTGCAGATATATCATACAGTTATTATAGTTTCTGTTTTAAATTAGTTTTATATACTACTTTTTTTTTCTTTTAACGGTAAATTTGAATTACTGACGGGGGCATTGCCCACCCACCCGATCATCTCTAATCCCTATCAGAAGGAAACTCACCATAGGTAAGAAAACCCTCTGGCCCAGCCTGTAACCCCTATTTATTTATTTTTTGTTACAAGTGAGACTTGAACCCAAGACCTTTCCTTTCTACTTGTTGACAACAACCAATAAATCTAATGATACATTTAATTGGTTGCAATTAACCATCTCTTAAATACCAAATAAAAAACATGGATTTATAGTTTATGGTACAGAATCCTAATATTCCTACCAAACGGTAGATGTACCTAAGCAACATAAATAATCTGCTATAGATATTTATTGATATTTAATGAGCAATAAATATAAAAATTTAAAAATATTCAATAAACAAAGTACTTTTGGTATGAATAGTTGTAAAATAACAATTGTTTCTAACCACATTTGTTTTTTAACATATCATGTATATCTTCTCTTTCAACAACAACATATAGATTTGCTAATCGGAACATATCAAACTCTAAATATGAAAATAGTTGTAACATTGAATATTGACCTATAAAATTATGTATTATAAATTGCATAATACTTGTATAAGTGTTAGTTTTTCAATAAGCTAACTGTACATAAAATGTATATCAAACTTTAAAAACTAATTTTTACTATTTTGACATGACCATCTAAATAAATAGAAAAATATGAATTGTAATTTAGGGTTAGTTTGTTGTACAAACCCTCTTGAAGTGTAAGAAGCCATCTCGATCGTTGATCTACATGATTAATGGTTTAGATTAAAAGGGATGGCATGCCTAATTACTCAAAGGAGCTTAAGGGTTGGAGGGGTAAAAATGATATATTCTATAACTGTTAACTTTTTTAAAATTACTTTCGCTTTTTTAAACGTCAATAACTTTTTCATACGTCGTTATTTAAAAAAAAAACCACACCATAAAATCGAACATTTTATTATTTTTAATTCAACTTATGTTTTTCACAATTACTAAACGTATCAGATACTAATTTTTTACCCAAACTTTAAGTGCTACGTGTCGCGTTCCGATGACTACTTACGTTTTATATCATTATGTGTCAATGAAATTTAAACCTATAATAAAAAATGTTTTGTTCAGTTTCTAGCAAAAGTTGGTTTTGATATAAGAGAAACTCATGTGCTTGCCAATGCCAAATATATATATCAAAACAGAGCACCCAAGTCCCACCGCCACCATCAGCCACTTCCTCTTCTCCTTCCGCCGGCCACCACCACCACCACCACCACCATCCACTTCCTCTCCTCCTTCCGCTACCACCACCGTCTAAAATGGGTAACTGCCTGAAACCGGTGATGAGTTCAGGAGTATCCTATGAAGATCACAAAGCAGAAGAAGCAAAACCACTTGTGATTTCCACCCTGCATGACCAGGTTGTACTCAGTGATGACAACTGCTGGAAGGAAAGAAAGAAAGTGAGGTTCAAGGTACAATCACACAATGCAGTAGACACTGCCCCTGAAACGAACATGAGGCCTGTTAGAATGAAGAAAAGTGTGAGGGTGAAGGTCGTGGTGACACAGTCTGAATTGAAGCAAATCTTGAACCGGGCCACCGTCTATCACCTCCCTCCGCTACCATCATCATCTTCGGTTGACCAGATTTCCAGTCAAATGATGGTGAAATATAGGAGAAGTATAAGATCATCAGTGATGTGCAAATGCAGTTGGAATCCTGCTTTGCATACTATACCTGAATAGGTTCCTATTCAGGTCATTATTTATGCATCATGTTCATCTTCAAAACACTCTTGGTAATAACCTTGTATATATACAGTATACTTACTTTTATTATTGCTATTAGTTGTTTCTATTTCTATTAACTTTGTATTATCATGTCCATATTATCTAAATCAGTTGTTTTGACTTCTGGGTTTGTTTTATCGATGGTTTTAGAAACTGCACTCAGCTAACCAGTCGGATAAAGAACAGTAATTGTCGAACTATTTTCTAAATGAAGTTTTATGGCCGATCTGACATTTTGTGTAATATACGTCAAATCTAAAAAGTTAATTATACTATAAATGAATCAACCAAGGTCAAACTGATCCAGAGTTGATTCATAGTGTACTTTCAACCACCTCTTGTTCGACCGATTCCATGAACTTACACGTTTTAACCTGAACCTCTTTTGAATCTTCTGATTCATTTCTCAGCCTCCCCACCGTCCCAACTTTGCTATTTAGCCACAACGAATGATCGTGCAGTATCAACAGCAACAATTTTAACTGCAAGAAAATCTGAGGCACACATATAACAGAACCACCTTAAATTTGTTTGAACTTTTTGCTCAATCAGGAGTGTTTGGATACATGATTTTGAACGGCTATCCAATAGCCACATAAATGTAAACAAGGAAATAAAAATAAAAAAAACGCCTCGGTAGATCCAAAAAGTCTGTCAACCGTCTTGTAATCTGAATATTACATTTTCTTGACATCGTGGAGAACTCTTTATTATTCACTTTGCTCAAACTAAACAATCAAAATGAACGAGCCAAACGGAAATCCTGCAGATCTACGTCATCATTTTTGTGTAGTTAGCTGTCGAATGACATATGGAAGAATGCCACCATGGTTGAAATAAGCCAATTCCACCTGCATGGACCAAAATCCAATTGTATGCTTATCAGGGGGCGTTCAAATGTGCATTTTATAACTATTTATCTAACCATTCAGAGTTTTCATATCGGCTGTAACAAAACAGATTATCTAGGGATAAAACAAAATTACCTCCGTGTCAAAGCGGGCGGTGCATGTGAATGATTTTCCATTGTCGGTAGTGACAGTGACATCTTGACCAGGACGGATTTCACTAATATTGTTTGGTAGGTCAATGTTAAATCGTTCATGACCAGTCAAGCCTAGCGTATCTGCATCTTCACCAGCCTTGAAACAAAGGGGAATGATACCCATTCCCACCAGATTACTGCGGTGGATCCTCTCAAAGCTTTTAGCAATCACGGCTTTAACTCCCTGTCAAAATATACATAACCATTACTAAAGAAACTTAATTCAAAATCTCATCAAAAAATGAGAATAAAGTTGATTTGAATATGCTTTATCTTGCCAAAGTGTGTTTGTACTGCATAAAGCCCCTTCTAAATCATTTTATCCAAATATTTAAATAATTTTAAAATAATATAATTTTTGTAATCATATTAGAAACACCAAGTCATACTGGTCACCCTAACACAGCCATAACAAAAAATTACTGGCCCAATTGCCCCGTCTAGTTTCATGACTCACCTGCAACATAGGGCCCTTGGCAGCCCAATCTCTAGAGCTTCCACTACCGTACTCAGCTCCTGCCAAAATGATAGTATCCTGGCCGGCAGCCTTGTATTTCTGGTAAGAACAACAATGAATGAAATAACTTAGGGGGAAAATACTACTTGTATATTTAATGAAAGTAGATATTCGAATATTTATGAACTCACTGATGCAGCATCAAACACGGATAATTTCTCTCCAGTTGGAATATGCACCGTCTTAGGGCCAACTTCTCCATTTAAGAGCTTGTTAACAATGCGGATATTGGCAAAAGTACCCCGAGCCATGATTTCATCATTACCTCTTCGACTTCCATAAGAATTGAAGTCTTTGCGGTCAACCCCATGTTCAAGAAGGAATTTTGCAGCTGGGCTGTCTTTCTGAATGCTTCCTGCAGGTGATATGTGATCTGTTGTAATACTGTCGCCAACATTTAGCAAACAATAGGCATCCTTCACACCGTGGGCCCCTGGTGGATCCATTGTCATGTTTTTGAAATATGGTGGTTCATGAATGTAAGTAGATTTCGGGTCCCATGAGTATAGCTTGGATTCTTCGACTGATAAGTTATTCCACATGGGGTTTCCTTTAGTGATAGCTTCATAAGTGCTCTTAAACATGTCGGGTAGAACACTTGATTGAACGGCCTGCAACGTTTAAAAATAACATATCTTTAAGACAGATTTTTTACTACAATATTATTTTGAACTATAGTTGACAGAAGTAATTACTAAATTCGACAGACTTCAAGAGTACTTACATCAGCAACTTCTTGGGTGCTTGGCCAGATATCTCTGAAATAAACATCTTTCCCATCTTTTCCAACTCCAATTGGTTCCTTCTCAAAATCAATATCAACCTGCAAACAAAATCAAAATGTATCAAGCTATCAGAATAAATCAGAAATAAATGGATCATGATAATCCAGATCGTTCCCTTAATTTAACATTTTCAATTTCACAAAACGATCAAGATAAATCCATCTGCTACCATTTTATAATATAGTTAATTAGATAAACCAGCAGGGGTGAGGAAACAGAGAGAAGTTCGTCTTATATCATTTCACAAGGTCATTTAGATGAACTTATATTTCTTTCAAAGTAATATTCTCATGCTCTCAGAAGATTCTTGTGATATACAGCATTACAGCCAAATTAGTTTCACAACTCAAAAAAAAAAAAAAAATTCTTACCGTGCCTGCAAGTGCATAGGCAACAACCAAAGGAGGCGACGCCAGATAGTTTGCTCTTGTCAAGGCATGAACACGACCCTCAAAGTTACGGTTCCCAGAGAGAACAGCAGATGCAATTATATCTGAAAATGAAAGCCAGAACTCATAAGTGAAAAGGAATAAATATCAAATTGTTAGCTTATATGGTAAAAACCTAAGGTAGAAAAACATATTATTCTACCATTTTCAGTAATTGCAGCACCAACTGTTTCATCCAGTTCCCCTGAATTACCAATACATGTTGTGCATCCATAACCAACAATGTTAAACCCTTGCTCATTCAAATACTTCTGCAACCCACTGTATAATTAAAGAATCATATCCCTATAAGTGTTCTTTAGATAATAAACCACCAAGAATCTGTTCTTCAAGAAATACAAGTAATACCTTTGGAGCAAATATTTTGTAACCACTCCAGAGCCTGGAGCAAGACTTGTTTTTATCCATGGTTTGACCTGAATTATAATTAGACATTATACATACATCCAGATTTTCACAAGTGGTGTTTAATCATAATAATAATAATAAGATACAAGTTATACCTTTAGGCCCAATTCACAGGCCTTTTTAGCAACAAGACCGGCCCCAAGCATAACACTAGGGTTTGATGTATTTGTGCAGCTTGTGATTGCAGCAATTACGACACTACCATGCCTAAGTTCTGCTGGCTCTCCATGGAATGAAAATTTTGCAACTTTATCTTGGGACTCTTTTGGTACAGCAAAGCCCTGCAAATAGTTGTTTTATCAGAAAATGTACATTTAGATACACATGCTACAGTCTACACATTGGAAGGAGATATGCTTATATGCCAGTTTACATGACTACATATTTATATATATTTTTAAATGAATAACAGAACCGTTGTTGCAGGTCAACTCATCCTGACCTGTTTCAACCATACTCATAAATAGACCCGTTACAAACCATACTTGCTTTGCAACCTCTAGCAAAATGAATAAGCATACACAACAGTTATATATATATACACACCTTGAATCCCACTTTGTTGTCGAGGCAAGAATGCCAATCTGCTTTCATGTCTTTCAAAGGAACACGATCGTGAGGCCTATGAAAAAAATATTAAATAATCTGGTCAATTTAGACTAAAAAAATGATACAAGTAAATACACATGTGGTCTGTGGGATATTTCACTGGTAAGACTACACAAAAACACACCTCTTTGGCCCTGAGATACAAGGTTCCACGTCTGTAAGGTCTAGCTCCAAGTAGGATGAGTAAACTCTTTCTACTTGTGGCTGAAATTATAAAATTATAATTACATCACTGATCAAACCAAGATACCAACCAGACCATATTGCAGTTAAGCATCGCAAGTAGGGATCTTACCTCCTTATAGTCAACAAACATGTTGTTTGCCCTTAAATATGCTTCTATCATTGCAACCTAAATTTCATCAAAAGAGAATAATGTCAATGCAGAGTATACAGTCAATTAATTTAAATGATGACCCAAATATTAGAATCTCATACAGTATCATCACTGCGTCCAGTTAATCTTAGATACTGAAGTGTGACATTATCAACTGGGAAGAATCCCATTGTTGCACCATACTCAGGTGACATGTTGGCAATAGTTGCCCTGTCAGCCAGAGAAATTTTACCGACACCCTCACCTATCAGAAATAAGATCGATAATATCAGTACTTATATAATTATTATATGTATTTGCTACCATGGGGCTACTAACCACTGTCACGTTTACCTACCATGGAATTCAACAAATTTTCCAACCACACCATGCTTCCTCAACATTTGGGTGACAGTTAAAACCAAATCAGTTGCTGTTACACCATCACGTAATTTTCCTGATAACTTGAAGCCAACAACCCCAGGTAAAACCATACTCATTGGCTGTCAATGTCACAATACACTGTATTAGAAATAAACTGCAGCAAATACATCAAATTAATTACATTAAAAATAGAAAAACAGGTTTACCTGCCCAAGCATAGCTGCCTCAGCTTCGATTCCTCCAACACCCCAACCAGCAACACCTAACCCATCAATCATTGTAGTGTGGGAATCAGTTCCCACAACACTATCGGGATAGAGCACTCCATCAGTGTTGAAAACAACCCGACCCAAGTATTCAAGATTAACCTGAAATTGTATCCAGTTAAATTGGAACTGCTTTCTTCACTAGTTACATTAGATCAGGAGGTGTTTGGTTAGAGAGCACATGTTTGACAGTGTTTAGGTATGTTTAGTTTCAGGGTAAGGGTTTAATAAAAAACGGCACCAGCCTAAAAGGTCAGGTTTAGAAGTCCCTACCCATTCCTTTCCACCCTGTTATCAAACTCATATTCATAGTAGTTCCCGACTGTTGACCAAGAATGGGGAAAAGTTGAAGGGACTCCCAAAAATAATAGTATGTATGTAATATTTATATTGATGTACAATTGTACCACAAAAATAAAATGAGCCATAAGCTTTTAGATTAAAGAGGGTACCTGATGCACGATACCAGATCCTGGTGGAACAACAAGCATGTTATGAAAAGCTTTTGATCCCCACTTAAGAAAGGCAAATCTCTCCTTGTTTCTTTGAAATTCAAGTTCCATATTTGCCTGTACTGCATTTTCTGTCCTAGCAACATCAACTTGAACTGAATGATCAATCACGAGATCCACTGGAACCTGAAGCAAAACATCACAACAAGATAAATTAAAAAAATAACCTCTTTTTTTGCAGAGACACATGGAAGCACGGAATGCCTCCAAATTGATGTACATTTATTAAATTATTTTACAATCAACATGCAAATACAGGACGTACCAAAGGATTAATCTTGTTTGAGTCACCACCTAGATTATTCATGGCATCTCGCATACATGCAAGGTCAACAACAGCTGGAACCCCAGTAAAATCCTGGATATTAAGACAAAAGTTATAACATGAAATCGGCATAAACGATACACGTGATCATGAAAAGCCAATGAGCTGAAAGAAGTGAAGGTAGATGCCTGCAAGAGAACACGGGCTGGCTTGAATGGAATCTCAACTTGCTTTGGAGCAGTCTTTTCCCAATCAATAATCTTCTCAACATCTTCCTTGGTAACTTGGAAATTGTCACAATTACGGATTGCAGATTCTAGAAGAATCCTAATAGAATAAGGCAGCTTATCTGTTTTCCATACCAGAAGATTTATGGTTATTCTGAGGTGAATTGCACTATAACATGAAAACTATGAAGAATGTAGTGTTTGAGAAATCTAGAATTGCAAAATAAGAAAATTACCAACTCTTGGATCATTCAGAGCAGGCAAACTATAGAACTTCCCAAACTCCCCGCCGCCAGGCTTGGGAAGACCAGTTAGAATTCCATTGAAAGCATTCTGAGAAGCTGCATATATGCATTTGCATAAGGAATCAGATAAAAAAAAGGTACAATATCTGGAAGTATACGTTAGAAAGCAGATCTGATAAACATCATAAGTCAGATGCCTACAGCATTTGCGAAATCGTGTTTATCCCAAACTGATTTAATCTATACACTCTTTTTATTGCTGTTTTGATAAGAGAGAGCTCTTACGGAATAACCAGAGGTCAAAACTAATCGCTCTGTTTGTCAATCACAACAATCATATCTCAAACAAAAAAAAAGTTACCTACTCACACGATAAATAGTGTTAACTACAAACTTCTAACTAACCTTGCAGAATATTGAGTCAAACAAGAGGTTAGTTATTCACTTTTTCTACTATCGTTTTTAGGTCAAAACTACCATCAACGATAAAGTTGAATCGTACATCCAAAGTTTTACAGTCAACGTCAACGATTCTGAGGCAATTTTACGTGATGTGAAATAAAGCAGATCGAGTGATCTATAAGAAATGATAGCTTTCGAATCACTAGGTATCACATAGCCATAAACAAAATCAAACTCATACGAAAGCAAGAACTAAGCAAGAGTGAGATCAATTACCCATAGTAGCCAGCGTGCGGTGAAAGCGATCGAGTACAGGCGAAGCAGCGGTCCTGATCTGCGACGTGAGAGTGACCGGAGACTTCCAATCAACACCGTGACTCCAGCGAGGGACGGAGGATCTGACGGAACGGAAGGCGGAGGAGACGCCGCTGTACGATCGGCACTGGGAAGCGACCGGAGATGGATCGGGAGACGGCTGAGTTCTGGAGACGGTGGAATGGAGCCTGGTGGCGGTGGTTGACCTTGAAGCTCGTCGGAGGAGAGCTGAAGAACGGGGTCCTGTTATATACATAGTGATGGCGAGTGGATTACAGAAGCATCCAAAAACGAAGAGATTGAGATAAGGACGGGTGAATGATGAGGGATGGAGGCGATTGATTGGGGGTGGTGAAGAAGATTGATTGATGATGGCGTTTTTAGGGGGATGGCAGGGAGGAGAATAATTGGGATTGTGGAAGACGAGCGAATATTGGAAAAAGGCCTATGGGCGTGTGCCACTTTTCACCTTTTTATAACGGAATAATTTTTAGGGCAAAGTTAAAAAGCTTTGTTTTACAAAAGTATTTCTCAGTTCGTGATGGATCGTTTTTTTGAACGGCGCTTTCCATTTAACACCCATCCTAAGTTCCTAACAATGACACTAGGAAGGTCAAAAGAAAAGCAACAAGGGGAAGCTTACATATTAAATTTACACCAAAACATTTCGCTTTAAATCTATTCACTTTCCTCTATTTTACCTCAAAGTAACTCAAAATTTGATGTCATTAAAAAGTGTCTGAATGTTGAGGTTCTTCCTCCCAAACACAACATTGTTTCGGGACTTCCATAAACTCCAAATAGCCGTGAGGCTAATTGTGTAAAAAATTGACTTCTTTTTGCTGCAAAACGGAGAGTCGTCCACGGCGATCACCAAATCTTGTAACTTGAAAGCGAATATGCTCGGAACCCCACACCAGTTTGACACCATTTGCCAAACAATCGAGGCCACCCAATTGTTAAAGAATGATATTAAGAGATAGAGGTAATGGTTTGAAATGAATTGTTTGATACATTTGAGAGAACCAATTACACAGAATAAATAGTGAAAACTATTGGTAAAACAGGAAACATGGCAGCTATGAAATAGGCTGTAAATTAGTTGTACTCTTGCTGTCATTTACTCTTAGTTTGGAAGGGAGATGAAGATGATAAATTGGTCGTAAATTTCGTCAATCCCAGCTATCCTTTCTAACACTCCCCCTCAAGTTGAATAGTAGGGTCTCCGACATTCAACTTGGCAAGACAGTTACTAAAGATTCTTCCATTCACAGCTTTAGTTAGTATGTCTGCAAGTTGGTCTTCAGATCGAACAAATGGAAGCTCAATAATCTTGTCTTCTAGTTTCTCCTTGATGAAGTGTCGATCAACTTCCACATGTTTGGTACGATCGTGTTGGACGGGGTTCTCTGATATTTGAATTGCTGCTTCATTATCACACATAATCCTGCATGTTTGTTTTGGAGGAAAACCAATTTCAGTTATAAGTTTCCTTATCCACAAGACTTCCGCAAGACCCCGTGCAATTCCTCTAAATTCAGCCTCGGCACTAGACAGTGCTACTACCTTCTGCTTTTTACTTCTCCAGGTAACAAGATTTCCTCCCACGAGGGTAAAATAACCTGATGTTGATCTTCGGTTCCCTTTATCCCCTGCCCAATCTGCATCGGTATATGCTTGGATTTCTAAGTGTTGGTTTGGTTTGAAGATGACCCCATGACCAACAGTTCCTTTGAGGTACCTGATAATCCTCCACACTGCATCCATATGTGTTACTTGTGGTTGATGCATAAATCGGCTGACAACCCCTACTGCATAGGCTATGTCGGGCCTCGTGTGTGAGAGGTATATTAGTTTCCCTACTAGCTTTTGGTATCTTTCTCTATTGGCTGCCTCTGCTCCCTCTATCATGTGAAGTTTATGATTCATGATCATTGGAGTTTCTGCTGGTTTGCAGTCCAGCATTCCAGTTTCCGCTAGAAGATCTAACACGTACTTCTTTTGACATATGAAGATACCCCTTTTTGACCTTAGTACTTCAATGCCAAGGAAGTACTTAAGTCTCCCCAAATCCTTCATTTCAAACTCTGAGAACAGATTTTTTCGTAGTTTTGTGATTTCTTCAACATCGTCTCCGGTGATAATCATATCATCAACATATATGATGAGACAAGTAACAAGTTTGTTTCTTCTTTTGAGAAATAAGGTGTGATCAGAGTTGCTTTGTTTGAACCCATATTTTCTCATTGCTACGGTGAACCTTCCAAACCATGCCCGAGGAGATTGTTTGAGACCATAGAGAGATTTCTTTAGCTTACAAACTTCCTTTGCCTTGAATTCTTTTGTAAATCCGGGTGGGGCTTCCATGTAGACTTCTTCCTTTAGTTCCCCATGTAAAAAAGCATTTGTCACGTCGAATTGATGAAGTGGCCAATCTTTATTAGCGGCTATTGAAAACAGGACTCTAATTGTGTCAATTTTGGCAACTGGAGAGAAAGTCTCTGAATAGTCAGTCCCATATGTCTGGGTGTATCCTTTTGCAACCAAGCGAGCTTTATACCGTTCGATGGTTCCATCAGGTTTGTGTTTAATTGAGAAGACCCAACGACACCCTACAGGCTTCTTTCCTGATGGAATGGTGCACCTTTCCCACGTATCGTTCTTCATTAATGCGCCCATTTCCAAATTCATTGCATCTCTCCAGTTCTTTGACTTCAAGGCTTGTTCGACACTGCTAGGGATATCTTCAGTATATAATGCTGACTCGTAGGCTTTGGCATCTCTAGTTAAATTGCTTTTGGCTAGATTAGCCATAGGGAACTTGGAACTTCTGGATTGCCGTTCAGGTGTATATCGTTTCGGAGGAACACCCCTGTTGACTCTTGGTGGTAGGGTATATCGTTCAGTAGTGTCTTCTTGTGTCTGATCCTCGTGTGACTCTTGTGGTTCAACTGGATCTATTTCTATTTCATTCACAAGTTCATGGGTTTCATTAGTTTGAACAGACTCATGGGTTTGAGAAGTACTTACCTCAGATATCAGATCAGGAGGAGTTGGTTCTGTAGCACTGCTAGGTACGGATTGTTGTGGACTTAGTGACTCATTGTGACAAATATCTTCTCCTAATTGTATGCTCCTAAGCCAACTCAGTGTGTCACTTATCTCTCTCTCCCCCTCACCACTGTGTTGGGTTTTGTAGAAGAACTCAGTTTCAAGGAAGTCACAATTCATGGTAGTGTATATGTGACGCTTTCGAGGATTGTAACAACGATACCCCTTTTGATTGATCCCATACCCTACAAATACACATTTTTCTGCACATGGATCTAGTTTGGTTCTATCGGTTTTGGGTATGTGGACAAAAACAGAACATCCGAAGATTCGTGGTTGGAGAGTAAGAACTGGAGGAATTTTAGTGAATTCGGATAGTGCTTGTAGTGGGGTTTTTAGGTTAAGAGCTTTGGTTGGTAACCTATTGATAAGATAGGTAGCAGTTGCAAGGGCTTCGGGCCAGAAAAACTTAGGGACTTGAGATTCAATTAGGAGGGCACGAGTTATTTCTAGAAGAATACGATTCTTCCGTTCTACGGTTCCATTCTGTTCAGGGGTGTGAGGACATGACGTTTGGTGGATTATACCCTTGGTTTGGCAGAATTGTTTCATTTGAGTATTCACAAATTCACCCCCATTATCTGATCTGAGGGTTTGAATACTAGTTTGAAATTGTGTTTCGATCATTGTATAAAACATGGTGAATTTATCAACTACTTCAGATTTGTGTTTCAAGAAGTAGATCCATGTCATACGTGTGCAATCATCAACAAACAATAAGAAGAAACGAAAGTTTTGCCCCCCAATGACCTCTGCGGTTCCCCATACATCTGAGTGAATTAATGAAAACGGTGTGTCAACCCGAGTATTATTTGGTTTAAAAGAGTGTCTATGGCTTTTGGCCAACACACACGTTTCACATTCCAACCTTTTATTTGAAGGAAAAAGTTTGGGAAATAGTAAATGTAGGTAACCGATAGATGGATGTCCTAGCCTTCTGTGCCAAAGCCAAGCTTCCCTGTTTGCAGTTCCATGAGCAAGCATAGTAGTACCTTCCTGAGTCACTTCGTCCACATAGTACAAACCTTCACGTTCAGTGCCACGCCCAATGATCACTCCCGTCTGGATATCCTGTAGAATACAAAAATTCGGATGCATTAAGACACTGCAATTTAATTCCTTTGTTACATGACTGATAGATAATAATTTATGTGATAGAGAGGGGACATAGAGGCAATTCGAGAGTTTAAGTGTTGGTGTTATCTCAACACTTCCTCCTCCTTCTACGACCATTATTCCTCCATTTGCCGTTTGAATCCGTTTTTTGCATGGTGTAGATGCCGATGCAATATCCGATGGATCAAACGTCATGGTATCTGTTGCCCCGCAGTCAAGTATCCACGAATTTTCTTGTTTTTTATCGTGAGTGTTGACTATATTTGCAAACCCACCCTTTGTGTACCAAGACTTAACTTTAGGGCCTTTTTTAAAACTTTCAGAATTTGGGGGGTGTGTAGGTAAATTATGAAAGTTGGTACGTTTAAAGGAAATAGGGTTTGGGAAGAAACCCTCAACCCAGTTTATTCCTTTTTTACGGTTCAGCGCCGCTGGACTTTTCTTCTCAAATATAACGGCCGCCGGTGTACCTCTAGCAACATCGTCGTGTGTCGTCGCTAAGTCATCATTATTCGTGAGTTTCTGGCCTTCATCGCCGCTGCTCGTTGATGTTTTCATCGAAGGCGCTCTTGTTCCGGTGACGATAGCCGAGGTAGCGTTTCTCGTTTCGCCGGAGACGTTTCTTGTTTCGCCGGAGACATCCCTCGTTTCAGACGCCGTTGTGACGTCAGCTGTATTTGGTTCCACGGCGGCAGGCACTGTTGCTACAACTCGTTTTTTCGGCGTCATTCTTGATTTCTGATCGTGGATATATTGGTCCTAGAACCAAAGACACCGCTCTGATGCCATGTTAAAGAATGATATTAAGAGATAGAGGTAATGGTTTGAAATGAATTGTTTGATACATTTGAGAGAACCAATTACACAGAATAAATAGTGAAAACTATTGGTAAAACAGGAAACATGGCAGCTATGAAATAGGCTGTAAATTAGTTGTACTCTTGCTGTCATTTACTCTTAGTTTGGAAGGGAGATGAAGATGATAAATTGGTCGTAAATTTCGTCAATCCCAGCTATCCTTTCTAACACCAATATCCGATCAAAAGGTGATAAGCTGACTCCTCCGATTCACCACCACACAACGGGCAAGACAAATCCTTCAAAGGAACATTTCTCGCAGCGAGCGTAACGCGCGTAGCAATTCTATCTTGAAAAGCCCGCCAGAAAAAAATGTTTACTTTACAAGGGACTAAACGATTCCACGGCATCACCAACCTAGACAGAGAGGGAAGGATAGAACACAAAATACATTTGATAGAAGCCACCGAAAATTCCCCCGTCGGGCCACCCTTCCATCGCACCACATTATTTTCCACAACCAAGAGCCCACTCAAATCCACTGATTCACCAACCTTTTCCATCACCTTAATTATGTTAACCCAGGTACATCCCAACGACTTTTTACAAGGAATTAGAGCTTGTCCTCTAAGCTTTTGATGCAAGCCTGAAATAACCAGACACCAAAGAGCATTAGGCTGCTTTAAAAATCTCTAAACTCATTTCAGTTTTTCTCCCCCTAAACGATAAACAAAATGTAAAGAAAGAAAATTGATCAATCAACACTAATACCTTTCAGTTTTATCTTTGTTGAAAAAAAATAGTTTGAAATTTTGAATCTTTGAAATTTAAATTAAGCATAAAACTACACCATCAGCAACTGTCTGAAGCTTGAAATTCATAATCACCGAGAGGTTTTCTTAAGGAAACCTGCATGCACACTGGACAAACTGATTAGTTTACAAAGGAACCGAAGCACACAGCTTCAGGTCGTGTAGTGTCATTAGAAAAGTCATTAGCATATTTGCAAACCATCTTAGGTCGCCACTACAAATTTTTGGTTTTTCAGATTTTACTGAGTCATCATCAGTCGGTGAACCACCCACACTGGAATCATATTTAACAAATTGTTTCTTTTGAGATTTAAAGTGTGATGATGTTGACTCAGTAAAAACTCTGCCATTTGAATCTATGAATTTGACAGTTTTACCAACATATGGTTTCGTTCCAAAACCACTTGTAACAGTTTCAGGACAATCCATAGCAAGATGTCATTTCTTTCGACATTGATAGCATAAATGATTTGCTATCTTCGTTTGTTGTCTGGATCCCTGCATGTTAACACAAACACCATCTGATTCAAAGTAATCATAAAAATCATCATAAACCTGGAATCGATGATCATGCACCTATTTTGATGTTGGGCTTCTCGGAGTGCAGTTTGAACCATATGAAGAATATATTGGAGATTTGTGACCAACTTGAGATGAATTGAAGGAATTATTCTTGGTCTTCTCACCATTCTTCGTCACAAACACTTCAGCTATCTTCTGAGCATTAACACAATGTAGCGGAAATTCTTTATCAGAAAATATGAACTCCGGACCCTTAAGCTTATAGAATCGTTCAGGTTGAACTTTTGCTGCATTGAACACTTCCTTCTTCACTTGCTTCAAATTGACTTTCTTCAATTTGTGTTGTTTATGTTTCTTACCATTACCAACTCCAGAAACCTTCAGTTTTTGTTCATCAAATTCAGAACCTTCTTTTTCATAACCCAGACCACTCTGATTTTTATTTGACTTGGAACCTTGCTTTCCATGACCTTTCACGGCTAATCTAAAAAACTCAGCTTTCACATCTTTGATTGGCTTCTGCTCATAAAATATTGTCTCATCAATATCAGTATGAGTAAAAATATTTTCATGTGATAAACCTGAATTTTCTTGCTCTGACGAAAAAGAACCAGAAGTAAACTTTATTAGATAGAAAAGCTTAGGAGTTGTCAGGCTTTCGTTGACGAAGAGGGTTGCATTCAACATCTAATGAAACGACAACGTCCGGTTTGGTGAAAGCTTTGTCTAATATGTATAAAAACCCTCGGCGTTGAACAAAGTGTTCTTGATTCGTCAGTTAGCAAATGCTAAGATGAATGAGGGTGTCTCGGTTACGACTCACATCAACGAACTTAATTCGATTTTAACTCGGTTAAAATCAGTCGGAATTAAATTTGATGACGAGATTCAGGCGTTGTTCCTTCTATCTTCTCTGCCATACAGTTGGTCGGGTAAAGTGACAACCTTTAGCAGTGCATCGGGTACTACTAAGTTTACAATTGAAGGTATTCGTGACCTGATCGTGGGCGAAGACATTCGACGCAAAAATCCTGGGGGTTCTTCGGGGTCAGATTCACATTTGCATACTGGGGGCAGAGGGATAGGTAAGTCTAGAGGGATAACCAAAGTAGAGGTAAAAGTTGGTCCAAGCATCAGAAAGAGGTTACGTGCTGGGGTTGCAAGCATGCAAGACACTTTAGAAGTCAGTGTCCGAAGGAAACTAACTTTGCTGGCGATTCTACGGATGATGATGTACTCTTATGTAGTGTAGAGGGGCAATCTTAATTTTTGGTTATGGATTCTAGTGCATCGTTCACGCAACGCATATCATGGACAAATTGAAGAATCTAAAAGTTATTGACTTTAGGAAGGTACGACTAGTGAACAATGACATACTTGACATAACGGGTATGAGTGACATTGACTTGAAGACTTCGGTCAGGGTATGAGTGACATTGACTTTAAGACTTCAGTCGGTTCCACGTGGATTTTGAAAGATGTGAGGGTTATTCTAGGTTTTGAAGAAAGAGTTGATTTTTGTCGGACAATTGGATGACCAGGGTCATAGTGTTAATTTCGATGGTGGACAGTGGAAGGTAGTCAATGGGAACCTGGTAGTTGTTCGTGGGGAGAAGACAGGTTTTTTGCACATGGTCGACATACCACCGGAGGGAGATTGGCTAGTTTCGGTAAACAACCTGAAAGTCCAGTTTCACGAAGTCTTATGAACAGAAGATGGTGACCTTTACAAGTGGGAAGCCTAAATTTCAAGTGAAGACTCAAGCTGAACGTGCGAGGAAAGGTATAGTCAGGGGATCTTGTGATAAGGGGAGCACTAGGGGTGTTTTAGTTGTAGTTCCGAGAACACAGTGGGTCGTAAAAACCAGTGCTCCTGTGGTGAAAGTCTCTTCATGACGGAGAGTGAAAATATATTTGAGTTCGTCTCAATGTCCAGTAGTGTAGGTGATCAATACACAGGAAGCCAAAAGAGACAGAGAATGGATCAGCGGCGACTGATATTGACCGGTCTGACATGTTGGAGCTTCAACAAGCCTTCAGGTTATCTGATGCGAAGGCTGAAGCAGCTAGTGATGAAAGAAAGGCGGTTACAGATTTACATGTTGCTAGTTGGCAGAGTTGAAGATTGTCAACGCTACCAAGTGGGAGATTGTTGAGCTATGTGATGGCTTACCCAATAGGTTTGAGCCCAATCCATTAAGCTTAGTAGTGTTGCCCTAATTACTATTTATAAATACCCATGTAAATGCAACTTGAAGCCTTGAGCACAAATGAGATAGAATATCACTAGTTATTGCCCCTAGACGTATGTCACGTTGATCGAACCATGTAAATCTGTGTGTTTTCTCTTGTGGCTTCTAAGTGTGTGTGTGTGTGTGATAGTGTCTTGTGTGTGTGATTTGCAGTCCGTAGAGACCCGGTTGTCCCTAACAAAAATAGCACGTTAGGGTGTCACATGGATGGAATGATCCCTGTAACCACACTCCAGTGTGAGAATAAGTATGTCTATAGAGATTGAGAAGATGAAGTACAAAGTAAAAAACTAGTATGAGAGCTAAGAGATATAAAGTACATCATGTGTATTTTTATTCATAGATTTGAAGATTAGAGTTCCATCACTTGATGTGTGACGTCAGACGCCTGGACCTTCTAGAAGGATTCATGCTCCTCTCATGATGCATTCTTATTGGCATATGAAACATCTTCATCCATGGCGTGCCACGTAAGATAATCGTTTATTTGCTTGGCGGGTCACGTGTATGACCCATCTGCGACCCATTTAAGTACTTATTCAGATCTATCATCTTCGTCATCTTACCCTTAACTAGGCTACAAGGATGAACAAGGTACAATTGGGTGTCGAATTAACTAAATAATCAATCGCATACAAATAGTTGCTCACATCCACTTGATGCTTACAACTTTAAAATGTTTAAAATAATATCATTTATTAGTAAACTTGCGTTACCACTTGTTAAACTCATTGATGATAGAGACATTCAATCGGTTACTTAACAAACAATTTGCACCTTCTACGTAATTCTCACTATATATATATACTTTTAACCAAATGCTTATTTACAATATCAAGTTTGTTATGAGCTCACATCAAAATTTTCACCCTTAATCATAAGGCATCAGGCTAGTTAATCAGCAAATGTGCATTTCAATCCAACCCAAACATATACTTATATGTTATCCCACATGTCTTCCCGGTCTATTTTTCATCTCTAACTAATGGGTTTAGTTTGCATGCTCGCCGGCTAAAGGACTGCTTTCTGTCAAGTTTGGATTATGGCTTCTTGTTGAGCGGTGATGACGTGGGTCCGGTCCGGCCTTATATCGGATGCTGCTCCTTATCAGGTCGAACCAAAAGCCCACTATAGCAACATACAGCGCACATGAGTTGGCCGCACGGCCTACACGAACAATGGTGACAGGCAATGATTGGCACATCATAAGCCAATCATGCGCCGCTTTGCCCAAAATGAGACTGTAGGCTACGCACCTACTACGCCCGCCCATACCGTTAGCCGCCAGGAGCATTAATGACGCATCAGACAAAGGTAAGCCACTATAAATACCCCCCAACCACTTGGGGGGAATGACACTTAATCCCTCCGGACTACAACTAGCTCCGACACTAAACATCTCCCCTGACCGTACGGCAGAGAAGATATTCCCCCTTCCCCACACTCACATCCTATATGCACGAGGGTAGACCTGGGATGGCAATGATGCACCCGTCAGTCCCAGTCTGAGCCGGAGGACAATCTCCTTCCCACGTTCTAACTCTTCCTTCGTGTCAGGTACCGCAGACTAACTCGCAGAAGCAATCAAGGTGCTCCGAGCCGGAGCAGCTTACCTCTCCAACTATCCAGAAGCAATCCGTCTTAACCGGACCGGTTCATCCTGATAACCCGTCCGGCCGGGACTACCGTTTCTACATTGGCGGTCAAAGCCACCGCTACAACAAGGGTGGGGGTCAAGGAGCAGCACCCCTGGAATGATAATTGAAGTTAAAGAGAAGGCCCATATGGATATTATAACTTGCACTCCAAAGATACCACCACTAATCTGAACATCTGACCTGATCTTGTAAAAAATATATATATATATATATAGATTGTGTTAATTCTTTTCTTCTCTGAGATGCTTGCAACACAAACTGCATCCAACTAAACTACCATACAAGTTCATTATGTTTTGGTAACTCTTAGAACTTCTTACATAAAACTCACATGATCACAAAAATACCCTGCTAATATATGAGATTGGGTAAAATAGCTTAGCTTGTATAGTAAGATAAAAAAGCATAAATAAAGTAAGTTGCCACACACGATCTGACATAAACAACAATAATCAATTAATTTCCTTTAGTGGTGACTTTTGACAGTAACAGAAGCACATTACTGTATCTCTTGCAATATATTAAACCAAAAAGAAGCTAACACTATCATCTGCATCATCTTTTTGTATCCTTTGACCAGACACATTTTCACAACATAACACATGTAAACCTGATTGAGCATGGCAAACTAGGTACACAAAGCTCTACATGCGCAAATATTGAGGGTATTGGGCTACTTGGATCTCATATACACACTCTTACCCTGCAATTTTGGAGGAGATTGTTTACAAGACTCAAGTTTGTGAATACCAAATCTCGAACCTGTGAGGTCTAGAACACATGACAACATCCTTACTATTGAGTTGGTCAAAAATGGAATTTGAAAAGATCAGAACTGAAATCTGTCAAGGTATTTAGAATTGAAATCTGCTTAAGAAGATGAGATGCATGATTATTCGGTGAAACGATATTTTTTTCAATAGCATCCTTCCGAGTGACCAATTCTCACTATGACATGATTTCAACAATCCCTAGTTATTTGACACTTCATGTTCAACTCAAAAACCTCCATAAGTGAAAACCCGCACCCACCCAACAGAGGTGGTAAGACTAGAACCAACGACCTCTTCTGAAAGAAGCCACCGAACTACCACTAAACCAAATACCCATTGCCCTATGTGGAAAAAATGACCTATCAACACATTACCAAGAAGCAAATTAATCAATGAGGCATGAGTTCTTTAATTCCCAATTATTGCTCTAATGTTCAACCACAAACCAATTTAAAATAGTAATCAAATAGCTTAATTACCATTAGTAACGTATTTAGGGCAAATCTATCTCAAAATTAAAAGAAGTCAGCAACAAGGGGGAAATCAAATAAACAGTAAATGACTTTATTTATTGTGTTCTGAGCCCTAATTGACACGATTTTCACATAATCCCCTAACTAGAGAACCAGAAATCAGATAGCGATATGATCGATGCGAATGAATCTACAGAAAATTGTTCTTTTCTTATACAGATTGATTGACAGAACCCGCAACATAAACTAATAAGCAAACAGAAATCGATACTATAAAACATCAATGGCGTTCACAGAAGCATCTGAAGCCAGGCTGTTAGTGCCAGGATTCATATAGCAACTAGATCTAACAGCCATCAGCTTCTTCCGTTGCAAACAACGAGGCGCATAAAATCTCGCGGAGAGAAACGGTAATTCGCCGTCGACGGTTGCTAAAGCTCCGGCGGCTTCCGGTTGCTGCTGCTGGATGTTGAAAGAGCGAGAAGGTGAAGATGTAGGTGACGACGGGATAGCGCGATGGAGATAGATCTGAGAGTCGGGCGATCGGAGATGAGATCTGGCGTTGATTTTGGAATCACGGAGTTGAGCGAGGGCGCCGGGCTTTAGGAAGCGGAGGTAGCTGGATTCGGACTTCATGGCAGAGGATTGCTTTCTGATGCGGCGGTTCATGGCGGCCGGAGAGGATGAGATTGGAGATGGAAGAATCGGTGGTTAGAGAGAGAGAGAGGGAGAGAGAGGGGGGATGTGAAAAAATGGGAGCGAGAGGCGGGATTTTAAGGAGAGAAGGGGCGGGAAATGGAGGGAATACAGGGAAACTGGTGGAAATGAAATAAAACAAAAAAGATTTTTGGTGTTTGGTACACTATGAGTCTATGACTATATAGTTATATACTTATATAGGCCCCTGAACTATTTTCTTGGTACAAGAAGAGTCCTGGCATTTTTCCTCCACTTCAAAGTCACCCATGTGATCCAACCCACTAATTAGGGTGTTTTAAGAAAACAGAAAACCAATCATACACGTTACTGAACCTTTTTTTATAACGTTTAATCGAAGCTATTTATACCAGTCGAGTCTATTCTTAAAAAAATTATCTTTGTAAATGGTTGGATGAAAAACCTGCCAGTCTCAGAGATTGAACTCATGACCTTTCAGTCTTGATCTTTCTCCTCATCACCAATACAGTTTAGCCAAATAACCGATGGTTATACCCGTAACTAAATACTAAACATAACTATGAATTTGGATTTTATTCGGTTATTAATTGTACTTGAGTTTTAAATTCGGATAAGGTTTTTTTTTCTAAATCGTTTTTTCGGTTATTCGATGTATCGAGTAACTTTGAAGTTTGAACTTTCAAGTTTTTATATTTATGTTTAAGGCTATTCTCTGGATTCGTCTCTTCTATTACGATTGTCAACTTTTGGTCTCAACCTTGTATCTGAAGAAAACAATGGTGCAGGAACGGAATTATAATCTTTTTTAAGAGGTAGGCGGGTAGCACAAAATCTTTTGGCAGGGCGGCAACCCTTAGCGGGGGTCGAATCAGAAATTAATTAACGAAAATTAATCAAATTGTTTGATGAAAAAACGCATTAGAAATTAATTTAGCCGAAAATTGACTTTTATTTTCTTCAAACTTATTCTTGTTTTATAAGCACCAAAAAAAATTTCTTATTTTACTATAGCACCGTAGCTAAGGGAAAGCAAAAGAAAAAGAAAAAGAAAAGAGGCAAGATGATAAATAAGTGTGAGTGAGGTTATTATAAAAAGTTACATTAGGATAAAAGGCTAAGAAGTCATTTTAGCCATTTGATCTTCAATTAGATTAAGATCAATTGTTCAAAGTTTTTTCTTTGTAGAATTAAAGACAAAAAAAAAGATGGAAGAGTATTTATGACTTTTTATCAAGTTCCCATCATATTTTAAACCTTCGTAACTTTTACATATTATTTTGTAAAAAAATACATCATAAAAACAATTTTTTTTATATTTAAAATGCGTACAGTGTTGTTATATATATATATAAAAAATGCTCTTTCGATTTGACACAATGATATGAACATGTCCAGATCATTGTGTCAAAATGTTCAGATCATTGTGTCATATTGTGTCAAAAAAAATATTTAGATCATTGTGTCAAATACTCGTCATTATGTCATGTTCAGATCACTGTGTCAAATGAACATCATTATGTCAAAATGTTCAGATCATTGTGTCATATTGTGTCACTAATGTTAAGATCATCGTCAAAAGTTCGTATCATTGTGTCAAATCGAAAAACATTTTTATGGTGTGATTTAAAGAAAATGTCGTATGTAAAAGTTATGAATGTTTAAAAAGAATAGGGGGACTTAATAAAAAGTCAACAAAAATGGCTAAGACCAAATTGTCTCTTCTCCCTTTTTAATTAGATTAAAGATCCAACGGCTAAAATAACTTATTAGCCTTCTTACCAAAACCAAATTTCTTATTTGAACCTCTCTCACTTGAAGTCACTAACATAACCGATTAGTAAACCACAATCTAAAACTAAGACATCATCAATGGTTCATCTCACCCAAGTGAATCAAGAGAATTAACCCAGATGCCCAAGCATAATAACAAACACAACAAAAGTCAAATCTCGATATCATCATGTCATTATAAGAGAATTACAACAATTTTGTTTTTTGTTTTTTGTGGGTGTTTATGGCACCCGAATTGAGAGAACAAGAGTAAAACTACATCTAAAAACGTAAATATGGACATATGGTGTGTGGTGTGTGAAAGAGTGGACACTTCTTCAATGATTTGAGTCTTCTATTTATAGGTTAAAAAAAGGCTAAGACATGGTCATGCTTGACCAAGGACCTTTTGTCTTCAAGCGCAATGGAGCACGAGGTCGTGCCTGGTGGAGTATGATCCGTGCTTGGCTTTTGAGCAATTAAGCTCATTAAATTAAAGAAAAAGTCAATATTAAAAGTAAAATGATACACAAAACATGTGCAATTTGAAGCGTATTATAGTGACGATATTAGGCGGTTATAATGATGGTGGCTGTGATGTATGACTATGGGAAAAGGAAAGAAAGGAGGATTAAGGGTTAGGATTATTTGTTGTTTTCTCTGATAAAAGTGGTAAAATGATCATTTAAACTCATTTTAACACTATGCTAACAATAATACATCAGCCGCACCCTGCAGCCCTGATGAGGTGGACTATGCTATAGCAATAGTAGTGGCGGTGGCTAAGACAAGCAACAATAATAGTAGACATAGTAGGAGTAGTATAGATACGAAAAACTTAGCGTATGAGTAGCATTTGCACTATAACAATGGTAAATAAAGTTTTTTTTTTAAACAAAATGTTATCGGTTAAAATACTACAAAGTACATATGTAATGAATCTATTATATTCATGCCATGTCGTCATGTTTCATGTCAATAATCTTTAAAATAACCGAAACCGTAGTTAAGGACATCATAGCAAGAAATTTAAAGCTTTAGCATATACACGTAAGAATTCATAGATTGACCGCTTCTTATTACAACATCTTGAGTACTAAATTTTGAAAGCCGGCTGACCACTTCCATATATTAAAGTTGTCACAATATATACTGGTTCAATTCCATTGATATAAATATTGCAGGATAGACACCAACGTTGGACGGCATGCAATCATTCAAAATAATGATATTCAATAAATAGGCAAAAGGACACTGAAAAAAATACAATAAACAAAAAAATTTCAAGAACCATCTGTCTATATATATAGACGTAGACATAATCACACAAACAACTTATAAATTCTAAACTGTGTGTTCCTATCTCTAGAGGTTACAAGATCGAGATGTCGAACAAACTCATGATATTGAGCTTTGTAGCTCTTACTTTTGGCTCACTTGCCTTAGCCTACGAGCCTAAACCCCTCCAAGATTTTTGTGTCGCTGATCCCAACACCTCAGGTATTCTATTAGCTTTTAAATTTCTTGTATACAAGCACCACGTATAACTTGTTATCTGTTTGTCTTCTATTTTTATTTAAAAAAAGTTAGCAATATCATATACTTGATGTGCAGTGAAAGTGAATGGTCTTGTTTGCAAGAACCCGATGCAAGTTCAAGCAAATGATTTCTTCTTCAGTGGGCTACACCTCAGGGGTAACACATCAAACCCTGCGGGATCAAAGGTTACACCAGTTTTCGCAACTCAGTTACCTGGGCTCAACACTTTAGGCATCTCAATGGTTCGTATTGACTATGCACCGTGGGGACTCAATCCACCCCACACTCACCCAAGAGCCACTGAGATCCTTACGGTTATTGAAGGAACACTACAAGTTGGGTTTGTCACTTCTAACCCCGATAACCGATTTATCACCAAGGTGCTGCAAAAGGGTGATGTTTTCGTGTTTCCTGTGGGACTTGTCCATTTCCAACGCAGTATTGGGAATGGGTACGCGGTGGCTATTGCCGCGTTGAGCAGTCAAAACCCGGGTGCGATAACAATAGGAAATGCTGTTTTTGGTGCAAATCCTCCGATTCCGGGGGATATTTTGGCCAAGGCATTTCAAGTGGAGAAAAGCGTGGTGGATCAACTACAATCAAAATTCTAGATTGAAAAAAGAGGCTGATGGGTGTATGGTCGTGTGATTGTTTTGCTTCTTTTATTGGCGTGTTCTAAAGCTTCCATTTTGAATTATTTGCGTGTGTATTTTTCTTTGTAAACTTCTAATTCTTTGGTTTTGAATGAAAAATTGGTTTACTGGACCAAAACACCGTGGCTTAATTACATTTTAAATTGTAGTATGCAACTATGCATCGACAATATTATAGAGGGGGATCTCATTATATAACGTGAGAGTAGAATTGGTATATCCTATATAATTGTTAGACTTTTTTCAAATTTTCTTAATTTTTTTAAACAATTATAACTTTTTTATATGATATTATTTCTTAAAAAAAATACATCATGAAATCGAGTCATTTTATTGTTTTTAATTCAAGTATATTATTGCTATACTTATTTTTTTTAAAGTTTTTCTATGTGCTCTCGTATAACTTACGTGATTATGAAATATAGTTTGCGTAATTATGAATATAGTTTGCGTGATTATTAAATATAGCTTGCGTGATTATTAAATGTGGTTTGCGTGATTATCAATATAACTTGCGTGATTATTATTAAACGCGCGCGGACAATTTTACCATTACTTCGTACATTCACAGGAAAAAATCATTTGTACTATAACCCCCCCCCCCCCCCTCCATATATATATATATGGGATGGATCATGTAAAAACTATATATTTTTACGAAAATCTTAAAACCAATACTAAAAGCTTTATAATTTCTTCATAAGATGATTTTAAAAAAAAATTACATAAAAAATCTTAGAATTAATGATGTGCTTTGTACTCCTGGATGCGTTATAATACTTATCATATGTATCAAATCATCCAGGCTTCTTGTTTTTGGACATTTTGAGATATGCAATTTAAGTGAAACGGTTTTGATCTTAGACTAGTTATTTTTAGAAAAGTCAGGTAGATGATTGGCTTTATTTTTGTTGATTCAAACACAATGCTTGCATGATTTGATTTTATTGTTGCGTTACTTTTGTATGTACGTAACCGTATATTTTATGTTTGTAATGTTGTAATAATATAATAAGTTGATAAATTTGTTGATGCGTGATGAATAAATGTATTTTTTGTTTTTCTAAAAAAAGAAAGCTTGTGTGATTAAAAGACATTCTTAGGTTTTTAAGCCGGTTGTTAATTTATGTATATCTTTTGCCCATCATGTAGCAGTAACTTTAGTTGATATAACTTTTCGTTGTGTGATTAACAATACCTCTACATTTTTATGTAATATAACTTGTGTAATTATGTTTTTGGTCTTGTGTAATTGTGAAAGTTTTGATTTTTAATGTTTACTTAGTTAGCTTAATTGATATATTTAAAGGTATTGATGTTTTAATAGCGTAAGTGAGGAATAGTTAAAAATTTACATGAAACTTAAAATATTCTATTAAGAAAGATGAAGATTACAAGATATGAGATGCTACTCATATACTGATTAAAACAGTTTAGCCTGCATCTGTTAGAGATCGGATTTGTCCTGTCTATCATGAACAAAAGGACAAGTTCACGAACAACACTCTTGGGAAAAGACAACAGTTTCTTCATCACCTTGTCCCTTGCTTGCGTGATTGCTTGAAAACTTTTGATTTTTTTTTCAGAACATCTATGAGCATCATTTCTTTGTTGAATTCCAACATGATCTCCCTGGTTAACTTTTGTTTGAGTGATATATATGCATTTGTGGGTGTGGATGATGATGACGCAATTTTGACAACTGATGATTTTTTTGACTGGTTATTAACGTGATTTGCAGACAGTTGAAGAAGCTATGCAGCGTGATTTGTAAAACGCAATCGAATGTCTATACTTATAGGGATGATCAGGGGCGGAACTAGAAAAGTTTTTGAGGGGGTCCAAATTTTTTTTACGGAGTAATTAGTTTTAAATTTTTTAGTTTCATATAAACCTACATAAAGAAATTTGGTCTATTACTTACTAAATAGTGTTTAATGCAGGCGCGCTTTGCGGCACGACATTGCGAGTAAAGAAAAAAAAGTAACCAATTAAAAAAATGTACATGATTTGATAAAAAAAATTCTATACCGTAACATTGACAACGATATACTAGTAAAAAATAATAGTAAATGACTAGAAATGAATAGAAAATAAAAAGTAACGCGAGAAAAAAAAATAATATGACAAAATGTTTGCCTATTAAAAAAAATATATTTTTATATAATGTAATATTCGATTATAAAAGAGGTTTAGGATGAATGTATTTAAAAAGAATGTGTCTATAATGAAAGTAAATAAAAAAGAGGTGGTACCCTCATGACCTCATTTATTCTCCTCATTTATAGCACTAAAATAAATAAAGAAAGCTAAGAAAAAAATAGGAATATTGGGTTTAAATAATACCAATTAAGAGGTATTGGTAAATAATAATACGAAATCACGAATTTCATTACAATAATACCAATTCGACAAGTGGGTGCAAAAACTAGTATGCCGTTAAAAATTTTCAAACGGTGTTAGTCTCAGGGTTACTTTTATCATTTCTAAAATTGGAGGGACTATTTTGGAAATATCAATAAACTTAATAAAAAAAAACAAAAAAAAAAAAGAAGGAGAAGGACCACCGGCGCTCCTCCTCTTTCCCGTGAACCACCACCGGCGCTCCTCTTTCCCGTGAACCACCACCGGCGCTCCTCCTCCCCACCACCAGCGCTCCTCCTCCCCACACTTCCCTTTCCCTTTCCTCCTCACCATAACGACCAAATCGAGCACAGTGCACCTCTCCGCCGCCGGTTACCCCTACTGGTTACCCCTGCTCCGACGAAACCCTTTCCGCCGCCCCTGCTCCTCTTTCCCGTCGCCGGTTACCCCTGCTCCGACGAAACCCTTTCCGCCGCCCCTGCTCCTCTTTCCCGTCGCCGGTTACCCCTGCTCCGACCAAGCCCTTTCCGCCGCCCCTCCTCTTTCCCGCTGCTCCTCTTTCCCGTCCGACCATCGCCGGAACCTTAGCCGGAAACCTAGCCGGAAACGTCGACCTCCTTCTCCTTCTTTTTTTTTTGTTTTTTTTTTATTAAGTTTATTGATATTTCCAAAATAGTCCCTCCAATTTTAGAAATGATAAAAGTAACCCTGAGACTAACACCGTTTGAAAATTTTTAACGGCATACTAGTTTTTGCACCCACTTATCGAATTGGTATTATTGTAATGAAATTCGTGATTTCGTATTATTATTTACCAATGCCTCTTAATTGGTATTAAAAATATTGAGCACAAGATTTGAACTTGCACCCCTTCAAAATCAAACAAGGAATCTTACCACTAGGCTAGTTGCTTGTTTCGTTTCATCTTACAAACTAACTATTTATTAACTCTTCTTCACAAACTTTTCTTTATAAAAAACATTTATATAATTTTCACTTTGTGTACGAGGTTGAGGGGGTCCACGGGGACCCCCTGGCCTAATAAGGGTCCGCCCCTAGGGATGATGAGTATTCGATGTATTAAAGGCAACCACTCACTTTTTATTGATTGCGTGGTTAATGTTGGACGATTGGGAGGGTGAAATTTATTAACTTTTGGTGCGCGCATTTCATTTTTAATATGTTCAAATCTTGTAAAACATAAATTTGCGTATATGTATACGTGATTAGGTGTATTTCCGGGTGCTTTTGTGTATAAATATGTATTTTTTCCGTCTATTGGCTTTGCCTCCACTTTGCATTATATATATTTTTATAGCTCATGCATTTTAGACGCAGACGCTACCTTCCTACTTCTTTTTTCAGTAACTATCACCGTTCAAATTTTTAAAAATGGCCTCTTCTTACAAGACTAAAGATTCTTCAAAAGTGATCAAGGTCCTTTGGCATGATGATCGAGCTCACCACAAACAGCATTCAAAGAGCCACACTGGGATGCTGAAGGAACTTGTTGACCATTCCTCATCTGTCATGCAAAGTGCTGCCACCGAATACATTACGTACTAATCAGCTTCAGGTGAAGGAGGAGATCCATTCCCTTTTCGTGGTGTTATGGATAGCACCAACAAGAAGATGAAGGAGAAGAATGCGGCTGTGGAGGAGATTAAGAAGTTCTTGGCATTCTTTGCTAGGGTTTTGATGTTTTCGTTAAGGTTTTATAGTTTTATCTTTGTGAAGCTTTCTTTTTATCCCACTTGACCGGTCATTTTAACATATCTTTCCTAATAGTGTATTATATATATATGATGATATATAATGTCTTCTTTATGGTTTATGTTGATGTTTATTTTGTTTGATGTTTGTTGAAATAGGTGGTGAACATAAAAGGGAAAATGAATTAAAATAATCTCAACTATTGTCTATTGGCCGATAATAATCCTAACTATTTTTTTGTATAAGAACCGTCTTATAAATATACCATATTTTTTCTATGGAAAATTGGATTTTAATAATCCTACCTATCACAAATTGGCGGATAATAATCCCACCTATTTTTTTGGCCACCAACGATCCCACCTTTTTTCCGAGGTATTTTTACTAGACCCTCCGTTAAAAAAACTAACTCCGTTAACGTATGGGACTAAATATGTCATTATCTAAACTTGTTTTACTTAACTAAACTTACAGGGTAAAAAGTGTAATTTACACACACACATTGTGTGAAAGAAAGAAAGAAGAGAGCCTCACGACTCTCCCCTCTCCCTCTCGTCCAGCGACACACGGCGGCGACTGGCCGGCCATGGCGGTCCGACGGCGGCGATCTTGGCCTTCGGCCGCTCTTGCTGTGATGACTGTTCCTTTCTCTCTCCATGTCCGACTCTCTCTCTCTCTCTCTGATGCGTGCAGCAGTAGCAGCGGCGTGCTGCCTCTCTTCCGGTGCGGCGGCGGCCACAACATAGCCCAGCGGCGGCGATGGTGACCTCCCTCAAACCCTCTCGCTACTCTCTCTCCTGTCCGTATCCATCTCCGGCGTAGTAGAAGCGGCGACAGCCGCGATTCGGCAGCCCAGCGGCGGCGCCGCCGCCCTTCTCTTTCCTCTCCGCCCTTCTCTTTCCTCTACGCCGTTCACGGTGTTGGAAGGCCGGCCAAAGCAGCTCCAGCGGCGGCACAGGGTGGTGGTGGTGGTGGTTGCAGAGGGGTGGTGGTTGCGGAGTGGTGGACTGATGGTGGTGACTAGAAGTTCATATATTACCTTTAGGTTTGTGTAAATTACACTTTTTACCCTGTAAGTTTAGTTAAGTTAAACAAGTTTAGATAATGACATATTTAGTCCCCTACGTTAACAGAGTTAGTTTTTTTAACGGAGGGTCTAGTAAAAATACCTCGGAAAAAAGGTGGGATCGTTGGTGGCCAAAAAAATAGGTGGGATTATTATCCGCCAATTTGTGATAGGTAGGATTATTAAAATCCAATTTTCCTTTTTCTAATAATCATTCTGTTAAGTTGGTTAACTCCGTTAGTTTGTGATGATGTGGCGCTGACGTGGCGTTGACGTGGCGTCCTAGTCAGATGCCAAATCAGCACCACGTCATCACAAACTGGTGACTAGGGCGTCACATCATCTGCCACGTCAGCGTCACGTCATCATAAACTAACGGAGTTAACCAACTTAACGGAAAGATTATTAGAAAAAATATGGTATATTTATAAGACTATTCTTGTACAAAAAAATAGTTAGGATTATTATCGGTCAATAGACAATAATTGGGATTATTTAAATACATTTTTCCAACATAAAAAGGGTACTTGAATAAGATATTTTGTTTGTTGAAATAGGTGTTGATGTTTATTTTGTTTGATGTTTGTTAATTTTTAACCATCTCTTAGGATAAAAAAATGCGGTTGTAAATATTTAATTTTCTAGTATATACGGGGCTCACCATTTCTAATTGTAATAAACGAGGAATCAACCGCGCGTTGCCGCGGTTATGTATACGAAGTTTTTCAGATGTATAGAGAATTTAATAGTTGTTGGTGGCTGTACATTTAAAAGTTCATATTACCTTTGTGTGCATCTTCAATAAAATATAAATATCATATACCTGGTGGCTATATGCACATTATTGAGGAGGGCCTCGATTTCGTTAAACAATACAGATGTTGAAATTCTTCTGTATGTTTTTATGTTGTTTTTCATCTACATGAAATCAAAATGTACACTTTGGTGTAACCTTGATACATGTTATAGGAGGTAGAAGTTTATGACCCAGCACTTTTAAAAAATGAAGAATTCTACAGGAGTGTAGGTTTTGAACCTGAATGCCCGGTCAAAAAAAGTAGGTGCACACTATCGGAGCAGATCATTCATCGTTTATACTCTGATAAATACCATATATATGTAGACTATTATCTATAAGTATAGGTTAATACAGGTCATGCAAAAAAATATGGAGATATAGAGACTTGGACACCTATATATCACATAGCAAAATTTTGGTGCATGTATATGTACGTATAGTGCTTAGAGCATTTAGTTGCAGTGTTTACAAAACGTTTGACGACTGATGTCAGTAGCGTCGTCTAAACATGTGGTGGGGTATCATATGAGGAAGGGCCTGAAAATTAATAAGAGCCAGCAGTTTTAGTATCAATGTATTGTTATTTTTTAATATGGTTGTTATGAATAGGGAGGATCCATACCGGTTTCTGTAGGAAGAGATCAAAAGATGCCGGTAACTGTTGCCTGACGCTGTGATTGTCTTGTTGGAGTTGGGGTTTATGGTGGTAGAGAGGCGTCAGTGTCTCTGTGTCCTCTTTCAGAGGGTGGTTGTGTTGTTTGTGACCCTGATGTGTTACCTATGTGTTCAACTCGATTTATGTTGAAACCTGTAACTCCAATTTTTGTATATAACTGAACCTTCAGATGGAGTCGGAATTTTTTTCCCTTTGTTTGTATTATTGCTGCAGGTAAGGTTCTGGAATTGCGGATGGTTTCTGCAGTAATTAACTCAGAACATGGTGAGCCAAGTATAGTCTCGCCAGCGTCATCATAGATGATAGCATTAGCAGATCCTGTAGAGTCTATTAGTATAGCGTTGATGTGGTACCTGAAGTATGAAAAGGTTACGAAAAGTGTTGCAAAAGTGTTGCAGGTGTTGTGTTTATTATTTGTTAAAGAAAAGAATACATGTATTTGCATGCTGCAACCCGCCAGTGAGCGGGACATGTTCAAAACCCATCCCGCCAGTAGGCTGTTAGGAAGCAGGTTCCAATGGTACACTGACTCTTGAACCATCCTTCATATGTTGTAATATCCGAGATGGAAGCGTCACATACAAATGTACGGCCCTGGTAAGATGTATTAGTAATGTATTAGAACTGTGTTTTTATAAAATTTAAATATGGCAAAGGAACATGATGGCTTTTAACTTGATACCTAATTTGTAGAACACTTCAATTGATGTGTTATAGTTAATCCTATCATTAAAATTTGTTATGTATGTGGTAATATTTCCCTTATAATTTCTCTGCTTCACATATCTTTTCATGTGTTGTTCATACTATGTACCTTTTATTTTGGTTGCCTTTACCTATAATCTTCAGGGTCCTGTATAGATATGATTTATGGACATCCCATTTTATGGTTCAACTTATAAGTTTGATAGATTTCATTTAGGTCAATATCATATTTAAGTGTTGAAATTAGCGATCATAGATGATGATAAGATATTTAGTTTCATTGTTATTGATGGAATCCTTCTGCCCACACAGTAGTGGATTTTCTCATTTTTGGTTAAACTTATAAGCATAATGGATCACATTAGTGTTGATAATAATTGGAACAGAGGCAGATTTTTTCATTTACCCACCTGATTGTTATCCATTATTATGTGATTCGTTCAGCTATTAAGGTTTACGCGTATCTATTCTTTGTGGGTAAATGAGGCTTTTCTTCACAAACGATGTGCTTTAGGTTATTGGTTGAATGCCAGGTGAAGAAAAACTTTTAAATGTCATTAAGTACATAGAACTTTTACTTACTCAAATATTAGCCATATATATGAATACTTTACACTTAAAAGACATATATGTGAATACTTTACACTTAAAATTCTGTATCTGCATAAAGAGGTATTGGTATACGTAACTATATTATGCATACTATCAAGGAGATTATCTTCAAAACAAATTTATAGTTTATACTACAGGAAAAAAAAAGGTAAAAGTAGATTAAAAAATTCCCATCCGCCCATTTTTTAATATCAAAATATTGGAACAACTATAACTTATTTTTATAACATTCTACAAACTGGTTTCTAAATGAACTGATTCCAAACTCAGAGTTTATAAATTCTGGGTAACCGCTAGCTAATAAGATTTGAACTCGTTTCATAAATTTAATGAACCCTTTCTTATATTTATGTGTGTTTTGTACTTTCCTTAAGTTCTTTTGCCCCTTATGTTTTTCTATATAAAAATGTCTTTGGTGCTACTTATCTGCCTCACCCATGATATAGATGTACTCATTTATTGGTTTATGACCCTGTGCAAATAGTTGTTAACATCTTTAACCTTACTACCAATAGTTTTGTACCTTACTTTCCAACTTTAAATAGGTTTCATAAATTTTATCAATCCTTTCTTATATTTATGTGTGTGTTTTGTACCTTTCTTAAGCTCTTTTGCCCCTTATGTGCAGTGTAAGAACAATGCAAACCCGCTATGTTTCATTAGAAATAAAAACGCAAACCAATATATACAGCCGGAACATCACATCTTAAAAGGTACATAAGATGAAACCTACACAAATCATAGCATCAAAGGTGATGGTCACACCTAATTTGGAACGGTAATTCCACAATAAGCATCAAAACTGTGATTTACAGATGACAGAATAACAACCACTGCCTCATCCTTAACCATATTTATAATTGAATAACCTAGTGCAGCCAGGTAAAGCTTATTAAACAACTGTTTTCTTAGATGGCCTGTCAGTTTAAAAATCCACTACAAATATAGGTAGGTTTTACTACCACCTTCAAAAAAAAATTAAAATTAAAAGTTCATGGAATATATCTAATGCTATGAGAACAATAGTTGTACATTTTCTTAAACATCAGAACACAAAAAATATGAAATTGTTTTATTTTGCGAATTGGAAACAACATTACAACTGTAGAACCTCAACTTCATAAAGAACATAAGTCTGTTTAGGGTGGTTACCAAAAAATGTGACCCATTAATTTTGTACAGGGAAAAATTAGATCTTAAGTATATGCATTTCCAACGTAAAAGTCAGGCGCTAACCTAACCTAAAACTCTAAGGCTGAAAAATAATTGCGACACCTAATAATACGTCATTATTCAGTATAAGCCTGACATCCCCGCCTACCAAAATTAACACAGATGTATACGGTTAAGTTTCCCTCACCTAAGTATCCTCAGCTCTGGTTCATACGTTTGTAACCGACTCAAGTTCTGTACACAGGCAACGTCTACAATTATTACTAAACCATTACGTTATGCACCTACACTTTTGTTTGTAGATACTTTTGTCCTCTAATAATCACATGAATCTGCAATATATTTTAAAGGAGAACCTGAGCAGTTAAGTTAATAATATAAGATGATATTACAAAAAAATTATAGACTTTATTGCCTAAGACATAATAGTATTTAATTTTAAAGTAACATGAAGTGAAGTTTAGAGATTGAAGGTTCTTATTCGTATCCTAAAGATGAGACCTAACATAAACTACTTTCTTCAAAACTAATTCATCTACCATGACACATCCTAATTCCTAAACCAAAATTTAGACTGTTAACAGTAAAAAATCAGCAGATGTAGTTCAGAGTGACAACCCTCATACCATTCTGATGACCTAAACAATAATGTACAGATCTAATGCTAAAGACTAATCTCTTATGAGACCTCACACTTTAAACCACCAGAGGCCTGAAACTCCTATAAGTCAGCATCTAAAAAAAGGTCTGATTGCAGTTTTAAGAGGAGTAGAGTGACAACCCTCATACCATCCTGATGACCTAAAAAATAGTGGACAAATCTAATGCTAAAAACTAATCTTTTATGAAACCTCATACTTTAAATCACCAAAGGCCTGAAACTCCTATAAGTCAGCATCTAACAAAAGGTCTGATTGCAGTTTTAAGCAGGGCTAAAGTAAAAATCAAGTGATAATAGAGATCTCTCAATTAAATACCCCCTCCCTATCAATTATAAAAGGTTTAATGAAGAAAAACTGAAACAATAATCAACCTTGTTCATACACATAATAAGTAATGATAGTAAGTTAGATCAGCATAGGTTTTGAAGAATAGATTGAGAACCGTACCTCTGTAGGTAGAAGATAACACAACTACAAAATACAATAAAAATCAAGACCAGACATCAACAGATTAAATATGAACAGAAGACTCTGAAAATCAGAAATCATCGGCAAATTTAGCGTTAAAGAAGGAAGAAAAGAAGAAATTTAACATAAATCGCGGTCTGAAAACCTAACCTGAAAGAGCACGGTGAACCTGGAAAACTGAAGCGATGTGAAGGGAGGAATCGTAGAAACTTCTTGACCAGAGACAACAAAACTATAACAATGAAGCTGGTAGACTGATGATGGTGTAAAAGAAGGGGATCGCTGACACGTGGGCTGTACGTGGCGGTAAACATATGAGTCAGCTGAAACTTTAGAGTTTAAAAAAATTAAGCAACTTACCCGACGATGGCAGCTATCGAACCCAGAACCTGCCCTACACATATCCACACCCTAACCGTCCGACCAAATCGTAAATTGTTAATATTTTTCTAAACACAGTATATATATATATAAAATCTTTTGCGGTTCAATAAAGTCAAATAAAGTTGTCTAATGTATTAATATGGTAATATAACAAAATAATTATTATTATGTTAACAATGCCATAAGATTATAAAAATTGGTAAATTTTTTACTCATATATTTTAATGTTATTGGATCATTTCAAAGTCCAAGGCCTCAGACCCAAGTCCTGAAAGTCGCCTTGCAAGTTGAACACTTGCTTCATAGTTTATGATTAATCATACGTTAAAATATAGATTTAATGACACAATAATGGGTTTGTTATCTGATTTGTTAAAATTAACAGCTTTAATTAGCGTGTAACTTTAAAAGTTACATGTGTAACATCTCTAGAATCTTTAAGATCAAACGGTAACTTCCATTATTTCTAAATTCTCATATATATATAGTTAAAAATTTACATAAAAATAAAAAAACAAAACCCCTAATATTCCCATGCATCTCTTTTGTCACCATTTTTCCACTATGTTAATTTGGGTATATATGCAACTTACAAGATTCTAAAAAAGAAAAGTAAAAAGAGTCAACTAACTTGTACGTAGTTGTTGACCAATATTCTTGGACCGTACATACTTGCTAGGAAGGAAGGTGATCCTGATTAAAGAGTGGTTGCCTGTGTGTATAAATAATAGATGCATTTACAACAAGTTAACGAATTAACAATCATTGATCATATCATACATCATATATCATATATGGAGACCCAAAGAAGCAGTAGTACTGGAGATGAGATCAAAGATGCAACTACTACTAGCAGGTTTTTTAGGTTCTCTCCTCTGTCTGTTAACAATAT
Organism: Deinandra increscens subsp. villosa; assembly: GCA_039602395.1. Taxonomy (NCBI): domain Eukaryota; kingdom Viridiplantae; phylum Streptophyta; class Magnoliopsida; order Asterales; family Asteraceae; genus Deinandra; species Deinandra increscens. The sequence continues at coordinate 124,539,603 of JBCNJP010000007.1, forward strand.
TGCGCCACAAGAAACTGCTACTGCCGCCTGCAGCATCAACGATGAACAAGGATCACATGAAATGCCGATACCTGGTACTGGTCCTATGTGGTATCCAATTATGTGTTTTAGTGTCTCTCTTTGGCCATGTGCTCACCAAGCAACTGATCATAGCAACAGCGGTGGAGATGGTGAACAAGGACCAGAAGTGCTAATACCTTGTACCCAATTGTGGTGGAAGAATTGTTGGCCGTATTGAGATGTATGTAATTATGTATCATGCTTGAAATAGTTTCACCTTTCTATTATTTTTATCAAATTTAAACATGTATTGTCAAGTTAAAAGGAACAGTTTAGCCTACATCTGTTGGAGATCGGACTTGTCCTGTCTATCATGAACAAAAGGACAAGTTCACGAACAATACTATTGGGAAAAGACAACATTTCTTCATCACCTTGTCCCTTGCTTGCGTGATTGCTTGAAAACTTTTGATTTTTTTTCCAGAACATCTATGAGCATCATTTCTTTGTTGAATTCAGCATGATCTCCCTGGTTAACTTTTGTTTGAGTGATATATATGCATCTGTGGGTGTGGATGATGATGACGCCATTTTGACAACTAATGATTATTTTGACTGGTTATTAACGTGATTTGCAGACAGTTTAAGAAGCTATGCAGCGTGATTTGTAAAATGCAATCGAATGTCTATACTTATAGGGATGATCAGGGGCGGAACTAGAAAAGTTTTTGAGGGGGTCCACATTTTTTTTACGAAGTAATTAGTTTTAAATGTTTTAGTTTCATATAAACGTACATAAAGAAATTTGGTCTATTACTTACTAAATAGTGTTTAATGCAGGCGCGCTTTGCGGCACGACATTGCGAGTAAAGAAAAAAAAGTAACCAATTAAAAAAATCTACATGATTTGATAAAAAAATTCTATACCGTAACATTGACAACGATATATTAGTAAAAAAATAATAGTAAATGGCTAGAAATGAATAGAAAATAAAAAGTAACGCGAGAAAAAAAAAATATGACAAAATGTTTGCCTTTAAAAAAAATATATATTTTTATATATTGTAATATTCGATTATAAAAGAGGTTTAGGATGAATGTATTTAAAAAGAATGGGTCTATAATGAAAGTAAATAAAAAAGAGGTGGTACCCTCATGAGCGCACAAGATTTGAACTTGCACCCCTTCAAAATCAAACAAGGAATCTTACCACTAGGCTAGTTGCTTGTTTGGTTTCATCTTACAAACTAACTATTTATTAACTCTTCTTCACAAACTTTTCTTTATAAAAAACATTCATATAATTTTCACTTTGTGTAGAAGGTTGAGGGGGTCCACGGGGACCCCCTGGGCCTAATAAGGGTCCGCCCCTGGGGATGATGAGTATTCGATGTATTAAAGGCAACCACCCACTTTTTATTGATTGCGTGGTTAATGTTGGACGGGGAGGGTGAAATTTATTAACTTTTGGTGCATTTCATTTTTAATATGTTCAAATCTTGTAAAACATAAATTTGCGTATATGTATACGTGATTAGGTGTATTTCCGGGTGCTTTTGTGTATAAATATGTATTTTTTCCGTCTATTGGCTTTGCCTCCACTTTGCATTATATATATTTTTATAACTCATGCATTTTAGACGCATACGCTACCTTCCTACTTCTTTTTTCAGTAACTATCACCGTTCGAATTTTTAAAAATGGCCTCTTCTTACAAGACTAAAGATTCTTCAAAAGTGATCAAGGTCCTTTGGCATGATGATCGAGCTCACCACAAACAGCATTCAAAGAGTCACACTGGGATGCTGAAGGAACTTGTTGACCATTCCTCATCTGTCATGCAAAGTGCTGCCACCGAATACATTACTAATCAGCTTCAGGTGAAGGAGGAGATCCATTCCCTTTTCGTGGTGTTATGGATAGCACCAACAAGAAGATGAAGGAGAAGAATGCGGCTGTGGAGGAGATTAAGAAGTTCTTGGCATTCTTTGCTAGGGTTTTGATGTTTTCGTTAAGGTTTTATAGTTTTATCTTTGTGAAGCTTTCTTTTTATCCCACTTGACCGGTCATTTTAACAGATCTTTCCTAATATTGTATTATATATATATGATGATATATAATATTGTCTTCTTTATGGTTTATGTTGATGTTTATTTTGTTTGATGTTTGTTGAAATAGGTGGTGAACATAAAAAGGGTACTTGAATAAGATATTTTGTTTGTTAGAAATAGGTGTTGATGTTTATTTTGTTTGATGTTTGTTAATTTTTAACCATCTCTTAGGATAAAAAATGCGGTTGTAAATACTTAATTTTCTAGTATATACGGGGCTCACCATTTCTAATTGTAATAAATATAACAAAATAATTATTATTATGTTAACAATGCCATAAGATTATAAAAATTGGTAAATTTTTTACTCATATATTTTAATGTATTGGATCATTTCAAAGTCCAAGGCCTCAGACCAAAGTCCTGAAAGTCGCCTTGCAAGTTGCAAGTTGAACACTTGCTTCATAGTTTATGATTAATCATACGTTAAAATATAGATTTAATGACACAATAATGGGTTTGTTATGTGATTTGTTAAAATTAACAGCTTTAATTATTGTGTAACATCTCTAGAATCTTTAAGATCAAACGGTTTTTTTTGGAACGTCCAACTAAGACTATTTACACACCAGTTGAGCCAATTCCCAGGGAAAACCACCTCCTCTAAAGGCCGGTGGAAAATCTGTCAGGCTCAGGGATCGAACTTGTGACCTCTCAGTCCCAAGTCTCCCCTCATCACCAATACCATTGAGCCAAATGACCAATGGTCTTTAAGATCAAACGGTAACTTCCATTATTTCTACATTCTCATATATATATATAGTTAAAAATTTACATAAAAATAAAAAAACAAAACCCCTAATATTCCCATGCATCTCTTTTGTCACCATTTTTCCACTATGTTAATTTGGGTATATATGCAACTTACAAGATTCTAAAAAAGAAAAGTAAAAAGAGTCAACTAACTTGTACGTAGTTGTTGACCAATATTCTTGGAACGTACATACTAGCTAGGAAGGAAGGTGATCATGATTAATGAGTGGTTGCCTGTGTGTATAAATAATAGATGCATTTACAACAAGTTAACGAATTAACAATCATTGATCATATCATATATCATATATGGAGAACCAAAGAAGCAGTAGTACTGGAGATGAGATCAAAGATGCAACTACTACTAGCAGGTTTTTTAGGTTCTCTCCTCCGTCCGTTAACAATATTGCGCCACAAGAAACTGCTACTACCGCCTGCAGCATCAACGATGAACAAGGATCACAAATGCCGATACCTGGTACTGGTCCTATGTGGTATCCAGTTATGTGTTTTAGTGTCTTTCTTTGGTCATCTGCTCCGCAAGCAACTGATAGCAACAACGGTGGAGATGGTGAACAAGGACCAGAAGTGCTAATACCTTGTACCCAATTGTGGTGGAAGAATTGTTGGCCGTATTGAGATGTATGTAATTATGTATCATGCTTGAAATAGTTTCACCTTTCTATTATTTTTATCAAATTTAAACATGTATTGTCAAGTTAAAAGGAACAGACTTTGTATGAATATTGTTTACGTGAGAATCGAAGGAAATTTGTGTTTGTGAGATCAGAGTGTGAATAAATATTAAAGAAACCAATAGGAAATATGATAACAAATTTGATCATCATACGATTCAATAACCTTATTGAGACCGTTTTAATATAGGCGGCAAACATAACCGCGAATAACTAACTGTCGATGGGTGTCTCTTTGAAGGCTTAATTAGACACAGGAGTACCAGGGGCGGGGGCGGATCTTAGTAATCTAAATAATCTGACGAACCTATGGGTAGAAAAGAGGCCGGGCGTTGTATATAGTGGGAGACAAGATGAAGAGACGATTGTGTAAGTAAAGTTTATTGATGTGACGATGAAGAAATATAAGTATAAGAATGAAGAACCTAAGAATACATGTAATAGCCTAATAAAAAATGTTTTCAGAATTGGATCAAACGCCAACATGTAATTTTATAACCGGTCCACTAATAGGACTGTTCGAAGCCCATCTAAATCTAAGAACATAATAACAGAACGTAGAAATGTAGTCCTTGGGATGGTCGGAGTGGCAGCACCAAGAACGGACCACCGAGATAGAATGCCGATCTACAATGTATGGAGATGATAGTTAAGTTTGAGATACTTGAGGTCTTAAGTTTAAACCTAACTCAACGGGTATTCTCAAATGGTGGGTTTCCTTCTTGAATTTATTCCTGGGTGAGCCAAGAATGAAGTGTCAAATCCAGTATGGACGGTTGTAATTCCGTCTCAAGAAGAATTATTCGGGTATTGAAGATTTGAGAGTAATTTCAAATACTGTCAAAAAATCTAATTGTAAACTTGGTCTGAACTTAATGAGAAAACCATAGTTGTAGCTTATGGATACAAGCTCAACCTAGTGGCAACTATGTATGATCATTTACCATGAGGTATTGGGTTTAAGTCCCACTTGTAACAAAAATAATAAAAAATGGGGGTTACAAGTTGGACCATGAGTTTTTTTTCACGAGTGGTTAGTTTTCTCCTGATTGGGGTTTGAAGATGATCGGGTGGGTTATGTAATGTCTTTGTCAGTGATCCAAATTTACTATTAAAAAAATAAATCGAGAAAAATAAGAATTGTTACTCAAATAGTTACACCGGACAAATATCTCTAGGACTCAAAAAGAAATTAATTATATATAGGAAAAACATATGAGTAACAAAAATATTCTTTTGAGCAAATAATGCTAGAGGATAATTTTACGGTAAGTAACAAAAATTTTGAACCGGTTATGTCCCAATAATATTCAAACTGGTTGGGATCCAAAAACGGTCCGGTATCATAAACTGATCATGTTTAAAACCAAAATTGTTCCTTAAACAAACTAGTTTGAAGTTTGAACACGCCTATGTACATGAGTGACTTGCTCGTTAATTAGATGTGCCTTGTGATCTTAACAAGATAAGAGAAAAAACAATGATATATCCTCCCAATCAAAATAGTTGTTAGCCTTATGTATAAGGCAAAAATTAATATACAAATTAATTCTGGTGAAGGTTTAAAATGGAGTCTAGTCATGTATAAAACATTAAAGTTAGTGAAGAAAAACAATATCAAACAATTCTAACATATATTATTTTCAAACCTGTAATGAAAACTGTTTTGAGATTTTTCTAAGATTTTACTATTGCTAGATTTTAGGCTTTTACTAGATTTTTTTTATTATTATAAGGTTTTAGTTTTACTTCAACCAGATTTCACTTTTATGATTTAACTATTTAAGGGTTTTACTGTTGCCAGATTTTAGTTTTGTTTTTCCTAGATTTCAATTTTACGATCTAAGGGTTTTACTTTATATTTTTACTCAACAGATTTTATTTTTACTTTTGCCTTACTTAAATTTGTCTATTCATTAACTAGAAATTGGTTAAACCCTACAAATTAAAAGAGATTATGATGGTTCAAGTATATAGATAGATTATATGTGAGTTTGACGTTATAGAGAAATAATATTATGAGAACATATTCAATCGTAAAATTAACAAAATCACGAAGCGTAACAAAAAAAGAAGGTTATTTACTATTTCGCAAACCGATCAACACCATAAACGCAACGCGTAGGGGTATTAAACTCTTTTAATATAACATCTGAAAAAATATTAAATAATAAAATAACAAAATTAATATGTGTAAGGTAAAATGAATATAATATTCTAATGATGGAACCACTCTCTAGTCTCTAGAGAAAATGAGAGGTAGAATGAAAATATTGTTTTATACACAAAAAGCACCCTAAGAAGGAAAATCAGTGATATATATATTTCTTCAAATTGAATTCGAAGTGTCACGTTTTCAAGCTGGTGAATAGTCTCGGCGGATAGGTATTTGAGCGGCTAGCTAGGAACCAACTTCGTTGGTGATATGTGTGGAAAAAATATCCGGTCGGAGTCTTCACGTAAGCCGTCACATTCCAAGGGTAGCACTCATGGCTGGGGTTGAGCATTAAATAACTGTAAAACAGTTATCCAATACGCTCCTCTGGGATATATAGACGTTTTTGGTCAACAAGTGTGGTTCTGGTTCATCTTCTACATATAAAAAATTCTCTGGTTCCATATGATTCAAATCTAAGTTGTATCCGAGTGATTTTCGAGTAAACTAATCGAATATTCAATCCGAAAATGTTTACACGCTTCTCATATTATCCAAACAAATTTCGCAAAATTTCTAACACCACACATGGGGGGAAAGAGACAGTTTTAATTTGGATAAATAATTCGATCATATATATATATATATATATATATATATATATATATATATATATATATATAGGGTAAGGATATATTGAAAACCCACTTGAGTTGGAAAAACCATGGAAACTCTTTAAAAACGAGGCAAAAAAGTTTTTTTTTTTCAATTTTTTTTAGTGATTCTTTGCCTTATATCGATCCCCATGGTGAAAAAAAATCAAAAAACCTCCTACGGGTTTTTTTTAAAAAAAATTTCCAAAATCTGGAATTTTTCACGTTACATATGTGAAAAAAGCCCAGTTACATATGTAAAATTCGCTTCTTACGTATGTAAATAAAACACTAATTATTTTTTATAAAAATATTTCCTAGGCGCTTTTTTGATTTGTTTTCACCAAAAGTATTAAAATGGGATGTAGAATGTATAAAAAAATATATGAAAATAAAAACACGATTTTTTACCCCCGTTTTGGCCGAGATACTAAGTATATGCAAAACAACGATTTTTTGAGAATTTTTTTAAAAAAATCGAGTAGGCGTTTTTTTGATTTTTTTCAATAAAGGGGAGCTTTATAACATAGAGAACCACCATAAAAAAATTTAGAAAAAAAACGAATTTTTTACCCCTTTTTTGAAAAGTTTTCATGGTTTTTCCAACTCAAGTGGGTTTTCATTTTATCCTTTCTCTCTCTCTCTCTCTCTCTATATATATATATATATATATATATATATATATATATATATATATTTTGGGCCACATATGCATGGGAATTAAGTGAGTGAGATATATCAATCAACTTGTAATTCGTGACCACTTCTTGGTAGTAGCTAGGAAGGTGATATATGACTGCATGGGTGGACAAAAGTCAAAATAAAATTTTCCAGTGAGAGTCATTGCTTGCCTCTATATATATGTATAAATAGTAGATCCATATCTGCAAGAAATTAATCATCAAGCATATTATCATATATACATGGCGAACCAAAGTAGTACCGGAGAAGAGATGATGGGTCCAATAACTGCAGGCAGTACTAGAGAAGGTTGTGTGCAGCGTTCGACTACTGGCAGGTTTATTTGTGTGTCTCCCTTGTCTGTTAACCATGGACACGAAGGAACTGCAAGTTACGAAAATGGCTATGACGTGACTGGAAATGTGCCACCACCGAGTGGTTCCGGAGATGACGAAGCACAAGGACTACAAGTGTCAGTGTGCCGGTACCTTGGTATCCGAATGTTGTGGGCGAATTGTTGGCCGTATTAACTAAAATGTATCATTCATATATGCATATATGTAGTTAAATGTCCCTGTATTTATTTATATAATATACATTGCAAATTGGTGGTAAATAGGGAAGTCTTTCTTTCTTATAGTTTGACCACAAGAGTTTATGGTTTTGACAGTTTACACCCCTTCAACTTGCTTTGGCGGTGGCTATGTGTTAGAAGCTTGGTAATACACGTGTTTTGTTAGCTGACATATTCTCATGCTTAGTAATATAAAGCTGTCATAGTAATAAAGAAACCGCTGCTTGGTTTAAAGAAACCGCTGCTTGGTTTCTTCTCTCTCTACATCTTTCACTTACCAACCATATTCCTCTCTCTATGGCTCCATCGGAATATCGCTGCCTGATTGATCGTCGTTCTAATCGGTTTTGCCGTCTTTAGGCTTATTTGTTCATACCAGATTGACGGTGGCGATGTTCAGTTTGGTGCCGCTTTCTGGATTTTTTCCGGTTCGGTTGCTTGACGTTGAAGCGGCGGCTCTTTCAGTCGTTGCTCCGTCTGTGCAGCGGAGATCTAGGGTTTTCACGAACGATCTGTTGTTGTTCAGATCTTCGTTTGTGCAGCGGAGATCTAGGGTTTTCGTGAACGATCTGTTACTGGTGGCCATCGGAAAGCTACCATCGCCTTAGCGACGTTGTGGATGTTGGTAACCGGTGGCCGGTGTTTTTGCATCATTAGTTGGCAGTGACGGGATGTAGCGATGACGGAAAATGGGCCGCCGCTGCCGTTTCTCCATCGACGGTGGCGGTTGCTGTGTTCTTAAGTCGCTGTTTACCATCAAGTTATCCCTTGCAAATTGGTGGTGAATAGGGAAGTCTTTCTTTCTTATAGTTTGACAACAAGAGTTTGTGGTTAGAAATCTGGTGGCCACATTTCACAAGTTTGTTGCTGATGACGACGCTGATCGTCGGTCTTGACGTTGAAGCGACTGCTGCTGTCCGTTGAGACGTGGTGTTGCTCCGTTAAACCGGCGGCTGTTTGCCTTGCCGTCCGATCTAAATATGAAAGCTTTGATATGTGGTGCTCTTTGCACCGTTGGTTGGTTTTCTACGGATCGCTCATTTACTGGCTTGGTTTTTCTCTTGACTATACATCTGAGGTTCAAACAATCAGTGATTTTGGTGTTGACTAAAGGAAGAATTTGAAAGAATATGTTGCTTATGTTATCTTTGTGGCTATGATGTTTTTCTGGTGATCGGTAAGGCGTTAAACGCAACCTCACTCAGATCTGAGCCGTATTTAATCTTAATCTTTTTTTCAAATTTGAGTGTTTTGTTTCTTATGTTTTCTCTGTGTTTTTGAGTTCATTTTAAAGTGACTCTTCTTGGTTACATAGGCATAAGAACTAACATGGTTAAATAATCAATCCCAGTTCTCAAACACCCCCTAAATTTGGTTGAAATGAGTAAAAAAGTGTTTGCAAACATAAAGATTTATGTGTGCACAAAGACTTTACAAAGTTCATTTTTATTTTATTTTTCTGAAACATTTAGTTGAGAAACATAAAGATTTAGAAAGGCTTAGTTTTATAAACATAAAGATTCCAAAAGTTCATTTTTTATTTTAGTTTGAGAAACATGTGATCTGTGCCTTTTTTATGTTTTTGATGTTATTAAAGTGTTTACAAAAGAAATTTATTTGGGAACAGTTTGCCACTGAAAAGAGCATTTTTTTCATATAAAAATGATAGCTAAATAGCTCTTTTATGGGTTTATGTTAATATCACAACACCTAAATAAGTACAAGCGTGAAAAACACTTTACTTATCACCCCATGTTTTACCTTTACACGATACTGAATGCAAACTTTAAAAACAAAACCACATAACCACAAAACATATCCGGAAAGACAAAACCACATAATGATCTTTGTATGTTATTACTTAACACTTTTGTATATACATGCACTACTCTATATTTACTTTGCCTTTTCTCATTTTCATACTTACATATAGTGGTCACCCCCGCAGCAACGCGCGACTATATGAATTTTTACTATAACTTAGTCTACAGTTTCAACCCACGGCAACGCGCGGGGGGGGGGGGGGGTCACACAACTCGTTAATATTGAAGTCAAAAGGACTCAAAGTTAATAAGCTCTGAACTTGTATTTCATCTTTGTCCCTATGATATGTTGAAATGTATTTGATGCTCCTTACTTTGAAGGCTGGTTGAGAGTTCAAATCATGCGATTGGCATGTCAGGTTGATTTTAGAACTAGAGCAAGAGCACTGATCACATTAGGTTATGCATACATGTCTCGTTTGTAAATTTTGAAGAAAAAAGTAAATATTTAGGCTCCATCAGGCTACCCGTAACACTGAGCGTCGCCCTTCCCTCAAACAGTCTTATTAGCATGTCACATAAGCTTTTTACCATCGTTTCCACAAATAGATAGTTACCCTAACATATAAAACCCATTCTCAGAAATTTATTCATTTAATATTATTTCGTGGGAGGGGAAAAAATCAAATAAAAGCAACAGGCGCACTTGTGCCCAAGGCCGGAGCCCACGAACAACTACCTCCATCACTGCCCTTCCGGCAAGCACAGTCCATGTCACCTACGTGTGCATTAAGGGCAGCGCGTTGCAACCGGTCCAGAGCAATCAATCCAACCCTAACTTGCCAATCATTTTTTCAATGGCACCCACTCCTTCCAAACCGGCCTCCTTCCGTGGCCTATTATTCTTCAATTCACAACTACATCTAATTTTCCTATCAAACTTACACCATTTTCCTTTAACCTTATACCATCCAACTTTGCGGTGTGACACAAACAAGTGCAATCCACCCTAATCGGTTTCATGGGTGAAGCATTGATTGAACCGGAGGGGGCGACTGCGGACTGCCCCCGTGGTTTTTTCGGTCAGAAGCACTGATATTCATGATTTTGTTTAGAAAAAAGTATATGTATTGAATATCGCCCCCTTGGTAAAAATTGAGTCCCGCCCCTTTAAGGTTTTCTTTCAAGCTTCGCGACTCATCGCTTTGGATCTTCAATTAATAAAGTTCATTAATGACAATAGAACCTTAATCCTAAGGGATTCTTAAAGAGGACCCTAGCCCTATTACTCCTATCTAGAGGTGCAAAAACCGGTTTGAAAACCAAACCGGTTCGGTTCTCAAACCGGTTTTGACCAAAATCGGTTTTGGTCAAAACCGGTTTGGGGCCAAACCGGTTCGGTTACCAAACCGGTTTTGAGCACGAATCCTTGAAACCGATGAAACCGGTTTCGGTTAGAAACCGAACCGGTTTGGGAACTCAAACCGGTTTGAACCGGTTTTGTATTTTTTTTAAAACTTTATAAAAACCAAAAAAACATACTTTTTATTGAAAAAACATAAAACATTACAAAAGAGAAGAAGTTCACACCTAAACGATTACAAAAGTACATAATTGGGGGACACCGAGCCATTTTTTTAGTGAATGAGTGATAATCTTTGTTAATTTAAGAGTTTTTTTAGAGATTGAGAAGTGGGGTAATGTTTATAACACATCAAGGGGGTATATATACCAATTTTTAGGCTTAAACTCACCCCCAAACGGCTAGAAAAAGCTCCTAAAATCATGTGAAGAAACCGGTTTGGGCCAAACCGGTTTGAAAACCGGTTTCTTCACTAAAACCCCAAACCGACTGAAACCGGTTCAGTTTGACCGGTTTGGGAACCGGTTTGGTTAAAACCGGTTTTGACCGGTTTGAGAACCGGTTTTTAAACCGGTTTGAGATTTGCACCTCTACTCCTATCCACCTTTCTGAATCATGTGCTTTATAATTTATTTTAAATTTCATCGATGGCCCAATTTGTGAAAACGAAAGCAATATCAACTTGGGTGCTAATGGATAAACTTGACGGGCACGAAGGGAGGTACGGATAATCTCGGAGGGGTGGTATGGAGGAGATCTAAAGTTAAAGGGTTAAATTAGTAATTTAGTTAAAGTTGATTAGTAATTTGAATTTTGAATTTAGTAGTGAGTTGGTTACGTAGCCTTGCCATGCAAGTTTGTGTTTCCTTTATAAATAGGGTCTCAGACTCTCAGTCATATTTTTCAAGTATTGTAATTTGTTTTGGTCTCTTAATAATAAAAAGAGAGTTTCATAGTTTACGTACAGTGTAGCAATTTGTTTGCGCTTTAATTACAAAAGTTAACACATGCAATTTGCACTCATCCGAGTCAACATATCAGTATTAATCCTACAAGTTTTGCTGAGTATGGTAAAATTAGAAAATGACCTGGTTTAAGAAGATTCTGAAGTGGAAAACGTTAGATGTCATTTTCTTTTTTTCTTTTTAGATAAAAGGTCATGTTTGAAGGGTATAATCCTAATATACTATAAGTGAAGGGTTGGTTTGGTCAAAGTGTGAAAGTAATAGGGTTAAAAGTAATTTTAGGTTTAGAGATTGGATTAGATATCTATTGAATTATTATTTTATTAGGTTAAAAGGGTTAGAGTTTGTTTAGAATTCTTAGTTTGAGTTTGTCTATTTAAAGGGTCTTGCCATGTAATTTAGAGAACACCCCACAAATTAATATAGTTTAGCTTTTATATCCGCTCTTGATCTCTAACTAGTTCATCATCAAATATCAATTATCTCCAACAATTGGTATCAGAGCGTAGGCTCGTATCGTGGGAGGAGAGGAAGAAGAGCGGATTCTGTGTGAGTCGTGGAGGAAGAAGAAACCTGTGTGGTTTGAAGACCCAGATCTGTGTGATCATCCCGATTTCTACGTGAAGTCGAAGGGAGAATTTTGTGTGAATTGAAGTTCTTGGTGAACTAGTCTGTGTGACAAAGAGGTGTTCAAGATTCTTTGTGAATCAGGGATTCTTTGTGAATCAGGTATTCTTTGTGAATCGGGATTCTTTGTGAATCAGGGATTCTTTGTGAAACGGGATTCTTAGTGAATCGATAGTAGAGAAGAAGACCAAGACAAATTCTGTGTGAATTTATGATCTTCGCAAGTGTTGGTGACGGATTTACAAGGCGGTGACCGGAGTTATTGTTGCAACTTGGAAAAAGAGTCTGCAAAGTGTTTTGCTAGTGTGTTCTGGCGAAGTAGAAGAGAAAAAGAGAAACTCTTGTTTGGCGTTTGCTACTAAGGTTTGTGGGAAGGTTAGACGATTGGGTTTTGGCTTTTGTGCGCAGGTTTCGTCGGGTCTTTTAAGAAAACCAAAGTGTTGTGAAGACAAAACTCTCTAATTAGAGTTTGGAGGATACTTGCGTAAATTAAAGAAAAAAGGGAGTATTGTTTGAGTTCAAGGGTTATTGCTTTTGTTTGCTGACGTACATGTTTATAAATAAATAAAGTGTTGCAAATTTAAAAGTCAAACAAGAGAAGGAATCCAGAAATCCTAAAGTGGGTTTTGGTGCGGTCGTACAAAAAAGGAATAAGTTTGGGAATATAGCAAATTTGAGGTCTTATTATTTTGTGCATCGAGTGAATTAGAAGGAAAGAATGGTTGTGTAGAGATACTAAAACGATAAAACGATAAGTGTGGAGATCATGATAGTGATTATTATATATATATCAATTGAATTTGCTTATGTGTACACTGTGAGGACACTATTCATAACACGGGAGCCATTGTGGTGCTGCCACGTGGCATGCTTTTTTTTTTTTTTTAGCCCACAGTTTTCTTATGTTACTGTGTGTAGTCCCACTGGTTTGCTCAAATGAGAAAACGTGTCAGACTCTTATAACTCACTACAAATGTCAGAACTAATATTTTGATTGGATATAGTTGACGGTGACTTACACGTGGTGTGTAAGTTACCACGCGTGTACTTTCTTTGATAGTTGTACCTCTTCTTACAGAAATGATATATATGCTCTTACTTTAACCCACCAGATCATTCTCCCTCTCTCTCCTCTTAGAGTCGATGACTCTCCCTCTCTCTTCATTTATCAGATGAAATCACTCTCTCTTAAATTTCAAGAAGAAATTTGTCTCTCTTTCTCACATCGAAGGTTTCCTTCTCTTGAACCATAGCATCGGTACATCGTCCTTTTTTACGGAAAGTGACGGCGCGACTGCCTTTCTCCGTCAATCGCTTCGATCCGGCGTAGGCAGGCCGTCGCAGACGGCTTACCCGCCGGACGTAGATGTGACGCCTCACTATGGTTTAATATGTGTAGATCTGAGCACCCTTTGAGCTTACGGTTGTCCGAAATTGTTCTATTTGGGGGTGATGATGAATATAATCTTTCTTGCTATGAAGATCTTACATCAGATCCGAGTCGTTTATAAGCATGTGGTTGTTCATTTTCTTTTGTTGTGCTTCGCCAGTGAAGGGCACTAAAATACCATCTCTTTCATATTGTTTTAGCCCCTCTGTTGGTTTTATGGTGATTATGTGTTCTTTTTTGTTTTTCCGGTGAATGTCTCTCAACTACGGTGTGCTCTTTTAGGGTTTTCAACCCCGTGGTAGTTTTCCGATGAATATGTGGTTTTGTTGTGTTTTCCGGTGATTACCTTTAAAATAACGTGTGCTATTTGGGGTTTTAACCCCTGCGGTGATTTTCCGATGAAGAGATGTCGGTTTCATGTGTTTCTTTTGCTATGAAGATCTTAATTTAGATCTGAGCCCTCTTTGACAATATGATTGTTGCTTTACTGCTATGTACATCTGAGCTCAGATTTGAGCCGTTTTTAAGGATGTGGGTGTTTTCTTCACCCAGAAATTAAGGTATGTTGCTTTTTGAGATTGTCGGTTTCATTTGTGTCTGTTTTTTTTATAAATTTTGTGGACGCATACAACTCTCCTTTCTGATTCATTTACTGGCCATGATGATTTAAAAATGTTGTCCGTGTAAATTGGGAGCAATTGTGTAACAACCTTCATCTTGGCGTGGTAATTTATTTTGCAGCCATATTGATTTTCTAAGTTGTTCCATTGTTCGCCGATCATAGACCTGAGCCAGGTTTGGTTAATTATTTACCTTATATATCATTTCGGTAAGCCTGGCTGTCTCACATTAACAACGGTTGATGCCAGATGCTTTTTATTGATTGGTAGTTAAAGACGGTGGTTTCATTCTATTGGTTTAAACACGTCACTCGCAAATCACTAATAGGTTACTGTGATGCCGGTTATAGTTATACCAATCTTTGAATGTCTTTAATATGGTTTGGAGGGTGCTACACCTATATAAGTAATTCGTTGGCTCTATTCCTATCTCACGTTCGTTAGCTTTTTGGTGGTGGTTTTTGATCCTAAACAATATTGCCTATGATGATTAACATTTGTAAAGTATAATGATAATCTATGTGTTGACAAGGCATTTTTCTTATGCAACTACCATGGATTTATGATTACAACCTTACAAATCTAAGCCAACCATTTCTCTCCCTATTGACGGGTTGGGGCAGCACATGTCGCCTGTCGAATACCGGGCCATTCTCAAGTATCGCCTCATGGTTCCCCTGTTCCCCGTGGATGGAAAATGCCCCGTGTGCAACAAGGCATGTTTGGATTCGTTCGGGGAGCACGCCGTCCATTGCAAAGAGCTCCCGGGGTTTAAATATCGACATGATGTGGTTCGGGACGTTTTGTTTGACATCTTCAGGCGGGCTGGGATTTCGGCGAGGAAGGAAGCTCCTGTTAACTTCCTGTCTGACCCCCTGGATGGGCGTTCAACTCTCCGGCCGGCCGACATACTTGTTTTTGGGTGGCAGAACGGGAAACACGCTTGTGTCGATTTAACAGGGGTTTCCCCTCTTGCGGGTCTGAGGGCCAGCACTTTCTCAGCGGGTCAGGCGGTGTCCAGGGCAGCGGCTGGAAAGGTTAACAAACATGAGAAAGCGTGCATTGAAAACCAACATGTGTTTGTTCCTTTCGCCTTCGATACATTTGGCCATCTTGAGTCAGAGACGGTGGCCATGTTGAATCGGATCCAAAAAGTCATGCGCGGGAATAGCGCAACCTCTAGATTGAAGAATGTTGTTTTTATACGGTTAGGGTTTGCTATTCAAAAAGGGTTGGCGGCGCAGCTTGTTGCCCGCCTTCCCTACGTGTTGACTTAGGTCATGTATGTTACCTTTCGGTTTAATATACCTATGAAATGGATGAAAAAAAACCCTTCATTTTGATTTTTTTATAATCTAACATTTAAGAACATCATATTATTAATGGTTCTTTTTCTAAAATAAAGAAATTGTACATTGTATATATCTAACTAATTATAGAAATAATTTGCAAAAGACATTTCATTTCAATTTGACATCAAGAATTAGCAATGGAAATCTGTAATTTGTAAATCGTATCCGTATCACACAAATAGTAACTTACAAAACTACTATGTCATTAATCATTTTATTAATAAATTATCATGTTACAAAAACTAACGGACCTCGAACAACATGTAAAAAACAAACGGACATATGTTTCTCATTTTTTATTGGTTGTTGCCGACTCTGCTGGATTCTGATTGGGCATCTTCACGTGGCAGTAGTTACGGTCGAAGAACTAAAGACCCCGCTGCAACGCGCGGTTCTGGAAATAACTTTACTTATACGTCGTAACCGTTTTAAAAATTTTATACTTTTCAAAAATATTTGAAATTCCACTTAAACTTTTGACGCTTTTATACTTTCTAAAGACATTCTTCATGCACAAACTTGCCCCATCACAACGTACGGTCTCGCCCCGCGGCAACGCGCGGGTCGAAGTTCTCGTTATGATGATGATAAACGAGATGGCAATAGTGAAATCGAGTGGATCGAATGAAGATAATGGTTTATGTGATCGATGGTTGGATCAAAAGAAAGAAGACGAGGTAAACGATCCAAAGATCAAAGTGAAAGAGTTACGGGTGTTACATGGAATTATGGATCTCGGAGGAACATATTAGGATTAAGGGGGAGAATGAAGGGTATAATCCTAATATACTATAAGTGAAGGGTTGGTTTGGTCAAAGTGTGAAAGTAATAGGGTTAAAAGTAATTTTAGGTTTAGAGATTGGATTAGATATCTATTGAATTATTATTTTATTAGGTTAAAAGGGTTAGAGTTTGTTTAGAATTCTTAGTTTGAGTTTGTCTATTTAAAGGGTCTTGCCATGTAATTTAGAGAACACCCCACAAATTAATATAGTTTAGCTTTTATATCCGCTCTTGATCTCTAACTAGTTCATCATCCAATATCAATTATCTCCAACAATGTTTACTGCATTAAAAGGTAAATTTTAATGTTTTATATCTTTCCTTTTTGTTTTAACATAAATAGATTCTAATATTAAATGTACGTTAACTTGCATGCCTTACTCTACGACTATTAGATTATTATTACTGGTGGAATCTCAACCAAAGTATCGTAGTATATTCAAGCCCTCATGTACATATAATATGTGTGTAATTAATTAATCATGTATTTGTCGTTTAAAAAGACCCGATCATAGGTGGAGTCAACGTGTGCGAAATAATTAATCTTTATTTAATTTACTTCTTTATACTAGTCTTTTAAACCCATGCGTCTGTACTAGGGGTGTGCAAGAATCCGAAAAAACCGACTCGAAACCAAAATAACCGAAAAAACCAAACCGAAAAAACCGAATCCAAATAGAAACCAATGGTTTTGGATTGAACTTTTCTAAAATCCGAAATTTCGGATCGGTTTCGGTTTTAGCTAAAAAGCAAATCCGAAAAAACCGAACCGATCCATTTAATTATTGAAGGGTTTCAAATTTTAGTTTTAAAGTTTTATTTATAATCATTAGATCTTTGAGTCTTTAAGATTCGTTCATTATGCAACTTTAATTTTTGTTTGAATGTCGTTTGAGTGCTTGAGATTAGATCATTAAAGGTTTGTTTGATTTTGGATCGTTATGCAACCTTATCGATCCTTGAGTCTTTGTGATTAGATCATTAAGGATTTGTTTGAATGTATTTGTTTGAGATTGGATCATTTTGTAATGTTATGGATTTTAAAGTTTTATTTTGAAGAATATCAGTAATTAATTAATCTATAAATGAAAAATAAGTAGACCCAATTTAATATTATTAGTTTTTTTTCCAGCCCAAAAATTCATATGGATTTGAATCCGAGAAAACCGAATCCAAACCGTAAAAAACTAAAAACCAAAATCCATGAAACCGAAAAAACCGAATCCGAATGGATTAGGAAATTGTAAAATCCGAAGTTCGGTTTTGGATTCGGTTTTAGCCAAAATCCGATCCAAACCGGTCCATGCACACCCCTAGTCTGTACGAGTGGTGTTTTAAAAAGGTAAAAAGACGAAAATAGTCCATTTGACTAAGTTTGGGATGAAAATAGCCCCATGATTTTTTTTTTCTTCCAACTTTTAGCCTTACCTTAACGGTCGCTAACGACATCCATTTAAACCTAAAACGACCGTTCCTGATGACCAACCACGGTGCGACATGTGTCCACCACGGTCGTTAATACGTTGGAAAGGTCGTCGACGACCGTCGTTTTCCGTCTAGAGTTCGACTACTTGCAGCAGCAGGCATATTAGGGTGACTTTCTTGTCTGTTAACGACGGAACTGCGAGTTACGATAATGGCGGTGACGTGACCGGATGTGTGCCACCACCGAGTGGTCCGGGCGATGGCCAAGCACAAGGACCAGAAGTGCCAGTGTACCAATACCTTGGTATCCGAATGTTGTGGAAGAATTGTTGGCCGTATTAACTAAAATGTATCATTCATATATGCATGATGCATGTAGTTAAATATTGTGTTACTGGAACAATTCAACACTATCATTTTTTACTCTTTTTATCAAATTTAAATAAGCTAGGCTGTATTAATATTGACGTCCATTAGTCAATATTTGTAACATTGTAAATGTTTGGGTAGTTAAATTGTAACATTATAGATTAAGGTTAACATTTTCTTCAATAATCGGGAATAATGTTGATCAAGGAATTGTACACATTATTAAGACTTGAGATTATTATGGGTGAACAGTAGGTCGAATGTTGTAATTGGGGATTGGTTTTTCTTTTGTTTCTGTTGGTTTTGGGTGATGTTTTTTCGTCGTATTGAACAGAAAACAGATCAAAATGATTGATTTCATTAATTCAATCGATTACAACCCAACTGCTTTTATGCAAAACGAAAACGAGCTAACTAACTACCAGCTAACTAAAGCAACAACTAACTAGTAACTATGGTTAAGTTAACTAACTACAGTAAATAACAACCGGAAACAGAAATTCAAAGCTGCGCAGTATTGTGACCCGGTTCGAACCTGAGCATCGACATATATTTATTTCTTGACCGGTTCGAACCTCAACACCCCCCCTCAAGTTTGTGGTGTTAAAACACCAAACTTGGAAAGAAGTTTATCGTGCTGTGCCTTAGATAAATTCTTGGTAAGCAAATCAGCAGGTTGTTCGTGAGTGGAAGTGTGATGAAGGGCAATTAAGCCATCTTGTAACTTCTCTCGAACAAAATGACAGTCTAATTCGATGTGTTTTGTACGTTCATGGAATACTGGATTCTTAGCAATGTGTATAGCAGCTTGGCTATCACATTTGACTGCTATAGGGGTAATATTGGAAATCTGAAAATCACTAAGAAGCCTTGTTAACCATGCCAATTCAGCTGTGACCCTGCGAATAGACCTGTATTCTGCTTCAGCTGAGCTTAAAGAGACAGTATGCTGCTTTTTAGATTTCCAAGAAAGAGGAGCACCTATAAAAGAAATATAGTAACCACTAACTGACTTTCTAGAATTGGGACAGGAAGCCCAATCTGAATCACAAAATGCTGAAAGAGAAAAATCAGCAGTTTTGTTAAAAAATAGTCCCTGAGAATAAGTGCCATGAACATATGCCAAGCAATGTAGAGCAGCTTGCCAATGAGGTAACCTAGGATCTTGCATATACTGACTGAGGTGTTGAACAGCAAAAGCAAGATCAGGTCTTGTGTTGGTGAGGTAATTCAGTTTGCCAACAAGTCTTCTGTATAACAAAGGATCAGAAATAGAAGGACCTTCAGAAAGTTTGAAATTTGAAAGAGAAGGAAGAGGACAAGAAACAGGAGTTGGAGGAATAGAAGAGAACTCTTGAACAAGATCTTTGGCAAATTTTCTTTGAGTAAGAATAAGACCATCAGGATGTTGAAGCACTTCAATGCCTAAAAAATAATTGAGAAACCCAAGGTCTTTGATTTTGAAAGAGGAATGAAGAAAAGCTTTGACAGAGGCAATTTCTGCTGAATTGTTTCCTGTGAGAATAATGTCATCTACATAGACAGCAAGATAAACCACAGAACCAACCATTGTTTTAGAAAAAAGAGAGTGATCATTAGGTGATCTTTTATAGCCTAGACCAGCTAAGGCAGAAGATAACTTGCCATACCATTGCCTTGAAGCCTGTTTAAGGCCATATAAAGATTTTTGAAGTTTAAGACACTTAGAAGAATCAATTTGCATCCCTTTAGGAGGTTTCATATAAATGTCTTCATCCAAATCACCATGGAGAAAAGCATTGTTGACATCAAGTTGAGATAAAGGCCAGCCCATTTTAGTAGCAACAGCAATAAGAGTTCTCACTGTGGTCATTTTGACTACAGGAGAAAAAGTCTCAACATAATCAATTCCATATTTTTGAGTATCACCTCTGACCACTAGTCTGGCTTTACATCTTTCCACAGTCCCATCAGCTTTGTATTTGACCTTATAAACCCATTTACAACAAATAGGTTTCTTATGCTTTGGTAAATCAACAACAATCCATGTTTTATTAGCTTCCAAAGCATCAAATTCAGATTGCATAGCAGCAATCCACTCAGGAGATTGTGCAGCCTCAGTATAAGACTGAGGTTCAGTGATGGAATCATGAGAGTGAAGCAATTGTTGACCTGAAGGAGAAATGGCAGAGACAGGAATAGAAGATGAAGAAAAACAGTCCTTAGTAAGAGTATGATGACAACAATCAGGAAGGGAAACAGCATTATGACAAACATAATCCTGTAGATAAGATGGAGGATTGGAAATTCTTGTGGAGTGTCTAATGGGAGGTAAAGAAGATGAAGAAGAGGAAGAATCATTGTGTGGAGATGGAGAAAAAGAACCAGAGTCAGAAGGAAAAGGTGTATGAACATGAGGAGAAGGAGGGTCAGAAGGAAAAGGTGTATGAACATGAGGAGAAGGAGGGTCAGAAGGAATAGAAGAAGGAACAAAGGAATCAACAAAAGAAGAATCAAGAATAGGAAATAAAGGAAATTTGGAAGAATCAGGTAAAGAAGGAAAGACAGATTCAAAAAAAACAACATCTCTTGACATAAAAACTTTCTGTGTAGAAATGTCAAGTAACTTGTATGCCTTTTTACCAAGAGGATAACCCAAAAAGATACAAGGGACAGCCCTTGGTTGAAATTTATCTCTACCATGAGTGAGAGTAGAGGCATAACACAAACAACCAAATGATCTCAAGTGATTGTAATCAGGAATGGAACCAGTGAGCAATTCAATGGGAGATTTGTTTTGTAAAAGTTTAGATGGGAACCTATTGATCAAATAGGTGGCAGTAAGAACACAATCACCCCAATATTGAATAGGAAGTTTAGATTGATAAAGCAAAGCTCTAGCTGTTTCAAGAAGATGTTTATGCTTCCTTTCAACTACACCATTCTGCTGTGGTACTGCTACACAACTGGTTTGATGTACAATACCCTTTTGTAAAAAATAAGCAGATTGTAGAGACCCAGATCCTAGCTCAAAAGCATTATCAGACCTTACACATTTAACTTTAGTACCATATTGTGTAAGTATCATTTCAATAAACTGCTGTAGAACAGTAAAAGCATAGGATTTATTAGTCAGTAAATGGGTCCATGTGGTTCTAGTGAAATCATCCACAATGGTCAAAAAATATTTGAACCCATTATAAGTAGGAGAAGAATAGGGTCCCCATATATCAATGTGAATCATATCAAAAGCATGGGCAGTTGAAATATGACTATGAGGAAAAGGCAACTTATGCTGTCTAGCTTTATGACAAATAGAACAAGATAAAATGGATTCAGAAATAGAAGTTGAAAGAACATTTAACTGTTTCAGTTTATAAGCAGGTAAATGTCCTAAACGATGGTGCCAAGTTTCAGTGTTAACAACAACATTACAAAAAGACTTAGTTATTACAAATGGATCAAAAGAAGTCTTCAGTTGTTGTTTGAGAAGGTAAAGCCCTTGAACCAATTCACCAAGAACCAGTGGCCTCTTCATGGAAGGGGCCTGAAAAACACAACAATGATCAGTAAAAAATATGACACCATTTTGAGATTTGCAAAGTTTTGGGACAGAAAGGAGATTGTGAGTGAATTGAGGAATGTAAAGAACTTGAAACAAAGAAATGTCAGGAGTGAGATGAACTGTTCCTGTTTGATTTACAGAAACAACATGACCATTAGGAAGACCAATGATGATAGGTTTAACAAGAAGTTGAACCTCAGAAAAAAGTTGTAGATCATTGCACATATGATCACTTGCTCCTGTGTCAATGATCCATTTGGAAGTAATAACAGAAGAGTTGCAAGCCATTATACCTGCAAAATTTGCATGACTAATAGGTTGCACTGCAGGATCAGATGATGATTGGGCATTCATTTTCTGCAACAAGTTTAATAGTTCAGAGTATTGATCATTTGAAATAGAAGAATGAGACACTTCTTTGTGTTCAGAGATTGATGAATCATCTTGTGAAGCGGATGCAGCAAATTTTCTACCCTTTGTGAACTTGAAATCTTTTGGAAAACCCACTAGCCTGTAACATTTACTTGCAGGATGACCATTCTTTTTGCAATGAGAGCAAATGATATTCTTCTTAGAATCATATCTAGATTGATTAAGAACATTCATGGCAGCAGATTCAGTAACAAAAGAACTAGAAGTATGAACTTCTCTTTGTGCTTCATCTTGAATCAGAATTGAATAAGCCTCAGATAATGTTGGTAATGGTTTTATCATCAAAATATGACCTCTTATACCATCATAGGCTGAATTTAGTCCCATGAGGAACTGCATTAGCTTCTGTGATTCTATTTTCTTTAGTAAAGTAGAGTTACCAGCACAAGAACAAGTAATAGGAGGATCAAGTGAGTTTAACTCATCCCATAACAATTTCAATTTTGTGAAATAAACTGAAATGGAATCTGCGCCTTGTGATAATTCAGAGATTGACTTTTGAATTTGAAACAAACTAGGTCCATTCGAACCACCAAAACGAGTATTAAGATCAGTCCAAAGAAGATTAGCAGGTTCAATGTACATAACACTTCTACTGATCTCAGATGACAAAGTATTCAGAATCCAGGATGTTACCATATCGTTGCATCTTTTCCATGCAGGAACTTGAGTTTCATCAGTAGGTTTAGTGATTGTTCCATCAACAAATCCATATTTATTCTTGGCTGATAAAGCAATAGACATCGATCGTTTCCATGCTTGAAAACTAGTTCCATCAAAATTCTTCGAAACCAGTAGTAATCCAGGATGATCTGAAGGACTCAAATACATCGGATCCGATGTATCAACTGCCATGATTTGAAGTAATTCGAGCAACAAAAGGAAATTGAAAACAGAAGAATGAATCGGAAAAGAAGATCGATTTGAAGAAAACGAAACAGAAAAGAAAGATTAAATCGGAAGTGATGATCGGAATCGGAATTGATGATCGGAAGTTTGAACGGAATTGAACGGAACGGAGAAGATCTGCTCTGATACCATATTGAACAGAAAACAGATCGAAATGATTGATTTCATTAATTCAATCGATTACAACCCAACTGCTTTTATGCAAAACGAAAACGAGCTAACTAACTACCAGCTAACTAAAGCAACAACTAACTAGTAACTATGGTTAAGTTAACTAACTATAGTAAATAACAACCGGAAACAGAAATTCAAAGCTGCGCAGTATTGTGACCCGGTTCGAACCTGAGCATCGACATATATTTATTTCTTGACCGGTTCGAACCTCAACACGTCGATGTTTTTTTTTTTTTTTTTTTGTGATCAATAAAGTGCTGTTCAAAAAGAAAAAACCAGAAGTCAAGCCGGTTCTTCCTATATAAACTGATATAGGGTCAGGTAATCGTATGAGAGTTTATTGTAAATAGTTTTTGAGTTATTTTCTGGTTATAATAAAAGTGAGTTGATACGTGCTACTACCACTTCTCCATCACACCACGTTTCATGCATTACAATATTTATTTATGTTATGTTTTCCTTTGCATGCCTTTAATTTAGCCCCAAGATCTAGGTCACCTTTCATGTTAGTTATTTATTTGTTTCATTTGTATTTAAGCATGCCGTGAATGAACTCGAAGTAAGAAGAAAACATTAATCAAGTTTATTGATTTTAGTCTATTATCTCTCTATTGTTCTTAGGAGTGTTTGCCTACTATAAAATGCTACTTGAGAAATTGACCATCTCGAATCGGTCTATAACATGAGTTTACTCTTAATTGTATGTTCTTGATATCGATCGGGACTTGAAATAGTATCGTTGATCATCCGAGATTTTTAGAGACAACCCAATCACTTCTAATCCCATCCACCTTTTTGACACATGTGCTTTATAACCCGTTTTAAATTTGCACTCATCGGACTCAACATATCAGTATTATCCTACAAGTCTTGCTCAATATATATGGTAAGGGAAAATGACACGGTCTAAGAAGATTCTATAAATAAAAACGTTAGATGTGATTTTCATTTTTTTATTTTTTTAATGTCATGTTTCCTACGTTAAAAGGTAAACTTTATTAAGAAAGTTATACGTGATTCTCCTTCCATATTTTGGTGATTATAATTATATTTGTAGTGCTAATAGTTAGGCTTAAATTAAAGAGTAGATTTGCTTAAATGGCTCGAGACTTCTGTATATATTCTTTGCATTATGATTGTTGTAGACACTTAATCCTTGAATAATACAATCTGTTATAATTCTCTCTATTTCTTAACATGGTATCAGAGCATTGATCACCATCTTGCTCTCATCAATCTCTTTGCTCTTCTTTTCATTTTCTGTTTTCATTATCATAAAATCATGGCTGAAAAAAATCAAGATAGCAAAACCACAGAAGTGGATACTTCTAGCCCGTACTACGTGCATCATTCAGATCAACCGGGGCACATGCTTGTTCCAATAAAATTGAATGGGGCTAATTATCAGTCCTGGAGCAAATCAATGATCCATGCCCTCACCGCCAAGAACAAGATTGGCTTTGTTGACGGAACAATAGTGGCGCCATCACAGATTGACAAGCCATCAGAGTTTGCTATGTGGAATCAATGCAATAGCATGATTCTGTCATGGCTAACACACTCAGTCGAATCAGATCTTGCACAGGGAGTTATTCACGCCAAAACCGCTCAACAGGTATGGAATGATCTTCGTGATCAATTTTCACAAAAGAATGCACCAGCAATTTTTCAAATCCAGAAGTCTACAGCAACCATCTCACAAGGTAACATGTCTGTCGCCTCTTACTTCATTAAAATTAAGAATCTTTGGGATGAACTAGAAGCATACCGTACTCCCCTGACCTGCAATAAGATAAAAGAACACCTTGATCAGATCGAGGAAGATAGGCTAATGCAGTTTCTCATGGGTCTCAATGAATCTTATAAAGCGATCAGATCCAACATACTTATGATGTCTCCGTTACCTACTGTACGCAAAGCTTATTCCCTAATAATTCAAGAGGAAACTCAACGTCAAATGACATCTGAACCGATTGAGAACTTTTCCATCGCAGCAGCAGTTCAAAACCGTGCAGGTCATTCGAAGTCCAAAGAAAAAATTTGTGAACACTGCAACAGGCCAGGGCATACAATTAATGAGTGTCGCACTCTAAAGTTTTATTGTAAGTTTTGTGATAAGAGGGGTCACACAGAAGATCGGTGCAGAATTAAAAGTGGAGAAAATCACAATGCTCGACCATCTCAGACCCAACAACAATTCCGTGGACAACGAAATGGTGGACGAGGAAGCCTTTCCAAAATCAACGCAACAGAGGCATCACAAGTAGAGAGCCAATCACCAGACTTATTAAATAATCTTACTTCTGAGCAACTTCAACAATTGGCCCAAGTTTTATCTGCCCTGAATCAAAATGGGTCATCTGGTACTACAGATGTTTTTGCCAATGCCGCAGGTTTGTCAACAACACCAAAAGTTTTTATCAGTTCCACCCTTGTCAAACCATGGATTTTGGATAGTGGTGCCACTGATCATATTACATCCGATCCATCACTTTTGTCTCAAACCAAACCTTCATCCATTCCCATGATCAATTTGCCAACTGGTGCTACAACACCTATTACACAAACAGGAACTATTTTCTTTAATTCTCAACTCAAACTTGACAATGTTTTGTGTGCACCTTCCTTCAATTTAAATTTGATGTCTACGAGCAAATTGACTAATGATCTAAATTGTTGTGCTATTTTTTTTCCAAACTTTTGTGTCTTGCAGGACTTGGCTACGGGGAAGATGATTGGCTCGGGTAAACAACATGGTGGTCTCTACTACATGTCTCCACCATGCACGACACCTACTTCCTTCCAAGTGTCTCATCCACCCCATTTATGGCATTTGCGTCTCGGTCATCCTTCGGCATCCCGTTTTAAATTAGTCTCTTCATTATTACCTGAGAATAATTGTAATATCCCATTTCATGATAATTGCAATGTATGTCCTATGGCAAAACAAACTAGACTGCCATTTCCTACGAGTTCAATTTCAACCCATCTTCCATTCGATCTATTACATTGCGATGTTTGGGGACCTCAAAAACTCCTACGCATTCGGGGGCTCGTTTTTTTCTTACTATAGTAGATGATTTTACTCGATGTACGTGGGTCTTTCTTATGCAACACAAATCCGACACACAACAAATTTTCAAATGTTTTGTAAATTTTGTTCAAACCCAATTTCACACTTCCATAAAGACCATCCGAGCTGACAATGGCACAGAATTCCTACCCTTGGAACCATTCTTTTACAATCATGGGATTGAGTTTCAACGTACATGTGTTTACACTCCGCAACAAAACGGCGTCGTTGAACGTAAGCACCGTCACATACTCAATACCGCACGGTCTCTCCTTTTTCAATCTAGTGTCCCTCTGACTTTTTGGGGAGAATGTGTTCTCACAGCTGTTTATCTCATCAATCGTCTCCCGTCACCTTTATTAAAAAACAAAACACCCTTTGAAGCATTATATCACCGTCCTCCATCTTTTCGTCATCTACGAGTTTTTGGTTGCCAATGTTATGCCACAGTTGTCCATCCCAAACAAAAATTTGATCCTCGTGCCACAAAATGCATATTCGTTGGTTACCCCCATGGACAAAAAGGTTACAAATTATATGACTTAAATTCCAAACGATTCTTTGTTAGTCGTGATGTCAAATTTTGTGAAGATATTTTCCCTTTCTCTTCTCTTTCTTCACACCCTACTACTTCTTCACTTCTGCCCAACCTTGCCATTAATATTCCTCACGTATCTACACCATCACAAGATACTCACCCAGCTCCTTCATTTGCACAACCTGATTCCGACTCCTCTTTACCTCAAGAACCTGATTCCGACTCTCCCGCCTCCACATGTCCTGCAAATACAACAACTACCGAACCCGAACCGGCTTCCTCTCCAGAACAAACTACACACCCTCAACCATCTTGTCCACGTCGTTCTAATCGTGACAAGCACCCTCCTTCATGGCACAATGACTACTTCATGTCTTCTCAAGCCAATCAATCATCCTCTGGCTCAAGTCCTTGAAAAGGGACCAGGTACCCTCTCTCTTCATATATTTCACTGTCTCGTTTCTCATCTACTCACCGTGCTTTCTTAGCTAACATTACAGCACAAACAGAACCACGATCATATGATCAGGCTGTTTGCCATCCTCACTGGCAGAAAGCCATGGCTGAAGAACTTCGAGCACTAGAACATAATAACACATGGACTCTTGTCCCACTTCCTCGTGGTCACAAACCTATCGGTTGTCGGTGGGTCTACAAAATAAAGTACAACTCGAATGGCACCATTGAGCGTTACAAAGCTCGTTTGGTTGCTAAGGGTTACACCCAAGTGGAAGGCATAGATTACAAAGATACCTTCTCCCCCACGGCGAAGCTCACTACCCTTCGATGCCTCCTTACCGTTGCCGCAGCAAGAAATTGGTTTACACATCAACTAGACGTTCAAAATGCATTCCTTCATGGTGACCTACATGAAGTTGTTTACATGACGCCACCTCCTGGTCTTCACCGACAAGGGGAGAACACTGTTTGTCGGCTCAATAAGTCCCTATACGGGTTAAAACAAGCATCTCGAAATTGGTTTTCCACATTTTCAAGTACCATTAGGGAGGCTGGTTACACCCAATCCAAGGCTGATTACTCCCTTTTCACAAAGGTATGTGGTACCTCTTTTGTTGCAATACTTATCTATGTGGATGATATTCTATTAACAGGCAACGATCTTCAAGAAATGAAACGATTGAAAGAATGTTTACTCAAGCGATTTCTTATCAAAGATTTGGGAGATTTGAAGTACTTCTTGGGCATTGAATTTTCTCGCTCAAAAAACGGTATATTTATGTCACAAAGGAAATATGCCTTAGACCTCTTACAAGATTGCGGGCTCACTGGTGCACGACCAGAAAAATTCCCAATGGAGCAAAATATAAAGCTAACTCTCACAAATGGAGAAAAATTGCATGACCCAACAAAATACAGAAGATTAGTTGGTAGATTAATATATTTAACTGTCACGAGGCCGGACATAATGTATTCTGTTCGCACACTAAGTCAATTTATGCATGAGCCTCATAAGCCACATTGGGATGCTGCAATGCGGATCCTTCGATACATCAAAGGAACTCCGGGGCAAGGCTTATTGTTGCCTTCTACTAATAATCTTAGTCTCAAGGCCTTTTGTGATTCAGATTGGGGAGGTTGTCGGACAACACGACGATCGGTTTCAGGATATTGTATTTTCCTTGGAACTTCACTCGTATCATGGAAATCCAAGAAGCAAACGAATGTTTCAAGATCATCAGCCAAGGCCGAATACAGGGCAATGGCCAACACCTGCCTAGAATTAACTTGGTTGCGGTACATTCTTCAGGATTTGAAAGTTCCATTGGTTGCTCCTTCTCCATTGTACTGTGACAATCAGGCGGCTTTACACATAGCAGCGAATCCTGTTTTTCATGAACGTACAAAGCACATTGAAATCGACTGCCATATAGTTAGAGAAAAGTTACAAGCAAGAATGATTAAACCCTCCCATATTCCAACACGACTACAACTGGCCGACATTTTTACAAAGGCTTTAGGGAGAGTTCAATTTGAGACTTTACGAAACAATTTGGGAGTTTGTGATCTCCACTCTCCAACTTGAAGGGGATTATTTAAGAAAATTTGCTTTGATTATCCAAGTTGGGAGCTATTAATACAGACTCTCCAACTTGAAGGGGATTATTAAGAAAGTTATACGTGATTCTCCTTCCATATTTTGGTGATTATAATTATATTTGTAGTGCTAATAGTTAGGCTTAAATTAAAGAGTAGATTTGCTTAAATGGCTCGTAGACTTCTGTATATATTCTTTGCATTATGATTGTTGTAGACACTTAATCCTTGAATAATACAATCTGTTATAATTCTCTCTATTTCTTAACAAACTTTAATGTTATATATATATTTTTTTAGCATAAATAGATTCTAATATTAAATGGTAACTTGGATGCCTTTACTCTACGAGTATTAGATTATTAGTGGTGGCATGTCAAGTTGTCAACCAAAAGTATCGTAGTATATTCTAGCCCTCATGTACATACAATATGTGTGTAACTAACGTATGTCGTTTAAAAAATATACTTATAGGTGGAGTCAACGTGATGAATAATTAATCTTTATTTAATTTATTTCTTATATATTATAGCATAGTGTTGTATTTTATTAATAACAAGTGGGTCGACCCGCGCGCTGCCGCGGAGCCGACCCGTTTAAAAAGGGCGATTAGGGAGCTATAAGCCGAACCGTGGGTCGACCCGCACTTAGCTAATGCATGTTGCTCCAACTATTTTATAGATCAATAATATTGCAAAACTGAGGCTACAAAATAGGTTAAATTAACATGAAAAAAAATGAATACAAAAAACATGACAGATTATTCATCTCATGATTTAAACAACTTTTTATTTTATAACAACATTAATTTTAGTCAAGAGAAATCATATGTTCTAGTCACTTAATAATCTCTAGCTATTTTACATAATCTGACTAATGTATACATTTTAAAATCACAACACCTGTCTTTTAAATATTAAATATGTTAGACTATGTAATTTGTTATTGGGTTATTATCATCTATATGCCCTACATCATGTATCAACAGAACTAACCTGATTTCGTGTTGCCAAAGGAATGATTGGTAATAGAAATGGTTGTTGAAGTCATGCTATTATACAATCCTGTTAAAAGAAAATGATGTGTGATTTTTCCAAACAGTCTCCACTCTCACAGAATTGGCGCAAAATACACCCTTGATTACATGTTTACCATAATAATCTTTGTTCTTAGACATGATCCAACTCCCATCAAACGATTCATTGACTGAGTCATAAAATATCTACAAAATAAGATAAATCAATTAGTAATCAAGTCATCACAGGTCAAACACTACAAAGAACACAATTTTCTTTCAAATCCCTGTTGTCCACAACTATAAGGAAACATCACGAAGAAACTAACCTGCATAATGGTGGTAAGTCGGTAACATTAATATAGTCGGTTCGACCCCTCGTCTTTTGTTGGAAGTTTGGTTTAAATCATTTCCGATGCTGAAATAAGATCTTATTGATTCGTTTGTTAAGTGTCACTTATATAAAAATAATGAAATATATATACAATGTAACTGAATGTAAGAACATTGACTTAAGAAGATGATGAAGTGCACCTACCATGCACCATGCTTTGTTCCTTAGCCTCAATACATGACCTACTTTCAACCAACAAATCAATTGAATCAATAGAAATAAAATTCTAAATCCCATCAATTTAGTTGATGGGTTCATATATAGCAACCGATTCAGCTAGGGTTTAGGCAACACACACATTTTTAGTAGGTTGCTCCCTCTCTCGTTTTGGCTTCACTAAATCAGAACAAACAACCAAAATAAATTACATAAAAAATACATTTGCCGGAAAAATATGTAAGAAACATGGATAAACCTATAATGTTTTATGCAAGATCTTCTCACATATCAAGAGTATGTAACCTGCTCACATATGTAAGAAGCATGGATACTCATAATGTTTTATGCAAATGCTTAACTTAAATCTAAATCATTAAAAACAAAATTTCTACTTTAAAAAATACCAAGTGATGGAAAAGGTTGTTCAGATTGTTAAACTTAACAACTGAGGGTACAAAGTGATCACATTAGTATTATTACTAAACACATTTAATTAAACCACAACTTTAATTTGCAAAAGCCGATGCTATATTCAGGTTTCCTAAAACAAATTACCTAATTCACCATTTTGTTCCATATTCTTTCAACCCCAAAATTTTGCGCTTTTCTTTTCAATTGATTCTCCCTTTTCTTGAGTCATATAAACCTTGTTATGATCCATTAACATAAATAGGTGTTCAAAACATATATAACATTTAGAAACAAATCAGAACAAAATGTTGATAGAATGTGAAATTCTTAAGAGCTGAGCAAAAAATTTAAGCAAAAAGTCACTATACAGTAATAGCCCATATGTGTTGACAAAGAAGGACATGTGTAAATAACCACAAACATCAATAGCATAAGGTGTAAGTTAACATTTTTACACAAAAGAGTCATATAGAACAATAAAAGAAAGATATAAGAGCCCTCATAACTATGAAGATCTGCAAAAATAATACTGTCTGCAGTCCTTGTTAAGAGATTAAATAAAGCACAAAAACAAAAAACGGACACATGAAGAGGATCAAAATTGGTGTCCAAAATTTAGAGTGCATTGCTTGAAAGGAAAATAAATCCTACAAACAAAAACAAAAAGAAATTGAAGAGGAGCAAAATTGATGTCCAAATTCATAGTGCAATGCTTAAAAGGAAGCTAAATCCAACAAACAAACAAAAAAAGAAATTGAAAAGGAGCAAAATTGATGCCATAATTCCAACAAAACGAATTACACACCAATCCATAAGAAATACTCTTCTCTAAACACAAATTGAAGAACAACAATACAAAAACTAAAAATCAAACATGTAACCAGAGAATACAAATGAGAAAGCTTATATGTTTTTTTGTATATGGTTCTTCTTTGATATTTTGATTTTGTCAAGTGATTTAGGCACATACAGAGAGGATATATCAAAGTGTAGAATCCGCATGGGATGTCAATCGTTGCACCAGATGTCCTGTTCGCCACTTAAATCGCTAGCTAAATCACAGCCTTCAAGTTGTTTTGGCGTACACAGGGACAAACACATTCTCCAGTGGAAATCAAACATGAAAATAGAAAAGTACAACTAATAACCTAAAAGGAAAAGAAAGCATACCTACGAAAGATGACAGCGGAGCAATCAAGCACCCAAATCTTCATCTGCAACAAAAGAAACTAAAGAAACGTTAAAAAAAATAGGAAGCCATCAATGAACCAAATCAAATCACAGAAACCATAAAGAAAAGCGGAATGGAGCTGAAGATATTGCCTGAGTAGAACGAAGTGCGAGGTAAACTCGATCGGAAAAAGGAATTCATAACTGCCCCAACTACCGACAACTGGATTCGTCCTTTTGGTGGCCGATCTGCTCGAATCTGAGCCATGATCGAACCCTAATCGCCGCCGGGAAAATATCAAGAACAGTGAGATTGTAGAGAGGGAGAGATTCGCCATTATCACCAGATCTTGAAAGAAAGTAGATAGAAAGCCAGGGTATGGAAGGTATGGGACTCTTCAGAAGTAAAAAGACCTAAACGAAACAAACCCTCTATGACAAAAATACCCTCATCTTCTTGAGCACTGTTGATGAACAGTGGTGGCGCAATAGGTGCTTGTACAATGAGCTTGGGAGGTGGTACCATGTGTTGTCATTTGTATATATAGTATAATTAATAATTTATAATTAGAATAGGATTCCTACTATTTTAGTCACAACATGGTCAACTAGATGGGCTTTAATATGTCATGGTCTCTCTCCGTTACCACAACATGGATTTCTCAGTTTTCTTAAAAGTGAAAAGACATTAAAAAAAATTCTTTTAAATCTGGTAATTAAACATCAAAATAATAAAAAGTGATTAATAAACTAGTAAGATAGTAGCAAATGTTAAAACATGCACTCACATTAAGTTATGTATATTTGTCCTTGATAAGTTTAAAAAGAATTAAACCTCTAGACGAGTTAAAGAAAAATAGACTTTTAGGCCATGTAGTATGTCTACGCAAGGGGGGGGGGGGGCATGGAGCCGGCCACACAACCACCATTGCGCGGAACACTGCCCTGGCCATGTATGGTCTGGGTGTGTGTAAATCTTCACGGACTTAGAGGAGGCTAGGAATGGAAAGTAACCGTTGGAAACAATCAAGTATTGGACCGTTGGCATGCCTTTAAAAAAATAATTAATTTAAATTATACTCATTCTATTTAAACAACTTCATTTTCATCATATCGTTTACACTCTAAATCGTCTCACTACTACATAAATAAGCATTTGCTACGGCCAAATTCGTAGCAAATCCATAGCAAATACCATTTTGCTACGGATTTGCTACAAATTTGGTCCTTAACAAAAACCCCCGTGGCTAAAAGATTTTGCTATGGTTTTTAGCTACGGAAAAATATTTGCTACGATGTTAGTGACGTAAATAGTCATAGCTATTTTAGCTATTGATTTTGCTACGGATTTTTAGCTACGGAATTTTAGCTACAAAGTTTTTGCTACGGATATTTTAGCAACGAACTTTTAGGTACGGATATTTAGCTACGAACTTTTAGCTACGGTTGTAGCTACGATATATTTAGCTACGGTTTTGCTATGGATTTTTAACAACGGGATAGATACGAATTATGCAACGGAATTTAGCTTTAGATTTGGTTACGAACTTGTGCTACAGAACTTTGCCCTAATTCACCTTAATTAACCATCATTGACTAATATTAATCATCATTGACTATCTGTAACCATAATTAATCTTCATTGACCATTTGTTACCCCAATTGACATAGATTAACAAATGAATCTAGTTAACGACATGTAACAAATCATCATCAACCAATATTGACCATCACTATATTTGCCCCTAATAGATTACCATCTACCAGAATTTGTGTATATTTATGATTTCCCATGATTATATCTACAACTAGCGATGATTAACCGCAATGTGACAAAGTTTGTAATACGTTATAGTGGCTCACACGTTTCTTAAGAAGTGTTATTGGCTCTTAACATATATATTATTTTTAGTGGTTACTAGAGCATGTTTGGAATTATTTTGTTGTATTAGATGGATTATGTAAATGATTGACCAAATATAGAAAATTTGACCAAACTAACTTTGCTTAACCATGTTTAAATTTAAAAATCGATCATTCTTAAATATGTATATCTTGATCTTGGTATAGATTTATTAACTTTTTTTTATTTATTTTCGAATTATTTATGGGTTTTGTTACGTTTTTATTAAAAACAAACAAACATATATTTATTAAAATATTTATTTCCTAATCTTGCTACGCATTTTGCTACAACTTTTCTTTTTGCGACGGAATATCCGTAACTAAACCGTAGCAAAATGTGATTGTAGCTAATCTTTTGGCAAAGTTGCTACGCATTTTGCTACATAATTCTTTTTGCGAGAATCATCCGTAACTAAACCGTAGCAAAATCTTTGTGTAGCTAAGTCGTAGCTAATCTTTTAGCAAAGTTGCTACGCATTTTGTTACGATATATATTAAATTATTTTAAAAATTTTCAATTTTTCAGTTTGCTACGGATTTTGGTACGAATTTTTTTAAAATAATTTTTAAATATTCATTTTATTGTTTTGCTACGGATTTTACTACGGACTTCTTTTGAATTATTTTTCAAATTTTATCTGTTTCATTTTGCAACGAATGTTGCTATGAAGTTAGCTACGGATTTCGTTTGCTACGAAATATTCGTAACTAAACGGTAGCAACTTGCGTTCGTAGCAAATCCGTAACTAATCGGTAGAAAAGTTGCTACGGATTTTTTCCGTAACAAAAATCCGTAGCTTATACATGTTTGTGCAGTAGTGTCTTTACCTCCAATTGAGGAGGATCAAAAGCAAGCTAATCATAGGAAAATTCAAGAGATTGAGATGTTCACAACCAACTTTAATCTGATTTGATTGAGGATATGTACGAGTGATTTTTTAAATTTTTTTACGTGTGATGTAACTTTTTTTAATTTTCTTAATTTAGTAAATTTAGTGGTTTAATTAGTGTAATGTTTTGTATTTTTTAAATAAAAATATTATGTTTAAACTTTATTTTAAAAATAGAAGAATAAAAAAATAATACAACCACACGTTAGCTAAAGTGCACAAAAACGAAAATACAAAAGCTAAAGTGCACAAAAACGAAAACACAAAAGCGCGTCTGAGCATAAGCGTGTACTTATTGGGCGAATAACAAAATCATATAAATTTATAACTTATGTACATATAAACTTGTATCTTGTAACACATCAACTTATAACTTGTATCTTGTAACTTAACAATCCAAATAACATAACATATCAAAACAATTTCATAAGGATGCACAATACGTGGCTGGGATGATATTACTTCTCCTAGGATTGACCTAATGTCCCCCGTCATACTTTCACTTATACACTATAACAATCAAAACATGTATTATTTTTTAGGAGCAGTCTCCAGACGATATGACAAACTCTAGAATCTATCTACACACATCAACATATCTATACATCTGAAGTCATTCTTTTCTAGCATTCCTAATTAGAAAAAAGAGGGGAAAAAACAATAAACATGAAAACGATCAAAGCCATAAACGTCTCAAAACATATAATGTAACAAAAATAAAAATCAATCATCAAATTCTAATTTAACAAATACTTTAGTAGTTCCCAGATCCAAAATATTTTTTAATATGAAAAAAAATTAACCCGGTCATTACAATTCTGGAGCTAAGATACATGATGAATGACTCTTTTGACTTTTGATGACGAACCACCAACAATGTCAAGCATGCCTCCGATAGCTGGCATCAGACTACCCGTTACGCATGACACACCAATAAACTATAACATATGTTAGCTAGATTTAAATGGTCTTTGGCCCAATGATATTTTGGTGTTGGATAAGACTGTCTTTTCAAATGGTGAGGGTTCAAACGTTCCAAAAAAAGATTTAAATGATGAAAGAAAAAATTAGTCTTAATAAGTAAAACGAATAGAAAATTCTTATGATGGAACCACTTTCTAAAGAAAATGAGAGGTAGAATGAAAATTCTGTTTTATATTAATTACACAAGAAAAAGCCACTAAGAATGGAAACTAATGACATACATTCAAATTGAAGGGGACGTGTGAAGCAAACTAATACGTTTGACGTTTTCCAGTTGAATAGTCTCGGTGGATAAGTATATCCGCGGTTAGGAAATAACTTCGTTGGTGGATAATGTGGAAAAAACTCCGGTGGAAGTCGTCACATAAGTCGTAGCGTCCAGGAGATATAACTTTTTTGAACGTCAATTATATCAAATTCGAACCCTCTAAAATTAAAAGAAGCAACACCACAAGGACAATAACTTTAATGGCTTTAACGTTAAAGGAAGCAGCACCACAATAATATTAACTTTAATGGCTTTACCAATTGAACTGAAACTTCACCCCCTCAAGGAAATAAATAGCGAAAGATTAATGTGGGCAAATAAGTTATCGAACTACAACATGGCGAAGCGAATCTTAACAAAAAGAAAACTATTTCTATAATAAACTCTAGAATATATATATAATATGAGTGGTTTTCAACCCGTATTTAGCAAGAGGCCATCTCTTTTCATGTGCCTTAACTCGAGGGTGCGTTGTACAAACGGTTGAGTTGATTTTTGTAAAGATTGGAATAAAATCTTAAATCCTTCGATTAAACTGTTGGGATGTTTTTGTCGTTAAAAAAAAAAACTGTATGGATGTTTCACGATTTATGTAATTAACTTGAAATTTGTTTTAAGGGAATCGTATCAAAGGCCTAAATTTTTTTGCTTCTACATTTTTTCATATTTTATTTATTTCAAACATTGTAATTTATTTTCACCATGTCATGTTCCGTTTGTTTGTAACTAGTTTTTAATCTTGGCAGTGCGTTGCACCGGCAACCATATAAGGTAGGATAAAATTGATAGTAAAATTAGAAATGTCGGCCCAAATGGTTTGAATAAAGTAATAAAAGAACGTTACAAAATCAAACATGCTTGAATGCTTGATGCGATGTTGTCAAAATATAATATGAAACTTTAATGAAAATGCATAACCAATAATTTAAATAATCTAACAAAACAATTTAAGAAAAAATAATCAAATATATATACTTAAGGAGAAAGTAAAAAAGTTCGAATAAAGTAACAAGAGAATGTTACAAATTAAATAGCTATTTGGATCAAATAGCTATTGGTTGAATAAAGTAAAAAATGTTAAACTTTGTTTATCGGATTGGGATCAAATAACTATTTAATATAAAAGAAAGACAAAAAAGGACTTAAGTGAATAAAACTTTTGAGTTAACGTGGAAAATGGAATAATTTGTAAACATCGATGGGTTTTGAGTTTGAACTTTAATCAACGGAAGAGCCAAGGGAAAGGAGACAAAGTTTATGGATATATAATTCATATTTTGGACAACATGTAACATGTAATTAAGTGAGTCAAATGTATCATCGATCAACTTGTACTTGTTGACCAGTTCTTGGTACTAGCTTGGAAGGTGATGGGTGGGTGGTCAAAATTAATAAACCCAGAGGGAGTGATCGTTGCCTATGTCTATAAATAATGGATTATGGGTGCATTTGTAAGAAATTAAACAACGAACTAGATCATGGATTATCGCAATGGAGAAGATTCTGGGAAGCATTCAACTGTTTACAGGTTTTTTTCCTGTACTGGGTTTTCTGTTATGCATCATGAACACGATGATCCGCATGAAACTACTAGTGATGGTAACGGAGGCGGTGGTCACTCGAATGGGAATGCGCCCGGACCTGATACGGTAAAATGGTGGAAGAAATGTTGGTCGTGTTGTTGTTGCTGCTCCTGGTGCTGTAGTTGAAGTTAATATTTTGGATATATTTTAGCAACTATACAATTTGTATACTTTTATGATTTCTTATAAATTTTTTTTTTGTTTGATTTGGGTTATTATGTATGTAATTATAGAAATTCGGGTAATTTGTAATTTCGAAAACATGTACTTTTTCTAACTTCATGACTTTGGTGACGAGTTTTGTGAGCAAATTTGATGTAATCAGAAAGTTGTAACCTTGGTGTTGGTCCCCTTCGGTTTAGCCCCTAGCTTGCCGGGTCCTCTTGTGTTTTTAATATACTCCATAGTTGTTCCAAAAACAAGTTCCCAATAGGGACATAGGGTAGTACCATATGTGAAGGGCGGCTATAACCCTAGGTAGGAGGAGCGACCATCTATTTAGTTCTATTACCGTCTATTTATCTTATTACTCTCTAGAAGAATTAAAAGTCGACTGTCATTTACTAATACAAACATAATACAGAAGTTGTGAAGACACAAGGCAAATATCCAAGGTAATCATCTATTTATCTTTATTATCTATTTTTTAAAGTTTAACCATTGTTAATAGAATGATTGATGAGTTCTTAATTGAAGATAGGGGTTCAAGATAGTGTTTTAAAAATTAAATTTGGCATTCATTAGATAGTTTCTAGATTTTTGGTGTTCAATTTTGGTTCAAAATAGTGAGTTCTCTTGTTTCTTCCATTTCTTCAATTTGTGATTGAAATTTATTATGATTTATAAATTAGAGTTCTTGTGTTTCTTACATGTATTAGGGGTGTAAACAAGTCGAGCCAAGCCTGAGCTCGTCTAGGCTCGAGCTCGGCTTGTTTAAATTTAACAGAGCTCGAGCTTGAACTTGGCTCGATTCGAGCTTCGTTTCTGAAGCTCGAGCTCTGCTCGTGAAAAATTATTTAAACTCGAGCTCAACTCGGGCTCGGCTCGTTTATTATTAATTAGTAATTTTTATATGTTTTTATAATTAATTTTGTATATATTTAGAATTGTACTTTTTATATAGAAAATAATATATGTTATTTACTGATTTATCATAATTTTATATATAATATTCATTATTTTTTAAATATATTAAAAAATAAATAAAAATTATATAAATAAAAGCTCGATAAGGTCGCGAGCTGACTTGAGCTCGATATGTAAAGCTCGGGCCCGAGCTCGTTTGTTAAATGAGCCTTATTTCGAAGCTCGAGCTCGACTCGAGCTCGTTAAAGCTCGGCTCGTTTCGAGTTTTTTATCGAGTCGATCTCGAGTAGCTCATGAGCTGCTCGACTCATTTACACCCCTACATCTATATGAGCAAACTAGGTTAGTAACCCGTGTACTACACGGGTTGAATTTAGGTTTATAATATTAGCTAAATATAAAAAAACGATTAAGAAATTTGAAAATTATAAATGACATAATTCATTATAAAATATTAAATGATAATTAAGTACATTAAAGATGACAAATTCTTGATTTTTTTACTTAAAAATACTTAAATTATTAAGTAATTTATCAAATTTACATAATGTTTGCCTTTTTTTAATGAATATTTTATTTAGATAAAATTGGTAATTAATATTAATTGGTAATTACTATATTGATAATTGAATCTGGTTTTGACATGTGGCACTGATGATGTGGACACCTAAAAAAGACATGTTCAGATATTGTGCTTCCCAAATACTAATACAGTAATCAAAAGCATAAAAGGAAGAAAATAGACGATGAGTTAAGAAGCTCTCACGTGAGGAACATATTTAATTATTTTCTAAATCAGTCTAAAAGTTATAATGTTAATGGTAATATGAATGAAGAACGTGTCTATAGTAATTAATGTGAATAAATAACATATTAATTCTAATGTGGACGAAGAACATGTTAATTGACTTTACATTTTTAGGGCCTATTTTTTATTCTTTGAAGATTCGATTTTTTAGGTCTCGAAGACGAGCATGCATATAATTATACCGAAACTATATTACTCACGACCGTAGTTTCAACAGTATTACTAAGGATTCATGTTGGTAATTCACACATACTTTTACTATCGGATTTAGACAGATTGAGCCGCCGATGATACTTGTTCGTTTTGTCATGATAATAATTTAAAATTTGTTATAAATTAAGAAAAAATAACACAAAGTTTATATGAATACAACATTGTTTAAAATTCAAAAAAGAAAAAAAAAAGATTTATCATAAACTGCAATAATGTCACAACCAACGTCTCTACCACCATTTTTTGTGGTACCAGGTATTGACACTTGTGGTTCGTGTTTACCATTGGTGTCGACTGTAGTCCGTAGGTCCGGACACATCTAGTCATGCGACTGCCACCTCCTTAACTAGTTGTTACATGTGAACCTTCCTTGTTAACATATAGAGGAATGACACCAAAAAAACGTGACGATATGGATCCTAGCCAAAATCTTTATTACTGTCGTTATGAAAACTTTGCAGCTACTGATAAAGGAAAACTTTGTAGCTAGTGACAGGGGCGGACCCAGTAAGGGCCCAGGGGTAGCGCCCGCTACCCCTGAATTTTTACCTAGACGTGCAATTTTTTTTTTATATGTTTTCGGTAATTCGCGACCCCTGAAACGAATTTTTCGCGACCCCTGGAAGAAATTTTATGGCTTTTACTTAAAAATATGATCAAAAGCCTCTTGAAAATATGATTAAAAGCCCGTTAACTACCTAAAAAAAAATTCGGGGGCGCTGCCCCCGAACCCCCGTTAGTCCCCGCTACCCCTGATATTCTTTCCTGGATCCGCCACTGGCTAGTGATAAAGAAAGTTAAGAGTTTAAATCTTATAATTAACGACCACTAAAAAAATTTATTTGCACTCTTAATTGCGTCCGCCATTTATCCAAGTAATCACCAACCACGTTAGTTCCTACTAATGCTAAAACTTAACCAACTACGACATTACCACTTGCTTAAACAATCTTAAAGAATTTCAAGTTGCCAAATATTATCTTAATTTGTAGATATTTCAAAGGGTGTCTCTCAAATCTTTTATTAATTTATCCAATAATCATTTTTCTTTATTATTCTATTAAGATTAATTAAATACATATTTTATACTTATCCACCATACTGTTGACCTAGAAATGTGTTTTGCTTTGTACATTTCAAATTGGATCTGAAGAATTTTCTGTAAGTTGCTGTGAAATAATATTAGTGGACATTGCAGGTTGCAATCCGTGAGTTTCAATTTCATGTCATAGTATTAATTCTATTAGTTCTGATAACTATTAAGTGTGTTAATTCGGGTCGGCTCAATAATTTTGAGGGTCTAAAATAAAGTATAAAAATCGGGGTTCTTTTTCAAAAAAAAAATCTTAATTCTAATAAAACAATAAAATTTTTGCCACTTGTCTTCATTTTAGAAGGTTCACATCATCACTGTCACATGTCAAACTCACAATCAATTACAAATTTAGTAAATTACCAATTAAGACTAATTACTAATTTTGTCCAAACTAATTTTTTCCAAAACAAATGAAAAAATTTATGTAGAATTTACTCAATAATTTGAGTCTTTTTTTTTTAATTAATCAACAATTTGTCAATTATAATAATTTTTTAATATATTAAATTATCATTTGTTGTTTTATAAGAATTTTACGTCAATCATAATTATCAAATCTCTCAATCGTTTTCTTATTTTTTTGTCTTTATTCAATATTATGAACCTAAATTCGGCCCGTGTAGTACACGGCTTACTAACCTAGTATATATATATATTTATAACTCATGCTTATAAATTAGGTAATGAAATTTTGTGTTGGATGTTTTTATAGCAAGTAGCAACTACGACTAATATTGTTATAAATGTGTAGGTTTGGTTATATTTACCTAAAATAGATAAAAACATATAAAAAAAAGATTACAAACATGGTCAATTTGTTTATATAAAGTGTGTACCAAGTTAGCTTTTACCACAAGTTCATTCATGCGCCATGCTTCATTGTAACTTACATTGTTTTTTTTTAATCGCTCTCTAATTAAGAAACACATGCTAAACACCAGGGCTATCTCAAGCCTTTCGCAGACCCCAAGCGAACCTGAAATTGGGGCCCTCAAGTCATTTTATTACTTTTATGAATGACCCAATTCATAATTTTAGATTTCAAAGTGACATGGTATTGTCGTATAACAATTATAGAATGATCAATAAATAAAAATCACCTTCTAACTGACTAAGAAGAGAAGAACCAGTACCCACAACTAACGTACCCACTCTATCATCAATCATCTCCGAGATTCCTATTAAATTCATATTTAAAATGTTAAGACTAGGTAATTCGAAGAAAAAAAAAACTAGCTTTGATCTTATGAATGATAAATTCCATAAACAAGATCTTTAATTTCATATCGTAATACACCAAACTACCATCATATGTGTATGTCTAGAAGTGGCATAAAAATCCTGGACCTGGAGCAACCATTGTTCTTTGGTTAAAGAGATTCAACATAACTACATAAGAAATGTTTAAAATTTTTAACCTTAGCCTCCTTGGCTCCTTAGTGTTGTGTCTAATGTAAGTGGGATGAAACCTGAACAAAAAACAGTGAAAAGTTATTAGTATTTTGACTTGTAGATTAAAATTGTTGTTTTGGGTTTACCATTCAAAAGGGGTTGCGGCGCAACTTCTTGCCCGTTTACCCGCCACTTCATTGTAAATTGTTGTTTTTATTTATTCAGGTTTATAGAAAAAATAAAAAAAAAGATTAAAATATAAATGCACAACCATCAAGATTATATAACAACACCCAAATTCCACAATCTGTTTAAGAACAAAATATAACTACAATCAAAGGAATATAATATACAACCTAAAAAATGAACCAACTAACAAGGTTAGTTGAAATTGAGTTACTAACAATTTCCAAGAATCAACTTAACAGAGTTTATATAAGTTCCTTATCATTTAATTGACAACTAAACACATTTTCTTAATTGTCTGAAATTCCCTATCATCAGGCTAAGTGTAGTGGATAAGGCCCCAAATAGGGCGTTATCCGCCATGTGGACGATGACTGGACAAGGGGCTTTATGGGGCTTTATGGTGTAGTGGATAAAGCCCCCATAACGCCCCACATTCTTCCCCTTTTGCGCGTTATAAGGCTAACGCCCCTCTCCGGTTTTTTGCTCATAACGCCCCATAACGCCCCTGCGTAGTGGGGGTGGGCGTTATGGGGGGCGTTATAGGGCTTAACGCCCCATTACGGGTAGTCTCACAAATTAATTTTCCATCAAATGAAAATTAATTTACTATTGATTCAATCGAACACCGTTTTAGAACGGTATTAAAAGCCAGACAATTGTAGTGTCGTTGCATTAGATCACGTTAATTGATTGCCCAACTATCCGCCCTTTTTTTTCAGTAATCCTCCTTTTGTTTTCACCTGGCTTATAGCCCAAGTCAAGCCCAATACGTATAAAAACCTTTTTAAAATTGGGGGCCCTAGATTTTTAGGGCCTCAAGCCCTTGCTTTACCTAGTAAGCCTATTGGCCGGCCCTGATTAGTTTTGTGGACCTACGGTCGTCAATACCGTAACTACAGTCATATATTGAGACCATTGACTTTCAAACGGCTAAAGCGTGGTCATAAAGGTGATCGATGGTTATTTTCGTCTTTTTCCCTAAAACGGACAATAGTTAGGATAGCAAATGAATATTGAAATAAAAGTTTTGATGCCAAAACCTTAGAGACAGGATGAAATAATCTTTGTAGTGAGATGGGCAATATTATGAATATCATGAACCTTAAGTAACTACATGCAGTTCTTGGATTATCTCAAGATTCAGATAAAATAATGAAATCATCATCAAAGTAAACTAAACTAAAGTAAGCATCCATCCCTTAACCACCAAGATCCTGGAGCTTTTGCATGATCTTTCTTTCTTTCTATACTTACTATATAAATATACTTTCATTTACAACTCTAAAGTTCATCCCACAAACCTACTTTCTTTCCTCACTGTATGTTCTTCCAACCAATGGCAACATCCCTTATCTTATTCATTTTGTTAGCATCATTTAGTCTGTTAATCCTAACTGTGCTGTCATTTGAGCCTGCACCCCTCCAGGATTTTTGTGTAGCAGATCCATCAAATAACCTAGGTAATGTTGATTTCTTATAACGAAAATAGACGTTTTAACCAACCAAATCACCAAAATATTGAAGGCTTAGCCGATGCTTTTGAAAGTTTTTGTAGGCTTTATCCGGCGCTTTTAATAGTTTTCACTAGCTAAGCCCGTGACTAAACGTTCAATGTCTATTTTGATGATTTTTCCTTTTTTTTTTATTTTTATCCCTTTTAATAATTTTAACAGTTTTTCGTTTAGGGCATGCGGTTAGAGTAAACGGTATGGCTTGCAAGAACCCCTTGTTTGTCCAAGCTGATGATTTCTTCTATAGTGGTCTCCACATCCCCGGGGACACGCAAAACTCTAACGGTTATGGTTATCGGGTCAACCCGGTAACCGTATACCAAATACCCGGGCTCAACACACTCGGGCTCTCAATGATGCGAATCGACTATGGACTTTACGGAGCTAACCCACCGCACACTCACCCTCGAGCAACCGAAATACTCACCGTTTTAGAAGGAACTCTTCAAGTTGGGTTCATTACATCAGACCCACA
Source organism: Deinandra increscens subsp. villosa (assembly GCA_039602395.1). NCBI lineage: Eukaryota > Viridiplantae > Streptophyta > Magnoliopsida > Asterales > Asteraceae > Deinandra > Deinandra increscens. Next base: position 124,584,156 of record JBCNJP010000007.1, read on the forward strand.
AAACCGGCTCATTACCAAAGTCCTCCAACGCGGTGATGTGTTTGTTTTTCCCGTCGGGCTTGTTCATTTTCAGCGAAATATGGGTCTTTCAAATGCGACTGCGATAGCTGCGTTGAGTAGTCAGAATCCTGGAGTCATTAGCGTTACGAACTCGATATTTGGGTCGACTCCGCCGATTTCTACGGAGATTCTGGCACAGGCGTTTCAAGTTGATGAGAAAACAGTACATCTGCTGAAAAAGAAGTTAATACATGTGTGAAACTTAAGTAATTAGTTCTAGATTAGTTTAAGAAAACTCCTTGATCCTTGGGGTGTTGGATACTTAGTTACTTACCCAATCATTATGCAAGTATATGATAATAATAATAATAATTAAAACTTAGAACAGTTACCAAGCTTGTGATCCCTCTTTATATATGCTTACCCATGTTGAAGGTTAAACTTGAAAAAAAAATGATCTTTCTTATGATAATAAAATGTAGTCTTTACTGTAAAACTTATGTAGTCTTTGCTGTAAAACTTGACTCAAATAATGATGTAGAAATCAGAAACTTTTTAAAGTATCAATATTTGTAATGATTCTTTATGGATTGAATCTTTGGGAAGAGTCTTAGATTTTACATTTAAAATGTTAGCGGACCCTCTTAGATATAAGTTGATGCAATTATCAATATAAAGATGAAGCCTGAATTTGCAGAACTTATTGCTATGCCTATAGAACCAGGTACTCTGAGAGCAAACACAAGGCGTGCAAAAGCAGAAATGATACCAAATAAATTACAAGAATGATATTATGAACAAACAAGTATAAAGAACCAACATAATAGAACAATATCTAGCAAGCCAGACACAACATTATTATTAAAGAAAAGGTGCTACACGAAAGCGTCGTAAATCGATTGCATCAACAGCTTTGAGCTTTCTGAGTAGCCAAGTTAAAATGCAGCAATATGTTACATGACAAGATGCCATTTCTTATAATAATGAATTGTCTAGTAAAGTAGAAATAATCAAAGTTTTGGTCCTTAAAGGGAGTCATCATCATTGGCACAATATGATGTGTACCCAAAGGCATGCTTCACCATTTCTTTGAGTGCTACATGTTCTACTACATTTCAAGAATAAACAATCTCTACCTTTTTTTCATGTGTTCATGCAAATGCTAACATTTATCATGAAATTCCCATTTCATCTTCTTTATATATATATGGATTTCAAAACCAATTCTTTAAACTAATCAACAATATATATAACAATTAGAATTGAAGACTTGGTTATATGGCGAAACAGATCGGCCACTTGATCAGTTTATTAGCTCTTGCTTTTTCTTGTTTCGCTTTTGCGTTTGAATCCAAACCACTTCAAGATTTCTGTGTAGCCGACCCGAATAGCTCAGGTGTGTAAAGACAATATTGCATGTTTCATAAAGGTTTTGTTGCTATATGTTGTATAAAAAATGTTTCTTTGCAGTTTTTGTAAATGGGATGGCCTGCAAGAATCCTAAGCAAATTCAAGCAAATGATTTCTACTTTAGTGGTCTCCATCTTAGGGGCAACACATCAAACCCTTTTGGATTAATGGTGCAACCAGTGACTGTAGCTCAGTTACCCGGGCTCAACACTTTAGGCATCTCAATGGTCCGAATTGACTATGCTCCTTGGGGAGTTAATCCGCCTCACACTCATCCACGAGCCACTGAGATCATTACCGTTTTAGAAGGCACGCTTGAGGTTGGATTTGTTACTTCGTATCCAGAATACCACCTTATTACCAAGGTACTATATAAGGGTGATGTGTTTGTTTTTCCAGTAGGACTTGTCCACTTTCAACAGAATGTTGGAAACGAAACTGCGGTGGTTATTGGCGCGTTAAGTTGTCAAAACCCTGGTGCTATAACATTTGGGAATGCTGTTTTTGGTTCAGACCCGCGAATTTCGAGTGAAATTCTAGCTAAGGCGTTCCAAGTGGATAAAAAAGTGGTGGATCAGCTCAAGGCAAAGTTCTAGACATCAAAGTCAAGAAGAATGTGTGTGCAGAAGTTATTTGCATTTGCATATTTTTTAAATTTCATTTTTTGTGAGAGGGTGTTGATGGATATTAGGATTGTTTAATTCAATTATTATTCAGTTTTCCTCTAATGAAATGAACATTTGGTTCCTGATGACTTTAATCCTTGAATTAGGGAAGGTTTTATGTTAAAAATATGGTCAAGTTAACCAATAACTTTTAAGTTGTATATGTGACATATTTCGAGTCATCTTGTCAGCTTTTGTATCTCAAACTAATCCGGTATAGTTTGAGATACAATCTAGGAATTCTATGTGATAAAGAGCCATTAATTAACTTTCAAGAAAAATAAATATTTAATTTTGAAATTAACTAAAAAGAGCAAACTGATATTGGTTTTAAAAGCGGTTAGGATAAAAAGCGATTACTCCGGGGTTCAAATTCAGTAATTATTAATTCAACTCTAGTTAACCTAATTAAGAAGTCATATAGACATAGAGGTGTACAAAAAAACCGGTTTGCAAACCGAACCGGTATAAAAACCGAAACCGGTTCGGGATGAAAACCGGTTTTAAGAAAACCGGTTCGGTTCGAGTATAAACTGGCGGTTCCTCATCGATTTGGCATTCTCATCTAGCGAACCGGTTCCAAACCGGGTTGTCTTTGAAACCGATTTGAAACCGATTTGGAACCGATTTAGAAATCGGTTTGGAACCGCTTTAGAACCCATCTCCTTTTTGTAATTTCAGTTAACCACTAATCTCTTAAATGCTATTAGCCGTAATTAGATAGATCTTAATTGAAATAGCTGTTGCATTTTAAAGGAGATTTCTCAATCAGCCTTAAATGAGGATGTCAACTTTTAATTACATTGCAATTAATTGAATTAGCCGTTGAACATTTTATATATGTTAGAAAGAAAATTTGCTTTTGCTAACAGAACTCAATCCAATAGAAATAGAAGTATTGCATTTTTAGTTCTACTAATACTTGTAGCCTTTGGTGTTCAAGCTTTTTTAAGCTTTGGAATTTTAGTAGTGTATTTTTAGCCAACTTTTTTCTCTTATTTTAAGACTTAAGTTTTGTTTAATTGATTATTTGAGAGAATAAAAAAAACGCTTTTTTTACAAACCGGTTCAACCCAAACCGGTTTCAAACTGAACTGATTCAGTTCTATAGGTTTGGGGTTTTGTTGCATCAAACCGGTTTGTAACCCGAACCGATTTTGACCAAACCGATGCTGACCAAAGTTGACTAAACCGGTTTCGGTTTACAACCCGAACCGATTTAGAAAAAAACCGGTTTTGTACACCTCTATATAGACATGACACTATTTATTCCCAGTGTCAAGAAAATCAAGAAACGATAACAGTAGTGTTTTCAAATAGCAAAGTTAGATTAATATAACCAAATAGATGGTTGAATCCAAAGGGCTTAACGGGTCTTGCTACTCACGTTCCCCTTTTACCTTGTGACCTACCCTTTCTTTTTTTAATTCCTATTGGGCCAGGCCCATTCTTCATGTTTCTCTTCCTTCCTGGTTCACGAGAATTGCAAGTAACATGAATTTGATTATTATTTTGTTTTTGTTTTCACTTTAAAATCATTAGAATCTAATCTTTTTAAAATAAATATAAACTAATATTCATAAAAAAATAGTTATGAAACTTGACTCATTGACATGTTATGGCTCGAACTTAAGTTAAGTACACCGTTTAATCTTATTTTTTTCCTAAGTCCACTAATTATTAAAACTGATAAAATCAATATATTTTGTACCTATATTAGTGTATATAGCAATTAAATTAATATCAAATAGAGGAAATCTAGATACCATTCATCAATTAGCAGGTAACTACGTGTTAATGTGAGAGTAACTCACTTGGTAGAGGCTTTGTCCTCTTAAATGAAGGTCATGGGTTCAAACTTAGACAGTGATGTAATTTCGTGTAAATATTAATTTGCCATAAAGAATAAAAATAAAAAACATATAGTTATTAGTTATTGCGGTTTAGGGTCAAAGGTGTTAATTATTAAAAGTATGTTAGATTTGTTATGTAATTTTGTGTTTGTAAAAGGATGTGTCATTTAGATTGGAAAAACCAAAGGCCATTTGGCCCAATGGTATGGAGTAATGGAGATGATAGTTATAGTTTGGGATTCTTGAAGTTTTGAGTTCAAACTTGACTTAAGGAGTTTTTTCAAAATGTGGGTTTCCTCATATGATTTTTCTGGGTGAGTCTAGACTCGAGTGTCAAATTTAGTATAGACGGTTGCAATCCCATCTCAAGAAGACTCACTCAGGTATTGAAGATTTAGGGGTAGTTTCAAACGCCGTTAAAAATAGATTGGAAAAGCCATGACTATTCACCAAAACACTTGTCGTTCATATATGTATATATACACAATCGAGTCTATAAGAATGACGATGAAATCAAAATTCAATTTGTTCTTGATGTTCTAAGATCCTAGACGGATTCAAATATGTGTTATACAATTGGTAGCAGAGCCAACACATTAAGAACACGAAATCGATCAAGTCTAGATGCCAAAGAAATCAGAATCATCAATCCCCAAAATTCATGGTTGCGTTGGCATTTGCAATCTACATCATAATAACCATCAAATCGACTTCCATAGCCATAAGTTTTCTTAAAACAACAAACTCACACGCATTCTGTATATTCATCTAAATTTTTGTTATTTTAAAAGTAGCCATAGGGCTAACAAAGATGCAACATAAAAATATCAAAATAGGAAATGATAGACACCAAGAATCTAATCTAGGAATATTACAACGAAAAAGTAAACTTACGTCAATTTTTCCACTCCACTTTGATGTTCTTTGCTCCATTATTACTTATCATAAATGAGAATGCTTTGAGCTCTCCGAATATTATTTCCATTGTTGCTATCTTGTTATTATAAATTAGATCATTTTCTGCACTCCATGAATTCCTCCATGCTATTATGATGATTGTTTAGATTATTGAGTAAATTACAAAAACGTCCTAATTTTTTTAAGAAATTATAGATTAAATCTTTTAAATTACCGATTAGTTTCTTTAAGTAACCTAATTACATTAAACATTCTTTAAGTAATATAGTTGTTATGAAACTGGCCATTTTTGTCTAACTCCGTTTGAATTTGTCCATTAAGTGAAGCAATTTGAGAATTTTCCACCCCCTTTTAATCAGAAACGATGAGTTTGATTAAACAATAGAGATGATATACATTTGATTAGAAGAGTGAAAAACTACGAGAATGCCCATCACTTAACAGACCATTTAAAATGAAGTTAGCAGAAAAGGACTAATTCTATAACAACCATATTATTTGAAGTATGTTTAATGTAATTACGTTCCTTAAATGACTTAATCCATAATTTTCAAAAAATATAAAGGACCTTTTTTATAATTTTCTCTAGATTATTTTTACACCACTCATCCGATCATCTCCAACCTCATCAGGAGGAAATTCATCATAGATAAGAAAACCCGTTGACCCAACATGTAATCCCATTTATTTATTTTTTGTTACAAGTGTGACTTGAATTTAAAACATCCTATTTATAATGTGTTTGAGTACCTCCCCATCATTGATACCCTTGTCACTTAAAACACTTAAAAAGAACACCACCTTTTTCTACGGGACACTTATTTAACCAAACACCTTAGACTAATAATGAATAACTGAACACAAGGGCAAGTGGTCACCAAATGATGAGGAAGGCTTAGGATCTTAAGGTCTCAAGTTCGTTCTTTAAACTTTTAAGTTTTACCATCATGCCGTTCACGAAAGTGGGTTTTCTCTGAAATTGGCTCAACTATTATTGACTCGGGATTCTGTAGGAAATTCCGTTTGCCGAATAGCTTCCCTATATAAGTTATAAATCAGAGCTTTATTTGTAGATCGTTAAAAAAACTAATAATAATGAATAACTAGATTTAATTAATATTCTAGTTCCCATGTTCATCAGGAGCCTTTTGTTAAAATTTAGAGTTTCAGAACTTCATTTAGCAATTTCGTAATGGGAATTCCAATTTGAGAGGGGTGTGCGACAAGGGGATCCGTTATCCCCTTTTCTCTTTCTTATTGTTATGGAAGGTCTTTATTGGATGATCAAGAAGGCGGGTTCGGTGGGTCTTTTTAACGGATTCCAAACCCCGTATGGGGGTCCGATTATTACTCACCTCCTTTTTGCGGATGACGCTATAGTGGTTGGCCAATGGTCTCAAAGTAATGTGGAGAATTTGCTTCGGATTCTTCGGGTTTTCGGTTTGGTGTCCGGGCTCTTTATTAATCTTTCAAAGTGTGCTCTCTATGGGATTAAGGTTGCTAAGGAGGAGGTGGAGGCCAAAGCTAGGATCCTCCGGTGTAAAAGTGGGGTCCTTCCGTTCAAGTACCTCGGCCTTATGGTTGGGGCCAACATGAATCTTGTTAGAAGTTGGGATGATATTATCAAGATTGTAGGAAATCGCCTCTCTAGGTGGAAAGCGACAAATCTTTCCATTGGGGGTCGTCTTGTTCTTGCTAAAGCGGTTTTAGAGAGTCTTCCTAGTTATTTTTTCTCCCTTTATAAAGCCCCGGTTAAGGTCCTTCAAAAGCTCGAATCGATTAGATACCGTTTTTTTGGGGTGGGGGGGGGGGGTGGGGGGGGGGGTGGGGTGGTAAAGACGCGGAGAAAAAATGTATTCATTGGGTGGCTAGAGAGGAGGTTGCCAAACCAAAGGAGGAGGGTGGGTTGGGACTCGTTCCGTTCGGTGTCGCCAATAAGTGTTTGATTACGAAGTGGGTCTGGAGATACATCACCAAGCCCAACAGTTTGTGGGCTTCGGTTATTAGGGCCTGCCATCGTGGTGGAAGGGGGTCTGGGCCGTTGTTGGTTCGCAAAGAAGTGGGGGGGGGGGGGGTATGGGCTAATATAGTAAAGGTGGTGGAGGCTTTAAAGGCGGAAAATGTGGATGTTATGGCCTTAATTGTTCGATCGGAAGACGGGTTTAAGTGGGGCGGGGATGATTCGGGAAAATTTTCCGTGGCTAGTGTTCGTGGGCTCCTTAAGTGGTACTCCCGTTCCAAGGGCATAATTATGTCGTGGAATAAGCTTGTTCCTAACAAGCTAAATATTCATTTTTGGAGGATGATGAAGGGCCGCATTGCGACAAAGGAAGCGTTGGCGTTTAGGAAAGTGGCGATTGGTGACCCGAGATGCCAGCTTTGCTTGGAAGAAAATGAGACGGTGCACCATCTCATGATTGGTTGTAAAGTTGCCGAAAAGGTTTGGGAGCTCGTGGCCTCTTGGTGCAAGGTGGCCCCGATTTTCGCATTCGACATCGGGGACCTTCTTATGATTGTTGAAGAATCTCATTACGACCGTAAAGCCAAAATGATTTTTTTCGCCATCATTCTCACGACTTGTTGGGTGAGTTTTTTATGGGTTAAAAATAGGAGTAAGTGGGTGTCTTTAACTTGGGAGGAGTGGGACAATTTCGTGATGTAAGCCCCCTCCTTTTTGTTTGTTATTTCTTCGCCTTGACGTCTTGCTAAAGGGTGTTAGTTTTATTGAATTCGCCGTTCAAAAAAAAAAAAAAAACCAATAAAAAAAGGTCAAGCCTACGTGATTTACTCCCCAATCATGTGCCCCGATCATGGGGAAAATCAGTGAGGGCCCTACGAGATGTTACGTACCGAAAACAGCAAACCTCATGGATCAAATAAAATATTCAAGTTATTATAATCATTTTTACTATAAAAACATATCTATACGTACTATTAAAGTTGTATCAACACTTCTAGTTCTTTATAAATTTATATTCTAAAATGTTTTATATCATTGTATACGATTCACGTTTTCGTTAATTAAAGTTTAAACAAAATTTATAAAAAAACCCGTGTACAGTTCAACATATTGATATCGCCAAAGTATTGCAATCGATGGTTCATGTAGGGATGACAATAAAACACGAATACGATGAGGAAATCCAAAACCCGACACACATGGGACGGGTATAGGGTCAGGTAATTGGGTATAGGTCCGGCTATGATAATACTTTTGATTTTTTTCATGGGTATGGAACGGGTATGGGATTTATGATATACCCGTTTACCCGTCCTGATTACCCGATAATATATATCCATTTACCCGATTATATACCCGCTATATTTTTCTTTGTTTTATATATTTATTTAAAGTATATATTGTATGCTTTTATTTATCTAATTTTTTTAATCTATAATACCAAGTTATTTGTTAACAACAATGATATACGTATTATTAAACTTATATATGTTTAGTTATTTGAGATATTTTTTTATAATTATGATAAATATAAATTAATAATTAGTCGATATACACCCGACGGGTATGTCCGGTACCCGATGGGTAAAAACCCGTTAGGAACCCGACGGGTTTTGTACCGGGTATGAGACACATTTTTATAACTTGGTATATAGTGTTGGGATTAGTCAAACCCGCCCTAATGCCATCCTATGCCCGTCTATCCATCGATCACACGCCCCACAACGATGTTGTTGCCCTGCTTGTGTCTGAGCTGCCCTTAGATGAACAGTAGAGGAGGGAGTCCTATCGTCGTTTTAAAATTTCAAATTGAATGCAATATACTGGCCTATTTTTCTGTTTATCAGTCTAAAAACTTTTTTAGCCCGTTATAAAACCGCACTAAAGGCATGCAGTATGGTGGTGTTAGCATGACATGAGAGACTTTCATATAGCGTGAAACACCACACCCTTTGTTATTATTTATTTCAGAACACCAGGTATAAATTTGAAGAAAACATAGTTGTTTTTAAGAAAATACTTTTAGTCTCGTATTTGGTTTTCGACACTTGTCTAGTCTTGAAAATGATTTGTTAAGCTTTAAATAAATTTAAGTATATCTATGAGTTTAATTAATAATTCTATTTAAAAGATAAATAAAAACCACTCACCCTCACACGGGCATATATTTCTCTATGTGAGTAGTTGGATGAGGTGGTGTCCATGTGGAAAAACACTTTTTCCTCACACTCAGATGGGTATATAGGCCTGTAAATAATTGAACATTTATTGAACTATTTATAAACCGTTTGGTTGGAAGTCATTTATATTTGTTTATTTAATAAACGAATAAATATTAATATATTTTTTGTGTGAATATAGACACATGTCTTGTTTATTTATTTATGTTCATTAACGCTTGTTTATCTCCGTTAATATGTCATTTAAAATTTATGTTTTTTTAAACCTAAATGTTAAATTGTTAATCATTAGAGCTCCAAATTCTTTTAGGCTTTGCAAAAGTGCAAGACCATTCAAAGTCTATTAGCCTAGAAGATATATTTTTTTTAAGGGTAAACTATACTTTTTCTAAACCGTCCTAATTATTACAAACAAGATGAGATCACCCGCCGCGCGTTGCGGCGGCGTTAGTCTTCACATTTAGCCGCGTGGTGACGTTTGTTTTTCTGTTTCGGGATCATTCTCTGCTTCAGGTACGGATAGCAAGTGTTTCACTTACTAATAAGTGTTGTCAGCCTCACCCTCCTATTAACTAAACTCTCTATCTAAACTTTTAAACACACGACCTTTTCTAATATTAACAACCAACCATAAATTAAGAATGTAAATTAACTCTGAAATAATGTCACCCAAAATATGGATCCATTGAAGCACTTCCAAAAATAATAAGAGAAAATAATCTTTAAACAGTCTCTAAAAGAGCCAAAATTTAACAAACAAAGAACCATAATATAATTTTTACAAAGTAATGTAGCTATAAAAAATAACAGAAAAGGAGGAGAGCAGCTACATCACAAAAGATATCATGGGAGTTGAAAGCGACTTAAAATGGGTTGTAATTAGGTTCAAACATATGATGGCTATTGATCTACACTTTCCTATGGTAAAAATAAAAAATCACCAACATATATTATACTTGTATCATCAAATTAAAGCAAACCTGCAAGAGCAAAATAAGGCATGACACAACTTCAATCCCATTTCCTACAATAGATAAAGTAGCATACTTACTAAGATGCATTTTATGGAAAGAAATAGCCTCCTTGGATTGAAGCTTTAGATAATCACATAGGATAGGTAAGAAATGCCTACACACGTACTCATGGTGAATGGTCCTTCTTAGCACCTACAATCACTGAACATCAAAAACATTAACAGGAGAAGCTACAAACATAACTCATTTCCATTAGGTGATTTTCCCAAATAAAGAAGCCAAAAATTAGTTGACCAAACATAAAAAAATTGGTTTTTCAGTTCATACCTTTGGTAATTTGTGGTTTCATAAGACCAAAAATAAAATATAAAGATGGTTACAATCAATCATACTATAGCATCTCTGAAGCAATAACAATGATACAATCCAAACAACATAACTAATACTCACATCAGTATCATAATTCATGACAAATGAATTTCATGAATAACAGAAGAAGGTTGTATGAACTTACCTGAAAACAGCCTAAGTATGCATGACGAAGACGGATGCAAATCAGAACCTAATAACATTTGAAATCATACTTGCTCAATCATCAAAACCATATAACATGAAGGAGGATCGCTACAAATTAAGAAACTCAAACCCTGTAGGAAAAAACACATTAATCTTCATAAAGCCATTATATCTCAAGCTCACATTAAATATGAATATGTAAATCGATATTTATTACTCAATGTTTCACATAATAAGTATCCATGCCTCCACATATTTCACATCAACATTCTGCAAAACCAAGAGAAATAAAAATATCAGAATTTTTTTACAAAACAAAGCAAATTATGTAAAGGATATCTAAGAAGCTTTCAAAAATGTGAATTTGGCTCAGAAAGGTTCCATCACAGCCTATTAGGAATAGCCAGATAGAAAGCATCAGGAACACCAGACGAACATCAAGTAAGAATAAATCCAATCATTTAGCAACATAGGCTCAAAAATAATTCATTATGACCTTATAGAAGGCATCAAGAACATCAAACCACCGTCAAGTAGGATTAAATCCAGAAATTTAGCAACATAGGCTCAGAAAAAGTTCATAATAGCCATGTAGAAGGCATCAAGAACACCAAACCACCGTCAAGCAGGATTAAATCCAGTCATTTAGCAACATAGGCTTAGAAAAAGTTCATCATAGCCTTTTAGAAGGCCTGAAGAACACCAAACCTTCGTCAAGTAAGAATAAATCCATCCATTAGCAACATAGGCTCAGAAAAAGTTCATCATAGCCTTTTAGAAGGCATCAAGAACACCAAACCACCGTCAAGTAGGATAAAATCCAGCCATTTAGCAACATAGGCTCAGGAAAAGTTCATCATAGCCTTATAGAAAGCATCAGGAACACCAAACCACCATCAAGTAAAATTAAATCTTTTCAGGATAACCGTCTATAACGAAATCTCAGTAATCAATCCAGCCATTCAGCAACACAGGCTCATAAATAGTTCATCATTGCCATATAGAAAGCATAGGAACACCAAAACACCATCGAGTAAAATTACATCCATCAATTTTTTTCAGAAATAAGAACAAACGTCTATAACCAAATTTCAGAACAACAACGTCAATATCCAACCATTAGACAATCAGTCATGAACAAAGTAACCAACAGTAGTTCAGATCTTAGTAAAAACAGAAAAAAATAAGCCCAAGACTTGCATCAGTTTAGATCTAGGAACAGAAACCAATCCATTTAAAAATCTGAGCAAAACGTAATGAAAGCATGGTAATTAAGCAAAGATTAGCTAGTGACAGAAACAAAGAACATCAAAGCAACAGATGAAGCCAAAATCAGACAAAACCCAAATCTTAGAGGCTAGGTTACGGCCATGGCTGCGGCTGCGTTAAATACGCCTCGCCGCCGCCGCCACCACCACCATCATAGCCTAAACCCAACCTCAAAACGAAGTCACAACCACAAACCAACACGATCTATCGATCTATAAAAGAAGTAGGTTTAGGGTTTATCGACCTGCAAGGCCTCAATAAGAGGCTGATGAACAATTGCGTGCACAGTAGGTACCATCGAAACAAATAAACGAAGGCCATCAACTCAGATCCCGACACCGCCGAGTACATCATCACAACTGCTGCGAAGAACCATAGCCCCCGCCTCGCCGTAAATCACTGCCCTCAGATCCATGGACGGCTGCGTTAGATACATGATCCTCGCCACGCCGTACCACAATCGCCGAAAAGAAGAAAGACGAACAGAAACCCTAGCCAGAGATACTGGCGCTAAAAAACACGAACCTCCTCACAAAGGAAGTTTCAAAACCGACGACCACCGTCTCGAAAACGAAGACGGCGGAGCCAGCCGGAGAAGCCGTAAGAGTCCCTCAAAACGACGATGGTGCAGAAAGCAGAGAGAAGAAAATGGGAGAGCGGCGAGCAGGTAGGGTAAATGAGGAAAATGGGAGAGCGACGAACATGTATACCTCCTTTCCCACCTTTACAAATAGCCTCAAAGTTCCCAAAATTTACAATCTTGCCACATTTACTATTCCAAATCTTTAAAATTGATGATAGGTAATAAATCGTTCACATCAAGATTTAAACCTTAAACCTCCACTTATTATATAAACATCTCCTACACTATCTGTCCTTTTTTTAACGATAATTAGTCAATTCATAAGTTCAGCAAGATGTTAAACTACACGACACCACATAAATTCATCAATTCTGAACAATATGATAAAACCCTCCGAAATCAAAATAGAACTTGAGACTTTTTAATCATCCCAAACTGTATCATTCGTAATCCATACCATTCCCGCCTCCATCCCTATTTATCTAACCATTCCTTTACTTCTAAAAGCTCAAACTCGCTTAATTTTTACTTTGGATTTTGAAATATAAACAAAACCGAGAAAACGCGTATGAAAAAACGTGTTTCTTATTCTTAGAGCCCGTATGACAAGATTAGTGAGGAAACATTTACACTCTTGTTTTTTTTCCCAAAATAAACATACGCTCCAAAGCACTCCCACCGTCAGATTAGTCAGGAGTCAAATTATTAACCTTTAAATAATTAAATTCCCTCATCCGTCTCCCCTACCACCACTTTAATGTTAAAGAATTATAATATTCACAGAAATTAAGTACACATTATTAAATAATTCAAACAAAGAGAAAAAAGAGGCAGAAGAGATTGTTTGCTGCTCATGCTAAGTAAAGTGTAAACCCATCTGTTTTTTTTCTACATATATACATACATACACAGATCTGTATCTCTCTTTCCCTATTCTTCAGTTAACCGACTCAAAATGGGGGAACAGAGGATCAAAGCGTCGTCGTTTTCGCTGTCGGTGCTCCTTCTTCTTCTCCACCTCTCTCTGTTCGTCAATGGCGAAGATGCATACAGGTTCTTCACATGGAATGTCTCTTATGGTGATATTTACCCTCTTGGAGTTAAACAACAGGTTCTTCTTCCCTTTTTGTTTTAACAAATCTTGTTTCTTTCTCATCCTTCCATTGACGATTTTACCGATTTCTGAAACACTCTGTTTTGTGGAAACAGGGGATTTTGATAAATGGGCAGTTTCCAGGCCCACAAATTGAAACAGTAACGAACGAAAACTTGGTTGTTAATGTTTTCAACAGCTTGGATGAGCCATTTCTTCTTTCCTGGTCAGTTTTCTCACTTAATTTCCCACTTAATTTCTCACATTTCTCTGTAAATCTGAGGTTTTTAGTTTCTTGAATCTTTTGAACTTAGGAATGGGATTATGCAAAGGAGGAACTCATGGCAAGATGGGGTTTTGGGTACGAATTGTCCGATCCGACCTGGGGGGAACTTCACTTATAATCTTCAGGTGAAAGATCAGATCGGTAGCTTCTTTTACTTTCCGTCTCTCGCGTTTCACAAGGCTGCCGGAGGCTATGGTGGCATCAAAATCGCGAGCCGATCTGTTATTCCGGTCCCCTTTGCGCCTCCTGCCGGAGATTACACAGTGCTTGCCGGAGACTGGTTCAAGCAAAACCATACGGTAAGTTTATCGCATGTGAAGTTTTGTGCATTCCAGCTGTTTGATGTAATGCTTAGGTGAAAGTGAGATTGGATCGATAAAAAGTGTAAAATGAGCCGAGCCTTTGAAATATGTCTTTTTTTATAAATGAGTTCGAGCCAGCTTGCTAGTCTTAACGAGCCCGCCCTTTATTTAAATAATTTTTATTTATTTTAAATATATTTTAGAAAAAATAATTATTTTTATATATAAAATTATAAAAAAATAAGTAAATAACATGTATTGTTTTCTATATAGAAAAGTATAATTAAAAATAAATAAAAATTAATAATAAACAATCCGAGCTCGAGCTTTCTAAAATCTAAACGAGCCAAGCTTGAGTCTAAACAAGCCCGGGCTCGGCTTGACTCGTTTGCACCCGTAGCTGAAAGCATGGGTGTTAAATGTGTGCGGGTTGACAGGTTAAATTGTTCAACCTAACATGACCTATATTTTTTATTTGTATCAAAATTATCAACCCTAACCCGTAGAGCATAAAATTATGTAACTAGAACATAGCCCATTTAAAATGTTATCTAAATGCGTCAAACGGGTTGACAGGTTGGAGGGTAGTTTGTAAAGTAGGTTATAACGGGTCAGGATGAGTGTCGTTCAACTAAACGGATAAGAAATCGGTGTTGCTTAACTAAACAGGTTAAAGAGGTCAACTAAAACAACACGTCCTGTTTTTTAAGCGGGTTAAATATACCAACCCAAAACCCAAATGTTTTCGTGTCGTGGCGTTTTGGTCATGTTAGGAATTGCCACGGGTAGTTGAAACTTGAAAGTCGGTGAAGTGTGTGCTTTTTAACTGAACAGGATCTAAAAGCAATTTTGGATAATGGGCATGATCTTCCTTTTCCGGATGGCATTCTGATTAACGGACGAGGATCAAACGGATACACATTTAACGTTGATCAAGGTTTGCAAAGTTAAAATCTTGAATTGCTTCTTGTGTTTTACTGTTTTTGCATTAACATAATTGTTTTGGTTTGAATGATTCTGGCAGGTAAGACTTACAGGTTTCGGATATCAAACGTTGGTCTCACTACCTCAATCAACTTCAGAATCCAAGGCCATAAGTTGGTTTTGGTTGAGGTAGAAGGAACCCATTCACTACAAAACACATATGATTCGATAGACGTCCATTTGGGTCAGTCGTATTCCGTTTTGGTCACCGCTGACCAACCTCCTAAAGATTACTACATTGTGGTTTCGACTCGGTTCACCACTCCAGTGCTCACAACCACATCGGCTCTGCGATACAGCAACTCAGCCGGTGGTCTAGATAGCGCACCTCCTGGTGGACCGACCACTGAAATCGACTGGTCGGTTAACCAAGCCCGGTCACTCAGGTAAACCACATGCTAACTGTTTGATAAAATGCCTCCGTGAATGCGAAAATCACATAGGTGTCTAATTCGTGTTACTTGACTATGACTATGTACGCTGGATGATTAGACGAAACTTAACTGCTAGCGGGCCAAGACCGAATCCTCAGGGCTCTTACCACTATGGAATGATCAACACCACGCGGACCATTCGGCTCGTGAATTCCGCACCTGTTATCGACGCCAAGCAGAGATATGCTGTCAATAGTGTCTCGTTTATCGCACCAGACACCCCGCTCAAGCTCGCTGATTACTTCAATATTTCTGGTGTCTTCAGCCTTGGCGGGATTCAAGACAACCCGAGTGGTGGTGCGAGCCTTAAAACCGCTGTTATGCCAGCGGACTTTAGAGGGTTTGTGGAGGTCGTGTTTGAGAACCCCGAAGACACTATTCAGTCGTGGCACGTCGATGGCCACCACTTCTTTGTCGTCGGGTAATCTTATCTTTTTAACTTTCGAGTATCGGACTACACGCACCTAGTGATTCGAATTAACTTGTGCGCCTTTGTGACATCAACAGGATAGATGGAGGGCAGTGGTCAGCCGCTAGCCGAACTGGTTACAATTTGCACGACACCATTTCACGCGTCACCGTTCAGGTATATATCTCGGTTAAAATCTTTATGGTAACGTTTATTATTTTCGCCTTCTTTAACTTGCATGGCTAAAAATATGGTATCTTGGTTTAGGTGTACCCAAAATCGTGGACCGCGGTTTACATGCCATTAGACAATGTGGGAATGTGGAACGTGCGGTCGGAGAACTGGGCTCGACAGTACTTAGGTCAACAGTTCTATCTTCGCGTTTACTCGCCTGCTAACTCGTGGCGAGACGAGGCTCCTATTCCGAACAACGTTCTTCTTTGTGGACAGGCAGTAGGACATCACGCTTAAACTTATTTACAACATAAGCATTTATTTGTTAGGATTAAGATTTTGATTATCGATACATCATACATGTTGTTCAGTTGTTGTTCGAGTTTGGATTCCGGAACTATAGTCACGCTGCCAAAAGTAATGATGATTTATACTTGGTAATTTATGCAACTTTCGTTGTTTTTTTAACACATTCTTTATATAACATCGGGCCACGTACAAAATTTTAGCATTGGGCCGAGCCCTAAAAGAATTCGTGTTCCTTTAAATCTCATGTAGCAAACTGTAAACATTACCTACGATCAAACAAACCCTCAATATTAATTCAACCATCGACAACCACTTAGACAGGCTGGGCGACCACCTAAGGCCCGGGCCTAGACAGGCTGGACGATCACTTAGGGCCCGGGATTTTGGAGGGCCTGAGATTTTTATAAAAAGTTTGTTGTATGTATGTATATGTTTTTAGTTATTTGTGTAAATTTTAAATCAATATTTGATGTAGATCAGGTGGTATGGCGATAACTTTTTTTGGGAGAATTTCGTGGTTCGATTCCCTGCATTAATCTTCATTTTAGCTTCTAAACATTTTTTTTTTCGGGCTAGCATTTACGGTGCAAAATTATTCTTTTAAGCATATAAATAGAGTAGAGGGTAAAGGTCCTTCTTTTAGTCCAGAATGTTATCTGTTCGACTCCTACAACTACAATACACTTTGTATTCACTTTGTATTTTTAAATGTTTTTTAGCTTCTTTTTTTTTTTTACAAACGTTTTTTTAACGTGTTTTTAGCTTCTTGTTTTTTTAAAACCTTTTTAGCCTTTTTTAGTTCTTTTTTTAAAAAATATTTTTTTAGCTTTTTTTTTACTTATGTAAAGATTTTACTACAAATAGGATGACTTTTTATATATAAGTTTTTTGACTTTATAAGTGACTCTTTTTTTCTGTCTAGGGCCCAGAAACTTTTAAACGTTATCAGAGCCGCCCATGCATCTGCTGTAAGTGCGTGTGCAAGAGGTGGCGGGATATCGTTTCGGATCCTTACTTTGTTGATCTTCATCTATCGAGACCTCATTTGTGTTGGATCAGGCCCCAAAACTAACACTCTAATACTCACGTGAAGAAGAAAAATGAAATGAAGTATATGTGCTCTCAAATAATATGCAGATGGGTTTTGTGGAATGAAAAGAAATGGAAAGCACGTTATCTTTTATTCATAGCAAAACAAGCCTTAAATAGGCTACCAACCTAGTACAAACCAACGTGAACTTCAACAAACTACCAAATTTTACCTAGTCTAAAGGAGGACTCCTAAATAACCGTGAGTTTCAACCCACAACCCAACGTTCACTTTGAGCACTTAGTCAAACTCAATTTACTTCTAAACAAATAGATAAATAAATCCAAAATAGCCCGCTGACTCATTGACTATTAACCCATGTCAAGATTAATAACCAACAATTTGGTTAGGGTTTTGGAGTTTCAATGGCGGCGGGAGAATATAAAGCGCTATAGATCAGTTGTAGGAGAGCGTACACGATTAAAAGCGAAGTTTACACTCTTGGACCGGTGCAGAAGTTTGGGACAAACCCCTCTCCACCTTGAGTTAGAGGGCATTGGGTACTGGTGTGTATCTGAATAGTCATGTGTATTGGCAGCTTGAGGATGGCAAGATTTTCGATTTCGATCTGATTATGAAGTCGTTGAGTTGTATCCATCAACGCCTCCGACTCAGGGAGATATAAAAAACTGAATGTTGCCTGAAAGGTAGGTTAAGTTGCATTTGTTGGGGGTTTATGAGGAGGAGTGCAGATTTGGGTGATAAAAGAGGGATCTAATTGGTACAGAGAGATTGTTATCCATGAAAATATAAGCCCTTTAGTTAAACTAGACAACTTGTGGATGCCCTTGTGTCTAATTGATGGTGGTTTAAATGATACCATTACTTTGTTAGTCTACTTGCAAGAAATACACATAGTGGTGTCATATTGTCTTGATACTAACAGGATTCTAAACCTAAATTCATGAGTTATTTTATGAATAACAACTTATGGGAATGGATGTTTAATTTATCGTTCTAGCTTTGTTAAAATTAAGGATGAGTTGCAGTGAGGGCCTTATTATGTAAGCATCTGGTCTGTCAATGATTAATTATGATTTATTGTTTCTAGGTCATTGTATTTGAACTTTTTTGGTATTTTTCAAATGACGATCTCTAGTTTGTTTACGCTCTTCAAGAACTTTTTAATCGGGTTGCTTCAGTTTAATTAATGGGTTTTGTGGATGTGTGTTAGGGATGAGATCGCTACGTACTATACCGGGTAGCGTACCGATATGCAAAAAAGTGTGTATCGAATCCCGTATCGAAACTATCAGTTTGTACGGGTATTTCGGTAAAGCCCCGTTTTATTTTTATCCCCTAAAGTGGATCGTAAGTGACCGTAAGTCCGTAAGGATCAAGAATACCCTGTTTGTTTACACAAATATCAACACATTTCAAGGATAGAAAGTGATATAGAAATGAACACCTGATACATACAAGTTCATAAAAGTTCATAGAAGTTGCTAGTTAGTGCAATTGAGTACACTAATTAAGTTAGGGACTGAATTTTCCTTACAACATTCCAAGTGAAAATGAATCTGTAGAGTCTTTGAAAAATGGGTGTTACAAATGTTACAACTTGTACAATATGTTAGCAAATTAATAATTCATCATGAAAATATTTAAAAATATGATTTTATAAGTTACAACAATAATCAATATACACATCCTTATTCCGGTGACCACAATTGAGTACACTAACTCAGTTTTGACGGTTTGACTATTATGTTTTCCGCTGTTGAGACCGTATTTTTATCCTTTATCAAAAATATACTTTCACATGAAAACTATACACGGTAAACCAACAAATCGTTTATACCTTTCGATCAAAGAAAAAGATCCATCAAATCACTATTTTTTAGCTTGTCCAGAGCTTCATTACAGTCGTCAACAGTCCTATAAACCAACACGAAAGAGTTAAACCAGAACTACATATAAAGTTATAGATTGCAAATATTTATTATGCATGTAAAGTGAAGAAAATTAATAACAAGTTTACCTCTCAAACCCTAATTTTCTAATCTCTTGCAATTTCAGAATTTTCTCTCTCTATTGTGTTTTCTGTTACAAATCTCACAACCCGCATTATACAATAGAAATCTCATACTTCAGTTATTATATGGAGGATGCAACAATTTAAGAATCACTAGGGAAGAAAAAGGATGAGCCTTAGCCGCTTGTAACCTTAGACACAGGGAAAAAATGTTGAGCCTTAGCCGGCATGTACACGTGCTTGTTTTCATTGGTTGCTTTTGTGGACCCATGTGATTCTTCACTTTTTCCAAGAAAGCTAAAACGCACCCTTCTTAGCCCGGTAAGCTAAGCTGGTTGTGTCTGTTGGTCTATGTTTAGTTTTGACTGGAAAAAATGAGTGGTCATTTTACAAAAAAAACATAGTCAACAGGTTCATTTTCGAGATTTTCGCATGTGCTAACAGGGGAAACACGTAAATTTAAAAAGGTTAACTAAAAGGGAAATGGTATAGGCAGGTTGAAACTTGATAGTGATCTAACCATTACGTAAGTTGTTCATCAATATGTAAATTATTTATAAGAATCATAAAGCACATCCTTAGTGGATAACCATTATGTGCCTTTACCCTACTCGACCCTTCCTGTCATGTATACAAAAATAAATGGAAGTATGACACCGACCTGATTGGTTTGTATTGACCAATTCGATAGATTCTATCTTGGTCTTGCTGTTCCATAGCGGGATTCCACCAAGGGTCTATCATGAATACCTAAGGATTAGTTATAGAAACTGAGTCAAATGATTGACAATTAAAGAACTTGCAAGATGATGGATTACTTATGTTCTTACATGTGAGGCAATTGTGAGATTTAGAGCAACACCATCAGCTTCCAAGCTCATCAAAAGGATTATGCAGTCTCCCTCATTGGTAAATTTGATAATTGTAGCTTCTCTGACAGCCATAGTCATGGATCCATCTATCTGAACACATTTCACATCACTTTGCAAATTCATAATATTTTGCTTTGATCTTGGTTCATTCAAGCGTACAAAAGAAAGTCAAACATTGACTTTTAAGTGTCAAATATACCATATTTATTTGTCTCCGGATACAAGATACAGAGATAACCTATGAAAAGGTTATCGAGTCATGTATCTTCAAATCCATAAACTAATTTTTTTTAATCCATATTGAACTTAATAGCATTATATTACCTTTTGCAAAGAATAGAAATATGGATGAGTTTCTACTCGAACTCATCATTTGTGTAATCATGTAATGCATAATATCACGACCTTTAATTTTTAGACGCTTATGTTTTGAATAAGGTCCATATTAAGCCACTAAAAATTAAAACGGCACCAAACCGAACTGTTATAATGGTTTTTGGTAATCAAACCGAAGCGTTAGTAAAGGTTTCTGATAATCAAAAATCAAAATCGAACCATTCAAAATTAAAACTAAAACATTATTCGGTTTGACTTTGGTTTGGTTTGTGGTTTGAGATTTTTAGAATAGACCATGTAACTTTTCAAGACAAATATAGAATTAGTTAATTTTTAAAATAAAATACATAAACTTTCCAAGCTTTGAAGGGAAAAAAAAAGAGAGCATATATCGGATAATTCATACATTTTATTTTTTCACGTATCGTTTGAAAAGTAAAGAGAAACAGCTAAACTTAAAACTCTCGGCTTTAGATAGTTCATATAGTAGATAAGTCATATTTTTTTAGTTTATAGTATATGTATAATCCGGTCCAGTTTTTGGTATAAGCCGCAAACCAAACCATTCGTTACAGTTTAAACTTTTAAAACTGACTGACCAATACTATAGGAAAAAACCAACTATGAAACCAAACAAATGACCATGAGCACCCCTAGTGCCTACAAATGAGGAACTTGATCCCTATTTATATTAGCAAGGATGGTCTAGATATTTCATGATTAGAGTGTTCTATGCATAAATCTTTTTGTTATTCTAGAGTTTTCTTATAAAATATCCAACAACTTAGGTCTCTTTCTAGACTTTTCTAGATGAGCTCTCGAATGTTCCTCATAGTCATTTTTCTAGACATTTCTATGGCCTTTTCTTGGTCTTTTTACTCTCTTTCATGCTTTACTTTTGGACAAGACATGTCACATGTGCTATTTTTTAGATGTGGGAAACTTGTTGTAGCGATCTAAATTTTAGGCGGGATATGACAAAGGCCTAGATGTGTTCTTGAATCTTGAATATGATAATATACCTTAAGTTATTGATAAACTGAACCACAGGAGGAATGACTTTGATGAACACGGTTCTATTTCATGTGTAACTTGATCAATTTGTGATAATGTGAATGTAGGTCCGGTCATTGCTGAATAAGTGGTTAAAATCTATAAATCAGATTACGAAGTTCATGAGTCAGACATAACGAAAACTGATGTAGAAACTGACAAAACTAAGAACTTGTTACAAGTTATTGGAGTTGCTTGTGATGATATTGCTATAAAAGTTCAAAGAATGTGTAAGGAAAATAATGGTTAACCAACATATGACAAAGTATGTTAATGTGGATAGTCCGAATGAGATATTTACAAGAATTGTTGATCCATCACCATATATTTTGTTATGCCACTTTTAAGGTACCAAAAAGAATGGTTAACATGGGGATTATAGCAAGAAGAATCTGTTTCAAGACCTGGGTTTGTTGTTGATGAAATGGGAATGGGGAAGACTGTGCCAGCTATTGCTCTTGTATCTGCTAAACATCAAAACATGCACTTTGTGGGAACCCGCCAGAGCGTTACCTTGTGTCAAATATACCATGTTTTTATGTTATCATATATGTTCTCTTTTTTCTTAATTTTTGTTAATCCTACATAGAGGTGTCTGTTTTATTGTTTTGAACTGTTTATTTATTTATGAGTTTATAAATTCGGGTTATGCTTTATCTCTAAGTGGTAAAATATATGAAATCAGGTAATATACAGATTTTGTATGAATAAAATCTCCTGAATCTTTCTATTAAAAATTACTGAAAGTTTTCGTTCCTCGTTGGCAAAGTGATTATTCATAGAAAATTTAAAATTTGGGACAAAAATGGTTTGGATCAACCAAACCCGACCCTTCAAAATTACTGGTTTAGACCCATTTTCCTGCTTGACTGACCTGCCCGTTTTGCTACCACTTATTGTTGGATATTTTAGTGTAAAATAGAGTGTGTATAACATACAAATATGAGTCGACACATATTTCAATGTTATCGGGCTAACGGGGGTTCGGGGCAGCGCCCCCGAGAAGCGGACTCTGATCAATTCTTTGATCAAGATTTCTCTGCAATCATACACATACAAGTTCTTGAATCAATCTGATTTTATCAGATCATTATTTGTTATCCACTCCATTTAATTGATCCGAAAGCGAATTATTGTGACTTCTGATTCTATCAGGAACCCCTATTTCTAACACTTATCTATCACATCAAGTTAATATAGCTTAGCATTGTTGATTAACTTCCAGAAATCGGATTCATGGTTGAAAGTGATGGTTCTGCTAAAGGAATTGTATTCAACTAGTTTACATTATTTCTTGATCTAATACACTATTCTTTGGAGAAGGTAATATAATGCTATTAAATTCAATATGCATCAATATTTATTTTTTAAGTTTATGGATTTAAGATACATTACTACCCTTTTCAAAAGTTATTTGTGTATACTGGAAATAGAAAAATATGACATATCTGACACTTCAAAGTCAAAGATTGACTTTCTTTTGTACACTTAAAGCCGTTAGTATGTCACACCCCAACCAACGACGGAATACGTTGGGGCATGAGGATTGTTTAGATGCTCGTGACAACTAATTAAAGTTACTAATATATAATAAACATGCCACTCAATTAAATATCAAAAATATAGTCTTACAAATCATGGGAATATCCAACGACCAAATAATCCAAAACATAATAATAAATATTAGTAACTAGTCTTATTAGGTCAACTAGGTCCATATGCAATCCTAAGTGACATCATCAACTTCAAGCATTTCCTGCAACATGTATAATATAAAAAGTCAACTACGAGAGTTGGTGAGTAAACATAGGTTTTAAATAGCATAAGTAAAAAAAAGAAAGTAGCGATTCATGTGACATGTAAAATTCATAGATTATGTGTAACATGTTATAAAGGTGTTGTGTAACCAAACCTAGACATTTAGGAAATCAATCACCCATTGAAAATAAGAATACATTTTCAATATAGTGGGTGGGTTGTCGACCAATAGCTAATGACCCGTAGGCTTCCAAACAATCGTTAGTGGTACACAAGCGATTAATGACTAGCGACAAGCGACAAACGAATACAACATATAGATTCAACACGTATTACATATCAAGAATACACATGCACAACATGGAATCGCATAGTAATGTAGATAGAATAATGATTAAAGATTTTGGAATAAGATACAATGTTGCACCCCAAATAATGAAAACGAAAACGGGGCTATGATTACTCACCTGATAAGCAAAACAAGTCAAGTAGCGAGAGAAAAACAACGAACGCGAGGAAAAGCTAACCCTGCTGAAAACCTAAAGAATTCGAAGAAATCGACAATTGTAACGACTGATACGATTACCAAAGATTAATTGGAGATTTATTTATTATTTATGTTAAGAATATTTTATTTATTAGTTATTGTTACTAAAAGACCATTTTATGACCAAAAATATCACTTTTGACAATTAATCAAAGTTTAGGGTTAAAACTATAATTTCTCAAACTTAGGGGTTAATTATGTCAATTCAACAAAGTCTTAAAAATATAATTTTTTCAGAATTTAGGTTTATTATATAATTACTAAAGCATCATAAATATTCTAAAAATTTCATATCTTTAGTAAAATTACACTTTTTACCCCTTAAGTTTCAATAATTACATAAATGGTCCAAAAGTTGTAATATTTTGCGACGGTCATATTTAGACTTATGAAAACCTTAACATATGTTTATTAACATCCCAGAAGTGGGTTAGTAAGTTTCATTCACTACAAAATTGTTAGATTAGAAAACTATATGATAAAACACTTACTTTAACGGGTCAAAACGCATAACTCTTAGGTTTTTGATAAAAATTCAGTTTTGATGGTTTGGAAACATCCTAATATACTTAAAAGATTATTTAGGACAGATCACAACCCTTGGTAAATGGTAATTGTGATTTTTGGTAGTTTTTCCCCAATTAAAGTGTGCGTTTAAGGTTTGACTTTTGATACAGAGGACTTTTGGTCAAATCCAGCAATGAGGTATTGTAAAGCACACAAAAACTAGAAACTTTGATGAAGAAACTTACCCGTGAAAGTCGAAGGAAACTGGTTAAATCGGAAGGTCAAACTGATGGACTTTGACTTTTCAAAATGCAAACAGTTGGACAAGGCACGAAATTGAGGCTTCAAAAAGCTTTAAGGATGTTCATAGGAGCAATATCAACTGGTATTTATAGGGTAGAGGGTCGTTTCGGGTTTTAATTGAGCATAATGGTGGTTTTGGCAAGTCTTGGAAAAAAGTCAATATTTTCAAGTATGGAAATGAATCAAATTGATTAATGATTTCGAAGTAAATATGGAATTGACTTGAAGAATAATTTAGGGGACATTTAGATGAAGTTACAGGAGTAAACGGATGAGTTTGAAACGAAGATTCTGGGCCCAAAATAGTGAAGAAAATGAGATGGTCGCGATCAGGTCGCGTTAAGTATGTTATATAAATCTGGAAACTAGATCCTGATAACAAATTGATTCATAGCTCAATGGTTAGGGCGCAACAATCAAACCCTGGGGTCTAGGGTTCGAATATAGCTGCTGCCATTTTTTAAAATTTTTTTTCTTCTTTCTTTATTATTATTTTTTATTTTTTGTTCTTTCTCCTTCGTTACTTATCGGATGGACTTCAAGTTTGAAACACAACTATAAAATACTTAAATGAACATTGTATAAACCATAAAATATGATTTTCGAGATTCGCGGATCGTCCGGTTAATTCCCGAACGCGCACGAAAACCAAGATTTCGTTATTCGTGTTTTGACCTCCGATTTCCACGAAACTTCACACGGACCTACTTGTGTGCGTGACTAGTATTACCCAAAAGTTTAATACGTGTTCGGATTCACGAAATCACTCGGTTTGACTTAAATAACGAAAACGATCGAATTAGCGATTTAAATGCAATAAATGCAAGACATTAAAACGACTCACGAACGATACATTAAATGACATAATTAAACATATTCAAATGATAAAAAGAGATAATAAAATGAAACATGATTCTTCATTGATTATTAATCAGGATTACAAGTTCGGGTCGAGTACAATCAAATGGAAAAACCGATATGTTACACAATACACATGACTATTCATATACACACCAGGTTTTAATGGCCATCTTAAGTTAAGGTTGTAAGGGGTCTGTCCCAAACTTCTCCACTGGTCCGTGCCAAGCGTGTATACCTCAGTTTCAACTGTGCAAACCTCGGATTCAGATGATACTCTCCCACGATTAATACGTATTACTTTATATTCCCCTGCTGTTAAAACTCCGAAACCACAACCTAATGTGGCCGAATTCGTATAAATATTTGGATATCCGAAATCCGGATATCCGAACTTTTAGATAGCCGTTCAGATAGTAAACCGGATATTCGAATTCACATATACCAACGTAAATAGTCAAATGCCAACATATTAAACCGAAAAATAGCTAGCTAAACATCGAATACTCAAATACGGGTACATTTAAACATCCGAATCATTGTGTTTAGAACTGGACCGGATAGTGAACCGGTAAAGTCATCTTATCAGTTTACTGGTTGAATCGGTCGGACCGGTTAAACTAGAAAACCCGGATGATATTATAAGTACTATAAAATTTTGAAATATATATTATAAAAATGTTATATAAAATTTACATATTATATGGACATTTAGAAGTAGATCTTATAATTAAAATGTAGAAAGCATAAATATTACAACATTGATGTTATATTGCTTATATATTTCAACTAATCTAAATAAAACATACACTCGAGATAATACATATACTATTAAATACTTGGTATTTAAAATGTGTTGGTTTAACACAAAACAATAAAAAAAAATTGTTTTAATGCAAAACAAAACGTACAATGCAAAACAATACAAATCATATTATTTAAATGTAAAACAGTAGGATCATTACAAATTAGTACACTTTTTTAAAACGAAGACAAATATCACAAACTAGTACACTTTTTAAAAGATTTTTTTTTTATATATATCAATCCTATACTCAAATTAAAGAGAAATTATTTTCGTTATTATGGTGTAATTTTTATAAATAAATAATATCGTATGAAAAAATTATGAAATTTTAGAAAACTTGGGGGAAAACTTATGAATGTCAACAAATTGCTATATCAAAAATACCCTCCACCCTTTAATTGTCTCTTATTCCTATTATGTGTTTAGACAAATTAAATATGTTTTTAATAGATTTAACCCCTATAATAGTTTGATCTGGACAAATTAAATGTTTTTTTAACAGCAAACTACTATACTTCTACGCTATCCCAAATTTCCAATTATTATAATTAAACTCCTCATGTCAATGTATGAATCTTGGTCCTCCCACTAAGAGACAAGCCCCTCTACCAAATGAGCTACTTTCACATTGACACAAATTACATGTTTTTGTGATATGTTTTAAAAATAGCTTTTGGAATACGAAACAAATTAAATATTTACGTCGAGTTTGTCATGTTCCTTTGAAAAGGTACACATTTCATGCCGATTCCAAAATATATTTGAATTTGAGGATGCAATTTCATGCCAATCTTGTCACATCTTCTTGCCTATTGCATGCCAAAATTTCTCATGAAATTCATGCTGATTTCTGATATTTCATTAACATGTTTTATTTAATAATAGATGTATCTACAATCGACATTTGCCTTTTTTATATAAATAGATTTCACTACTCGAGCGTTTTCAAATCATTGCTATTTGACTCGGACCTGTTCTAAAAAGTCAAGGTATTTCGAATTGTTTGTTGACACGGACAAAGTCAGGGAAAACCTCTGAAATTTTTTCAATATTGAACCTTGGACATATAATAGTTCCGAATCGAATCTCTTTAGAAAGAAGATCTTTGATCTTATTGAGAAATCGATGTCTTACTCCATAACTTTGAGGGAAGAAGAGAACAATAGCCTGACAAGGGTTCGGTCCGATTTAGGTGCCCAGTTAGGTGCCAAACAGATCCCCTCATTGATTTGATATATTGATGTGGGAATGACGCATATACATAAATCATTTGCAATTGCTAAAACACAACGTAAAGAAAATGCAAATTAAAAAAAAAATACCACGCAATGACATTAAACTAAAGTAGTAGATAAAACAAAAAAATATGATAGTAAATGAGACTGTGTCAAACTCAACTAATGAAACCCAAAAGAAAACAGAAAAAACACAAGATAAAGAAAACGTAAATACAAAAGACTACACAATGATCCGACTTACGGATGAGATCACTAGGTACACATGTGGTCGTATAAAATAACAAATCACGTACATGAGTAATTAGTTATGATACAACGAAGAAGTTATTGGTTTGAAAACCTTACTACCAACAATTGCTATTAAAAAAAAGTAATATGAATGAGTCACATGTAGTAATCAAGTGACTAAATGTGTTTATGGTGTGTTATAACTCTACTTGTTAAAGACATTGTTGATATATATTCATTGTTAAGTATTTTAAATGGAATTCAGGTAAAAATATATTTTGTTAATTAGGTACACTTGCTTATCGAAAATTAATGATATTATACACATACGTTTGAATAAAATGTCACTGATAAAAGATTGATCAAGTACAAGTAAATCCGGAGACGAGTCATTGAAGATGATATTTGTAAACAAATAGACATCTTCATAAATATATAAATATATCAAACTTTAAGTATACGTCGCTTTTAAAGTTTAAACACTAATACTAGTATATTTTATAATGTAAAATATTATAATAATAAAGAGTTTGACGTTTTTATGTGTCATACCTTTATATATTTTTAGGGATAATCATCAAAATGAGTAAGCATGATTTTTTTCTCTCCTTTTGTTTTTAATTTTTATTTTTTAGCAAATTAACCATTGGCTGGAGGCCAAGGAGTGTTGGCGACTTTAGTGCAGAGACTAAGGCTTAGCCTCGTATTATGTCGGCTAAGAGGGTGTTGACACCTTCAAGGCTAAGGGTGTCTTCTTAGCCGGCATCCCTATCATTACATATTCCTATAAGAAGTCCAAGATCTTCTACAGCTCCATGCTCTAATAGTCTAATTTCATGATTCAGTCTGGCCAATGTCGACCAAAAAAGAGGACCCGAGAGTGGGATTAAAATTTTAAATTGTGAGTTAAACACTCCTACGGAAACGTCTAGTGCTTTTGACTTTTGATCAAAATGCTACATCTACCCTTACTTCGTTACTTGACTCAGTGAACTCTACCCCGAGTACTATAGCTAAGTGCTCATCAAAATTTGAGTGGGTTCCTGAATCTTTTATTGAGGACTCTCCGAACTAACCAAAATCCGGCTCAAAAACAAGATATCGATGATGAAATTGAAGCCATTTTTAGCATTGGGACGAGCGTCGACATACACATGGCAGGATATGAGGACATATTGGTATTTCTAGCTGCTTGTTAGTTTTGGTTTTACAAAATCATTTCCGTTAAAAAAAAGTAAGGACATATTTATAAAAACTAAAAATCAATGGCCATTATGATATAAAAAAATAAAATAAAATAAAAGAAGAAGAAGTTGATCAAACCGAACATTTTTGTGATTTTTTTTTTACCTTTTAACCCATTGTAACACCCCAAATGTTTTCTTGTCAAAGGCAAAGTAATACCCGTCTCTTTATTCAAGCCGATAAGCCGGATCCAAGCACTTGGTCCCGTGTCTATATATAGCCATCTAGCTGTAAAAGAAGGTATGAAAAGAGACAGCTGAATAAAATTAATACCTTAGCCGAGCGAGAAAGTCCATGTCACTATTGTCTATTGCATTGCAAACAAAACGTCGATATTAAGAAAGTATAAACAACTTTTTAGACTTTAACAAAGAAAACAAATTAATAAAATGCTTTGTTTAATACCATAAAAGTAAGAGGGGTCCTCTTCAAAATGTTGGGTACCGTACAAGTTTAAAAAGTGGGCCATAGACGGTCTCTAGAGGCTCTGTGGTGGTGCATAACACCAGAGCACACTGACCTTTGGGGTGCTATGGTCAAGGGTGGCGTGAATTGTCCTCCATGAGTAGAGTAATATATTTTAGTGTTTGTCCACCAATCAAATAATTACATCACATCCCCTCTTTTAAAAAAAAACCTCACATTCACACTCACTACACCCATTTACGACTATTACAAAATTGTCTATGTGACACCACTCTTTTCATCACACGCCCAGGGACGGAATTAGAATTTTAAGGAGGTGCCAAATTTATCTTTTTTAGGAGTTACTATTTTTAGATTCTCTAATTTTATATAAACAAACATAAAAAAATTGGTCCGGGTCGGGTCGGTCACATAAGTCATATGCGACACGATAATAAAAGAACATCGCAATAGAATTTAAATAATATAGATACGATGCTCATTACGAATTAAAAAATGTATTGGAATAAACAATGTTTTAAAACCCGGTTTTTTAGTTGAACCGGAAAACCTTCCGGGACTGGTTCGACCGGTCGGACCGGTTAGACCGACTGGTTGAACCGGTTAGGGGACTTATATATATTTTTTTATAAAAATGCTAATAAACTTGTACACCCCAACAAAAGTAGTTAAAATACAATTATAATCCACTCAAAAATAATATCAAATATGTATTTCATAAGAAAATATAAGTTTTAAACTTTAATAAAATAATAAAAAATAAATAAAAAAAAATAAAAAAAATCAGAAAACCGATTGAACCGGACCAGTTGAACCGGAAAAAACCGAAAAACTTCAAGGAAAAAATATAATAGAAAGAATGAAGATGATCAACAATTCTTTTTCGAAATATTAATGTATTCGTAATTAATTTCTTCATTAAATTTTATATTAGGGTATTGAGAATTTAGGTTTGGGCTATTACTTACTAGGCTTCTAGTTTATTGGGCTTGAGTGCTTCCTAGGATATTAGTCAATCAAAATCTAAACCAATCAAAAAATAAATAATGCAAAGGGCAAGGCTCGAACTCGGGTCCCTTTAGAGTAAGGAAACACACACAAACCATTGGGATAGGATTGTTAGCTGGTTATGTTTTATCCCAAATTTATATAATGATTTGTAAGGGTGGCACACGCACATATAAAATTGAAAAAAAAAATCTATTTCGTGAATAATATTAGGGAGGTGCACGTGCATCACATGGGTTTCGCCCCTGCACACACCCAAACCACTACGTGTGACCTTATATGTAAAAAATCATAATTAAACGCTACACTAAATCTGATAACAATAAACAAAATAAAATTGTTATGGTAACACAAAAAGTTTTGAACGGCTTAATTTGTTTTACAAATTTAAACGAATCGTGATACACTTTTAGAATTTTTCGAATCAAAGTCATTGATCAACTTTTCATGATTTATACAATATATCATTATCAATAGGTATCATTGTCACTTCATTGCTTCTTTCTTTACGCATTTTTAATTTGAAAATCTTCTTTACATGACAAGATGTATGGTAAGACCACCTCCAACACATGTTGGAGGGGTATGATGACTTGTACCGGTGTGCACACGTAGGGGATGCAAGGAAATCGGCGATGGTTTGGGTGCATAATATTGGGGATGAAATCTTTCCCTGCGTGTGGTTAAATGCTTGAGTTTTTTTTTCTTCCTTTTTTTTTCCCTATATATTGTATATAATAGAGGTGCACGTGAGAAGTACAGATATTTTAGTATCGAGGTTAAAAGACACATGAAAAAAAAACGTGGCTTAGAGCTAAAAGTGGTCACAGTAAACTACTTTTGTTTGCCCCCCGCACCAAATAAATGGGGCCATGCATAGTCCGTCACCTCACTATTAAAGTATTAAGGCGGCTATGTAAAGTAATCTCGTCATGAAAATAAGAGGCTTGTCTTAATTCAACGAAAGCGAATTTTAATTTACGTCCAAGCTAGTTTAATTGGGAGCTTAAAGTTTGTATGCTTATTAGTTATTACAAGTCTGAATCTTAAAATAAAAGTTGAAGAAAATGTGTTATAAGATTTATTTAGTTACGTAAATTCTTAACCAAATGGTCTGTTCCGGAGACACGTAGATGATTAAAAGTTTATGTCTTATTATAAATGAAATATTTAAAGAGTGAGTATTATGAATGTTGTTTTAAATTCTGAATTTGGTCTACAATCTTTATACATTGTGGATTTGATTCTTCATCTTTATTTTCTCTTTCTTTTATCATTCAAAAACTTACAACAAGATTGAACAAGAAGATGACAATCTCTGATATGCTCTCAGACACATCCACTGTCTTAATCTGAACCAAAAATCGAGACTGATCAAGTTGATTTAAAAGACTGGATCAAACTTCAACGAAAAGGTTTATGCAAAAAGATTTTTGAATAAAGCTATGATGTTAGATTGCAACCCAACAAGTGTCCTGTAAAACTCGGAACGAGATTGAGCAAGGAAGAAGAAAGCGTCACGATGAACCCAACTGGGTATACAAGACTTGTCGGCAGTGACGAAGCTTGAAAATATCAAGTGGGGGGTCGGGATCTAAATTTTTTTTCCTAACGCCAATTTTGGGTAAATGGGGGGTCGAAACCGGAGTATATCGAAATTTTCTACACAAAAATTATATACCCCTTACATCAAAAAAAAAATTCGGGGGGTCGGACGCCCCCTCCCGCCCCTTAAAAGCTACGCCCCTGCTTGTCGGAGACGGTTTAGAAATTAGGAGATACTAGATCCTTTGAAGAGCGCAACCTGGATAGATAGCTCAACAACACAAACATATAAAGTAATAACCTTCATGTTGATTAATAAGAAAAAGAAAAACTCAAAACCGATTAGGCTGTATGTAGTGAGCGTGATGCCCACCAAAACCCACCCACCGGGGCGCCATGTTAGCAAAATGGATCCCCGGTGTTAAGCATATCACACCCCTCCCCCTCCTTCTTCATTTACTACTTTTTTTTTATTGGATAGATGTTATTGTTTGATTTTTTTTAAAATAATATATATAATATAACTGGGTAATAATTAGAGGTGCGTTATGAGGAGTTATGACTACACACAATTTATATGATAAAACCCCTTGATGATGTGAACGACACGTGTCGCATAACCCCTACACATAACCTTACGTGAAATATTAAACTATAACAAATTTACTAATAATAGGAAACTAAATCCACCTTGATCAACTTGTCAAGGTCCCATAACTTCACCGACTTGTAAATCGTTTAAAATTACCTCCAACAAACCATTTTTAGGGCGGTTTCTAAAAAGAAATAAGCAAGTCACACTTCGACACTAGCAAATAAAAAACAATAAATATGAGGCAATACTTTACACTAAAAGCAATTTTCCTTAAGGGGATTGCTTTCATCTTTGAGTAATATTATATACTACTAACTTCTTTTGAATAATTTTAAACTCATTTATATATATAACGCATTTATATACTATTTATATATATTATAAGTGTAGAGAGCGGTTTTAGAAACATTTGGTGAAGGTGGTATTTGCTTCATGTCATAGTTGTTACAACACAAAAACTGTTTGTTAATCAACCAGCAATCACCCTAAGTGATGGTTTGCTAACATATTTAGTTACGAAATAATTAATCATATTATTTAATGAAGAAAAATTTTTATATTTCATTACATTAAAATACCGGATTATAGAACGGGTATAAAAAACTAGTTTGCTTCTAGGCCAACATGATAATCAAGTATTTGCGGTACTAGTTAAATCAACTCCACGTCGGGGCCTCGATTAAATCCTACTAGACACACTCACATATGAATTTTTATATTATTATTATTATATTAAATACTATATTACTTTTTATAAGGAAAAGTGTTTTATGAAATAAGAATTATATATGTTTGTAGAAGGTATGAAAAATATTTGTGAATGAGATAGTACACAAGAAAAAGACACACTCTTGTCCATAGGGTGTTTTTATTCTTAACAACACACATCTAGCTAGATTTCTAGAATAAGATCAGCAAAACTTATACCACGTAGGATTTAAACGATAACTCAATTTTAAGGGAGAGACACTCCTTGAGGACTTCATAGGATGTAGAATAAAGACAATGTTAAAGGAACCGTAATCATGCTGTCAAATACTATGAGTCCAAGTGACAGAATAAAGATAAAATAAAAAAACATGGAAAATCTAAAATAATAAGCTACAAAAGAGACACTTTTGTCCAAACCAGGAGGACAAACTTTCTTCCATGGATCTTTTGGAAGCTACTCCGCAATACTGTTCGCCCAGAGACAGACACCGTTTCCAAATTCCAAACCTTCCGCCCAACTAATTTTACTTTTTCTTTTTTCTTTTTTATTCATATTTCCATTGCAAATGACCTTGACATTCTTCACTTAGATTACTGGATCAAAATCACTGATTACTTTAAACGGCATGTAAATGAGTTTTGAAATTAGACGTCATTCAAAAATTATTTGCTTAAGGCATGGTGGTTAGAGACCAATATCACTTGTTCGGAGTTTCATAATCAATGTAAATGAGATTTTGAAAAAATGACATCACTAATAGAAGTTATGCAATAAAAATCTCCCAGGCATGCGACCATAACTCTATGCAAATGTGGTCCCTACATGTCATTCATGTGTATACATGACTTGAGAATAACATGCAGAAACTAACTGGTCAATATAAAGTTGATGAGTTTACAAGTTTATTATTATTTGAGTAAAATAGTTTTCTGTGGACCATAAGATATTCTATGACTATTGTTCTACAACACTATCATATGTGTGTTACTATCACCACGAGCCTTGCAATCGAAGCTAACAGAGTGAGAGGCGCATATCAATGCCTTATCTTGAGACATTGTAAAGACATTAAACAATTATACACCTATTGACCTCCAGTCTTTGTTACTAACCATAGGCGGGGTGTCAACCCAAATAAATTTATTCATAATTTCACATTCAAGATATGGGGACCTTTGATTGGAATAATAAGTCTATTCATGTAATACATAATCGAGTTCATACTTGTGTCCATGTGAAAGAACATGTATTCTTCCCCAATAATATTTTAATAGCAGTTAGTGAGGGCCGTAAAACTCACCTGCTAAGTCAATCAGTAAAATGGAATATAGTCCGTATGAGTGTGGCGCCAACCTAACCTTGCCCTAAAACATATAAGACACCTTAAGGTCTAGTAAAATGGGTCAGGTGTTTAAGTCACCCACTAAACTAGTCGAATCTTGTTAAATGTGTCGTTGGTGCTATTTATCGGTTTTGATAAGAGTATATTTATTTCACAAAAATAAATATGAGTATATTTTTACATGTCAAAGTAAAGGTTTTCTCATATCTACTTAGTTCATATAACAACGTTTTTATCTCGAGTCGTGTCGATTTCTCGTAACACGATGAAAATACATATATTATACAAAAATTCACATATTTTCTAAAAAAATGTCATTTATTCCCTTTAAAATCGTTGATGTGCTAATTACTTATATTTATTCATAATGATTATTAGGTGTATCAAATATTCAAAGATGTTAATTTTTTTTATGACCCGCTCCTAATCTAGCACCTAAAACTAACTAACCTGCAACAGCAGGGATAGAACCCTTGACCTTCCAAAGGAGGAAGATATGGAATACCAACTAGGACAAGTCCTAGTAGTTATTGATTTAATATTTCTTAAAGTATTGTTTATGTGCTAATTACTCATATTAAAGTAAATCGCCGAAAGTCAGGTGCTTATGAAAGGTATATTTGGTATGTGGTTTTTATTTAGATCTAATAATATGAAACACCTCTGTTTATTATTAGATAAATAAATTATTTTGAAACTTTAAAGACTTTTGCTTAATTTTAGAAATTAAAAACATTTCAATAACACTTATGACTTATATGTGTACTAAAAAATCTATCTATGTATAGTGACCATTCTTTTTTAGGGTTATGTTAAATATGTTAAAAGTTAACAACCTTTTATATCACCATTTTACATTTTTAAAAGTTTTTCACATAAATTTTTTTTCAAGAAAATAATCGCTATTCAATAGTATTATAATTTTCCTATTGCGTTTATTTCTCCATACTATAATCATTTTTCTTCATATACATGTAATTAAGTTTACGGGTCTATGCATGTCACCATATAGACGTAATGTGGCCAAAAATAACAGTTTTTTATATGTGACGGTAAAAATCTGTGAACTATCAATTTAATCTATATGTTATTAATTTAAATCATATGTTATTCGATATAAAAAAAGTAGTATTTATTTGTCTTATTAACATACATAGCTTAAGAATTATAATAATTACATACCAAATAAGTTTTTAGTTTAATTTTTTTTTTCCAATTCTATGTAACACGGATAGATAAACCTAGTATATATATATATATATATATATATATATATATATATATATATATATATATATATATATATATATATATGTATGCATATATTGAAAAATACATTGTAGCTTATGATAAACGTACATTCATATACAAACACACTCATAGTACAAGAAGCATATCACGTCACTTCGATATAAAAAAGTAGTATTCCTTTGTCTTATTAACGTACATAGCTTAAGAATTATAACAATTACATACCAAAAAAGTTTTTAGTATATTATTTTTTTCCAATTCGATGTAACACGGGTAGACAAACCTAGAATATATATATAGATGGAGGTTCAAATGCGAACATGTGTTTTCCTAAGACCGGTGCGAACACGCGTTAAAATCCATTTTCTTGGTCATATGATGTAGTTTTATTGCTGGTATACGATAAGGAATGGTGTTGATACATATATATGATCAGAATTGGTGCTAGTATATGATTAGAAGTGGTGTTGGCTCATTCACAAAAAACAAATTGTTGGTATATGCTGGTATAAACTTTTGTGCTGGTATATGTAAAAATCCAAAAAACATCAAGGAAAGGATCAAGAAACACTACAAGAAAAAGGATCATTAGTGGCGACGTCTTTAGTGGCGACAATTGCATTAGCGGCGACATCAATAGCGGCGACGCTTTTAGTGGCGACATGTCGCCGCTATTGCTTTTCGATCCGTATGCACCTTCTTCAGTGAAATCTATCCGTTCATTATCGTATAGATCCAATGGCTAGGGTTTTTTCTGATCACGAGCATTAGCGGCGACACCTTTAGCGGCGACATGTCGCCGCTAATGCTCGAAAATATTTTAGCGGGTGTTTTCCCTCCTAACCAGCCTTCTTTTTCATTTTACCAAAAAAAAAACTCAGATCCAAACCTATGTCAATGACACCACAACCTCTCCCCTTATCGACACCACAGCCTCCCCGATCTCGACAACACCTCCGTTTGAGACTGTTCTTCACGTTCTACACCACCTCCGTTCAAGCACTCCGGTTCCGTTCACTACTGCTCTTCACAGCCACCTCGATTCCAGCCGACGACGCAATGTGAGTTCCATTTTCTAATTTGTCTAGCTACTAAACCCTGTTGCTGCTCTTCTAATTTAAAGACCAGCTCCGATTTGAGGTAAAGATGTTTTAGTTTATTTAGGTTTATCTTATGTTTCATGTTTGATTTTGGGGATTTCTATGGTAGTTGCTCTCTGATTTTCTGAAAATATATATGTGTTGTGTGTTTTCTCATGGTAGTTGCTCCCTAATTTTGGGAATTCTCATGGTAGTTGCTAACTGTTAATTTTTTGTTTTTTGTTTTTAGAAGTTTTTTTTGATAGCCTGACAATGATTACTGATTAGTTTTCTTATACTTAAGAGCCTTAATTAAACACAATTAAACAAGAAATAGTTAGTTAACCAATTTTTAAAAAAAACAAGAAAGTCTCGACTACTGAAGAAAAACTAATCAAACAAGACTAATTCAAACAGATTAAAATGGATAGTGTTTATGACTGGTCTATGATTTATGTGTATTTTGGTTTATATCAGATAAATGGGCAGAATAGAGGTTCTTATGAGATTATTTGTTGATTATCAAGAGTATATATGTTACTTATGGATTTAGGTTTCTATGTATGGTTTTCCTTTTTTGTTCTTTAGAATTTTGATTTGTTTAGCTCTGATGTTTTTAGTTTACATCTCCAATTTGGTTCAGATTTTAGAATGCTA
Organism: Deinandra increscens subsp. villosa; assembly: GCA_039602395.1. NCBI lineage: Eukaryota > Viridiplantae > Streptophyta > Magnoliopsida > Asterales > Asteraceae > Deinandra > Deinandra increscens. The sequence goes on from JBCNJP010000007.1 coordinate 124,621,908, forward strand.
ATTTCATAATTTGTTGATTTTAGTTTCATTATGATTCCAATTCGATCCAAATGTTTTTAATCCTTTACAGGTTTAAGGTTTCCGCTTTGTGTGGTTTGTGTAGATGTATGCATTTACTATCTAATTTTGAAGTTCTTATTCATGTTAACCCTCTCTTTTGATCCAGATATTTAGATCTTTTGCAGGTTGAAAGATGTTGCTCTATTACTAGTATGGAAACAGGATTGTAGTTGTGGTTGGGAAGTTGTTGTCTGCTATAGTGGTGTTGCTCTATTACTTGTTCTGAAAATGCTCAAATAAAAGTAAGATATAGACACTTGATTTTATATCTATATGTTAAGAAATGATGCTTTTTCTTACTAAATCTTCTTGTTTTCATTTCTTAACCTCTGCAGACTTCAAAGGAGATGGTTTTCTTATCTGACTTTTATTTATGCAAATGGTTTAAATGGCATAAATGTTGATAAGTATGTTTTTTACTTTAAATCAACGTCTTGTTACAATTATTGATTTTCCTTTGTGACATTATGAATAAATAAGAACATGAACTCCTATTTTCTTTTTCATACAGATTGATTACATTGTTCGTGACTCTTGAGATTATGGTCCTTGGTTACAACTTCCACTTCAAAAGGTAAAAATAAGAAATGTATGTCATGGAATCTTATTATTCTCTATATAAACATTTGCTTGATTTAATCTCGCATTATGATTTAATCTTAGACTATCTGATGCTATGCAAGTCATATAGAATGAGTACACCACTTACTATGTTTATTTGTTGACCAGATGTATGAAATGCTCAAATTAAAACTTGGTGGAGTGGTACTAAAGTTGGTGATTTGGTCACCTAAAAAATAGGTTGTGATTTATGAGTCTGCACATGGTAATCTCATTCTGGATCTTTTTTTTCAAAGTTTTAATGCATACAATTTGTATGGAGTGTATCATTTCTTGGTTTGATGCTTATTGATCTACTTCTTGAATTCTTGTAACTGTTTCCTTGTTTGAACCGTAGGTTATTGCAGATTTTGAGAAGACATTGACAAAGTTCTGGGTTGATGGAAGTCGAGGACAATGTATGTTCACAGTTTGTTCACATTTTTTGAATATTATCCGGGTTTGAGTGTGGGGAACACATGTTGGCGGCCAAGATGATGATGCGGGATGTTGGAGATGAGAGGACGAATCACGATATTGTCTAAATAGCTAGTTTATATGTGTCCAACTTATAACTTAGAAAAATATTTGGATTACAACGTTTATGTACGGATATTTCATGATGTTTATATACGAATTTGGGAAAAACTTGAAACTTATTGTTGGAAAAACTGTATCTGGGAAAATATGTATTTGGGAAAAACTGAAAACGAAAAAAATAAAAAAAAAATACGTTATACCGTACAATGAGCATTAGTGGCGACTTTTTAGTGGCGACGGTATTATTAGTGGCGACATATTAATAGCGGCGACACATTAGCGACGACGATGAAGTATTAGCGGCCAGCAAATAGTGGCGACCTTTTAGCGGCGACATGTCGCCACTAAAGGTATTAGCGGCGACATTTTGGACCAATAGCGGCGACATGCGTCGCCACTAAAGACCCAGTTTCTTGTAGTGAAACTTAACTGGTACATGTATACATCTACCTAGCATCATTTCTAATAATATACTAGCACTAAATCTACATTGTAGGACCAAGAAACGGATTTTTATGCATGTTCACACAGATTTTAGGCAAAATGCTCGTCCGCACAAAAACCGCACCCTATATATATATATATATATATATATATATATATATATATATGTATTAAAAAGTTCATTGTAGCTTGTGATTAAAGTACATGCATATACAAACACAATCATAGTACAAGAAGCATATAACGTCACTTCGATATAAAAAAGTAGTATTCATTTGTCTTAATTATTAACGTACATAGCTTAAGAATTATAATTATTACATACCAAAAAAGTTTTTAGTTATATTAATCTTTTTTTAATTCTATGTAACACGGTAGATAAACCTAGTACGTGTGTGTATATATATATATATATATATATATATATATATATATATATATTGAAAAGGTCATTATAGCTTATGATATACGTACATGCATATACAAACACACTCATAGTACAAGAAGCATATCACGTCACTTCAACTATTAGACTATGTGTGGGAAGGGATTCTGTGTGGAACGTCACCACCCACCACGAAAATCAGATCAGAGCTTTTGTGTGGTCTGTCCCACGCCACTCTACGCATGCAAATTAACATTTTTCGCCCTTAAAAGTTACATTCCTCCCTATAACCATCCGAATGAATAGAGTTACACTTTGTACCCCTAAAACGGGTATGTGGCCAAATATTTTAAATTTAATTTTTAACCTTTTAAACAACAAAATAATCTCTATTCACCCACACTTCAAAAATACATTTTATCTCCAAATCATGGATTTTTTTTTCATCCGACATGGATTCCTTATGTTACCACTTATCTTAGAGATAGTTGCTCCAGCTATAGCCGGTATTGTATCTAAAGATACCAAAAGTCCAGCCCATATCAAAAGAAGAGCTACACTTTATACAAAAACCATGAACTAGGACACAGACGTCTGTAGCTGGTTAATAATCGATCGATATAATCCAGTCTATAATGTTGAGATATTAAAGATATATTTTTCGTGTCACTAGAAAGATATTTATATGAATAGCTAATTATTTGAAAGCTAGTGACCCTTTTTTTAGATTAGCTTGGAATGCTAGAGAACATCGAGATTTTACTACTTAATAAAAATGCACAACCGCACTTCGTCAAATAGCATACGGCACATCGTTAGACTCTTCAAATGAATATTTAAGGATGTCTACGAGGCATATAAGGCAAAACATGGACTCTTAGAAATGCTTGGTAGCTTGGATTGTATGCATTGGGAGTTGTATAATTGCCAACTATATGGAAATGTCAGTACATGAGAGACGATCATCTGCATCCAACAATGCCGAGTATTAGAAATAGTTGCCTCAAACGGCGGTTTATGAATACGACACTTATTTTTCTGCATCATCGTTTCGAACATGACATAACATTTTTGTTTAATCGAATTTATTCGACCATGTCATTAAGGGCTTGGCACTGGACAAAGTTTACAGCTACTTAAAAGGTGCAAGGAATTATCGATATCAAACAAACATTTGATCTGCTTGGAAAGAAGTGATATATAATTCGGAATTCTACATGAGCTTAGGAATCAGAAAAGCTAAGATCGAGACGTACTGTATGTCGTTCTTATAATAAAGAATATGATGGGGGAAGCGAAATTAAGACATGACGACTTCCTCTTGCATCTCGTTAATTGTTGAACTATAAGAAATGAACGAAACCGAACAAAGATGTAATTAAACAAGAAATTTGTTACAAGTGTATCACGACCTTAAGTCTGATACTCTGATTTGACCGATTATATTTTTCTACTATAGTCATAGTTCAATTTAATTGATTACGTAATGTTTAGCTTTCATGAAAAATGGTTTTGTAATATTTATTATATTATAGTTCAATTTAATTGATTACGTAAGTCTGATACTCTGATTTAAAACCCTAACTTAGTAAGTAGTTTGAGTAGAGTAAAATAGAATATAATACGAGACTGTTCCTATATCCTTAATTTAAGGGGTTTCTTAGGGGCACCTTTTTTTTTTTTTGTAATAAACCTCTTTTATACGTGAAGGATAGAGTTAACCTTCACGTATAGAGGGGTGCATAAAAAAGTGCTTACGTTTATCTCCCCGTTCACCCCTTAAAACACTAACTACTAGTTTCACGTCAGTATTGTCTGGGCATTGTCGGGTTATGCATGTTTTTCTTTTTATCCTCCACGTATAAAGCAATACGTGAAGGTTAGGTTAATTTTTTTTAAATCATCTTATATTTTAACGCAAACAATATAGAATATAATTATATTTTTCCTAAACTCCTTTACGTATAGGAAAATACGTGATGGTTATATTAAATTGTTTTTTAGTTTCACTTGGTATTTTCTCGTCAAACATAGTATTATTTCTTCTAAAAAATAAGAACGTTTATTTTTATAAACCGTTTTTATAAACCGAATGTCGGTCAGCTCTTTAAAATATCAACGTGGAGTTGCACATTTCTAAAATCGTATAATTTAAACCGAATACCGCTTAGTGTTTAAATTTATGTCTTAAGTATGTTTAGATGTTTTAAAAAAAATAAACCTAACCTTCACGTGTTCTCTATACGTGAAGGATAAAAAGAAAAAAAACACGACCCCACAATACCTAGACAATACTAACATGAAACTATGAGTTGGTGTTTTAAGGGGTGAAGAGGAGAGCTAAATATGACAACTTTTTTTTACTTTTTTATACACCCCTTCTTATTAGATCAAAAAGAAGTGCATGTAAACAGAACTCGCATTTTGTCTATAAATACCACTTACTCCTACCGATATATTACTGAAATCACACACACCCCACAAAACCCCCGTTTCTCCACCACTGCTTCCAAAACCGGTATGCCAACACACGTAGAACAAAAACCACCGCCACCACCGTCACAAACTATCGAGTTAACCGTCGCAACCGCCACAACCCAATTATCTGAGCACCCTAAGGGCATCTTCATCCTAATCAAAGGCCTCATTTTTCCGTTACTATCCCGCTGCCACGCGGGTTACTTCCGAATCACGCTCTCTCTCTGCTGCCAAACCCTCCTCTGGAAAACCCTCAAAGACCCGCCGGAAAACGCCCACGCTTACCGGAGAATCCTCGGACTCTTCCCCTCCGCCGCCTTCCTCCTCCTCTGGTCACTCTCCCTGCTCATTTTAGCATCACTCTCCATCCTCTACATCTTAAGATGCGCACTTTACTCCAACATGGTTAAAAGCGAGTTCCTCAGCCACATCGGCGTAAATTACCTTTTTGCCCCCTCGATTTCATGGCTTCTGTTGCTACAAACGGCGCCGTTTTTGAAACCGAAAACTGGTTATTACGTTCTTCTTTGGTGGGTCTTTGTTGCCCCTATATTGTTTCTTGACGTGAAGATATATGGCCAGTGGTTCACCAAAGGGAAGCGGATTTTGTCCACGGTGGCGAATCCGGCGAGCCAGCTGTCGGCGGTGGGGAACTTTGTCGGAGCCCGGGCGGCGGCGCAGATGGGGTGGAAGGAGAGCGCTATGGTGATGTTTGCGATTGGGATGATACATTATGCGGTTGTTTTTGTGACGCTTTATCAGAGACTGTCGGGAAATACGTGTCTTCCGACATTGCTCCGGCCGGTTATGTTCTTGTTCATTGCTGCTCCGAGTATGGCAAGCTTAGCTTGGGACTCCATTTCCGGGACGTTTGATGTTTCGTCGAAGATGCTGTTTTATCTTTCTCTGTTTCTGTTTTTGTCACTGGTACGTAATACTCACTTCTCCCTTTTAAGCTTTTAATAAAATAAAAAAAGTGAGTTTACTAGTAACACATCACAAAGACCCGGTTATACTGTCTCATGAGACACGCTACAACCACAACCCATATAAATAATCAGGTGGGAAAACCGGTGGGAAAACCGTAATACTCAGAACTCGAACTAATGACCTTTCATAGCCAATAAGTGATCCATCATAGCCTTTACTACTGGGAGTCTGGAACAATCCCAGCGATTTGATGCTTAATAATTAATCGGTAAAATACTATATAAGTTCAAACATTTAATGAAAGTTAATAAAATAAAGTAATAAGAAATAACAAATTGATTATTTACATAATTATATTTTTATTATTTAGTTACGTACTTTGTTCTTCTATTTAAATATAAATAAGATAACCAATATTCATACAAAACAATTTACTTCCCCAAACTTTAAATTAATGTAAGAACAACATCATGTCATCATCAAATATGTTATAATGTAGCATAGGTAAAATAGAATATGTATATTAAGAGGTAGGAACATATACGAACCTTTATATTCATGTGAAAAACGTAGCATGTACATATATTTAATGACTAAAATATAAAACTCTTTTAATTAATATCAATCTCATAAACTTTTTATAACTAAAATAACTTTTATATAGTTTATATATTTTTGAATTCACATCATAATATCAAGAACTTTTATCTTTAATATGTATATAACATTGTTATATATATATATATATATATTAAATTACATTTAAAAAGTTTATAAATATATACTATATTACCGTCCATTTATAAAAACAACACAATATTATTATCGTGTACATGTAAGTGTTACAAATTACACTAGGTTATTTTTATACCATGTCATTTTATAAAAATAATATAGTATTATTATTATGTTGTAACTTTTATTAGAATATTTAAATTTTATAGCACCCTGTAATTTGTAATACTTAGAGCAATACGATAATAACACTGTGTTATTTTTATAAGGGAAACCAAGTTTTTTAAGTGTTTTAATAAAGCACTCAACTTTTATTAAGCGTTTCAATATTGTATAACCTTTTTATAAATGTTAAAATTTTATAAAACTAACTTAAGCAGATGAAGCATATATGATTGTTAATTAATATTTGATGATTCATTTTTTAAAATTTGACTTAAACTTCATAATTTTTAAACTTAGTTAGTGTTTAATAATTTTCATTCAATTACAATTACTTATTATTTTAAGTTAATTTTAAAAAATTAATCACTAAATAGTAATCAAGATTCATATATGTTTTATTAGTCCAAGTTAATTTTATAAAATGTTAGTATTAATCCAAAAAATATATAAGATTGAAACATTTGATGAAAGTTGAGTAACTTTAAAAACACACAAAAAAAAAAAAAAAAAAAAAAAACTTTGAGTGACTTTAGCAGAACACTTGAAAATTTGGTTACTATTCTAAAACGTTACCACTATTACATAGCATACTTTTGTAAACTCCTTTTTTTTTAATTATTCTTAAAAAATATACACATATTAAGGATAAAAGAATGCTTGATTTGGTGTAATTTAAAAAAAATAGAAAGTATATAAAAGTTACTTTAGTTTAAAGTTTTGATGAAATTGGCATTTTTTTAAATCAAAAATTTTATTTTGCCCTTATTCACATTATATATTAGCATAATTGAAGATTGACGACTTATAATCTATCTTAGCCCTTGAGGTATTTAATGGATGCATCAAATCTGTCTCACAGCTTTTAGCTAGAATAGATTTGTATCGGAACCATCATTTGTATATTTATGTAGTTAAATTAATAGAGAAGTATACATATTGAAATGACTAATGATCAAGATAAATATTTATAAACGAAAACAACTAGTTGTGAAATTAGCATTTACGGTCTTTTCTTTAGTTGTGATTTTATTACTTTATTATTAAGATGTCTTTTTTTATGAGAACTAATCAATATAATTAATGGTGTCGCCCTTTTAATGTACATTTCGGTAGTAAAATTATATACCTTCTATAAAAAATTATACCTTTAAATTCTATAAAATGATGGTTATAATGATTTTCTAATAAAAAGTTATAGGTGTTAAATTGTTAAAAAAAAAAACTAATGACGACACATTTAACTATAAATAACATACATTTTATTATGAATAGTAAGATCCCTTTCAAAAATTGTTGGACACATGACAACCATGATTATTCCTTTTTTAAATTATTATTTTTTATCACTTGCTATATTCATGGTTTGTCACGAGAAAAGTTATTATCAACTTTCTCCATTAATAGCTTGGCACATGAAAAATTATGATTAAGTAGATTTTTTAATTAATTTCAAAAATATAATTAACGTTATTAGTTTAAAAAAAACATAATACTAGAGACGTGTTGAAAACCGCTTATGATACTAAAAATATATTTAAAAAAAAACTCCGTTCTCATTCAAATCTATACCAATGTGTTTAGATAAAAAATTTAACCAAGATTACGTTTTTTTTTAAGTTTAATATGCACAATTTATTTGAGAAAACCAAAACTTTTTATTGGATTAAAGCCCATTTGAAACCCTTGTTTACGGACGTGAGTATACTCACATAGTGAAGACTCACGCCCCTGTAGCACTATAAGGGATAGTGTGTCATGGTGTGAAAGGCTCACATACCCCTATCAGATGATCACACAGCATGCTTTTAGGGCATGTGATATATCCATGTGAGTGTGGAATCGTAGGCACTACCTCATCACCATCTTTATTTTCACACATGTGAGTGGGGTGGGGGTGGGTGGGGGCGGGAGGGGTATTTTGAGTAAGCGTGAGTGATATTTTATTATAATTTGATTGGTTAGATTAATTATTTATTGGTATTTATTGAAGAAAGAGAGCACAGTCGAGGGTATACTCATGCCAAACTCTCACGCTCACACCGTGAGGTAAGTTGTGTTCTGACCACTCATACCCCTCACACCTCCCTTTCATGGTAGTATACCACATGCTCTTAAGATCATGTTGCATGCAGTGATTGGTGAATTTATGCAACTGTCTCTGTCGACACCATCTTAACTAAAACGGCTCGCACTTGTGGCAGAAAGATTGTGCGGCTGTGATGATACACTGTATGTTACAATATTCATTCATTTGGCGTGGCAACCGAGATCGCAATTGTGAATTCGTATTATGTTCTCACAATGCAATCGGTTTTATTTTGCAGCCACAAACAGACTACAAATTATGAACCTCGAAATATTATTTGCTTTGGTGTGGCAGCTATGTCTATATACAAAACCGTCAAACACAACGGAACACGTCTGGAAAGTAACCAAGTTATATATTAAAAAGCAACCTTATGATAAAATTTATTTTTTATCCTTTTTAATAGCTAAATCATCACACTTACATTTTATAAAATTTAATTTTATAGAATTTATACTCATATAAAAAACTATTACTTTATCATTAAAGTATCTTCATAAAAATATATATTTTTGTCTTTATGTGTCCAAGTTTTGTTATCATCAAAATATTTTCATGGGGTTGGGGAATACAAACAAAAGGAGCACTCACGGTAGGTTCCTTAAAAAATATGTGATGTAAATCTGTATAATTTAAGGTTTGGTTGTGAGTGGTTGTGAGTAAAGGAAAGAGAAAAACTTTACAAAATTTGTATATTTGATAAAAAGTTTGGTGATTTGCTAAAATTTGGGGATTGGAAGAGAGTAAAAATATAATGATAAAGGTATAAAAAATATTATTTAATTATGGTTGTGAGTGGAAGAGAGAAAAAAAGTAATAATAAAAATATAAATTATAAGGATAAGGATAGGAAACCTGCTATGAATGCTCAGAATCCAATTTGTTAGTAAGAAAGGTTAAGGGTTGGAAACCTATTACAAACTTCTTATTTTTCCTTATTATACAATTTCAACTTGATGGAAAATATTATATTTAAGATAATATTCTTTATTATATATATTATATTTTATTCAAACTAATATATTTTATTTTAATATATTTTAATATTTTAATATAATACTTATAATATTATATTTAAAATAACATTTAAACATTTTTTACAGTTTTTTGTACTTTTTATTTTTTTTCTTTGTTTCTATTTGAACGGAACGAGATTATCAAAGAAGTTATGCAATAGGCAAACTTTTAAATGTTGAATATGAGTTGACCGTAATTTTATAAATGTTTTTGGTCGTTACATTTTTTTTGAAGTTGGTTGTGTAATAGGTAAACTTTTATATGTTAAATATGAGTTCGCCATAACTTTATAAATTGTTTTGGTCGTTAAATGTTTTTTTTTCGTTTTTCTTCACATAACTTTAAAGCAGTGCAATGACTTTGTGTGATCACGTTATTCCCGTGATAACCTCAATTGATCACCAAGAATTTATATTGTTGATGGTGTAGCATTTAACTGTTTTGTCTACCTATGTTATTCCGGCATCATAACTATCTCCACGGTAACGTGCGGAAGAATAAATCGAGTATTCTTTTTTTTTATACAAGTTATGTACAACTTAGTTTTATGAAAAACTTTCAAATTACTATGGTCTTTTATCTTATTTGGTTCTTACTTAAAGGCTCAAAGCATATGAAGATTTGAGCATATATATTTTTTGCTTAAGATTCAGATTATTAGTATTTAGTTAAAGAGTCATGTATTCCATTTTTTCCTCGTAATTCTTTGTTCAGTCTTTTAAAATCTTGATAGTTTTGGTTTCTTTCGAGATAAAATAATTTTTAGTTTCGTTCGAGATAATATAATTTCACGGTTGACGTCATCGACATAACATATTTATATAATACAATAAAATTTATTAATAATACAATAAAATTTGATAGATGAATAGTATACTTTTTATTTTTCATACTTTAGCCACGTGACTTTGATACTTTGACGCTTTCTACTTCTAAACATTTACAATTTGTTTTTTTTAACAAAATATTAAACTTTTGGTTTCATAGTTTGGTCATATATGTTTCATACTTTTATGTTTTGTACCGTTTAACTTTTAAAGTTTTTTATTTTTATTTTAAGTTTTGTTGTCTTCTATTTTGGCCACAAAACTTTTAACTTTTCTACTTTTATTTTTAGTATATTTTTATAGTTTTATACTTTCACTACAAGACTTTTAGACTATTACGTCTTATACCCCTTAACTTTTTTACCTTCTAACTTTTAAACTTTTTTTTTGTTTTAGGTTTTGTTATCTTCAACTTTGGCCATAAAACTTTTAACTTTTCTACTTTTGTTTTTAGTATACTTTTATAGTTTTATACTTTCACCACGAGACTTTTAGACTTTTACGTTTTATACCACTTAACTAAGTATAATTTTATAGTTTTATACTTTCACCACAAGACTTTTAGACTTTTACGTTTTACACTCCTTAATTTTTTAACTCTCTAACTTTTAAAGTTTTTTTTTTTTGTTTTAACTTTTTTTGTCTTCTACTTTGGCCACGAAACTTTTAACTTCTATACTTTCGCTTTTAGTATACTTCTATAGTTTTATATTTTCACCACGAAACTTTTAAACTTTTACGTTTTATACCACTTGACATTTTTTACTTTCGTTCAGTATACAAAATTCAACCTCGCAGCAACGCGCGGGGAGGGTAAACATCTCGTGACTTAACAAATAAGATTAAAAAAAAAGCGACAAACTTTCTGTTTTTCCTGATAAAAATCATTTAACAAATTTTTGTAAGTTAAAACCAACATACTTTATATTTTGTCTCAAAATAAAATTTTACGTATTAATTAAACTCTCTTCAAAGTTAAGGTTAAGTTAATGTTATGAATAGAAATAGAAAAATCATTTTACCTCAAAGGCTCAAAGTCTAAAACAATTATACTATAAGCAAAGTACATCTAGTTTGGATACGAATTCTCCTTGCATGATTGCAAAAGGATGATAATAATATATTTATATAGATTATATCAAATGAAATATTAAAATAATCCTTCGTGTTGTCTTATATGATAAAATTATGCCATTATTTACGACGTATTGAACGGCATGATGTTTCCGCTTATCCCCTTAATTTACACCACCCTTAAAGAATTGATTATTGACAATATAATATTTATTTTTTAAGCGACAAATTTGGATCAGTGACAAACTATTGTCCCACCCGATCATCTTCATTTTCTAAATATAAAACTCAAAAACCACCCTCAGGACCATAGGTGGGAAAACCCTCTGGCCTAACCTAAAACTCTTATTTTTTGTCTGAGGTGGACTTGAACCAAATACCTCATCACTTTAATGTTTTTTGAGCGTCACACGTCAACCACTTTAGACTGAAAATCATTGGCTTTTTAATGGTAATTTTGAATCACTAACAGGCTACTAGTCCACCCAATCATCTCCATTTCTCGAATAAAGGACTCGAAAACCATTTCAATATAAAATCTATCACAGATGAGAAAACAATTTGGATCATTGTATCAATTGTCTATAACAATTAATAAAGTTATTATCTTACCACCACGTTCTTTATTTTGTGTCAAGATTATAGTCTTTTTCAAAGAACGAAATGTGAGTGGTCGTTTCGTTTGGATCATTGGAATTCTTTCTAACTTTATGATATTAAAAATTTATTATATTATTTTTATTGATTAAAATTATCATATTTGTATTTCGCAGAATTGGTATCTATAACTTTTTTTTGTTATAAAATCGTTACTTTACCATCAAGATGCCTGTCTCAGATGCCTGTCTCTTGAAAACTATAATTTTATTGTGTCTGTTTAATTAGTTTATAGCATTTATTGGAAATTTAGAATTACTATACGGATCCAAAAGATAAAAGGTTTGATTGGAAAATAAATGGAACTGGAGCTCAAATAAAAAGTCTTAAATTAAATGAATTTAACATCCCTTGTAAATGAGGGTGTTACTCTTTGTACCCTTAAAGTGTGAACTTTATTTAGTAGTTGCATTTCTCCGTAAATTTATAGATGAATACAATTCAAATCTTTTTATTAATTTTCCATTTACTTTTTAAATAAACTTCTTTTGAAAAATATATTTATCAAAATAATACACAAATTTATTAATTTAAGTTTGTCACACCAATGATCTCTAGTCCAATTCGCTAGAAGGAGGTATTCAAAAACATTATAAACGGAAGGTCTTAAGTTCAAGTCGCACTTATAATAAAAAATAAATGTTCTTGTTAGTGATCCAAATATGTCGTTCAAAAAAAAATAAAGTTTGTTACTCAAAGAGACCACAATGGATTAAAAAGATTTTTCATGTTAGATCCAAATGTTTCCATTTTTTATTCTCACTTTTAAGGCTAGGTGTATTGGGAGTTATATCTCTACATAACACTCCTTGTAGTGCTAAAACACTGTCTCAGGGCGTTATGAGGGTAAAATCCAGTTGTCTCGCGAAATTCATAGCGTCTGGTTTGGGGGATTGTGATTGGTCACTTTTTAATTTTATCCCTTTCTCTTAGGGTCATACGTACACCCCCTAGTCTATTTTTACACCCCTATACGGGACGTATATGGGTATACGTCGCGTATAGGGTACAAATTCAAGGGCTTGTACGACTGATCAATACGTATAAGGGTGTAAAATTAGAATGTGGGGATGTATGTATAGAATCAGCGTTTTCTTATTGGTCCTTAATTGGCGTTATGGATTGTATGCACTACACACTTTTACGCCATAAAGCACATTGCTGACTGGACCGCCACATAACGTTTAACTCGTCCCATACATAGACTTTATGACTACAAGTATAGCTTAAAAAATGCTAGTGAACTAGGTCACATTGTAAAAGAATAAAACCCAAAAATAATTCCTAATCACCACCACAACTACCACCATTATTCTCATCCTCACTACCACTACTTCAACTCCCCATCCATCACCATTGCTACCACTAAATTCTAAGTTCTTTCACAAATTACAAGCCAAACATAATATTTTGTTTTCTATCATGATCACAATCAAAAGGTTATTTTGGTCGGTCATTAATGTGTAAACCTCATAAGTCATAACCAAGTGATTACATATTCAAATTTCACGTATATAATTGTGATGTATTTTATCATAGAAAATCAAATAATGACTTTAGAAAAAACAACTAATATGATCACAACCCCAAATCATTTTATATATCAGATTACCAGTTACTTTATAACTTTAACAAACCTCAATTTCTTAATAAAATTTAAAGAATTAATTTTATTTCTTCAAAAATCACATAAAATAATATTCAAATTCTTTTTTTGTCCTTTTTAAAGTTAAATGCTACTTTTGTTAAAAAATAAAAATAAAAAAAATAGTGTATTACCGGACTCACAAAACGGCATGCAACACCCAAACTATCCCAGAATATCGCAGGAGATAACCGACTCACAGCTTGTACCAAGGCCCAAGGGAGTGATTTAAACTGCTATCTCTGCCCAATATCACATTATGCTCAAACACTCGTTGTTGGCTTGCCAGCCAAGATGATTACCTAAAGGGATTGATGAAACAAAACGATACTTAGTTTCTTCTAATATGACCTATCACTGATAGTTTCTTAAGAGACCTCCCTGCATATGATGTCATATATGATGTCATAGAACTATTGTATTATGAGAAATTGGGGTAATTAAATATGTTATAAGTAACTAAACCCCCTTCATTATGAATAAATATGTAGGTAACAAGACCAAATTTGTTCAAGAATTCAATGAAGAAATTCAATATGGTATGGTGGGCATATTCATACCCATTAACAGTTTTGGCATTGGCTTCAACAGAATATGCGCAAGACACCAAGAGTAGCTTTGCTCATTTGCTTATGCTTCTTCTTTCGGTAATATCGGTCATGGTTTCGGTCGTTCTAATGGTCTATACCGCCCTCAACACAAACACCCTCTTGCCTCTGGATGACGCCTGTGATCCCACCATTGCGACTCTTGTTCCGACCAATGTTAGTAAAACAAGTTTGGATACGGGTTTAGAGTCATCTTCATAATGATCATCCAAGTTTGTGAGAAAGAAGAGGAAGTTATTTCACGATGGATAAGGATAAAATATTTGCAACTAAAAGTACTTGTGAAAGTGGGTGTTGAGATTGAATAAAGTAAAAGTAAAAGTAAAAGTCAATAAAGGTGAAGTCAAATGTGTTAGTTCACTTAGATGTGACGATTAAAGTTTTGGGCCAAATTTGACAAGTCTGTCAAAGTTAAAGGCTGAGGAACTAATGTTGCCAGAATGAAGACATGTTTAGTTAATTGTTGTTAACGATTAAACCACTGTATAATAGCTAATAGCTTAGCATTTGGGGATAACTCAATCTTTGATTCTCTCTGTAATTTCTTTTCAGGTGCTTGTAATTGTTTTCATTCATGATTTTCATTATCAAGAGAATCATTTGGCCCAATTTTGTGTACTCTTGATTTTGTACAATGAACCCCTCTTCTTGCCAGGAGCCATTACAAGGTTTGCCTTGACCACCTTTCACCGTCCACCACCGAATTGACACTGTGACCCTAGTCATCCAACTGCCCGGCAGAAATCAACTATTTCTTCAAACTTGGAATAACTTTCGCGTCTTTCAAAGTCTACGTGGATAAGACTGGAGTCTTCAAATCAACGTCACTCATGTTCGTTATGTCAAGTACGTCATCGTTTGCTAGTCCTACCTTCCTAGAGACATCAACTTTCAGATTCCTCAATTAGTCCACGTTGTGCGTTGCGTGAAACGATGCACCAGAATCCATAATCCATGAATTAACATTGCCCTCTGCACTGCCCAAAAGTACATCATCATCCGTAGAGTCACTAGTAAAGATAGCTTCCTTCGGGCACTGACTTCTAAAGTGTCCCACCTGCTTGCAACCCCAACAGGTAACTTCTTTTTTATGCTTGGATAAACTTTTGGCTCTACATAGGTTATTCCCTCTAGCATTATCTCTCGACCTACCACCAGTATGCAAGAGTATGTCTAACCTCGAAGAATCCCCTGAAATTCTGTGTCGAATATCTTCACCCACAATCAGGTCACATATACCTTCATATGTAAACTTAGTAGCACCCGGTCCACTACTAACGGTCGTCACTGTGCCCGACTAACTATCTGACAGAGAAGATAAAAAGGAACAACGCCTGGATCACGTAATCAAATTTAACCCCGGTTGATTTTAACCGATTTAGAATTAAATTAAACTCATTGATGTGAGCAGTAACCAAGGCACCCTTATTTATTTTGGTGTTAGCTAATTGACGAATCAAGAACACTTTGTTCAAAGCCGAGGGTTTTTCATAAATATTACACAAAGTTTTCATCACACCGGCCATTGTCCTTTCATTAACAATGTTGAACGCAAACGTCTTTGCCAAGGAAAGCCTAACAAGTCCCAAAGCTTTTCTACCTAATAAAACCTAATCCCAACGCAACCCTAGTTGTCATTTTTTTCTGGTTTCTCTCCCAATAGCGCTTGGTACAAGTCATTATGATACAGACCATCTTCGATTTGCCTTGTCCAAAACCTAAAATCTTGTCCATCAAGATTATCAATCTTAAAGTTTTTTTAGCCATTTCAGAACTATCCAAGTAACTCGAACTTAATTTTAAAATCTTTAGACTTCAAAATATCCAAGCCCAAACTCCCACTCAAAAATCATTTGCAAAATCTATGACTAAACTGTCAACTTACAAACTTCAAGGACCAATTAGACAATATGCCAAACTTTGCAAAATTCCCTTAAAAACTTGAGGGGCTGGTTTATAAATATTATAAACCTCAGGGTTTCTTTTGAAAATATACCTCGTTCTGCGTGCCAACTTTAAAAGAAAATAAAAATTCTCCGTATCAAAAAATTCTATTTCTTCTCTTTTTCGATACCGTTGCGACGAATCGAAGACAGAAAAAACTACCGTGATCAGCGACTGCTCGAACACCCGCGACCCTTTTCGGTTTGGCGACTTCCTTTTCACGTCCAAACCAACCGACAACAAACGAGTAAGAAAACTTACCTCGACTTGCTTCTACCAACTCGATCGGTTTACGGTACCGAGTTTCTTTACCTCTTCTCTTTAGTTGTACAAATCTGACCTCAAACAATGAAGAAATTGGCTGGAAAAACCCAACTCTTGAGAAAACAACAGTTTTAGCAGCGAAAACACCAAATCTGATTGATAAACCCAAAACCAAGGGTCAGTCGTTCATGGACTGCAAATCCCACACATAAGACGCTATCACGAACACACTCAGAAGTCACGAGAGAAAACACAATATTTACATCGTTCGGTCAACGTGACCTACTTCCACGACAGCAACTAGTGATATTCTATTTCTTTATGTGCTCTAAGGCTTAAAGCTATATTTACATTGATATATAGAGAAATACTAGGGTTACAATGGTGTTGGGCTCAAGCCCACTAACAAATCCAAATTGACAATAAACCACCATACCCAATATTAGGTACAAGTTAATGATATTGTACGTTTATACATATACTTTCAAATAGGATATCACTGATAAAAGATCGACCAAGTACTAATAAAATCTTGAGACGAGTCATTGAACACGATATTTTTTTAAGAACATAAATAGACGTTTTGATTAAAATACAATATCAAACTTTTAGAATATGTCACTTTTAAACCCTGGATACATTTTGTGATATAAAATATTATTATCATAAAAAAAGTTGAGCATGTTCTATTATAATAATTTTATAGAGGACTATCTTGTCCTTCTCTATTAGTTGTTAAAAGTTGTTTAAGGGGTAAAATTGTTTTTTTGTTCATCTAATACAAAAAAAAAAAAAAAAAAAAGCAGAATAATAGAAATCTACTTATGTAAACAGTAAATTTCATGTTAAATAAATCCTTAAAAACTATATTTTATATGATTTCATATTTATTTATTTTATAACTTTTTTTGAACTTTCAAATCTAAGTAAAAGTTTATCAATTAATTATTCAGACGCTTTATTAATATCCATATTAGTGTCTTGTGTTTCCATCAGCATTGTGCGAACACCACTTTATACACTTATATACTTTTTAAACCTAAGATGTTTTCTTAAAAAATTTGATCAAATCATAAGGTAGTTATTGTTAAGTGATCCCGCCACCTTTGCATTATATTTGTTATTTGAATTATTTCATATATATATAGCTTAGTCAAATAGTTTCTTATAGTCTAGAAGATTAATTATCTCTTGTAACCTCTCATGTACATCTTATGTATTATTCACCTACTGTAAATGAAAACACAACATTACTATTATCTTTCTTTCTTCGTATGCGGTCATTCAAAACCATGCTACTATCAATTGCTCTTAAAAATATGATAGCAATGAGTCGCATGTAGTAATCAAGTGACTAAATGTGTTTATGGTGTGTAATAACTCTAGTTTTAAAGACATTGTTGTTGATATATATTCATTATTAAGTATGTTAAAAGGAATTCGGTATATATATTGTTAGGCACACTCAATTATCGAAAGTTAATGATATTATACATATACGTTCAAATAAAATGTCACTAATAAAAGATCGGTCAAGTACAAATCAATTTTCAAGACAAGTGATTGAACACGATGTTTGTAAAAGGAAAAATAAAAGTCTTGATAAAAATATCAAATTTTAAGTATACGTTGCTTTCAAAGACTAGTACATTTTGTGTTGTAAAATATTATTATAATATAAAAGGTTTGACCTTTTTTTTTGACATTATGTTTTTATATATTTTTTAAGACCAAATGTAATGGGCGTGATATGTCACTTATGGAGCCTTGGCCTCTATAGCACTGAAACATTACCCTTATGGGCGCTACGGGTTAAAAATCCGGTGACCGTGATATTCATCGCGCCTTGACCTTCTACATTTTTCACAAATATCGCCGTTTAACGGCTATATTTCAAATTAATTTTTTTCTTTTCTCCTATATATAAACCATAAATGTATACATTTTAAACACACTATCTCCAAATTCTTCTACTACACTCTAAACTTTTAAACTTTCTTTTAACAATGTTTTCACAAGGATTTCGATTCACTCAGGGAACCGCCCCTAAAAGAGGACGGATGGGAACGGACAATGGCCATACTTATTAAGGAATCGATTAGGAAAAATTGAAAACTCTAGTTTTTATAGTTTTTTTATGGAATCATGTGTTTTTTATTTATAACTTAAGTTTGAAAATTAATAAAAAATAATAATTGTGTAACGATAAGATATGGGGTTATGGAGGGTATGACTTCACGCCTTTTAGTCATAACATTCATTTGCTGACTGGACTGTCACATGATGGATAAAGTCCCTCCAGGGATTATGAGTACACATAGTCTTATAAGTAGGGTTGGACCCATGTTCATGTAGAGTTGTGAAAAAAATAGATTTGTGAATTTGAACAGGTTTATAAACTAGGTTTGACCTGGTCAACAAATTGATTTCTGTTAAACCGGTCCGGTTCCGAACTGAACGACCAATTCTATAGGAGTTTGAGTTTCTCATGGTTAAACGGTTCTAGAAATATTGATTTGTCAACAAACTGGTTCAAAATTATAAATATTTTTTAAATAAACAGTTTTTATTGGCTAAACCAGTCCCCAACCAATACGATGGGATTCCTAAGAGGCTCGAGCTTTTTATGTACAAACCGGTTTTGACCAACGGTGGATAAAACGGGTTTGTGTCATGTTCCTCCATTGTATCTTTTAAATGTGTTTGTTCCTTTCGCCTTCGATACATTTGGGCATCTTGAGTCAGAGGCGGTGGCCATGTTGAACCGGATACAAAAAGTCATGCGCGGGAATAGTGCAACCTCTAGAATGAAGAATGTTGTTTTTATACGGTTGGGTTTTGCTATTCAAAAAGGGTTGGCGGCGCAGCTTGTTGCCCGCCTTCCCTGCGTGTTGACTTAGGTTATGTTTGTTACCTTGCGATTATTAAACCGTTTATCCAATTCTAATCAAAACTTGTTAACTGAATATATATTCTCACACCCAAAATGTTTTCTTACAAAAATTGATAGAATAGAGGTTGGGTCTAAGTAGAACTAAAACATTTTAAGGTTAAGGATTCAAGACTCCGTTTATAATGTGCAGATATAATTTAACATAATTTAGTTGAAAAAATTTATCCTTTGACAAATTTAAAGAATTACCCTTCGACAAAATTTGATCAGTTTTGGATTGCTTCATATTGGAAACTTGGTCAAAGGCGAAGTAATACCCGACTCTTAATTCAAGCTGATAAGTCGGATTCAAGCAGCCAGTCCCATGTCTACATATAGATAGCAGCTATCTAGCTGTAAAATGAGGGGATAAAAAGAGACAGCTAGCTCGTTAATTAGTTGAATAAAAGTACGTTAGCCGAGCCAGAAAGTCCATACCACTATTGTCTATTGCAGAGCAAACAAAATGTTGTTATTAAGGGGGGACGGAGTGGGCGGCAAAAAAGCCGCGGCGCCGAAAACTTTCTCGGCAAACACCGCCACCACTCAAAATTCTTCGGCAAAAACTTTCCAAAAATTCTACTTCTTGCCGGAGAAACTTTCCAAGAATCGATGCACATGACCGTTGAACGATCATTAACTTAAATAAAAAAAAAAAATCTTTATATTTTATATATAAACCCATCATCTTCACACACCATTTCACAATTTTTATACTTCTTTCATTCTCTTCTACACCAAATATAATTTCTTCCACACTCAATAACTTCAAAATGACTTGGACTATCAACGAGGATGTCGCTTTGGCTCGCGCATTCTACCACGTGTCCGATGAGAAGGTTCTTAATCAATCAACGGCGGATGAATTTTGGGCTAAAGTGCTTGACCATTTCAACAAAGAACTTGGTGGTACGAATAATACCGTGCACCAAATGAACTCGAAATGGCACAAAATAAGTTCGAAGGTTAACAAGTTCGAAAGCGTGTACATCGAATTTGAACGAAAAGCTACTTTGGCGGATCTTGAATCGGGTTTGATGTTTAAGGCGTTGTGCGAGTACCGAAAATACATGACAGAAAGAGTTTTTCACACGTCGAGGTTTGGACCTTGATGAGGGACCGTCTCCAGAGGGCGTCAACTTCAAATAATAATATCTAAGTTTCTTATGTAATGTTTTTTTAGTGTGTGTTTTTTTTAAAGTAATGTCATGTTTTTTCTTTATTATGTAATTTTTTTTTAAATAAATGTGGTGTTTTTAAAAAATAAATCTACTAGTTTTTTTTTTAAATAAATATAGTGTTTTAAGATTAATTACAATATAAATATAACTCAAAAACATTAAAATATATTAACCTACAATTCCTTATAATCCTCACCACTCCCTCATAAAATCCTTCAAAATTCTTCAAAATTCTTTCTTTTTCTCTTTCCTGCGTGGCACCCTCCTATTGGTTACAACTCATTCTTCAAAATCCTAAAAATTCTACCACTCCCCCCTCCCTAACAAAGTATTAACACCTTTGTCCTTTTAGACTCTAAGGGTATTAGTAATGGTCACCCCGCGACCCCGCGACCCCAAGCCTTTTTCACTGCCACCTCATCTTTCCCCACTCCCACAGTTTTTCAAGTAATACCCACCCCGCGACCCCGCGACCCCAAGCCTCTTTTTTTTTCTTTTTTTTTCCCACAAATTAAATAATAACTTCATTTAAATAAATAAAAATAAGATTACAATTCATGGAAATTAAATTAAAATACATTTGAAAAAAAAATTAAAACTCGTCGGGGTCGCTATCGTCTTCTTCATCGGAATCCTCCTCGGGCTGCGGCGGTATGGTTTCCCAAACACGATCGATGTGTTCGATCAAATCGGATCGTAGACTCTGATGTGTATCTTCACAACGAATCTTCAAAACATTTTCATCGATAACATTTTGTGGTGGTAGCTCATTCGATTGTTGAACATCATCGGGTTCGTACGGGCAAATTGCAAACCCTTCATCCTCCCTAATCATATTATGCAAAATCATGCAAGCATATATGATGTTTGTAATTCTTTCGATGTATCTTCCCCTCGTCGGGTTTTCGATAATCTTCCATTTCTTCTTCAAACATGCGAATGCTCGTTCAACATCCTTTCTCGCCGCTTCTTGTGCTTTAGCATACTTTTTCCTTTTTTCAGTTGTTGGAGCCGTTAGAGTCTTTGCAAACACTGAATAATCTGGATATATGCCATCCGCAAGATAATATCCATGTTCGTAGTGGGTGCCATTTACTTCAAACGAAGACTCGGGTGCCGTACCATTAACTAGATCATTCAACAAATTTGATTGTTGAAGCACATTTAAGTCGTTGTTTGAACCGGCGACTCCAAAATATGCATGCCAAAACCACATGTCTTGTGATGCAACTGCCTCTAGCATTATGGTTGGTCGTGCATGATCACCACGGTGGAATTGGCCACGCCATGCGTTAGGACAAGCTGTCCACTCCCAGTGCATGCAATCAATACTACCGAGCATGCCGGGAAAACCATGTTTCTGTTCATGAAACTCGTAGAGGTGCATAACATCACTCCACGTTGGTCGACGCATATACTTTTCATGATACATAGCACGGATATATTTGCAAAATTTTCTAAGACATACTCGTGCGGTTTTTTCTCCAATGTGCAAATACTCGTCAAACGCATCGGATGTAATGCCATAAGCTAGTTGTCTAATTGCGGCAACACATTTTTGCAAAGGACTTAACCCCATCCTACCCCTTGCATCGTATCTTAATTGAAAATATTTATAATTTGTTTCTAAATCGTTAACAATACGTAAAAAAAGACTTTTATTCATACGGAAACGACGATGGAACTTATCTTCGAATAAAGCTCCTTCCTTAAAATAGTTGCGAAAGAGCCGATCATGAGCTTCTTGGCGTTCTCTTTTGATTGTCTTGCGTGTCCGAATTGGCGTCGAACTTTCGCCTTCTTCTTTAGCTTTCTCGAACATTAGCCTTGCGAAAAAAAACCGCATCTTCGCCGGAGGAAATATCGTCGGAAGAAAAAGACATTTTTTTAGAAATGGTTAAAAAATATGAGAGAAATGTGGGAGAAGTTTGTGAGAAAAGGTTGGGATAAAATGGGGTTATATAGTGAAGGGGATAATTAATTTTAGAAAAAAAAAAATTTTTTTTTTAAAAAACCTCAAAATAGCCGTTGGGGGGGGGGGTGTGGGACCCACCCTCAACGGTCACAAGACCCCACCATCCCAAGCCCTCTTGCTCGGTGCCCCACTCCCGAGCTACGTTCCCGAGCAGCTCTCCCGAGGGTACCGGCGTGGTGTTCCCGAGCACCCCGAGGCTCCCGAGCTCGGGAGACCCCCCCTCAGGAGGGGTATTACAAACACCCTAAGTAAGAATACAAATGAATATATAATATGCTTTGTTTCATTTAATAAAAGTAATATTTTTTTATATAACTCGTCATGAAAATAACATGCTCTATTTAATTCAATAAAACATTATTTTTTTTAGTTTACATCAAGGCTAGTTTTGGAGTGTAAAATATAGTGTAATTATTAAAAGTGTGAATCTTAAAGATAAAAGTTGAATAAAATGTGTTATAGGATTTAACTAGTTACGTAAATTCTTGACTAGATGGTATGTGAGAAGAGACACGTGATTAAAAGTCCAAGTCTTATGATCTTACTTATTAAACATATAAATTTAACGGCAAAATTAGCCAGATCAGCTATAAAAAGTTATTTTAATAAAATTGATTTAGATAAAAAAACATCAGAAATTTATTTTGACGGATAATTAACTTATTATTTACGGAAGGACCAAATGTGTAAATATTGCATTTTTATTTAAAATTCAAATCATACCCTCCTTTCCTAAAAAATACCGCATTGGTAGAATTATTGTTCCCGGCCGGTTTGTAAAAATCATCACAACAATATACTTTGGTCCCTTGATTCGTTTTCTGGGTCATATCCGATTGATATTTGAGTGACTCGGTCGAAATATTAAATCCGATAACTTTTAGACGTCTATCAGATATCTAAGTTATTTAAAATTTCTAAGATATGATATTGTACGAACCTAATGCTAAGTGAAATAATAACTTATGACTAACAATATACACTGATAAGAGCACCACCAATAGTTCGGTTTTGATCGTTTTGCACAGCTCACGTGGTTCTTCACTGCTCACCTTATCGTGGTAGTAGTTTCCGGGTTCTGTTTTTAATCTCCATTCATGGAGAAAAACGAGTAAAGAATGATGATGGTGTCAATGGGTGGGCCCGAGTTGGGTTAATTGTAATTTCTTTTTTAGAACAACATATATTAAAACAAGGAGCACCCCATAGCAAAGAGCTAAGGGAGGCCAAAAAACAACACAAAAGAAGAGATTACATTGTAAAGGCAGACCATGTTGGGTTAATCAGGTTCGTTTACGAGTTAAGGGTCCACGGGTCAGCAACTTGCCGGTCAAGAGAGTAGATGGTCCATGCATTAAAAGGTTTTATTCTTGCTAAATTGGACGTGAAATCATTGAAGGCTTTAGCTGCAAAATTAGTTTCTTTAATTATTTTGTTTTATTAGAGGTTTATTAACTTTAGTTATTATTGAGTTAGTTGGTCAGTGTGTTGACCGAGTAAGTAGGAGAATACGTGAGTTTGTTCCTTAGCTTTAGGATCAAGTTTATTTGCTTCTTATTTAATGTAAATTCAGTCATCAATGAAGTAAGTTTTAAGCAGTAAACAAAATCCACATTACGTGAGTTTTAGTGTGTGATTGTGTGTTTTTGTGGGGGTCTGAACCAACATTTGGTATCAGAGCCTAGGGCTCGTGAAGACGGAGGAGAAGATGGTTTGAGAGTCGGCTTCGAGAAAGGGTGCAGCCTTTTGCTGCGGGGCAAACGCAGCAGGGAACCGGGTTTCATTCCGGGACAGCAGGGGCTGTTTATGGGCTGTGTTACAGCAGTAGATGGAGACTTGAAGGTGGTTTGGGTCAACCGTTGTCGCGGGTGAGAATACCGGTTTGGATGACGAGGGTGATGGAAGAACCGCGGTGTGTCTCGTGACTGGTTGTGAAGGTTTTTCAGCAGGGGGTGCTGCTGTCGAGATTTCAAGTTCTTGATCGGATTGTTCGTGATAAGAGGAGACCGGCGTAGCGCATGGCAAACGAATAGAAGGGATCCGTCAAAGAAGGTGGCTTTGGATTGTGTTCGTTTAGCGGGGTCAAGAAAACAGTAAAGGCGGTAGCTTGTTTTCTTAGTCGGTGGAGAGGCCTCTTGAACAAGGGTTATCGGTGAAAGACACGGTGTGACATTATGGCGTTGGAGTTCAAATCGGGTGGCTTTGGATGTGGTCGGGGTGAGGTTGTCGATCCGTGAAGAGTCAAGATGTTAATGAACGTTTCTGGCGGGATGCCATGTGAGATGTTACAATTGTGGTAACTTGATTCGGGTTGAACCGTGATGATTTTGGACATGACCGAGGTGAAGGTCGGATGTTCGGTACAAGTCGAGATGGTTCGAGATCGAGAAGTTGGTGACTTCGGTGCAATGAATAAATGAGTAAACAAACACCGATTAAGGGGGTGATTGTTGGGTTAATCGGGTTCGTTTACGAGTTAAGGGTCCACGGGTCAGCAACTTGCCGGTCAAGAGAGTAGATGGTCCATGCATTAAAAGGTTTTATTCTTGCTAAATTGAACGTGAAATCATTGAAGGCTTTAGCTGCAAAATTAGTTTCTTTAATTATTTTATTTTATTAGAGGTTTATTAACTTTAGTTTATTATTGAGTTAGTTGGTCACTGTGTTGACCGAGTAAGTAGGAGAATACGTGAGTTTGTTCCTTAGCTTTAGGATCAAGTTTATTTGTTTCTTATTTAATGTAAACAAAATCCACATTACGTGAGTTTTAGTGTGTGATTGTGTGTTTTTGTGGGGGCCTGAACCAACAGACCATTCCTTCCAACCAATATCCGATCTATTACATGTACTAGAAAACCATAGAAAACTCCAACTCTTAATCTCCTTGAGCACGAAATGCATGGATGGAACATTGGCGTTGAAAATAACATCGTTGTGTTCCTTCCAAATACTCCAACACATCGATAAGACCACCGTGTAAATGGCCGACTTCTTCCTTTTGATTGTTGTTCCAGTGAGTATGCATTGCAAAAATGTCCTTGACGGAAAAGAAAAAAGGAGTCGGAATTCTGCACCATTGCGCCACCAAAGTCCAAATGAGGTTCGCAAAGCGACACCCCGTAAAGAGATGCTCTACCGACTCAATACCATCCTGGCAGAAGGCACACCCAGCCGAGGATAAAAAAGAACATTCTTAATCCTTAGCTCATCCGCCGTGGGGAGTCTCCCTAGGCCAACCTCCACGCAAAAAAATTAACCCGAATCAGGATTGAACGACAACAAGAAAACACATAATCCGAAGGAATTCTGTTGGTGGCTAGAATTTGCAATTTTAAATCCTTCGCCGTGAAGGTCCCATCATTGCTAACCGCTCATTTTCATCTCCCATTGACTTCCACCAAGAGAGACCTAGGATTAACATTTAATTTCAAAAGATCCATTTTGATTTTAGCATTAAACTTCTAAATACCCGCGATTATCGGGTTTCTAGGAATATCAAGGCGGCAAGATCGATCCTCATGAATACTGACAATGATCCGCCTCCACAGTCGACTCGGTTCCATGTGGAATCGCTAGACCCGTTTGGCAAAAAGACAAACGTTGGACCAAGCCAACGGAAACAGTCCCAAACCACCTTCATAATATATAAAAGATAAAAGATGATAATGTGTTAATATTTTTGGAGAGTTATAAATTTTTATGTCCTTAAACCTTCTCCAATGCAATGTATTTATAATGCATCTGGTGAGAAGGAAAATGTTTACGAGTAAGTACACATGCATTTATGAAATGTGAGAGGAAATGAGAGAGAAAAAATTTAATATCATCTCGAATGAGTTTGTATTTATAATGCATATGGTGACATGGTTAGGGAAATCTTAGAGACACCCTTTTTTTTTTAAATACACCTGACCTAGAGGTCACTCTGAGGTCTTTATGTCACCTATATGGGGGGTGTCCCTAAGGAAACCTCACCTTAAACCCAATCGCTCACGCATAAAAGGGGTGCCCACAAAAACTCCTGCGCTATGGGTCACGCGGAGACCAATGGGTGACCTAAAGGTTTGCCTGACAGTGTCAGCCCGCCGACAAACGCAGGAACCTAGGTGACAGACAGGAATCTAGGGTTACAACGCAGGAATCTAGGGTTTGCTGTTTGGATGGTAAAATGTGAGCCCTTTAGGTGACTCCCAGACCTTGGGGTCACCTATAATTTCTCTTAATAAGTGACCTCTCAGCTGAAGATGTGAGCTGGAGAACTATACCTCACCTCCAGGCCTTTAGGTCACCCTGAAGATTTTTTCATATTTTATTTATATTATTATTTATATGTAATAATAATAATAACAATAATAATAATAATAATAATAATATTTAGTATTATTATAATAAAAATAATTAGTATTATTATAATAATATTTATTATTAATAATATAACAATAATAATAATTGTATATGTGTACTTGCGGTATGCATGTTTATATATGTGTACAAATGTAATGTATACATATATGAACGCATATTAAGCTTATTTATATTGATATTGTATGTACATATGTGTGCGCATGTAAGTGTGTTGATATGTGTATGTACATATGCATGTAGTACATACAACATACCAACGGAGTTTTTTATACGAGGTTGTATCCACGTGACCATACGTATGTATATATATAAACTTATATTAAGTCAAAATCTATCATGTATGTATGAATATATGTGTGTGGTTTGATAACGTATTAGTATGTGTGTGTGTGTGTATGCACGTAACGGTGTCAAAATATGTAGGAGATGCGATAGTATAGGTCACACGGAGACCATAGAGGCAGCTTGGATGGTAAGATGTGAGCCCTTTAGGTGACTCCCAGACCTTGGGGTCACCTATAATTTCTCTTAATAGGTGACCTCTCAGCTGAAGATGTGAGCTGGAGAACTATACCTCACCTCCAGGCCTTTAGGTCACCCTGAAGATTTTTTCATATTTTATTTATATTATTATTTATATGTAATAATAATAATAATAATAATAATAATAATTTTTAGTATTATTATAATAAAAATAATTAGTATTATTATAATAATATTTATTATTAATAATATAACAATAATAATAATTGTATATGTGTACTTGCGGTATGCATGTTTATATATGTGTATAAATGTAATGTATACATATATGAACGCATATTAAGCTTATTTATATTGATATTGTATGTACATATGTGTGCGCATGTAAGTGTGTTGATATGTGTATGTACATATGCATGTAGTACATACAACATACCAACGGAGTTTTTTATACGAGGTTGTATCCACGTGACCATACGTATGTATATATAAACTTATATTAAGTCAAAATCTATCATGTATGTATGAATATATGTGTGTGGTTTGATAACGTATTAGTATGTGTGTGTGTGTATGCACGTAACGGTGTCAAAATATGTAGGAGATGCGATAGTATAGGTCACACGGAGACCATAGAGGCAGCTTGGATGGTAAGATGTGAGCCCTTTAGGTGACTCCCAGACCTTGGGGTCACCTATAATTTCTCTTAATAGGTGACCTCTCAGCTGAAGATGTGAGCTGGAGAACTATACCTCACCTCCAGGGATTTAGGTCACCCTGAAGATTTTTTCATATTTTATTTATATTATTATTTATATGTAATAATAATAATAATAACAATAATAATAATAATAATATTTAGTATTATTATAATAAAAATAATTAGTATTATTATAATAATATTTATTATTAATAATATAACAATAATAATAATTGTATATGTGTACTTGCGGTATGCATGTTTATATATGTGTACAAATGTAATGTATACATATATGAACGCATATATGTGTATAAATGTAATGTATACATATATGAACGCTATCTGTATAGTTATCAAAATAGGTTATAGCCTAATGGTATACCTTGTGTTTATTTTTTTTACAACTTTTGTTTGTTTTTTTTTCTTTGTGTGAAGAAGATGAACAGCAACTTCTTTATTTAAAGCTGGCATTTGGCTCCTGTAGGTCACTCGGAAATCACGGTGTGACCTATAGGTACCCCGTGAACGACCACTGTGCCACCTATCAATCACATCCTCGTACTTCTCCGTGTTTTCCGCGTACTTGGGCGGGTTTTTCATAGTTTTCTTAACCACACCTGCCCTAGGGGTGACTCTTAGGGCATTATGTGAACTTTTTATCCCTGGAGGTGACTCTTAGGTCACAGAGTCACCTACATAAGGGGTGCCAACCAAATTTTAAGGGGGTGTCTCTAACAGACCCCCATGGTTATGCATTTACACCCTTGCATGGAGAAGGTCTAAAAAATGGATACTTTTTTCATGCGGTAGCTAATTAATTAAGATGTCATTTGATTTTCAGTCTCCTTGTTACAGATATTCTAGTATGTCATAGTCTATATTTATTTACCCCTAGCTAGTTGTTTATCAGTCAAGCGTTGCAACGTTGATATCATATTACCTTTAGGTTTATTAATAAAACCAAATAAATTGATTTCGACACATGATCTCCTTCTTAAACAAAATCTATAACATAACGTCTAAAGTCTTAAACTCTAAATCATAAATATTTAACCCTAAACACTAAAATTGAAACATTATAAAAACAACATTAATACAAAACTAAACATAGAAAAGATAACGAAGAAGGACACTTTACAACTCATAAAAATATAAAAATCAAATGTAAAATACTAAAAAAAAGTTCTAAGAACAATATATTAGAACCTTGATCCATAGGATATATGGGCGAAGTCTTAACAATCTAATTTAAAGGTTTAATCTAAATAGCTACATTCGAAGTCAATATTAATAGAAAAAATATCTAAAAGTAATTAAAAATTTTTGCACATTGCAAGAATCAAACCCAAGTATTTCGGGTGAGGAAGAAGAGTGAGAACGAGTTACGTTGATTGGTTTCTAAAAAATAAATATAAAACATAAATGTAAATTAGTGAAAATCAAGAGGACCCATCATAGTTGAGAAACAATCTTTCACACTTTAATCCCCTTAACTTTTCAATAGCTGCTACCATTTCATCCTTTCTATCAAGCATGTTCAATTCTAGCCCTAAATCTTTTCCTTTATAAAAAAATAAACAAAAACATAAAAATACCAAAACAAGTTAAACTTCAAACAACAAAAACATTTACAGCTTAATTGCAATATTTATTCCAACAAAGGTCTGAATAATTAGTTGTTTAAGTTATCATTAGCTTTTCCTGGCTTTTTTCTTAATAATTCGCATGTTAAAAAATTAAAAGATTGTTTATAAGGATGAATGAGATTAAAAAGGATGGATACCCACTTTTGGCATAAAAGTATAAGATAAAATATTCTGATGTAACCTTAAAATCAAGGAGACTTAAAGGATGAATGTGATGTTAATGATGTAGGACTATTCTTAGATTTCAAAGCCCAGTGTTATAACTAAAAGTGACCTTTTTACAATAGAAGATATGAAAAATGGAACATATTTAATTATTTAGTATAATGATTTTGGATCAAGATTACTTTAATAAGTGTTCAACGTATTCTGTGATCGGTTAGGGTGTGACACAACGATTACTAGGGTTTGTCATACCATTTAATGTTCTATTTCCCTTCTTTATCTTTTGGGTTGTGATGATATTAATTTGATTAAGGTTGTGATAATTTTCCTTTTTGTCTGTGACTACGTACTGTGGTGAAGGTGAGGCGTAAATCTTTGGTTTATCGTAATCGCCTTTCGAATCTAAAGCTTCTATCTGGTCTGAGCCTTTATGGTTGTGATGACTGGGTTATGGTCTGAGCATTTATGAGTTTGCTGCTTCTTAATCTTGGAATTATGGTTTGGTGTTGTCTAAGACTACCGTGGTTGTGATGATCTTACTCATGTTCTGAGTCTTTAGGGCAAATGAACTCCGATTGAATTAAGGGAACCATACAAAATAAAGGGAACCGTAAGGAATAGTTCAAATGAACTCCGATTGAATTCATTCCACTAGAGTTTGTTTGAGCATGATTCCTACAATTACAAACAAATAAGTTCTTATTTGATCTAAATACATATAAATATATACACGCGGTTATGAAATATTAATGAAGTTAATTAGATACATAGATACGTGCATGCATATAAAAACACATTCATAGTACAAGAAGCATATATATCACGTAACTTCAAATACGAAAATGATCAAAACAAGTGCATGTAAAAACACAACAAGCATTTCTTCTATAAATACCAACCTACTCCAACCTTAGTGAAATCACACACCACCACAAATCCACCACTATTTCCAAAACCAACATGCCAACTCATCCAAAACCACCACAACCACCGTCACAAATCGAGTTAACCATCACAACAACCACCATCCATTCTCATTCTCACCACCCTAAAGCAGCTGCCGGCATCTTCACCATAATCAAAGCCCTCATTTTTCCGTTACTCTCCCGCTGCCACGCGGGTTACTTCCGAATCACACTCTCCCTCTGCTGCCAAACCCTCCTCTGGAAAACCCTCAAAGACCCGCCGGAAAACGCCCACGCTTACCGGAGAATCCTCGGACTCTTCCCCTCCGCCGCCTTCCTCCTCCTCTGGTCACTCTCCCTGCTCATTTTAGCATCACTCTCCATCCTCTACATCTTAAGATGCGCACTATACTCCAACATGGTTAAAAGCGAGTTCCTCAGCCACATCGGCGTAAATTACCTTTTTGCCCCCTCCATTTCATGGCTTCTATTACTTCAAACGGCGCCGTTTCTGAAACCAAAAACCTTTTACTACGTTTTTCTTTGGTGGGTTTTTGTGGTCCCCATATTCGTTCTTGACTTGAAAATTTACGGCCAGTGGTTCACCAAGGGGAAGCGGATTCTGTCGACGGTGGCGAATCCGGCGAGCCAGCTGTCGGCGGTGGGGAACTTTGTCGGAGCCCGGGCGGCGGCTCAGATGGGGTGGAGGGAGAGCGCTATGGTGATGTTTGCGATCGGGATGATACATTATATGGTTGTTTTTGTGACGCTTTATCAGAAACTGTCGGGAAATACGTGTCTTCCGACGTTGCTCCGGCCGGTTATGTTCTTGTTCATTGCGGCTCCGAGTATGGCAAGCTTAGCTTGGGACTCGATTTCCGGGACTTTTGACTTTTCGTCAAAGATGCTGTTTTATCTTTCTCTATTTCTCTTTTTATCCCTGGTAAGCTTCTCCTCCGTTTCAACAAATTAAAAAAAAAAATCTTTTTTTAGATAATTTATTATTTTAAACAAAAACTATACTATAAAATAAAAAATTTATATTTAGTTTGGATATAATATTGATATATAATTTTTATATCCTATAGTTTTAACTTATTTGGAGCATTGATTATAGATATTGACATATTGTGTTATTTGAGACTTGTATAGTTTTATGATTTGATATTGTTTCTTAGCTTTCTATTTTAGATATGCTCATATGCATAAATGAAATTATAAAATCGTCATTGTTTGAGTTGGATATGAGCCTAATTTTGAGCTTGCATTAGAGATTGAGTCAATGCCAACTCATTAATACTTTAATACGGATTGAAGTAATTTAGAGGTTTTATACTTTTATTTTTATTATAGAGGTTCAAATGAGAATTTTAATTTGAGTAAGAAGAATAGAAAAAAATTTAAACTACCCGTAGTGGGGCGTCATCGGGCGAAAATGGGCTCCATAACGCCCCCTATAACGCCCACCCCACTACGGTGGGGCGTTATAGGGGCGTTATAAAGGGAGAATGGGCGAGGGGCGTTAGCCCAGTAACGCCGAGAAGGGGGAGATCAACCAAAAAGAGCCGTTGAACGGCTCTATTTTGGTCCGTTGGGGACAAATTTTTTTTTTTAAAAATTTAATTTTAACCCATTTTTTACCTATAAATACTCCACTTTTTTAATCATTTCACACACCACAACCACTCTTCTCCTCTTCTACCTTTCTACTCTTCATTTTTTTTTATAAAAATGTTTCCTAACCAACCCAACAACCAACCTAACCCTCGACCTAATACCGGCGAGAACGAAACCGATCAAAACCTATGGCAAATGTTTATGAACATGCCTTCACCTCAATTCCCGCAAAGGAACCCCGTCACCCAACCTTTCCCAAACCAATTCACAAACGTGTATAACCAAGGTTTTTCCCACTTCTCACAACCACAATTTGGAGCTTATCAACCCCCTCCATTTCAACCACCCCATCAATTTCAACCTTCTCCACCCGCTCAACAAAGTCCAACTCCTCGACCATCTCAACCTTTTTTAAGTGGTTGTATGTTTTATTTTAATTAAGTTGTATTTTTTTTAAGTAGTTGTAATTTTTATTTTAATCAAGTAGTGTTTTTTTTTAAGTTGTAATATTTATTTTTAATGAAAGTAGATTTTAAAAAAAAAGGTTAATAAAAAAATAATTAAGTAATGATGGTGGGGCTTTATGGAGGCTTTATTTATTACACCATAAAGCCCCATAAAGCCCTTTGCCCAGTCATCGTCCACGTGTCACTTAATGCCCCATTTGGGGCTTTATGGGCCTTAACCACTACACATAGCCTTAGCAATTGATCTTGATTTAATAATTATCAAACAACACGAAATAATGATTTATTTGATTACCTTACTTCATACCAAATAGACCCACGTCTATTAGTAGCATTTGAATATAAAACCATCTATACCTTTTTAATCAATAGTGTGAAATAAATTATTCCATTTATTAAAAGAATTTATTTCACTTATTAGTTTATTGATAAATATTTCAAAATAAATGATCTTAAATGATCAATGTCATTCGGACAAATGTCTTTGGGTACCTCACTTTAACCAATTGAGCTAGAGATCATTGGTCGGACAAATCTCATTGATAAGACATTTTATTGCATAATAATAAAATTATTTAACAATTTTACAAATTTCAATATAAATACATAAAACTATATTATGAAAGTGAAAATTAGATTTTAGATGTTTGGATTTGAAAGTGATACAAAGGGTTTTGAATATATTTAATGTATTATTTTTAAACGGCTAAAATTATCACCCATATAATTTACAGGATTTGAATCTACAACTTCGTAGTTGGAAAGTCACTATTTTACCATCAATTTATTCATACTATTTACTACTATTAGAAAATCTAAAGTTTTCTGCTTTGATATTTGTTTATTGATAATGTCTTGTTCCTACATACAAACAATTATCACCATCATAGATTTTTGAACAAAACGTTAAGATTAAGTTAATGTCACGAATAAACAAATCTTTTTACCTTAAATTCTGAAAGAAAACTTGGGTATAAATTCTCCTGGTATGATTTTAACATAATGATAATTATACTGATTATTTTAAGTTAGAGATTAAAATAATCCATCGTGTTATCATATATTACAAAGTTACAGTCACAACAACATTGAGCGGCATCATGTTCATCCTAAACCCCTTTACGTCACCTCATCTTCTCATAGGCGAAGTTTCATTGGGACAAGGAAGGGCAACCGTCCACTTGGTTTTTTCGTTTAGAAGTATCTGTATATACGATTTTATATAATTAAAATTATATGTATTGAGTATCGCCCCCTCGGTATAATTTTTGAGTCCCGCCCCCTGGAGAATTTCTTTCAAGCTTCGCCACTGCATATTCTTATACATTGTATGTGGAGAGTGAGGTACAGGGACGAACCTTGGCATAGGCCTAGGGCTTGCCCGACTTCATTAACTTTTTTTCAATCTCAACCGATCCTCAAGAAAATTAATCACTTATACCCAAGAAATAATTGTAAGATGGAATGAGAGTAGAAAAAAGGAAAACAATAAGGTGGAGTAACCGGATTAGTTTCCCGGGTGAAGACTCCGGTGAAAACTGAGCAGGAAAAGTGGTCATGCATCTCTGTTGGTGGAGAAGGATAATAGTAAAGGAGACTTACATACCCTAAAAGTCTAGAACTACTACGATGAATTGGGGCAACGGGCCTTTTAAAGTAAATGTGTTGCATTTTAATTTTTATTGAAGAAAGTTAAAAAGAGAAATGTCTCGTTTGTTTTTGAGAAATTTATGTCTAAATTTAAATAACACTTTCGAATTTAAGAGGTAGTTTAAATGTTCATAAACTGAATCATTAAGAGGTGGGAGCCGGAGGCGGATAATTAGTCGCTAGAGATGGAGCTCTAGTCACCAAAGAACAAACGATTTTATTTTAAGGTTAAGAGGTTTTAAGATTTCTAAAAGATTTTGATAGTTAAGACGCTATTATGTGTAACCTCTATTCATAGGTTTTTTCAAAAAACAAAAGGGTCAAATTCTATAAATCACTTTTTATATTTTTTATCTTTTGTTTATTGTGTTAGTTAATTTAAAAGGTTGTGTTTGGCGCACTAGCTGATAAGCTAGCTGCTAGCTGATAAGCTAGCTGACAAGCTAGCTGCTAGCTGATAAGCTAGCTGCTATCTGATAAATTATAAGCTAGTTGATAAGCTAGCTGATAAAAAATAACGTTTGATAAAAACTAGCTGATAAACTAGCTGAAAAATATAAAATGACATAAAAGTGCATGTCATAAATGTATATAAAGATATTTATTTATAAGTTAGGGAAGGGTAAAACTGGAAATATTATAAAAGCTAGTTGAAACGCTACTCCAACTAGCTTTTCAAAAGCTAGCTTATAAGCTAGCTTATAAGCTAGCTTTTTGACGTTACCAAACGGGGCTTTTAAAAAAAGCTAGCTTATTAAAAAAAGCCCACGTTTGGTAACGTCAAAAAGCTAGCTTATAAGCTAGCTTATGGCGCGCAACGATTCTTTATTTTCTATTTGTTTTACTTCATTTTTAATTTGATCATTTTTTGCTTTTTATTTAATTTACACTTTATTAGTGTTAATTGAATAAGTTTTTTTATTAAGCATACTTAATTTTTTAAAAGATATCACGTCAAAAAGTTCAAAGTATGTGACCCCGCCTGATTCTTTACACTTAAGATTTAATTTAGTCAATTACTGCGTTTTGTATCAAATAAATAAAAAAAGGGTGATTAAATTACGAAAATACCCCTCATTAAAATCCTATTTGACTGATTTCAACCGTTAATTTGGATGTAAATTTAAAAAGTGACCAAAATTGAGAAAATAATCAAACTTCAGGCCCTAAAATGTTATAGTTTTAGAAATTAGATTAAAAGTATTAAAATGTGCAAACCTTGGGGACCAAAATTGATGTTTACTATAATTATAATTTTAAAACAAAAATTACAAATGCCTATAAAACATTTATATTTTAATTATAAAATCTTATGTTACTTTATCTTTTAAGTTTTAATTTTTTATAAAAACTACAATGCCAATTTAATCTATGATATAAAACACATTTAAAAATATAAAATATGAAGCAAATGAGTTAAAATGGTCCACCCGCCAACCTCACAGGTTGACATAAACACGACTTGTTCAACTGAACGGTTTATGGGTTTGAACAGATGTTGATCTGAACCCATTTATATCAAACCCAAACTTATGATTTTCAGGTTGATTTCATATCGTATTTTTAGATAGGTCAGGAATTCACATCCATATCACATATAATATATCACTTTAGTATCTTTCATTTTTTATAATAATTAAATTATAAAAATAAAAGAGGGGAATAGAAAGAAATTCAAACTCTTTATTTTTTAATAGCAAATATTATTATTATTCTTCTGCTACTCTAGCTCATATTTCCATAAGACTTGAATTCAACATCTAAATAAAGCCATATATATACCTAGTGGTTATAATTCAAACACCACTTAAGATATTTTCTATATAATTTCTTGGTGTTTTTTTAAGGTTAAATGCTTCTTTTAATCCTAGAAAACAAAACTATTACTAACCTCTTCCGGTATGATAAGTTTTATTTTTCCCTCAAATGATATCATGTGCCACTGATAGTTTCTTAATAGATCCTCCCAGAATCCCACTATATTATCATACAACGGATATACGTACTCATGTAATGCGAAAAGAACATAAAACACTTTGAACATAAAACAGTTACACTAACACAGACACTAATAAAACATCTAAACGATTAACTAGTAAAGTATCATATACATTTTAAATTTAAATAGAAGTTTATACAATAAAGTAAATATGAAACTATATAAACTAAAATGTTTTTGAGACAATACATAATTAGATTTTAAATGAATTTCATTACTAATTGCTCAGTCAATTATTTTTTTATTTAATTATATTACTAGCAAGAAAATTTTACCCATAAACTCTTAAAAGTTAATATAAAAAAGATAATCATGTCTTTCTCTAATATATAGTATAGATATATAATTGTTGCATTTTGAGAAATTGGGGTAATTAAATATGTTGTAAGTAACTAAGCCACTTAGGTTGTAGCCTAGTGCTAAGGGGTCAAAGCTTACTTTGGGAAAAGACCAAGCGTTCTAAATCTATGGTATGGTGAAAACTGTGGTGGAAAAAAAAGAATTAATTGTTCAAAAAAAAACTAAACCCACCCCTTCATTATGTATAAATATGTAGATAACAAGACCAAATTTGTTCAAGAATTCAATGAAGAAATTCAATGTGGTATGGTGGGCATATTCATACCCATTAACAGTTTTGGCATTGGCTTCAACAGAATATGCACAAGACACCAAGAGTAGCTTTGCTCATTTGCTTATGCTTCTTCTTTCGGTGATATCGGTCATGGTTTCGGTTGTTCTAATGATCTATACCGCCCTCAACCTCTTGCCTCAGGATGACGCTTGTGATCCCACCATCGCAACTCTTGTTCCCACCGATCTTAGTAGCACAAGTTTCGATATGGGTTTAGATTCGTCTTCATAATGATCGTCCAAACGTCTGTGAGAAAGAAGAGGAAGATATATCGTGAGGGATTAAGATTAAATATTTATAACTAAGTACTCATGAATCAATGATAAAGCATCTTATACTAAAAAGGGTGTATTAGGCATCTTTGAATCGTAGTGATATTATTGACCATTGGAGATAATCATGAATCTTGAAGAACAAGCACTATTACACAAATGAGCAAAAGCCATCGAAATTTGAAACCAACAAAAATGGTTTCAAGATTAGTCATGGTGTTGGTGACCGAATCAGAACAATAGAAATGTTGAATTCTTTCAAAGAAAAAAAAAGAGGATGAGAGTAGAAATGAGACAAAGAATGAAAGAATGAAGAATCAATGTTGTAATGTGTGAAAAGTATTACATTTCCCTCCTTGTTATTTATAAAATTTTGATTTATGAAATCTAATTTGTTTATTTATTTAGTTTTGTTAATCGTTACTGGTGTAAATTAAATAATAACGTCAAGAGAATATAAGTAATCTTTTATCATATTAGGGGCATGTGTAGTGGTGCGGTATTTCAAAGATAAAAAAGTGTGTCACGTAGAAAATAAAGTAAAAATGAAAAAGTTGTGTATTGGATCATGGTTGTATGCAGAAATTTAATAATTACTTAATTATTAATTTTCTGTTTTTATAAATTATTCTTAATATTTAATATATTAAATATAAAACAGTTTTTTTAAATATAATAAAAGTAACTAAAATTAAAAATTTTGCATTAAATTTAAAAAAATAAAGATATTAAAAATCCTATTAATTAAAAAATTACATAAAATACTAAGATTGCGGACGATTTTTCCAAACATGTTCAACTAAATCCGCTTTCAACATATTATGGATCTTTTTGTTTCATATCTTCATACGGTTGACGTGTTTTTCTTCATCGCTTAGTTGAATATAATTTGTAAAAATACCTCATAAAACTTGTATAGAGTGTCCCGGGATATCTGGTCTGCCATTTTTAGATATTCGTCCCAAGAGTCACTAGTAAATTTGTAAGCAAGTTGACGAAATGCGGAAGTACACTCTTGAATACAAGTGAAACCCATCTTACCCCTCGAGTCGTATCTTTGTTGGAATTTTTCAAAATTATCTTCCAGATCTCTAGCTATTTGAAAAAAGTGTCGTTTCTTCATACGAAAGTGGCGCTTAAAAACTTCGCGTATGTTGCATCTTCCTTATAATAATCTTCGAGAAGAAGAGCGGTCGCCGCAGCCCGATCACGCATAACTTGTTCTCGTCGTCTAACAATATTTGAAGGTGAAGCCTCATGAACGACGAACTACACAGTGGCTCTAACTGAAGAAATGAACAACTCGAAGCCTTGTTGTTCGAAATCACTCTCAGAAGACAAGGATGAAGCAGATGAAGAATATGATAAATCTATCATTGTTGAAAAAATGTAGAAGACATGTTGTAGAAGATGAGAGGTTGAAGAAGATGATGTAGTTTTTTTAATTAAAAAAAGGTTAAAGAGAGAGAATATTGGTAGAAAGTTGGGGATGGTGAAAATGGTATGGGGTGAGGAATTTATATATAATTTTTTGAATTTTTTTGTCAACCAGCCGTTAGTGGTGGGTCCTACTCCACCGTCATCTTCATTCGTTGAAAACATCATGGAGTGTGAAAACACCCCCCCCCCTAAGAAAATGCCCTCGAGGGCGATGTTCCAGGGCGTTATTGGCTAAAACGTCGTGACCACGCTGTCGTTACACATGGTCTTAGGTGAACTGAAAGAAAAAGACATATTCAAGTAAGAAGTTGTATTTATCTAAGAATGCTAAAAAAAAACTTCTACAATGGTGTATTTTGATTATTGTAAGGATAAGTATTTTAATCTTAGTCATTTTGTTAACTTTTTATCAACTTCTCCCATTTTTTAAAAATCGTCATAGCTTTTACATACGACATTATTTTTTTTTTAAATTACACCATAAAAACGAGTGTTTTTTTTATTTTTAAAACGTGTATAGTGTTGCTATATATAAAATTAAAAAAATTACCCTTTCGCTTTCCTAGCGCGTCATTGTGTCAAATACTCATCATTGTATCAAACACTCGTCATTGTGTCAAAACTCGACACAATGTCGAGTTTTTTGGCACAATGGCAAGTATTTCACAAAACAAAATGACTGAGTTAATTATAAAACATGATGATAAATACATATTATACAATAACCTGAAATATAAGACATAATAATCTGAACATAAGACACAATGACGAGTATTAGACACAATCACACAATGATAAAAACATAATAGCACAATTACTTGAAACATAAGACACGATGTGTCTTTTTATTATTTAAAAAAAAGACACAATAACCAACAGAATGACAAATGACAAGTAAAAAAGACACAACGACGAGGATTAGAAATAATGACGAGTATTTGACACAGTGACAAGTATATGACACAATAACGAGTATTTGACACAATTACGCATTAGAAAATCGAAAGAGTAATTTTTTATTATACTTTTATAAAGAAACACTATACGCATTTTGAAGATAAAAAACACTCGTTTTGTTTTGTGTATTTTTTTAAAAAAAAATAATATCGATGAAAAGTTATGAATGTTTAAACAATGAGAGAACTAGATAAAAAGTAAAAAAAAATAAAAGACTAAGACTAAAATGTGCCCTATAATTCTTTTTCTCTATCAATTAATTTACGGTACCCTTAATTTATAGCCATAGATCTTTATTTAATTAATGATCTAAGAGCACGGATAATTCCTTAATCTTCTATGCTTAATACTTAGTATAACCTCTTTCTTTATTACTAATATTAAAAATCAAAATTAGAGTTTTTGATTTACCTTAAAAAAGTTTGTATTTTAGGGGTTGTTTGAAGGAAATGTATTATTGGAGGTAGCTTACTCGGTTAGGTCAACTTTTTTTCTAACTCGGTGAGTCAAAAAATGTTGTGGATAAGAAGCTCTGATTCGATTAGCAGCTTGGTCAGACACAAACAAGCAGATTAATCACTTATTGAGTCAACAATTAGTTTTATCGTGATAAGAACTTATCAAATAGTCCCTTAGTTTTTTTTTTTGACTCAGTGAGTCAAAAAATGTTGTGGATAAGAGTATGGGTGTTCAACGAATCGAATTTTGAATACTCGAATTAATCGAATCGAATTATTCGAATTTCAATTTTTAAAACCCGGATTCGAATTCGATTGTAATTCGAAAACTGAATCCGAATCGAATTCAAATGAGATTATCGAATCGATTCCAAATCGAATCTGAATCAGATTCAAAGAAATTCAAAGTTATTTTAGTAAAAATAAAACAAAAAATTATAGTTTAACATTCAAAATGGAAACGTTCAAATTAGACCAAATTTAGTTTAACGTTCAAAACATCATATCTAAAGCAATTTTGTTCAGTAATTATCGTGAAAAATAACTTATCACTAAAAAATTCAATTTAAGTATCACAAAAAAAAAAACACAAGATTTAGAAATTTATTATACAACTAGGCAATAAAATAGTTACTGTACATAATATCATAAATTCTTTGGAAAATGATGATGATTGGGTGAATCCACATAATGCCAAATTTCTAGGTGTGAAATAGATAATACGTGTTTTCATATTCGAATATTTTAAAATGCTAAATATTTAAAGATTTTAAATAGGTGTAAATGAGGAGTTGTCTGTGAAAACTAATTTAATATATTTGTATAATTATTTATATTTGTTTATATACAAAATAGAGGTACATAATGTATATATATAGGGGAGAGATATAATGAAAACTTCTCCGAGTTTGAAAAACCCTGAAAACAAAGTTAAAAAAATCATTTTTTGTTCCGATTTTTTTATGGCGACTCTCTAAGTTAAAAAAACTCCTTTATGCAAAAAGTAAAAAAAATTTGCCTAGTAAATTTTTTTTTAAAAAATATTTTATAACTGATGTTACATATGTAACATACCCTGTTGCATATGTAACATCGGTTATAAATTTTTTTAAAAAAAAAATTTATTAGGCGTTTTTTTTATTTTTTTTTTTGCATAAAGGGGGTTTTTTATAACTTAAAGAGTCACCATAAAAAAATCGGAACAAAAAACGAATTTTTTAGTTTGGTTTTCACGGTTTTTCAAACTCAAGGAGGATTTTATTTTATTATTACTCTCTCTCTCTCTATATATATATGAATATGTCTAATTCGAATTTGAATCGAATTCGAAATTGAAAATTTTGTACCAAATTCGAACCAATGATTTTCAAATCGAACCGAATCGAATTTCGAATTTTTCGAATCCAATTCGAAAACTGAACACCCTTAGATAAGAGGCTCTGATTCGAATTCGATTAGTAGCTTGATCAGACATAAACAAACAGACTGATCACTTATTGAGTGAACACTTATTGAGTCGCAATTAGTTTTTATTGCGATAAGAACTTATTAAATAGCCGCTTAGTTTTTAGTTTTAAAAGGGAAAAAGTAGAATCATATACGTTACCTTGATATTCACATATTAAGAATACGAGTCGAAATGATGGATAGTCTTAGTATTCTACACGGATCGTATTAACTGATGCTACTTGTATCGAATACATGATGTGTATAACATCAAACGGCAAATGGACCGAAATTATATTCAATGAAATGGATCAACAAATAACACTACCCCTCTTTCTACTCCTACAACACTTTCTTTCAATCCAATGATTTCACCAATCATGGCGTAATTAACCGCCACTCAATCGTCTCCCACCTCCCCACCACCTCCATTGCATCTAATTGTCATCCAATTGATCTCCTCCTCCATCTTCCATCTCGAATCTGCCTTATCCGAGTTGCCCTCCAACTGTTCGATCCTTTGCCGCAAAGAGAACGATGAACACGATGGTTGGATCGAATCACTCCCCACTAATTCCGACTCCCTAATTTCATTCCAAACGTATTGATCAAGTATACCCGTTGGCGATTCCGTCCACAAATCTTCCCCAATCTCACAACCGAATCGTTCGATAAACGGGTGTTTTAGCAGCTCCGTAGCTCCCCACCTCGCTTTCGGATCCTGGACCAAACACTTTCCGATGAAATCCTTCGCTTGGTTCGAAAAAACACCCGGGATGTTCGGCGATTCACCCGAATACGCGATCTTGTAAAGAACCGATACGGGGTCGTTTACATTTAACCACGGAGAACACCCGGTGGCCATCTCGATCACCGTGCATCCTAGCGCCCAAATATCGGCCCCAAACCCTTGTTCGTCTCCTCGTGCCACTTCGGGCGCCATGAACATCGGCGTCCCACGAACCGGCACGTCCTCGCCAGCCCATTTCGCGCATCCGAAATCCGCTATCTTGACACCACTTTCATCAACCAACAAATTAGCCCCCTTTATATCACAATGCACTATTCCATATGAATGGAGGCACACTAAACCTTGTAGAATTCGCCTTGTGTAGTTTGATATTTGTAACTCGTTTATTTTCTCGCCATCCTGCCTTGTTATCGCGTCGATAACGGTACCTCCGGGCATGTACTGCATCATTAAGTTGTACATGAAGTTCTTGTTTTCTTTAGTAATGTCACACCCTTTGTAGGCCACTACAAAAGGGCTGTCTAAGATGGACAAGAACTGCTGCTCTCTTTGCAGAGTCTCCGACTGGGATATGATGGCGGATTTGACGGCGAAAACCTCTCCGGTGGTTGACGTGGCGGCGGAGACGGTGGCAGAGGAACCACGGCCGAGAACATGGCCTCTGGTCCACCTCATGTTTGGTGAATTTTGGATGAGTTTGAGAGGCTTTTTGTGGGGTTAAATAAGGTGTCATAAGATGGTTTGTTGTTAGTTAATTGGTTGGGTGGGAAGTCCGTAGGTGGCAAAATCTGGGTAGCTTTTTAGGCCGAACAAAAAGTCTTTGCCACGTGTCAGCATTAGGTTAAGATTTAGTGTGGAAGGGTCAAACACTCGGTCCATACTTGATACAACACTCAAATCCGGTTTTATTAAAATCAATTCGGGTTGTAAACCGGTTTTGTGGGATAATATCCGGTTTAATGAAGCTAGTTCGGTTTTAAAATCGGTTTTATATAGTTTTGTATTGGGTTATACTGGTTTGTAACCGATTTGGTTTAATCTGAAATTTGTTTGAAAACCGGGTCGAGACTAGGTTTAACCAAATCGGTTATTTTGTCCACCTTATGTAAAAATGGGTCAAATACACGGCCCAGGGTGTCATGCTAGATGAGTCTTCACCTTCACCGTTTGTTTTGTGTGAGTTTTTTATATTAGTGCACGTATTAGTAAAGTGAGTTTTTAAAGTGATATAGCGTTCTAGTGGTGTCTGTTACTTTGCTTCGAGGAATGAGAGCAGTAAGAAAGAGGAATTTGATGTGACGCTGATAATCACTAATCAGTGAAACTGAAAAAGGAGAGTGTTGAAAAGTGGTCATAACCTATTTTTTAGCATTTAAAACTAAAAAGGGGTAGTAGGTTTGATTTGAAGTTATGATTTGGAGTGTGATACGTTTCTCCATGGAATCATTCACCACATTTTGGCTTCATTTTCTAGTAACTTGTAAGTGAAGTCTAAGTTTAATAACCTTTGAAGTATCAAATCATTTCGTTACTAAATTGTCTTTCATGGTGGTTATTACTTCCAAATCAAGATTTTCTTTAATCATTATGATCAAATACTCCCACACCAACAAATGTAAGTATGCAAATGCTTCAAGGTCCCGTCCAATACCAACGGATATGGAATTGTCGTTTTCATCTACGATCCAATCGCATTATGCGATAGATATCGAGATATGTAGCAAAGATGGAAAACGATCCAATCACGTTATGCGATTATGCAATAGATATCGAGATATCGTAGCAAAGATGATTGGTTACAATGTTTAATTTATAAAAAAGATAATAGATAATAAGAGTATATATATGATAAGAGGATATATATGATAAAAGTGTGAATATTTGTAAAAGAAATTCAACATATGATTTTGAATGGTTCAAAAAAGAGTGTCAACCACTCTATAAAACACTAATTAAACCAATAACACGTTAAAAGTATGAAGGAAAAAAAAATATATATATGTAAGTATCTATGCGTGCGCCTTAAGATAT
Organism: Deinandra increscens subsp. villosa; assembly: GCA_039602395.1. Taxonomy (NCBI): domain Eukaryota; kingdom Viridiplantae; phylum Streptophyta; class Magnoliopsida; order Asterales; family Asteraceae; genus Deinandra; species Deinandra increscens. Next base: position 124,666,444 of record JBCNJP010000007.1, read on the forward strand.
TTTCTTGATCATTATTTGATATTTTCTCTCTTTGTTTGGTGTGTGTTGTGTCACACTCAGGGCACGTGTTCTCAACATCAACTTCCGCCTATCGAATGATAACAGGCAAATAGATATCTCCTTCTAGACTTATAAAATGTGACTATGTTATTGTTTTATTTAACCGCAAACTAAAAGGATTGAACTGATATATTTATAGGTGGTGTATACTTTTATCGAATATATCATTGAATAACTCTTTAAATTTCTATTAGAGTTGTAAGACAATTTTTACAGAGAAGTAATCAGTTCTAATAAGCATAATTCGGTAACAGTAGGAATCGTACGTATCTGAGCAATTTAATAAAAAGTTTCCTATAACAATATCGTTATTAAGCTTGTATCATATGTCAAAATAAAATGTTGTCTATTAACAGTAAAAATGTTGTGAAATTTTATTAGTAAAGCTCGTTTACTAATCGGTTTAATGCATTGTTACAAGTTTTAACAGTATTACACGAAATTAAGTTGAATGAAATCACGCCATAAAAATGAACTTCAACTGAGTTTAATGAAATCTAAAATTAAATATAGATTAAACGGTATGAAATTTAGAAACATAATATTTGAATAAATAACAAAATATAGTTAAAAGTAAAAAGAAATAGATTAGAACTATTGGTAGTGCGAGGATCCACGCCTATCAAATTAGAATCTGAGTTTTAGAAGATTGGGCTGGATTTAAATAAAAAACGAAGAAAGAAAAAAAAAGATAAAAAAAGTAAGAAAAAAGGAAAAGAATAAAGAAAAAAGGATAAAAAAAAGAAAGTACAAAAAAGACAAAAGAAATCGAAAAAATATTGAATGGAGGATTGAAAGGGTAGAATATCATAAAGAAAAGAGTAAATTACAATTTACGTCCTTTAAAAAGTATGTAAATTTCAATTTTCATCTTTAAACTAAAGAAATAGCAGAAAACGTCCTTTATATTTATGGTTTGTTTCAAATCACGTCCTTTCGTCTAACAGACGTTGATTTTTTCCGTTAGACCAGGTCATGTGCAAGGCACATGAGGGCAACATGGTCATTTTATTCTTTTAATATAGAACAAATTACATTTTACGTCCTTTAAGAATTACCCAAATTTCAATTTCCATCCTTAACTTAAAGAAATAACAAAAAAAGTCCTTTAAGTTTATAGTTTGTTACAGCTTACATCATTTCTTTTAAGAAACGTTAATTTTTTCTGTTAAGCTATATCAGGTGCATTGCACACGAAGACATAATTGTCTTTTTATATTGTATGGGCCATTTTGTAAATAAATAAAGATAAAAAACTTATATGAATATAATTTTATTTATAAAATAAATAAAAATATAAATAAAAAATCTGATCAGACCAAACTTCAATATCTCCAATGTCCACCACATTCTAATTCCTTCATGGCACCGCTGCTTCTCCACCAAACCCTCTGTCACCGCCCCACCTCCACTTCCGATCATCGCCACACCACACATCCAACTCCATCGTAATACCTCATATCACCATCAATCGTAATTCCTGCATCGTAAATGCTTTGTGGGATCTGTATTTCTGACTTGTTGCTGAGGGAGTTTGATCTTCATGAACGAATAGGCTTTTATTGGTCGGGTGTAGGATGGATGGTGACATGATGTATTACGATGGAGGTAGATGTGTGGTGCGACGATGGTCAGAGGTGCAATGCAGTTGACATAGCTTAACAGAAAAAATTAATGTTTGTTAGAGAAAATGATGTAAGGTGTAACAAAGTATAAACTTAAAGGACCTTTTTGTTATTTCCTTAGTTTAAGGACGTAAATTGAAATTTTTGTAATTCTTAAAGGACGTAAAATGTAATTTGCTCTATATTAAAAAAATAAATGACCATATTGCCCTCATGTGCCTTGCACATGACCTGGTTTAACGGACAAATTTAATGTCCGTTAGACGAAAGGACGTGATTTGAAACAAAACATAAATATAAAGGACGTTTTCTGTTATTTCTTTAGTTTAAGGACGAAAAGTGAAATTTGCATACTTCCCAAAGGACGTAAATTGTAATTTACTCTAAAGAAAAAAAGAAAGAATTTAAAAAAAAAGAAAAAAAACGTCTCTTGCTAGGACCGAAACCGGGGGTTCAGAGTGTAAAGCTAGGATTCAAAGTAGGATGTTAAACGGTCGTGTTCGCGGGTTGACGGGTCAATCCAACCCGAACCCGAAAAAATTGACACGAACACGAAAATTATGTAGACACCTTAACCCGAACACGACACGAATATTAGCGGGTTGACCCGAACACTACGCGTTTGACCCTAATTTTCTTTTATTTTTTATGTTTTTAAACATATTAATACTCTAAAATTACAATTTAATATCAAAAATTAAAATATACGTTAAATAATTTATTAATTATACAATGAAATTTGGTAAATGAAAATACTATACTTTTTGCTTTTCAAAGTTTGGTCACAACACTTTGATGCTTTGACGCTTTCTACTCCTAAACTTTTACAATTTGTTTATTTTTTTCTTTTCAACGAAATAGTAAACGTTTAGTTTTCATAATTTGGCAACATATGTTTTATACTCTTACGTTTTGTACCGTTTAACTTTTAAATTATTTTTTATATTTTAAGTTTTATTGTCTTCTATTTTAGCCACAAACTTTTTAACTTTTCTAGATTCATTTTTATTATATTTGTATAGTTTTATACTTTCACTATAAGACTTTTACACTTTTACGTTTTATACCCCTTAACTTTTTTACCCTTTAACTTTTAAACTTTTTTTTTGTTTTAAGTTTTGTTGTCTTCTACTTTAGCCACAAAACTTTTAATCTTTCTACTTTCGGATCCGGTCTCACCCCAATCAAAATAGTGTACCAACAAAAACTACCATTTTCGTTGCTCTTCACCATTAGCCATGCAGAAAACGAAGTCTCACACGCAGAAAAACCCCATCAACCGGCCAGCATCATTCTTTCCACACTAAGCACCACAGACTCTCAAATGTCCTCATAAATCCTTTAACCAAATGCCAACCAATACACAGGTGCCCAATAATATTCCCAACTCAGAGCAGGCTCCCCCATCACAAAACACCACCACTCATCTATATATCTTTTATGGAACAGCCCTTCTCTATAAAAATAAACTCGTATCGCAGCACATAAAACCTTGGCCTGCACTCGTCTCATCCCCCGTCACCCATCCGATTAAATCTATCCGCCCAACCCAACCCAAATAAACTAACCCAGCCCATTGAACACGAAAAGAAACCACCACACGAAAAGAAGTACATAAGTTATCACCCACCCATAATCCCAAGTAACACACACCAAGACTCACACAATATCACACCAGATAACTTATGTACACACCATTAAGCTATATTATGCTATATCTAGTGAGCATAATTTACTTTATAGAATTTCTATAGAACTGAGACCCTTTTAGAAACTACTGTTTCATAAAAAAAAACATAAAAAAAGCATGATAATATTTTATTATCTTAATTATTATTTAAAACATGTCATTTAACTTTTAAGCTGTTGCAACCGGACCCAAACTGACATTAGTTTCCACTGCTTTCATGGCTTCAAACCTTGGCTCCTTTGCCTCAAACTTTGAGCCTGCATACAGTTTCATGTAATCATCAAACACGAATTTCGGGTACTGTTTTCTCTCGGTTGCCTCGTTCTCCAATAGTGTTGGAGCTGGATAGATCACAGCATCATCCCCTGGGTTGTAAAAAGATGCAACTGACATCCTTGCTCCATATTTTTGGGCATTAACTCTATGCATCACACTCTTATACTTCCCATTAGTAATCACCTACAAATCCATCCGTAAACCAGTCAGGTTCACGTTCTAACCGGTCTTATAATTTAAAAAAAAAAAACATTTTTAAAACGCGTATGCAAACATCCCCAAAAGAAGTTATAATGATCACCTCAATTTGGTCACCAAAAGTAAAGACAATGGAATAGCGCATAGGTGGAACATCGACCCATTCGCCGTCCTTAAGAAGCTGCAGACCGTTAACTTTATCATCTTGAAGCAGCAAAACGATGCCGCCAGCATCAGTATGGGCTCGCAGACCCTGGATCAGATCCGGTGTGGGGCATGGTGGGTAGTTGCTAACCTTGGTTCCAAAATTTGGACCCTTGGAGCCATAAAAGGCTTTCTTTAAATAACCTTTCTCCAATCCAAGATTCTCACACATCAGATCCAAAATCTCCTCTGTTAGTTTCTCCAATTTACCAGCAAAATCATTCATCAAATCCCTGCATCATTATTCATTGGTTCATCATATCATCATGTTCATATATTACATAATATTACAAGTTTACCTGTATTCATCTTCAAGATCAGGGACCTCGTATACGTTGGAGTTGGGGAGATGGCGTAAGTAGAAGGTGCTCTCCCAATCAATATCGGTAACTTCCGTGTTCACGCCTTCTAATCCCTTAGCGGCCACCATTTCGTTAAACCTCTGCTCCATACATTTCTTGTAATGATCCTTGGTCATTCTTTCAACTTTGTCCAACATCTCATGAGAAATCCCATGATTCACCAACTAAAAACATATCAACCGACCGTTAGTTTTATATATATATATATACTGCAAAACACATTATATATCAAGATTTTAATGAATTTGCAATAACATATATATATATATATATATATATATATATAGTGAAAAGTTCATTGTAGACACCCCCATAAGTGTAGACAGGTAGACACCCTTTTTCACCATTAGATCTCTTGATCTAATGGTTGTGATTAATTTCCTTTTTTCTTTTTTTCTTTTTTCTCATTAATTAGAAACTTTCACATGTGAAAAAGAGCTATTTCACATGCGAAATATATATATATATATATATATATATATATATATATATATATATATATATATATATATATATATATACCTCAAGGAAACCCCAATTTTCACAAGCATCCTTGATCTTCTCCATGGTGACTCCTCTCTCTGCACCATTCAGTGTCTCCATGTTGATCGATGGGAAGTTAGCCATTTTGTTGTGTGTGTGTGAAGTTGTATCTGTGATGGTTTAACGAAGAGTGTAGGTGGTCTTGATTTATAGGGGATTTAAGGTGACAAAGTGAACATGTGAGTCAAACTTCATGATATAATAAGATATAATGTGATACAATACAATTATATAGTAAAGTAACGGTTAATTAAATATATTTTTTAGTCGAAATTCCTTCCATCGTAACTTAAATAAAGTAGCAGGTAAACGGGCAACAAGTTACGCCGCAACCCCCATTTGGATACAAAACCAATCTTACTAAAAAACAAAACTATGATTTTTAGGGATCGAGGAATTGTTGTGCACGACCCGCTGAACTCAATTGAGGAAAACTACTGCCTCAGGAGCCAGGGACCCAAATGTATCAAACGCAAATGTGATAAACATATGTTGATTCTTTGAGCAAGTTTTCTTATGTTTAACGATTTTGTCTGATTGCACCTTCAGCACAGCTTGGCCAACAACGAACCCATAGTCCCTAAGCCCAAGAAGATGGGACACTTAAAAAATGAAAGTCTATGGAACCGGCTCAAACGATTTTCGATTGAAGTCATTCTAGCGGTTTTGAAATCATCTCGTCAAATCATATTAGGGTTTAGCATTTCGGGATTATAGTTTTTGGGGTTTTGGGATTTTAACTTTTAGGATTCTAAATTTAACTTTTAGCGTTTAACTATAGGGCTTAGGGTTTAAGATTTAACTCAGAAGCAAATCTAGCTTGAACAAAAAAGATACATAGAAACCCTCAGTGTTTTGTAACTTTTTTAGAATCTATATTAAATATGAGTTTTTAAACTACATACGATACATTCTCATTTTGCCACAAAGATTTATCTTGTATGTGGTCTTGTGAGAATTTGTAATAAATTCAATATTAATTATCAATTCTATCTTGTCATGATTTACCTATTCAAAATTGTAAAAAAATAAATAATTTTTCAACATTAAATGAGTTTTTAAACTACATACGATACATTCTCATTTTGCCACAAAGATTTATCTTGTATGTGGTCTTGTGAGAATTTGTAATAAATTCAATATTAATTATCAATTCTATCTTGTCATGATTTACCTATTCAAAATTGTAAAAAAATAAATAATTTTTCAACATTAAAATCCATTAATAAATATAAATAATAACGGTCTACATTAAATTAAACAACTTTGTCACATTAAATAAATTTAACCAAGGAGAAAACATTTTATATTTTGTCCTTGTAAAAAATTTAAAATTTTTAGTGTCAATCTCTTTTTTTTTTTTTTAACAGCAAAAAAATAAAATTAATTAAACAACTTGTGGGTTAGAAAATCCTAACCCAACAAGAAAGTTAAACATGAGCAAGAGGATTGACCAACCAATCACCAAACGACATTTTACACTTAGAACATCTAGAGGAGAACCACAAATGAGAAAAATACAAAACCGACTCAAACATATTATCCGGTTTGACGTCATCCCTGTTATGGACAATCTCATTTCTAGCCTTCCAAAGAACCCACCAAGCGCAAAACGTAATACCCTCGATCATCTTTTTTCTAAGACCACTAGCCGTCATCCCATCAATCCAAGAAATAATATCCTCCGGGTTAGCATTACCCGGGCCATTCACGTGTAACCATCTACAAATCTTTCTCCAAAGCAAAAGCCATTTATCACAACCACCAAAAAGATGAGCCTTTGTTTCAATAGGAAATTCGCAAAAAACACAACCAATATTCGAAATAGGAATGTCTTTTTCGCAAAGTTTACTCCTCAATGGTAACCTATCCAACAAGAGACGCCAACAGCAAATATTAACTTTCTTAGGCACACTTTTATTCCATCTTGTAGCCCTACCATTACCACTCAACGTAACTCCTTCAATAGCTTTCCGTATCCGTTTAACTTCAAAATCATCACACCCACCAAAATCCCATTTCCATTTATCACTACTACCAGAAAGTGCATAGTTACCTATTACCGAAATCATACGCTCAAATTGAGCAGATTCAATCCCACCCCGAATCGGTCTTCACCAATCCCAAATCCAAACACCCTCCTGCAATCGATCTCTAATCATACAATCTTTAACATTTTCCATCGCATATAACCGAGGGAATTTTAACAAAAGAGGTTCATCACCGATCCAAATATCTTTCCAAAATCTAGTTTCATCACCTTTCCCCACCACCCGCTTGAACGCACTTCTAGGCACAATACCCTTATCATGTAGCTCCTTATTATTTTTACAAATACTATTCCACACCCCTTCACCTAGGGGTGTCGAAAATACCCGCACCCGATTAACCCGACCCAACACGAACTCGAATAAGGCTATTAGGGTCGGGTCTAATAGGGTATGAAAGTTTTTATCGGGTTAATCGGGTTAACCCGATAAACCCGATATGTAGTTAGGGTCGGGTTTCGGGTTAATTTTTTTTTTAAATCGGGTTACGGGTTAACCCGAATAACCCGAATAGTGATATGTATCTATGAGTTATTTAGGCTCATAATCCAATTAAGCATGAAATAGCCTTTGAGCAACTAACTTATTTAAGTCCAACATGAAAAACTTATTTATACCCTCAATTAAATTTATGAGTTATGAAGGCATACAGCACTACGTATAATTATAAATATATGATTGATTCAGTTTTTTTCAGTTAATTGCTATTTTGCTGATTCATTTCATTGTTTTTTGATAAACTAAACTTGGCTGACTTATTAATTAGTTATTGTCTTGCTCAAATAACTTTTTTAATGCATCATCTAGTTGATTTGTTAATAAGTTTATAATGATATTACTCGTCAAATAATAATGACATGTGGGAGCATGCCAGTCGCAAAAAATATAGTTATGTTGCCAAAAATATCATGTTTCTTTCATTCTATTAGTTTTTCATCCTTTATTACTTTTTGGTGATCAATATTAATGTTTCTTTTGTTATTATCAAATGATATTGTGACATTAAATTTAGTATTACAGGAAAAAAGCAAAACGTCAAAAATATTGCTAATGAAAAATATGTTTCGATGTAAAACCCGACTCACCCGACTAGTCCGACCCGACTAACCCGAAACCCGATTAACCCAAACCCTATTAACCCGAACGTTAATAGGGTCGGGTTGTGGGTGATATTTTTTCTATAGAAAACCCGACTAACCCGACCCTAATAACCCGAAACCCGATCGGGTTGACCCGATTAACACCCCTACCTTCACCAACCGACGCCCCCCCCCCCCCCCTTTACCATCGTAAATTGAGTCAACCAACCTGACCCATAAAAGATTTTTACCCTCCAGAAATCGCCACTTCCATTTTAAGAGGAGAGCCCTATTGAGGGCGTCAATACACCCAATACCAAGACCCCCCTTTTTCTTATCAACCAAAATCGACTCCCATTTAACCCAATGTAACTTTCTCACCGAATCACTACCACCCCAAAAAATCTTGCCCGGATCCCTTCCAACATGCATTTAACTTGAGAAGGTAAACGAAATAAGCGTTAAGCGACCACCAATAGATCGAAGAATGTTGTATTCATACGTCTAGGGTTTGCCATTCAAAAAGGGTTGGCGGCGCAGCTTGTTGCTCGCCTTTCCTACCTGGATACTTGAGTCTTGTACGTTGCTTTTGTGGTTTATAAGAAAAAGAATATGTAAAAATTAAATATATTCTTTTATTTAACTACTTAGCTACATATAATCTATTAAAAAAATATTTTTAATCTCCTTATATTTTTGCTTTCCAGGGTTGACAAATATTTATCTAAAAATAACATAACAAGATTTCATTTTTTCATATTATTATCCTTTAATTTTTTTTTTACAATCATTACAGTTGACATAGGTAATCTTTTTTAACAAGATATCCTATTTTAATACAAATAAACCGTATATGATGTAGTCCTTTAATTTTATTTTTTATATTCTTCCAAATCTCATATTTTTTATCGAATTACATGCTTTAGATCAGATGAACGATGGTTTTTTTTTTTTTTACAATGATTCAAGATGACATAGATAATCTTCTTTTATTTATTTATTTTCTTTTTATATAATACAACTCATGTATTTGGTTTGAAAGTTTTAGTAAATTCTTATACTATGCTTTGACCAGGAACATTTTTTCTTCTAAAATAAGCCTTGAATCGGAGGGTATATTATGTATTTTTTATTGGACAAACTTGGAGGATACAAGTTCATAGAGTAAAGGGGGTATTATGTCATTGTATCTTTTTCATTTGACAAACATAAAAAATTTAAATTCATAAACAATGATTATCGTTCTTTACGTCCGCCGAACATTCTCAATTCGTTATATTTTTCTGGCATTCCAAATCATTAACTACTGTTGAAAGTTGGTGTTACTGTTATGTTGCTTATGAATATTGATAGAGAAATTACTTATGCAATGAGACAAGGTTTTAGATTATATATTTGGATAAATGTGTTATCAAAGCAGTTATCATATCGGAAAACAATATTGGTTTTTCGAACGTTTATTTCAGGAGTTTATTGATTCCAAGAAATAAACGAATTGCTTTCAGGTTTTGAAGAAGGCAATTTCTAATTTCAATTTGTTTTGCATCAACTATAAACAAAAAGCCAAGGTCAATTGCTTTCTAGAGCTTGATTGTTTTTTAAAGAACCCGGTATTCTCGCATGACCAATTATACGTTTCTTTATAAAGGGTGAATAGGAAAAAGGGTCCCAAAATCTTAATTTTAGATGAAGAGGGTGTTGCCTAAGAGGTTTTCTACGACTCAAAATCATTCAACACCATACGTTCTTACAATTCCACTTGGATAAAAGTTCATACAATACCACTTGGTAATTTAATTTAACGGTGATAAAAAAAATTAAAAAAACAAAGTAAATTCGTAACGGTAACAGGTTTATTACGACTCTAAATCATTCACCACTACATATTCTTACAATCCCCCACTTGGTAATTTGTGATTCAAACCTTTTCAGTCGAATATCTACATAAAGAAACAGTCACCCTCAAGCTGCTTCAGCAAATCCAACTCGCGACTGACCATAATCAAACACGGTGTGGTAAGGACCCATAAAAACATCTCCCAGGATCCTGCAACAGAACATCCAAGAATCAGAAACAGCTCAAGAAAATTGTTTATACGGGTCAGAATCATAAACCTTTCTTGAATTTTATAAATCCACATATTAATCATCTTCAAGAAAATTATACTATTAAAATACTAATCTAAGCTTTTTACTTGATTAGTGATTTAAGCGCTAGCATTTACCAAAGAGGTCCACGAGGAGGGGGGACATCCAAAGCGGTGAAACCACTGATGCATTGTGCTACTTCTCCCTCACTGATTTTGAGGATGTACTGATCCATCATGAACAAAAATATTAGTTAAAATAATCAAGATTATGAATCACCTAGAAAAAGGATATTTCAATGATTAAAAAGCCAAGATGAGCAAAGTGTTAACATCACCTGTTCTGGGGTGAGCTCAAAAGCTTTTCCACCGATAACAAACGCGATATTGGGCATGGAGGAAAGGCTGTTGCAATCAACTCCAGATTCTCCCTGGGGACTGGGTAGTCGATCACACAACTGCATTAAGATAAATAAATGCTCAGAACCAATATTATGAGTCTTTTTGTTTCTTTGTTTGATCATAATAGATAATGCTTCACCTCATTGACATAATTAATTATGTTATCTTGAGTCTTGTTTTGTTTAATTTGGCTTTGCATCCAAACAACAGCCATCTCACAGAAAGTACACATCTCATCGTTTAATCCAGCAGAAGTCATCCCGTTATTCTTGTCAACCACACTCTCAATTCTCGAACTGTTAAAAGTAAATGTTAGCTAACTCTCAATAATCCGACACAAATCAACATTAAAACACATGGTGATAACAAAAGATTATGCAACATGCAATGTGAGACTGACCTAATGTCTCGAGTACCATCAAAAGTGCATAAATTCATTTGAGAACAGATTTTATCAGGTTTCGCCTAGAGTACATCATAACAAAATATATTCAGGTTTGGATGTGAAGTTTTATGAGATAAACTATCGAAACTTGCCCATGTTTAGAAATAATATTATGCTGGTACCTCAGATACGAGCATCTCCATTATAGTCTTTCCATATTGATTAACCAATGTCTTGCATTGCTGGCTCATTACCCCATTAGCACCAATTGCATGATTGATTTGAGTAACAATTGTCTATAAAGGTTTTGACATTTTATAGGGGATGTTAGTCACAGATAGGCTAGCTAGCAAATTGAGATTTACATCAAGATATATCTAAAAAAGAAAACGCACTGTTGGGCCTGCTATCAGAGAGGTTCCAGAGTCGGCAATTGCTGCACAACCACCGCTGCAAAATCCTGAAATAGACACAATATCTCAGAAATCCTACAAAGTTCATAGCTATTAACAACAATCTTTGTGATGATAAATCCAAATTGTACTGGAGCGAAAAAGGCAACATAGGAACACAACAAAAATTACCGGTAGTTTTATCCCCAATAAGAACATCACCCATAGCAAACTACGCACAAGAAAATAAAAAATATTCAGCAATGAATCACTACTATGAACACATTGGATGAAGAACAACATATATACACACATAAGGTGTTTGAAATAACTCACCTGCCAATAGCCCTTTTGGGTCACTGGGACATATGTGTGCTTACCCTTGAAATGATTAGGATCAACCCCACCAAACACAAGTTCGCCCCCTTGTTCCTCACCAACATGTCGATTAAACCAAAAGGAAAACACGGGTTCATGAACAAGACCCTGCTTAACCATGTTGTACCTAAAAAAGCACATGAACGTGAATATCACAAATTAGTGGTCATTTGGTTGATCTAACTAATCACAAAAACTTATGGTCTAAAAAATGTGACAACAAGAGCATATGTTGAGAACAAAGTATGTAACATAAACAGGAGTCCTAGTTACCAAACAGGTACAGCTTTCCCAACAGATATCTCCTGATATCCAAGCCCAAGTATACCATCAAACTTGGCTGCCAAGAAAGTGATGCCAGGCTCTCTGGTTGCCTCTATAAAATCCTGAAAAGAAACCATCACAAGTAAGAAATCGATGAGAACATTGCACTCCATAACCACAACTTCTCAATCTTTACCTGCTTGTTAACAACCAGATCACCAAGTTTGACAGAGTCTTGGCTAAAATAACCAGATATTGCTCCAGTTCCATATTGAATGGCAGCAGCTGTCCCTGAAATATAAATGAAGAAACTTACCGATTACTAATCCTATAGATTACATGACACCACATCACGAAGTCACAATCAAAGGTATTAATTTCCTTGTTCTCTTTGTCTAAATTCAATCAGGATAAGGTAAGAGAAACAAGATTTCGAAATCCTAGAGAAACCATTAAAAGCAACCATACCATTTTTCTTGTAGGTACTTGAACTGCTTGCTTTATACTTGGAGTGAAATAGGCAAGCTACCTGCATTCATTTGAAAAAACTATGAACACATAATTGAACTAAACAAATCAACTAAGTTAGAAAAACCTTGAATTAGGTATGCAAAACATCAAGCAAGAAGAGACTCACTGATAAGTAGCATTTTGTAGAAGGCACCCACAGGTTAGAACTCCCGGTATCAAAAATCACAGTGAACTTTTGAGGTGGAGTTCCAACACCAATCTCACCATAATACTGAGCATCCATGTAATTCTTTAGTGCAATAATGTCACCCTCCGAATTCCTCAGAGTACCACCGAATCCAAAGTTTCTTCTAGCAGTTCCATCCATGGACAAACCATGTTCGCCGAGCCGGTTAAATTGGTCCGCCTTCCTCTTTTTCAGTCCAACTCGAAGCAATCCACCGTTTGTAGCTGAAAATGCAGTAGGCGATAGAACAAACAGCAGAAACAATGCAAGCAAGCTTGTTTTGATTGTGGTACCCATGTCTAATCACTATAAGCACAATTACAACATTCTTGTTATAAATTGGTTGTGACTTGTGATTACAAACAGTAGTCAACATTAAAATTAGAAAAATGAGAGATAAAGCTTTAAGCTTCTATAGCATTCTTCAAGCTACATACAATAATTGAAGTGTAGAGAAACATCCATAAAGCTTCAAAGAGTTACTCAGCTCACTTTAAATGAAATAAAAACTTCAAACAATATATAATTCGGTGCCTCACTCAATTTCTACATATACAATTTCAGCGGGTTTAGGGGTGCAGCTTGTTACATTTTTGTCTTCTATTTCCTTGTAAACTTTTGAATGACTTGTAATATGATTTGTTAAAAATATATATATATATATCAAACAAGAGTCCAGTTCTCCGTAATCTGATTAGAATTCTTCAAAATTACCACCTAAAATAACATGCATTGAGCTTTAGTTATGATACTAACAGAGTGAGGTCCGCCGTTTAATATAACTAACAGAGTAAAGTACGGAGAAGATAAACCCTAAGCCAAATCAGAACAAGGATGCACAACTTAAGGACAACGTAATAACCCCAAATTTCATCAGCGATTGAAAGGATAATTGAGATTGATCAATACGCAAATTAAACAATAATCAAGTGAGCGATTATAATTTTAAATAAATAAACAAACAGACACGGTTACAGTTGAATTCCACTCACCGGAGAAGATGGAGAATGGCAGATTGAGAGAGAAAAAAGTGAAACTCACCGGTGATCTGAGGGAAACAAAACAATGAAGGTGGCGTGGAAGAGAGGAATGCGTGAGTAGTGGGATTAAAAGGCACCGCTTAGGAGACAGTTAACTGCAACTTTTGCAGTTAAGTACACGCAATATTCGCTATTATCCGTTTAAGTACACGCAACTTCCGATATTGTTCATAAAATTGGCCCTTTAGCTTTTTCGTAAAGGCATCGGTATGGTACGCGTGAGAGGTAGTGTGAGCTTTTTTTACTTTGTGAACTAAATTATCAAAATGAATACAAATGATTCAAATTTTTAGAACTATTATTCGTAACAACCAAGCTCGTTATTACTCAACAACCAAGCGATTTATAGAACCGGTGATGGAACCATAATTCCCTCAAACGCGTATACCAATTTCTGCACATTATTTTGCACTTTTGAGTCAAGCACCCACTCAAACCCAAGCCGAAGACAACCCTAACGTTAAGGTTGTTTCGGAAACACAGCTAGAAACTCAATCGAAAAACAAAATATAGGGAAGAAAAGAAGGTGGATGCACGTTCTTCGAGCACGATTGGGTGACAACACGATGGAACTCAGCCAAAGAGTTACAATTGGTTCAGGCGTACATTGATGTGTCGAAGGATCCAATAGTCGGTGACTTTTAGTTTAATTTATATTTATATGTTTTTTAAATTAATTTATACTTTTTTTTAATTATTTGTATTTTCTTACAGGTAACCCTCAACCTAACGAGGCATATTGATTGTCAATTAGTTAGATAAAAACACATTGTTGTGTTTTGTATATAGGTAATGGATAATTGGAGTTTCTGGATTCAAAAACAATGATTGTATACTTGGCGTAATTTAGTTTGTTGGCCGGTTTAAGAGTAGAATCTATTTGCTGTTAAAAAATATATATATAAAATAAAAAGTTATTTAAAAAGAAACTCACTCACACTCATATGAGTATACCTTCTCCAAATGAATGATGTGTGATGTAACATATATATGATATCATTTTTTCTCACACTTACATAATCATACATCATGCCTAAGATCAACATAAGCCCTCTCACACGATGAAACACCACCTCTTATAACGCTGAGGGTGCATGAAGGATCTACGTGTGACAATACACACGTATGACGGATGGTTACCTCTTAATTTAGCATTCACCCAATAAGAACATGACAAGATAGTTTCTTTTTTTATTTTTTCCCCAATTCTATCTTATTTAAAACAAATGTAAATTTTAGCAAGTTTGATCTTTAGAAGCAACAATGGTTTGGTATCATACTCCTGTCATCAAGACTTTGAAGCAAACAATATTTATTTTTTTGTGACTGAAGGAGCTGTAGTTATGTCTAAGAAGTCGGGTTGTAATATTGTCACTTTAATTATTTGTTTTGTAGCATTTTGTTTCTTAGTGTTCAATAATATTAATTATGATACTTGTTAGTTTTTAACTAGCACATCTAAACGCCTTATGTAACTTTAGCATGCACTCTAAGACAATTTTGCTATTATAACGTTAACCACGGACCAACGGACAGGTATAATTCTAACTAATTTGGGTGACATCAATTTTATCCGACATAGAATTGACATTTGTCTTTAAAAAGCTCTGTTATAATATATGGTGTATCTTTAATTCATCTTTAAATTGATCATTTTAGTTATTCCAGTATATGTTGTGATTTTGTGAGGTTTGGACTTGGACTACATGGAAAGATGGAGCGCTTGGAGCTGAAATAATGTTGTGTTGTTGTTGGATGCGGATAACACCCATGGATTAAGCCCACGGGTAATCTCTTGATATAATAATGCACACTTTATGGTTTAATCAAGTTGCTTCAGTCATTTTACCCTAGAAGAGTTTCATTCACTCGTCTTCTCAAGATTGTTCTTCATAACAGATTCGTCTTGTTGATGAATCTGAAAGTTTGTTCTTGAGTGTGTTGGAGTTCTCTTTGAGTTTTTTTTGTTCATTTGGTTTTAAGTGTTGTAAACTTGAGATTTGTTGGGTTAAAATAGATTCGGTGTGGGTAGATCTTGTTTCTCTGATGATATTTGACACACTCCCTTATGAGATATGTAGTCTTAAGGATACTTCCATCAATACTTCTAAGAATCAAGTCCAACAACTCCAAGAAAAAAACCCAATTGATGGAACAATTCCTACCTCTCCTAAACACTCAAAACCACTTCACAACAACCACTTGTCTGCCTCTTTAGCATCAGCATGACATTCCACGGTGGTTGTTGATGCGGCCACTACAAACCCATCATCCCAAGATACACCCTCTATTGCCCTTCAAAGTTCAAAGTGTCCTTAAAAAACAATATGATTCTCTTCACAAAATGACAAAAAAAAAATCAAAAGATCTATTGATTTGACTCCGGAAAAGATCTAATGCGTCATATGAGGGATCTCCACATGCACGCCGATTTCTCTAACAAATATAAGGTCACTAATTTAACTAAAGATGTTGAAGTTTCTCTTGGTAATGAAAACATTAAAGAAGATCCTTATGTCATTATGGTTTTGGTCCTTGGAACTAACGGACTTTTATGTTCAGTCTTTTAAGTTATAATATACCTTTACTATTGAAAAGACCAATAAATTAATTATATAACCACTTGACTTGCATAACATTTAAATATTTTTCTTTGATGTTAAACGTTAAAATCTCCTCGTTATCGTCGACAAAATCGAGCATCTCAAACACCAGCTGGGAAACCTTTGACATTAAAACATGAACTCAAATCAAAAGGTTCATGATTTATATACCATATAGGATATCTCTTAACATTGACCACCATTAGGGGGGGGGGGTGTTAAATATATGGCGTATCAATTCATCTTTAAATTCATCATTTTAGTTATTCCTGTATTATTTTAGTTATTCCTGTATTGTTGTGATATGTTTTTTTTTTGTTTGTGAGGTTTGTACTTGGACTACATGGAAAGATGGAGCAGTTGGGCTTTGGATAATTTTGCAGCTGGGCTTGACATATGTGGGCTTGGAGCTGAAATAATGTTGTGTTGTTGCTGGATGCGGATAAGACCCGTGGGTAATCTCTTGATATATAGTGCACACTTTATGGTTTAATCAAGTTGCTTCAGTCATTGTACCCTTGAAAAGTTTCATTCACTCATCTTCTCAAGATTGTTCTTCATAACCGGTAACTCGGTCTGATCTTGTACAACCCACGAGCCTAAAGCTCTGATACCAGTTGTTAGGGTATAGACAGGAACCGGGTGCACACACTGATCACGAGACACACTCATTCAAGCAAGAAAAGTAAGAACACGAGATTTACGTGATTCGGTCTAAACTGACCTACGTCCACGGGCTAACTAGGAGGATTATATTTCTGTTCTCACAATAAAATGATACATATTACGTTGGTATAAATAGAGAAATAATTAGGTCATCCCGTAAATGGGCCGGACCCAACACTGTAGATGTGAATTGGGCCAACACACCCAACACTCTGTACTTGGAACATGGCCCTTGTAGATGGTTTAGAAGGTACAACAGCCGGGGGGGGGGGGATTGCTTTTTTTGCACATATCGCTAGATTTGGCTCACAACAAATACACGGATTATGTGAGTTATTGCATCACATACTTGATACTTGTGTATGTACATACATTTTAGTTATAACTTCTTGAGATTTATCATGTGTTATTTGAAATTGATTTTTTTTTAAATCTAAACCAGGTTCAACTCTTATTAGTATTCAGCCATACATATGTTGGTTTGAAGTTTCTCATTTATTAAGAACTGAAGAGTCATGTATCCGAGGAGAATCAGAGAGATCGAAAATGACGTGTCTTTCATGTGGTGCTTTGGCAGGTTTTTTTGGTCAAACCTTTACATACCCTTTAGATGTCGTTGGAAGGGGGATACAGGTTTTTTTTATCTTTATTTATATTTTGCGTGTCTTGTTTTTGTGTGTTTGATTAGGTAATGTACGTTGAGTTTTAGATTGAAATTCTCCAAGCTGGTAGACATGGGAATACATGAAAGGGGGTTACCATTACCACAATTGTTTCTGAACAAGGTTAGAGGCAATTGTTTGCTGGACTCAACAATAATAGCATTAAAGGTGTTAATACTGCTTCTTAACGTATATTTAGTTTGAATTACATGTACATTTACCTTTATTGTAAAGGCATCTGCTATACTTTTAACTCACTATTATACATATAAATTGCCGCGTAGGGTTAAAGCATAAACCGGTTAATAAAGAGGAAACATGAAAAAAAGAGTGCTTCAGTTGCCTGGATGGACGAAAATAATATTTGTACTCATCAACTTTTTTTGGTTTTTAAGTTATTTTTTGTCGAAAACTATAATTTAAATATGTTTTTCATTCATTAGATATAGTTATCTCTTTAAAAAAGAGTAAAAACAATTAAACTTACTATCAAGTGTTGTAATATTTATGGGAGAGAGTATGTATATATGGTAGATTGTTTTAGCAAGTGATGTGTGGTTCGGTTTGAGGTCAATTACTTAATTTTGATATGATTTTATAGTGTATAATTTTCAGTATGTGGCAAAATGTGTAAGACGAGGCTGACTCGGCGTTGGGTCAAAATGAGTAACTTTTTTTGGCCGGATTGGAGAGGACCAAGACATTTTTTGTCCAGGATATTAAACATTTTTCATATATAACAAACGTATGAATGATAATTACAAAATATGTATTGTTGCCTCAATACACTTGGCAAAACGTTCAATCTGTTTTACCAATTTGACTTTTTTTTCTAAAGTAAATCACATTTGACTTATCAGAGACAAGACAACCAATACTAAAATTTCCAGCCTACTAACATCAATTTGAATGTTGACAAACAAATTGATCATTCGGTTGACACATAAATTGATCATATTGAATGAAGAAATCTTAATTTCAGTATCCTAATATCACTTTCCCTGATTTCCATGTTTCAACTTGTTTCTAGGATGAGTAGGTTGTTTCTATTGTTTTTACTAGTACTTTATGAAGAAAGAAGAAAATTGCTCCAAATTTATTGCTCTACTTTACTTGTCTATGATGACCACTATATCATTTTCTTATGCCCTTAAAAATCTCTAAAATCTGCCAAAGAACTGCAGCAGAAGGAAAGCAATGCAGCCGCACCCACATATGAAATTCACTGCAGTCATTTTTTCCCACCTTCGCTCTGAGTTGACATAGCAATGGTATGCTATCAGTAGAAAAGCAAAGGAAATGGTAGTAAACAAGATTGGATGTTCGGTTTCAAAAGAAACTACATCAGAAGCAAATGTTGTGGCAGCGATGGGGACTAGTATATATCCACGAACAATAATAGAAACCTTGTATATTATAGAGTCTGGTCTTGTGAATGATGCAAGAAGAAAGAGAAAATAAGCAGCAACACAGTAAGGAGTGATAAACTTGATTGCACATAGTGATGAAATTTTTGACCCTCCAAGAGCAAGA
The DNA here is from genome assembly GCA_039602395.1 of Deinandra increscens subsp. villosa. Taxonomy (NCBI): domain Eukaryota; kingdom Viridiplantae; phylum Streptophyta; class Magnoliopsida; order Asterales; family Asteraceae; genus Deinandra; species Deinandra increscens. Next base: position 124,685,638 of record JBCNJP010000007.1, read on the forward strand.
ACAAAGAAACTAGAACTTGTCTTTACAGAGAGTTTAAGAACATTGTCGAGCAAGGTTTGGGGAACGTGGTACCCACCTGATCTGATATAGTTATACAGTATACAAGAAGCAAAGAGGAATAAGAAGCAAACACTGAGGAGACTCTGTCTGGAGATGTGTTCTTTCTGAAGGGTAGACAGGCAGACAAGAAATGACACCAAAAAAAATCCTCAGCAAGTCAAACAAGTTTTCAGGGTTTCTTTAACTAGTCGAGCGATGAAAAAGGAGGACAATGCAAGGGTAAAAATAGTAGGCATCATAGGTAAAAGCTTGGAATTGTAGATGGTCCTGTAACTGTCCCCGAGGAAACTCGTGGTTGCAAACGAAAGAAAACTATCGATCAAAACCTCATACCAATGTCGGGCCTACAATCAAACAAAACACCAACATTAATTAACATACAAATGTGAATAAATCAAACAATAAACATGGTTAGTAAACTTATATGTATACAATTTGTAATTTGAACTCTGTATTTGTGTTGAGAGTAAACTGAGAAATATAGAATTAAGTCGGCAAAAACTTATAAGCAGAAAATAAATCAACTCGGCAATCAACTCTTAACTATTATGTTGATGCATCTAGCAACAAAAGGCATCCAAATCGTTCACCGCTTAGTGAAAGCACGATTAAAATGAAATCCGATTCATGAAGAGCATGCAAAGTCTAGCGAAAACATGAATAGTATTGAAGAGGATAGATACAAAACTATCCTTAATTGGGATTAACCCACTAGTTTGGGCCTAACTAAAAGGCTCACTCCAAAACCTAGGGTTCCCCTCCTATATAAGGAGGACTCTTCTCCTTATTCCAGATCTCCGTTTCTCTTCCTCTCTCTCACTTTTACATAATTTACTCTCTATAATTAGTTTATTCACTATGAATCAAATACTAATATTGAGGGTCGGATGGTGGTCCAGAGACTTCAGTCTCTGACCCCTTCTAACGGGTATTCTCTAATGATTATAGGAACCATAGATCCGGATACGGTTAGCCGAAGAAGATTCAAGATCCGATTCGATCGGCCTGGACCCATTCGTCCTTGGTTTCAACATTGGCGCCTAATAGAAAAGAGAATGCTCACGGGAAAAGTGGGTATTTAACGTCATGCAGTTTTAACAATGGTGAAATTAACCCTATTATGTATGGAAAGAATCGAACTCAAAGAAAAAAAGAACACATTTAATCTACATAATGACACTATTGTGGATAGGAACAACTGAAAATCGGTTAGAGTTCATGGCAAAAAAAAGAGTAGAAACATTCTAAACAAAAAGATCACTAATAGATAGCAAGGAAATAGAAACATGTTTAACAAAAAGATAAAAGATCGCTCTTAATCACAACAGTCATTCAATTATTTTTTTATTTGTCTTGATCAAACTTCTAAAGTTCCTATATTATAATTGCCTAATTGGTGTGCTTTTCAGTTGGATTTAAAAACCAAGTTATGCATAATTGACAATATGTATCGTTTCGAAAGAAGTGCAGAGCAAAAAAAAATTTAAGCCTAAACAAGAAATATTAAATTTCATTAAATCATTGCAACATAGTATAATCGATTTTGCCAAGAATACATTAAATCATTGCAGCATAAATTAAATCATCGCAGCAATGTAAATGTGGAACTGAGAAGAAACTGATAGGAAAATCGATAACCTTATTGTTGAGGAAGTCTCGAATCTGATTCTGGAGAGGACAATCAAGTCGATTCTGGAATATGAACTCATTGCTTCTGCGTTTTGGAGGTAGATATATGGAAACAAGAAATTGAATCGTCGATTATCAACGGACGGGAAGAGGTTATTGATTCTGCTGATTGGGAATTTGGGATTCTTGGGAAATTGGAAGCGTGGGTAGGTATTACTAAATACTAATAAGCGGCCTCCTAAATGTTAAGTTTATAGCGTGAACAAAATGCACCCTTAAGTTTTCTAATGTGCACTCAAAGTCCCAACATACCTTACACAAATATATAGTATTCAGTTTATTTAATAAACGGGTCAACCTTCTAACCCGTCAGGTTTGACCCAAATTCGACCTTCTAAGCTTTCTGACCCGTCGGATTCGACGTCGAGTTCAAACATAGACCATCCTCTATTCATAGAGTTATGACGAACATTAAAAGTTAGAGTTTTTTTTAGTTTGTTTCTCGTTGTAATGACCAATCTTTGTGTTTGAAAGATTGGTATGTTTTTTCGTTGTAAGTTGTTGTTTTGGCTCCCGCTAGGTTCTTGCTAGTTGGGTTGCCGGGTTTTTATTGAATTTCGCCATTCCAAAAAAAAATCGTAGAATTATCTTTCTTGACTTACGTGCAACACTTAGATTGGATCTAAGATCAACATTTGATCAAAACTAGTAACGATTCAAAATGACTATAGCGAATGTTGCAAGCTTTTATTACAAATATGACTTTGTATTGTTACGAATAAAATATTACAAGAGTGGGTTATAAGTTATAACTATGTGTACAAGACTTGTAGAAGATTTTGGGTGGTTGCAAATGAAGACTCCACTCCTATTTATACTACTTAACTCATTCTAGATCTTTTATAATCTAGATTGTTCCATACAAAATATCCAGATTCTAGATCTAGAATTTTCTATTAAAATATCAAGCATTTCTAGAGGTGGTCTAGAATCATCTATTTCTAAGATCTTTATACTCTGTTCATGGATGTTTTTAAGACCTTTCTAGAAACTTTCAAGCTTCCACTTTTGTCCCGGAATTTGTAGCACGTTCCGGACTCTTTCGAATCTATCTTGATGCTTCTAAATTACTTTGGAACCTTCTAGACCTCAAGCGTTGCGACCTGATTTTAGAGGGGCCGTGACTATTAATAAACTTATTAATGAATATTATTATTGTTAACCCTAAAAAATGCACGTTTTATACAACATAATATTTATTTTCTTAGGGGTTGTTTTAAAATTAGGTAATGAAATGAACTAGGGAATGAAATGGTCGAGAGAATGAAATAGATCATTACTGTTTCATCGTCATTTTTTGTTACCATGTGGGAATTAAATAAATCATTGTTTTGTATTGTTTGATGGTTAGTAAATCGAAGCAATCGAATATAATTTACTAATATTTTTATTTAAAGTTAATATATTTGTTTTATATTTGTATTTTTCAATGTTTTAATTTTTTAATTTTTATTAAATAATTTAATTTATATTTATATTTTATTTATTTTTTATCTTCCAAATTAATTTTATCTTTATTATTTTTAATTTTTATTTTTTAATTTTGTATTTATTTTATTATTTCATTTTTTGTATTTTTATATTTTTTTTACTTTTTGTTTTTCATAAAATTTCGAGAAGAAATCTAACTGAAAAAAAAAACTTTCATTTCATTCCCTGAAGGAATCGAAAGAAAAGCTCTCCCCTATTGAATGAAAACCTTTAAAAATAAGATGAATTACATTCATTATGTAATGGTTCAATATATTCCAATGTGCTACCAAACATTTATTTTTTATTTTATTTTTTTCAATTTAATTTTATCTTTATTATTTTTAACTTTGTATGTATTTTATTATTTCATTTTTTATATATTTTTATTTTTATTTTTACTTTTTTTTTCCATAAAATTTTGAGAAGAAATCTAACTGGAAAAAAAACTTTCATTCAATTCCTTGAAGGAAGCGAAAAAAACACCTCTCCCGAATAAAAGCCTTTAAAAATAAAAAGGAATCACATTCCTTATGTAATGGTTCATTTTTATTCTAATGTGCTACCAAACATATTATTTTTCATTCCGATGTAATGACTCATTCCATCTCACCCTTTATTCCTATATACCAAACACTACCTTCATGTCTTTTGTTTAGTATTTTCTAAGAGTTTATATATTTTACTTTAATGTATATTTTTATTTCCTCCTGAACGTTTTAAATTGCCGCTTTCTTTAATCCGGTTCAACCAATGCTTCAATTTGTAAACTATATCATTCCTTGTGTATCACTTTTTAATTTTTATACGACAGTAAAGAGTATATATATCCGCTCGCAGAGCCAGAACCGAGACCTTTTAGCCAGGGGTCAAAAAGGTATCTTTTCTATACAATCATTAACATATGTTAATTATTTCACCGGAACCGAGACCTTTTAACCGAGGGTTAGAAAAATATTTTTCTCATACAGGCGCAAACAATTACTTCTACATAGTGATTCTAACTAAAAGGTTCAAACTTCAAAGTTACTTGATACCCAAATAATAAAAAAAGATGCCACGTAAAATAAGGTTGCAGAAATCGCTCGATGGTAGCTCGATCGTCGACTGGTGTTAAACGATTAATTGGATTAATCGAGAATTAATCGGCGATTAATCGGAGACCCTAGATTATTATAATATATATATATATATATATATATATATATAGTGAAAAGTTCATTGTAGACACCCCATAAGTGTAGACAGATAGACACCCCTTTTCACCATTAGATCTCTTGATCTAATGGTTGTGATTAATTTTCTTTTTTCTTTTTTTCTTTTTTATCATTAACTAGAAACTTTCACATGTGAAAAAGAGCTATTTCACATGCGAAAGTGTCTACAATGAACCTCATCCTATATATATATATATATATATATATATATATATATATATATATAGTGAAAAGTTCATTGTAGACACCCCCATAAGTGTAGACAGGTAGACACCCTTTTTCACCATTAGATCTCTTGATCTAATGGTTGTGATTAATTTTCTTTTTTCTTTTTTTCTTTTTTCTCATTAATTAGAAACTTTCACATGTGAAAAAAAGCTCTTTCACATGCGAAAGTGTCTACAATGAACCTCACCCTATATATATATATATATATATATATATATATATATATATAGGAATGGGAACAAATATTAACTCCCTCTAAAAGCAATAACCAATTAACCAAATCTTATGACTTTTACTTTTTGATCCAAGGGATAAGATTAAAACCAGATTTATATGGCTGAGATTTAAGGAGGGTTAAATTTGTAAAAAAGCCATAAGATCTCCACCCTCCATTTCCATCGGCCTTCTTACTAGATCCCCATTTTCATTTCTCATCTAAATGCCCAGATCCACACCTCAAGATTCAAAATCCTCGCAGGTGGTCAAGGAGGATTCCGGCAAGAATACGCCGGAAAGCAAGGCTTCGAAGAAGACGAGCAAAGCGCAACAAAACCATAAACTCCGGCCACTGCCGCTACTCGTGCCATCGTCCTCCACCAGCGAGCCACGAACTCCGACCACCGCCGCTACTCCTGCCATCGTCCTCCGCCAGCGAGCCACGAACTCCGGCCATCGCCGCTACCCCTGCCATCGTCCTCCCGTTTAACTACCTCTGCTGCCGCCACCACCACCCGACTACTACCCGACCACCGCCGGTTACTTCTGATGTCCGCTACCACCACCGGCGAACGTCCACCACCCTCGTCATCGTGAAACCCATCTGTTTTGGTAAGAAATTCCGTCGTCGCTACTCGTCGTTTCAATGTACTTGAGATTTAAGGTTTCAAAGCGATGTTTTTCACGTGACAGGGATTTTACGGTAATGTTACTTTTTGTTTTTTTTTATAATTTTGTTTGATTGCATAGCTATGTCAATTCACAAGGATTTTTTCACCTCTGGCAATTACATCTAAGGATGTTTATTCTGAGAATTTTTTTTTGTAATTTGTTTGCATATGTTCAGTTCACAACTTGTTTGTAGTTTGTAATTTGGATTTTATTTGGATTTTGTTAATTTCTCGACATCATCTATCTATTTGTAGTTTGTATGTGTATATTTAGTTGTACATTTAATAATTTTGTTTTATTGAATCTTAAATTTTTTTTTTTGTAATTTTTTTGTTATGATTTTGAGATTATTTTGGTTGTCGATGATGATGTTACAGTGATTATTTTTAGCAATTGATTGGTGATATGAGATGTTACAATGATGATTTTGAGTAATTGATTGGTAATACGACGATGGTTATAGCATCAGTGTTTATATACATATTGATGCATTTGTAGGTTTGTAATATATACATGTGCAGTTGTATATCTTGATAGCATCGGTGTTACTGATAATCACATCACTGTTAATGGTTATAGCATCAGTGTTTATATGAATATTCATGCATTTGTTAGTTGTAATACATGTATATACAGTTGTACCTAAGTATAAACATGGATAGTTACTAGTTATGAATGTATGGATGTATGTTAATAGTTATGACAGTGATGTTACTAGTTGTAACACTAGTGCTACATCGCACGTCTGAGAAAACGATAATAAAAAACGTCGAGACTATACTTGAATTAAAGATAAAAATGCGACGAGTTTAATGGTGTAACTTTTATAAAAATCCGACAAAGTATAAAAAAGTTATATGCGTTTTAAAATGAAGAGGGTGTTTTTATATAGTATGTACAATGACTTTTTTACCCTTTATAATTAAAAAAAAAAGAAATAACACATGGCATCATCATATAGAATCTGACTTTTTTTAACCAATGGATGGTGGTTAATAGGTTAATTCTCCAAGGGAAGGTTAATATTGGTTCCATCCCCTATATATATATATATATATATATATATATATAGTGAAAAGTTCATTGTAGACACCCCCATAAGTGTAGACAGGTAGACACCCTTTTTCACCATTAGATCTCTTGATCTAATGGTTGTGATTAATTTTCTTTTTTCCTTTTTTCTTTTTCTCATTAATTAGAAACTTTCACATGTAAAAAGAGCTATTTCACATGCGAAAGTGTCTACAATGAACCTCACCCTATATATATATATATATATATATATATATATATATATATGGATTAATCGGAGACCCTAGATTATTATAAAATATATATATATATGGTAAAGATCCTGTGAAAACTCTTTTTTTTGGGCGAAAACCTAAAAACTAACACTAAAATCTTCATAACTTTTACATACGTTAATATTTTTTCTATAAAACTTTCACCAAAAGTCTTAATATTCCACTGTCTTTCATTCTGGAAAAAAAATGATATTTCGAAAAAAAAAATTATTAGTGCACGTGTTAAATCTTTTTTATTAGTGCACATGTGCACCATTTTCATTAGTACTACACACAGAGAATTGTCATGCGAAAAAATATAGTTTAAATTAAAAACATTTAAAAAATACTAAAATATTTATAGAACTAATGATAATTCTACATATTTACTATAACTATTTGTTATAGTGCACATGTGTAGCATAAAATTTAAAAGAATTTAAAACGTTAAATCTATTTTTCATAGTTAAAGATAACACAATTATAAGATTTATGGTGCAATTTCTATTTTAAAATATTAATGTATATGACACGTAAAGTGTTTTTTTATTAGTGCACATGTGCACTAATAAAAAGTTACGCAAAGCTAACAATACATGTTTTCCACCCAATAATTAAATGACACGTGTCATGTTGTTTTTTTTTTAATTTTACGTTTCATAGCCCTTAACTTTTTTACTTTCGTTTTTAGTATACTTTTAGAGTTTTCGACTTACGTCATCCTTTATAGTCGTTAAAAAGGTGACCCGTCGCAACTCGCGGTGGTCAACTTTCAGACCACTTTTAGAGTTTTTGAATTTGCTCACAACGTTTTAAAAAATGGGTGTTAAGCCACGTGTCATGTACATGTGGTATTTTTTCAGACTTAAGCGCAAGTGGTCAACTTTTAAATCACTTTTAGAGTTTTTGACTTTGGTCACGGCGTTTTGGAAAATAGGTGGCCCGCCGCGAAGCGTGGGCGGGTCACCATCTTGTTAAAGTACAAAAAAAAAAAACATTAGGCATTTTGCCTGTAACGTTCATAAATATTCTCAATCAAATCAGATTTTGAACTGGTTATGAATATCTCGATCTCGTATTTCTTGACATTTGACACGATTTTGATCCTCAATTTCTGAATATGTAATATCTAGCTCCTCCTCGTGAAACTGGCAAATGTCATGCTCTTCATCCTCAAGAACCATGTTGTGTAGAATCAAACAAGTTCGCATAACAATGGCAAATTTGTCTTCGTGCCAACATCTAGCCGGCTCGTCAATGATATGTCATGTACCTTTTAAACGGCAGAAAGTGCGCTTGATGTCTTTCCTAGCAGCACTTTGAGCTTCGGTGTAGACTTTACGTCTTTCAGCAACAGGAGCTGTAAACCCTTTGACAAGGGTAGAATATTCGGGATATATCTCGTCCCCCAAATAATATCCTCGTTTATGCGTGACACCTCTTAGTTCAAACGAGGAGTCGTGCTCCTGTCCCTCAATAATGTGATCCCATACAGGTGAACAATCCAAAAGTTGATGTCGTTGTTGGACCCCAAGACACCAAAATATTGATGCGAAATCCACATGTCATACGAGGCAACGGCTTCGAGCATGATGGTTGGATGAGAGTGATCGCCACACATATACCGTGTCCGCCTAGCGTTGGAACAATTCTTCCACTCTCAATGTGTGTAGTCAATGCTACTGAGCATTCCACGAAAACCCCATTGGTTTTCGTGAAACTCATAGAGCTACATAATGTCACTTAGGATAGGTCGTCTCAAATATTGTCTTCGATACAATTATTAGACACCTAACTATTGAATTAAATTATTTACTAATAACATCTAAAATTAAATAACAATGCAAAAATATAAAACAATGCAAAAAAAATTAAATATTACCTTTACAATGCAAAAATATAAAACAATGCAAAAAAATTAATAACATCTAAAATTTTATATTACCTTTACAAAACTTTTCTCAACATGTCCTCATTATGCGATCGGACATCTTCAGATATTTGTCAAAGCAATCCCTCGTAACACCGTACGCCATCATACAAAAGGCAGCGGTGCATTTTTTACAGAGGAGTGAAACCAATTCTACCTCTCGCGCCGGTCCTCTGAGTGAACCATCGAACCTCTCTCACCATGTCGTCAACAATGCGTAAAAATAATGGACGATTCATACGAAAACGTTGATGGAATGCTTCAGCGGGATAGACACAATCGTCATTGAGATAATCACGTAGTAGATTTTGGTGGGCTTGTTCACGATGCGTAAAAATAATGGACGATGGACCATAATTTCCATAAACTTACACGCGGCATCCTCGGAAGAATCAGATGTTGAACCGTTGCAGAGAGCAAATCCGTAATTTTTTTGAAAGATTTTGGTTGAGAGAGTAGACTTTTAGAGTGAAATGGAGAACGTAGGTAAAAATGTGGGTTTAAATAGTCTATTTAAATTATAAAAAGCATTTTAAGCATTTTTTTAAAATGCTGGTAACTGTCAAAAGTACCTAACGTTCGAATTTTTGGGGTTTCCACACACGCGGAAGAATCCACACACAAACACCGCGCTGGACCACGGCGGCGTGGAGGGTAGTGTCCGCGCGGCTTCACGCCGCCATCTCCTCCTTCCCGCGAGGTATACCAGCTGCCCTTGGCATGGATTTTAATTGATGGGCGGGTATAGTAGCTTGAGAGTTTGTGCAGCATGTGGTTCGACTTCTTGGTGTTCCTCGGCTCATTTTGGCATGTTCTATTCAAACTCCAGGGACCAGGGCACCGAGTTGTGTATGAGTTTTAGTTACCACTTGCAAACCGATAGACAAACCGAGGTTGTGAATCGAACCCTTGAGTCTAAATCATCAAGTACAGACGTAACTCTAAATCATCAATTTAGAGTTCTGGGGTGAGCTCAAAAGTTTAACCAACAATAGTAAACGCGATAATAGGCATGGAGGAAAGACGGCTGCAGTCAACTCCGGATTCTCCCATTGGACTGGGTAGTCGATCACACAACTGCATTAAGATAAATAAATGCTCAGAACCAATATTATAAATCTTTTTTGTTTCTTTGTTTGATCATAGATATCATCACTTCACCTCTTTCACATAGTTAATTATGCTATCTTGAGTCTCATCTCGTTTAATTTGGCTTTGCATCCAAACAACAGCGATCTCACAGAAAGAACACATCCCATCGTTTAATGCAGCAGAAGACTCCCTATTATTCTGGTCCCTCCATTCTCGAACTATTAAAAATAAATGTTAGCAAAAGCTCACTAGTCCCGAGTACCTCATTATGAGCATCTCCATTGCTGGCTCATTACCCCATCAGCACCAAGTGCATGATTGATTTAAGTAATAATTGACTACAAAGGTTTTGACATTTTATATGGATGCTAGGCACATAGAGGCTAGCTAGCAAATTGAGATTCACATAAGGATAAATCTAAGAAAGAATACACCGTTGGATCTGCTAGCAGAGAGGTCCCAGAGTCAGCAATTGCTGCAAAACCACCACTGCAAAATCCTGAAATAGAAACAATATCTCAGAAATCCTACAAAGTTCATAGCTTTTAACAATCTTTCAGATCAGATGATATAAATCCACTTTGCATAGGAGCAAAAAGGCAACATAGGAACAGAGCAAAAGTTACCAGTAGTTTTATCTCCAATAAGAACGTCACCCATAATAATATAAAAAATATTCAGCAACGAATCAATGCTATAAACACATTGGATAAAGAACAACATATATACACACACACATAATGGAATTTGAAGTAACTCGCATGCCAATAGCCCTTTTGGGTCACTGGGACATATTTTTGCTTACCCTTGAAATGATTATAAGCAATGATACCATTTTTCTTAGAAATCATAGAGAAGCCATTATAAGCAATGATACCATTTTTCTTGTAGGTACTTGACTGGCAAGCTTTATACTTTGAGTGAACTAGGCAAGCTACCTGCATTCATTTGAAAAAAAAAGAAAAAACAAACAAAAAAAAACTATGAACACGTTAAGCAGCATTCTGTAGAATGCACCCACATGTTAGAACTCCCGGTATCAAAAAGCATAGTGAACTTTTGATGTGGAGTTCCAACACCAATCTCACCATACTACTGAGCATCCATGTAATTCTTTACTGCAATAATGTCACCCTCTGTATTCCTCAGTAACACGGAACCCAAAGTTTCTTCTAGCGGTCCCATCCACGGACAAACCACATTCAACTCGAAGCAATTCTCGATTAGTAGCTGAAAATGCAGAAGCAACGATGCCAGCAAGCTTGTTTTGATTGTATTACCCATGCCGAACACTCTAAGCACAGTTAAAGATTCTTGTTACAAATTGGTTGTCACTTGTAATCACAAACAGTAGTCAACAATATATAATTTGGTAGTAAAATGAGGAAATTTGAAACTTAAAAAACAACACCTAAGACACTTCTTTTCTAGAAGGAAGTGTTGGACTTAATTCCCAACGTGGACCTAATTACAATTAGTTTACAACTTGAAGGACCTAGTTGTTTTATTAGAAACTCAAAGGATTAGAGTAGCTAATTAGCAATTGTATTAGGTTAGTAATTCTTATTCCTTAGGCATCAAGGATTAAGGAGTCTATAAATACTCTGTACCTTAAAGGAATTAGGTATGAGAGCAACTTTTGTAATTTTGAGCTTTGAGATAATTTTCTCAAGGTTTTTTTTAATAGAGAAGTGAGTTTTATTAATATTGAGTGTTTTATTAGATTGGGACCTTGAATTGGTATCAGAGCAAGGTTCAAGAAACCATAACCTAATTGTGAGCTTGCAAGGAGAACCGAAGGAAGGCAGTGTTCGATATCAAACAAACTATACGCTATGGGGCATACGGATGAAAACCATCTTCAAGGTACATGGGGTTTGGGACACCATCGATCCAGGAAGTTCAACAGATGAAAAGAAAGTAAACGTTACAGGTGGGAAACATGAAGTGGGTTAGATATTGCATTTGCTTTAGATTACATAGGGTCATAAGCCTGGTACTATTACTGCTTCTTTGCTGCTTTTTATTTTTATTTTTTATTGTAGCGTCATATTTATTGTTAGAAATAGTGTAATGTTGATTAAATGTTTGCTAGGGGAGTAAATCAAATAGCAAGAGTGCTGTGCAGAAATTTTTTTATTTATTTTTTATGTTTTGCTTGAACCTAATAAGTTTTCATTCGTGTATTAGAAAACTATATTTTATTATAGTTATACTCAAAAAACCTAATTATCAACTGAAAGTAGACCTAATTATCAACTATAGTGACAACAGTCCTTAAACTCTCTCTTTTTTTTTTTTTTTTTCATGACTTTGCAGGAAAATATAGCACTGAAGTTGCAGGAATATACTAAAGACATGGGTGGTCTTTATATGCTTTAGATGGAATAGAAAGTTAACATTTTCTTGGCACCTATCAAATGTTAGAAGATGACTAGATGTACGAAGAGGAATAAGTTTTTATGGGCACTAGATATTGACATTTAAATTGTGAAACAGGGGAATTGACACATAATATTTATCCTATGGGTCATAATTGAGAGATTGACATGTAGACTTTAAAAACCTTGTAGTTTTTATTTCGAATTTTAGTTTTATCTTATATTTCATTTTATGTTTTTTATAGGTATTTACCCGGGTCATTGGCTAGTCTTTGATAGTGAAGACCTGGAATATCTTTGATAGTAAGACCTTTTGAAGACATTTTTCTAAACTAACACTTTGGTATATTTCCATTCGGGTCAATGTTAGTAGTATAAGATATCATGAGTTTGTAAGTTAAAAAATAACTACTAATGAAGCATATTATTAGATTTTAATGGTACTAAATTAAAAAAACAAATTTAACTAAATCGTAACACATTACGTAGTAGTAATTAAAAAAAAAAAAAAAAAGACAACACAACTCGCGGCAACACGTGTGTCTGCTTACTAGTAATTGATTAAGGAGAGTAATATAAACTAATAATAAACCCCATTATATATTTGATATATGTCAAATTTGAAAAAGTAGCAAGATAAGATCAATAGTCAACACAATAACATTAAGCTAGGCACAAGTACAAGAATAGCAATGAAAAATCCAAATACTAAACTAATTAAAACATCAGCAACCGTTTTCATCATCTTCCTGGACGTCTTGCAAACTCCCTCCAATCCAAAGTTGTTAAGTTCAATAAAGCTGGGACGATAAATTAAACAATTATGCGCATAAGTTATTTTCTCAAAGGAAAAGGCTCCCCCTAGAAACGTATTTGTGTCAAGACAATATGCCATGCGTTTCTCATGTCCCCCCATAGACCAACAAGATACTAGTACCATTTAAACCATCAAAAATACACACGGATGAAGATGTCTGTAATTGAAGGAGATTGCTTATAGTTTGTTGGATGTTCACCCTTTTATACCAGGAATGAGGCTCCTTCATCACCCAAACCTCCAATACTCCTGATGAACACCAACAAATGAAACTTAAGCTACCTTTCAAGACTCTTATCCATTGGGTTATTTTAGTAATACCCTCATGAGCCGGAGGAGGCGGAGGCAAAGGAAATAACTCCAACGTCTCCGTATTCAGATCAAAATCGCACATTTGGCCGTGAGTAAGCCAATACAGATGACTCTTCAGATACAGACCAACACTGATCATTGGATCCGCCATTAGGTCGTTAAGAAGGTTGTGAGGAATATTTTGTCCCAAACTTCTCCACTTGTCCGTGCCAAGGGTGTAAACATCCATTTGATCAGCAACCACGGATTCAGACGGAGCTCTCCTCCTACCGGTAATCCGTATCACTTTGTATTCTCCCGCCGTTGAAACTCCAAAACCGTAATATAACGTCTCTAAACGGTGGTGACGTGGTGGTCGAGGGAGGGTCACATGTTGTTCCAAGACAGGATTGAATACGTAAATGGAATCGACTCCCTGAACGCAGCAGATCAAACCGTTTACTGAGCCCGCTTGAATCGTCGGAAAACGAGCTA
>JBCNJP010000007.1:124699981-124803495 GCA_039602395.1 Deinandra increscens subsp. villosa
ACATGTATACATCTACCTAGCATCATTTCTAATAATATACTAGCACTAAATCTACATTGTAGGACCAAGAAACGGATTTTTATGCATGTTCGCACAGATTTTAGGCAAAATGCTCGTCCGCACAAAAACCGCACCCTATATATATATATATATATATATATATATATATATATATATATGTATGTATTAAAAAGTTCATTGTAGCTTGTGATTAAAGTACATGCATATACAAACACAATCATAGTACAAGAAGCATATAACGTCACTTCGATATAAAAAAGTAGTATTCGTTTGTCTTAATTATTAACGTACATAGCTTAAGAATTATAATTATTACATACCAAAAAAGTTTTTAGTTATATTAATCTTTTTTTAATTCTATGTAACACGGTAGATAAACCTAGTACGTGTGTATTTATATATATATATATATATATATATATATATATATATATATTGAAAAGGTCATTATAGCTTATGATATACGTACATGCATATACAAACACACTCATAGTACAAGAAGCATATCACGTCACTTCAACTATTAGACTATGTGTGGGAGGGGATTCTGTGTGGAACGTCACCACCCACCACGAAAATCAGATCAGAGCTTTTGTGTGGTCTGTCCCACGCCACTCTACGCATGCAAATTAACATTTTTCGCCCTTAAAAGTTACATTCCTCCCTATAACCATCCGAATGAATAGAGTTACACTTTGTACCCCTAAAACGGGTATGTGGCCAAATATTTTAAATTTAATTTTTAACCTTTTAAACAACAAAATAATCTCTATTCACCCACACTTCAAAAATACATTTTATCTCCAAATCATGGATTTTTTTTTCATCCGACATGGATTCCTTATGTTACCACTTATCTTAGAAATAGTTGCTCCAGCAGCTATAGCCGGTATTGTATCTAAAGATACCAAAAGTCCAGCCCATATCAAAAGAAGAGCTACACTTTATACAAAAACCATGAACTAGGACACAGACGTCTGTAGCTGGTTAATAATCGATCGATATAATCCAGTCTATAATGTTGAGATATTAAAGATATATTTTTCGTGTCACTAGAAAGATATTTATATGAATAGCTAATTATTTGAAAGCTAGTTACCCTTTTTTTAGATTAGCTTGGAATGCTAGAGAACATCGAGATTTTACTACTTAATAAAAATGCACAACCGCACTTCGTCAAATAGCATACGGCACATCGTTAGACTCTTCAAATGAATATTTAAGGATGTCTACGAGGCATATAAGGCAAAACATGGACTCTTAGAAATGCTTGGTAGCTTGGATTGTATGCATTGGGAGTTGTATAATTGCCAACTATATGGAAATGTCAGTACATGAGAGACGATCATCTGCATCCAACAATGCCGAGTATTAGAAATAGTTGCCTCAAACGGCGGTTTATGAATACGACACTTATTTTTCTGCATCATCGTTTCGAACATGACATAACATTTTTGTTTAATCGAATTTATTCGACCATGTCATTAAGGGCTTGGCACTGGACAAAGTTTACAGCTACTTAAAAGGTGCAAGGAATTATCGATATCAAACAAACATTTGATCTGCTTGGAAAGAAGTGATATATAATTCGGAATTCTACATGAGCTTAGGAATCAGAAAAGCTAAGATCGAGACGTACTGTATGTCGTTCTTATAATAAAGAATATGATGGGGGAAGCGAAAGACATGACGACTTCCTCTTGCATCCCGTTAATTGTTGAACTATAAGAAATGAACGAAACCGAACAAAGATGTAATTAAACAAGAAATTTGTTACAAGTGTATCACGACCTTAAGTCTGATACTCTGATTTGACCGATTATATTTTTCTACTATAGTCATAGTTCAATTTAATTGATTACGTAATGTTTAGCTTTCATGAAAAATGGTTTTGTAATATTTATTATATTATAGTTGTTATTTAAAACCCTAACTTAGTAAGTAGTTTGAGTAGAGTAAAATAGAATATAATACGACACTGTTCCCATATCCTTAATTTAATGGGTTTCTTAAGGGATACCTCTTTTTTTTTAATACACCTCTTATATACGTGAAGGATAGAGTTAACCTTCATGTATAGAGTGGTGCATAAAAAAGTGCTCACGTTTATCTCCCCGTTCACCCCTCAAAACACTAACTGACTAGTTTCACGTCAGTATTGTCTGGGCATTGTCGGGTTATGCATGTTTTTCTTTTTATCCTCCACGTATAAAGCAATACGTGAAGGTTAGGTTAAATTTTTTTAAATCATCTTATATTTTAACGCAAACAATATAGGATATAATTTTATTTTTCCTAAACTCCTTTACGTATAGGAAAATACGTGATGGTTATATTTAATTGTTTTTAGTTTCACTTGGTATTTTCTCGTCAAACATAGTATTATTTCTTATAAAAAATAAGAACGTTTATTTTTATAAACCGTTTTTATAAACCGAATGCCGGTTAGCTCTTTAAAATATCAACGTGGAGTTGCACATTTCTAAAATCGTATAATTTAAACCGAATACCGCTTAGTGTTTAAATTTATGTCTTAAGTATGTTTAGATGTTTTAAAAAAAATAAACCTAACCTTCACGTGTTTCTCTATACGTGAAGGATAAAAAGAAAAAAAACACGACCCCACAATACCTAGACAATACTAACATGAAACTATGAGTTGGTATTTTAAGGGGTGAAGAGGAGAGCTAAATATGACAACTTTTTTTTACTTTTTTATACACCCCTTCTTATTAGATCAAAAAGAAGTGCATGTAAACAGAACTCGCATTTTGTCTATAAATACCACTTACTCCTACCGATATATTACTGAAATCACACACACACCCCACAAAACCCCCGTTTCTCCACCACTGCTTCCAAAACCGGTATGCCAACACACGTAGAACAAAAACCACCGCCACCACCGTCACAAACTATCGAGTTAACCGTCGCAACCGCCACAACCCAATTATCTGAGCACCCTAAGGGCATCTTCATCCTAATCAAAGGCCTCATTTTTCCGTTACTATCCCGCTGCCACGCGGGTTACTTCCGAATCACGCTCTCCCTCTGCTGCCAAACCCTCCTCTGGAAAACCCTCAAAGACCCGCCGGAAAACGCCCACGCTTACCGGAGAATCCTCGGACTCTTCCCCTCCGCCGCCTTCCTCCTCCTCTGGTCACTCTCCCTGCTCATTTTAGCATCACTCTCCATCCTCTACATCTTAAGATGCGCACTTTACTCCAACATGGTTAAAAGCGAGTTCCTCAGCCACATCGGCGTAAATTACCTTTTTGCCCCCTCCATTTCATGGCTTCTATTACTTCAAACGGCGCCGTTTTTGAAACCGAAAACTGGTTATTACGTTCTTCTTTGGTGGGTTTTTGTTGCCCCTATATTGTTTCTTGACGTGAAGATATATGGCCAGTGGTTCACCAAAGGGAAGCGGATTTTGTCCACGGTGGCGAATCCGGCGAGCCAGCTGTCGGCGGTGGGGAACTTTGTCGGAGCCCGGGCGGCGGCTCAGATGGGGTGGAAGGAGAGTGCTATGGTGATGTTTGCGATCGGGATGATACATTATGCGGTTGTTTTTGTGACGCTTTATCAGAGACTGTCGGGAAATACGTGTCTTCCGACGTTGCTCCGGCCGGTTATGTTCTTGTTTATTGCTGCTCCGAGTATGGCAAGCTTAGCTTGGGACTCGATTTCCGGGACGTTTGATGTTTCGTCGAAGATGCTGTTTTATCTTTCTCTGTTTCTGTTTTTGTCACTGGTACGTAATACTCACTTCTCCCTTTTAAGCTTTTAATAAAAAAAATGTGAGTTTACTAGTAACACATCAACATAGATACCGGTTAGATGTTTAATAAAAATATTCACAAAGACCCGGTTACCCTGAGTCTTATCATTGCAAACGAGGTTACGCGTGACACGCTGCAACTAAAACCCATATAAGTAACAAGGACCTCTATGTTGCATATTCAGCAGGAAAACCCATCTCCACTTAAAACCGGATGGGAAAACCGTAAAACTCGGAACTCGAACTTATGACCTTTCATAGCTAATAAGTTATCCATCATAGCCTTTACTACTGGGAGTCTGGAACAATCCCAGCGATTTGATGCTTAATAATTAATCAGTAAAATACTATATAAGTTCAAACATTTAATAAAAGTTAATAAAATAAAGTAATAAGAAATAACAAATTGATTATTTACATAATTATATTTTTATTATTTAGTTACGTACTTTGTTCTTTTTTTTAAATATAAATAAGATAACCAATATTCATACAAAACAATTTACTTCCCCAAACTTTAAATTAATGTAAGAACAACATCATGTCATCATCAAATATGTTATAATGTAGCATAGGTAAAATAGAATATGTATATTAAGAGGTAGGAACATATACGAACCTTTATATTCATGTGAAAAACGTAGCATGTACATATATTTAATGACTAAAATATAAAACTCTTTTAATTAATATCAATCTCATAAACTTTTTATAACTAAAATAACTTTTATATAGTTTATATATTTTTGAATTCACATCATAATATCAAGAACTTTATATCTTTAATATGTATATAATATTGTTATATATATATATATATATATTAAATTACATTTAAAAAGTTTATAAATATATACTATATTACCGTCCAATTATAAAAACAACACAATATTATTATCGTGTACATGTAAGTGTTACAAATTACACTAGGTTATTTTTATACCATGTCATTTTATAAAAAATAATATAGTAGTATTATTGTGTTGTAACTTTTATTAGAATATTTAAATTTTATAGCACCCTGTAATTTGTAATACTTAGAGCAATACGATAATAACACTGTGTTATTTTTATAAGGGAAACCAAGTTTTTTAAGTGTTTTAATAAAGCACTCAACTTTTATTAAGCGTTTCAATTTTGTATAACCTTTTTATAAATGTTAAAATTTTATAAAACTAACTTAAGCAAATGAAGCATATATGATTGTTAATTAATATTTGATGATTCATTTTTTAAAATTTGACTTAAACTTAATAATTATTAAACTTAGTTAGTGTTTAATAATTTTCATTTAATTACAATTACTTATTATTTTAAGTTAATTTTAAAAAAATTAATCACTAAATAGTAATCAAGATTCATATATGTTTTATTTGTCCAAGTTAATTTTATAAAATGTTAGTATTAATCCAAAAAAATATATAAGATTGAAACATTTGATGAAAGTTGAGTAACTTTAAAAACACAAAAAAAAAAAAAAAAAAAACTTTGAGTGACTTTAGCAGAACACTTGAAAATTTGGTTACTATTCTAAAACGTTACCACAATTATATAGCATACTTTTGTAAACTTCTTTTTTTTTAATTATTCTTAAAAAATATACACATATTAAGGATAAAAGAATGCTTGATTTGGTGTAATTTAAAAAAATAGAAAGTATATAAAAGTTACTTTAGTTTAAAGTTTTGATGAAATTAGCATTTTTGTAAATCAAAAATTTTATTTTGCCCTTATTCACATTATATATTAGCATAATTGAAGATTGACGACTTATAATCTATCTTAGCCCTTGAGGTATTTAATTAATGGATGCATCAAATCTGTCTCACAGTTTTTAGCTAGAATAGATTTGTATCGGAACCATCATTTGTATATTTATGTAGTTAAATTAATAGAGAAGTATACATATTGAAATGACTAATGATCAAGATAAATATTTATAAACGAAAACAACTAGTTGTGAAATTAGCATTTACGGTCTTTTCTTAGTTGTGATTTTATTACTTTATTATAAGAGTCTTTTTTATGAGAACTAATCAATATAACTAATGGTGTCGCCCTTTTAATGTACATTTCGGTAGTAAAATTGTGTACCTTCTATAAAAATTATACGTTTAAATTCTATAAAATGATGGTTATAATGATTTTCTAATAAAAAGTTATAGGTGTTAAATTGTTAGAAAAAAAACTAATGACAACACATTTAACTATAAATAACATACATTTTGTTATGAATAGTCAGATCCCTTTCAAAAATTGTTGACACATGACAACCATGATTATTCGTTATTTTAAATTATTATTTTTATCACTTGCTATATTCATGGTTTGTACGAGAAAAATTATTATCGACTTTCTCCATTAATAGCTTGGCACATGAAAAATTATGATTAAGTAGATTTTTTAATTAATTTCGAAAATATAATTACGTTATTAGTTTAAAAAGCATAATACTAGAGACGTGTTGAAAACCGCTTATGATACTAAAAATATATAAAACATAATCCGTTTTCATTCGAATCTATACCGATGTGTTTAGACTATAAAATTTAACCAAGATTACGTTTTTTTTTAAGTTTAATATGCACAATTTATTTGAGAAAACCAAAACTTTTTATTGGATTAAAGCCCATTTGAAACCCTTGTTTACGGACGTGAGTATACTCACGTAGTGAAGACTCACGCCCCTGTAGCACTATAAGGGATGGTGTGTCATGGTGTGAAAGGCTCACATACCCCTATCAGATGATCACACCGCATGCTTTTAGAGCAGGTGATATATCCATGTGAGTGTGGGATCGTAGGCACCACCTCATCACCATCTTTGTTTTCACACATGTGAATGGGGTGGGGGTGGGTGGGGGTGGGTGGGGGCGGAGGGGTATTTTGAGTAAGCGTGAGTGATATTTTATTATAATTTGATTGGTTAGATTAATTATTTATTGGTATTTATTGAAGAAAGAGAGCACAGCCGAGGGTATACTCATGCCAAACTCTCACGCTCACACCGTGAGGTAAGTTGTG
Source organism: Deinandra increscens subsp. villosa (assembly GCA_039602395.1). NCBI lineage: Eukaryota > Viridiplantae > Streptophyta > Magnoliopsida > Asterales > Asteraceae > Deinandra > Deinandra increscens. The sequence continues at coordinate 124,706,808 of JBCNJP010000007.1, forward strand.
TTCTGACCACTCATACCCCTCACACCTCCCTTTCATGGTAGTATACCACATGCTCTTAAGATCATGTTGCATGCAGTGATTGGTGAATTTATGCAACTGTCTCTGTCGACACCATCTTGTCTAAAACGGCTCGCACTTGTGGCAGAAAGATTGTGCGGCTGTGATGATACACTGTATGTTACAATATTCATTCATTTGGCGTGGCAACCGAGATGGCAATTGTGAATTCGTATTATGTTCTCACAATGCAATTGGTTTTGTTTTGCAACCACAACAGACTACAAATTATGAACCTCGAAATATTATTTGCTTTGGTGTGGCAGCTATGTCTATATACAAAACCGTCAAACACAACGGAACACGTCTGAAAAGTAACCAAAGTTATATATTAAAAAGCAACCTTATGATAAAATTTATTTTTATCCTTTTTAATAACTAAATCATCACACTTAATTTTACAAAATTTAATTTTATAGAATTTAAACTCATATAAAAAACTATTACTTTATCATTAAAGTATCTTCATAAAAATATATATTTTTGTCTTTATGTGTCCAAGTTTTGTTATCATCAAAATATTTTCATGGGGTTGGAGAATACAAACAAAAGGAGCATTTAGAGCATTCACGGTAGGTTCCTTAAAAAATATGTGAGTGTAAATCTGTATAATTTAAGGTTTGGTTGTGAGTGGTTGTGAGTAAAGAGAGAGAAAAACTTTACAAAATTTGTATATTTGAAAAAAAGTTTGGTGATTTGCTAAAATTTAGGGATTGGAAGAAAGAGAAAATATAATGATAAAGGTATAAAAAGTATTATTTAATTATGGTTGTGAGTGGAAGAGAGAAAAAAAGTAATAATAAAAGTATAAATTATAAGGATAAGGATAGAGAACCTGCTGTGAATGCTCGGAATCCAATTTGTTAGTAAGAAAGGTTAAGGGTTGGAAACCTATTACAAACTTCTTATTTTTCCTTATTATACAATTTCAACTTGATGGAAAATATTATATTTAAGATAATATTCTTTATTATATATATTATATTTTATTCAAACTAATATATTTTATTTTAATATATTTTTTTTTTTAATATAATACTTATAATATTATATTTAAAATAACATTTAAACATTTTTTTACAGTTTTTTGTACTTTTTATTTTTTTTCTTTGTTTCTATTTGAACGGAACAAGATTATCAAAGAAGTTATGTAATAGGCAAACTTTTAAATGTTGAATATGAGTTGACCGTAATTTTATAAATGTTTTTGATCGTTACATTTTTTTTGAAGTTGGTTGTGTAATAGGTAAACTTTTATATGTTAAATATGAGTTCGCCATAACTTTATAAATTGTTTTGGTCGTTAAATGTTTTTTTTTTTCGTTTTCCTTCACATAACTTTAAAGCAGTGCAATGACTTTGTGTGATCAAGTTATCCTCGCGGTAACCTCTATTAATCACCAAGAATTTATATTGTTGGTGGTATAGCATTTAACTGTTTTGTCTACCCATGTTATTCCGGCATCATAACTATCTCCACGGTAACGTGCGGAAGAATAAATCGAGTATTTTTTTTTTATACAAGTTATGTACAACTTAGTTTTATGAAAAACTTTCAAATTACTAGGGTCTTTTATCTTATTTGGTTCTTACTTAAAGGCTCAAAGCATATGAAGATTTGAGCATATATATTTTCTGCTTAAGATTCAGATTATTAGTATTTAGTTAAAGAGTCATGTATTCCATTTTTTCCTCGTAATTCTTTGTTCAGTCTTTTGAAATCTTGATAGTTTTGGTTTCTTTCGAGATAAAATAATTTTTAGTTTCGTTCGAGATAATATAATTTCACGGTTGACGTCATCGACATAACATATTTATTTATATAATATACAATAGGATTTATATAATATACAATAGGAATTGAAGATGAATAGTATACTTTTAGTTAATTTTATTTTTACCATAACATTTTTAGTTTCTTTTATTTTGGCCATAAACAATTTCCTTATTTTTACATTTTTGGTTCATGTCTTTTGTTTTTTGTTTTTTATTATTTGGCCACTGTTACTTTTTAATTTAATATTTTGATCACGTGATTTTTAAAGTTTTCTGTTTTATAACTCTTAACTTTTATACTTTCGTTTTTAATATACTTTTTATAGTTTTATACTTTGACCAAGAAGCTTTTAGACTTCTACGTTTTAAACCTCATAACTTTTATACTTTCGTTTTTAGTATATTTTTAGAATTTTTGACTTTGACTACGACTTTTTTATAGTTTTATACTTTGATCACGAAACTTTTAGACTTTTACTTTTTATGTCCCTTAGCTTTTCTACTTTTGTTTTTAGTGTATACTTTTTTATAGATTTATACTTTGACTACAAAACTTTTAGACTTTTACGTTATATACCCCTTAACTTTACTTCTTTTGTTTTTAGTATACTTTTAGAGTTTTTCGACTTTAGCCACTATTTTTTTATTGTTTAATACTTTGACCACATTAAAATGTCTATTACTTAAACTGACGGGTAAATGAGTGGCCTTCCGCGAAACGTTTTATTCTCCTTAACTTTTCTACTTTATTTTATTATTATACTTTTAGAGTTTTCGACTTTAGCCAAGACTTCTTTATAGTTTTATATTTTGACTACACTAAAACATTTTTGACTTAAATTGACTGGTAAATTGGTGGGCCGTTGCGAAGTTAGGGCGGGTCACCAACTTGTTAATAATACAATAAAATTTGATAGATGAATAGTGTACTTTTATTTTTCATACTTAGGCCACGTGACTTTGATACTTTGACGCTTTCTACCCCTAAACATTTACAATTTGTTTTTTTTAAACAAAATATTAAACTTTTGGTTTCATAGTTTGGCCATATATGTTTCATACTTTTATGTTTTGTACCGTTTAACTTTTAAAGTTTTTTATTTTTATTTTAAAATTTGTTGTCTTATATTTTGGCCACAAAACTTTTAACTTTTCTACTTTCATTTTTAAGATATTTTTATAGTTTTATACTTTCACTACAAGACTTTTAGACTTTTACGTTTTATACCCCTTAACTTTTTTACCCTCTAACTTTTAAACTTTTTTTTTGTTTTAGGTTTTGTTATCTTCTACTTTGGCCATAAAACTTTAACTTTTCTACTTTTGTTTTTACTATACTTTTATAGTTTTATACTTTTATAGTTTTATACTTTCACCACGAGACTTTTAGACTTTTACGTTTTATACCACTTAACTAAGTATATTTTTATAGTTTTATACTTTCACCACAAGACTTTTAGACTTTTACGTTTTACACTTCTTAATTTTTTAACTCTCTAACTTTTAAAGTTTTTTTTTTGTTTTAACTTTTTTTGTTTTGGGGCATTTACATATATCCCCCTGCTAAACTATTTTATTACATATTTACCCAATTCTAAACTTTAATTACATATATCCCCTTCCTAAACCATATATATTACATATTTACCCAATTCATTTAAAATAACTTATTAAATTACTATTATGCCCTTATTAATATTTACATATTTCTCCCATGATATTATCGATAATTACATATTACCTTAGAATGTTTAAACATGTTGGAAGATCCTTTGGTTTCTTTTTTAGAGTCACCCCCTTTAAAAGTTGAAAACTTCTCTAAACCCAATTTTTTTACCCATTTTCTTGCTGATGATACAATTCCACTGAAAACCTGAAAAATAGAAATTTGAATGGTAATTCATATAAATTAAACCACTGAAGAGTTGTAAAATTATAATAACTGCGAACATATCTGGTACGTCGATATGCTTTTGCATCTTCATGTGCTAGAAACAAAAACAGTGTAGCTTAGCACTCCTAAAAAGCAAAGTAAAACAATTCGATGGCAAACCTGGATATTTCAATCGATGGAAAACCTAAAGCTACTGTGATGTTGATCATGTTTCAATCTAAAGCTAGAACAAATATAGAACAAATCATTCATTAAATAAAACAAATCTTGAACCCAAAATCAATGGCAAACCTGGATTCCCTTCGTTTGATGTTTTCCGTCACCGTCGCTGGTCGAATAAGATCGCCGGACGAGAGGAGGTCGCCGTCGAGAGGTAGCGCCGTTTGGGTTTTCCGATCTGGGAGAATTCTACGTAACTGTAAATTGGTAATTTTATATATTTTTTTATTTAAAAGGGTAAACTGGTAATTTAATAAGCAAAAGGGGATATATGTAATTAAAATTTAGCCTTGGGTAAATATGTAATAAAGTGGCTTAATAAGGGGATATATGTAAATGTCCCTTTTGTTTTCTACTTTGGTCACGAAACTTTTAACTTCTATACTTTCGCTTTTAGTATACTTCTATAGTTTTATACTTTCACCATGACACATTTTGAAACTTTTACGTTTTATACCACTTGACTTTTTTTACTTTCGTTCAGTATACAAATTCAACCTCGCAGCAACGCGCAGAGAGGGTAAACATCTCGTGACTTAACAAATAAGATTAAAAAAAAAAGCGACAAACTTTCTGTTTTTCCTGATAAAAATCATTTAACAAATTTTTGTAAGTTAAAAAACCAACATACTTTATATTTTGTCTCAAAATAAAATTTTACGTATTAATTAAACTCTCTTCAAAGTTAAGGTTAAGTTAATGTTATGAATAGAAATAGACAAATCATATTACCTCAAAGGCTCAAAGTCTAAAACAATTATACTATAAGCAAAGTACATCTAGTTTGGATACGAATTCTCCTTGCATGATTGCAAAAGGATGATAATAATATATTTATATAGATTATATCAAATGAAATATTAAAATAATCCTTCGTGTTGTCTTATATGATAAAATTATGACATTATTTACGACGTATTGAACGGCATGATGTTTCCGCTTAACCCCTTAATTTACACCACCCTTAAAGAATTGATTATTGACAATATAATATTTATTTTTTTAAGTGACAAATTTGAATCACTGACAAACTATTGTCCCACCCGATCATAGTTCTGAAAACCCCCTGACCCAACCTAAAACTCTTATTTTTTGTCTGAGGTGGACTTGAACCAAATACCTCATCACTTTAATGTTTTTGAGCGTCACACGTCAACCACTTTAGACCGAAGATCATTGGCTTTTTAATGGTAATTTTGAATCACTAACAGGCTACTAGTTCACCCAATCATCTTCATTCCTCGAATAAAGGACTCGAAAACCATTTCAGGATAAAATCTATCATAGATGAGAAACAATTTGGTCTAACTTAAAACCCTATTTTTTTTGTCACATTAAGATTTGAACTTAAAATCTCTATTTTTTTAATGTCTTTAAATAGTCTTATCTTAACCACTTATGTCAGGGATCAAGGGGATCGTTGGCAAATGACGACAATACAAAATTTACATTGTACCAATTGTCTATAACAATAAAGTTATTATCTTACCACCACGTTCTTTATTTTGTGTCAAGATTATAGTCTTTTTCAAAGAACGAAATGTGAGTGGTCGTTTCGTTTGGATCATTGGAATTCTTTCTAACTTTATGATATTATAAATTTATTATATTATTTTTATTGATTAAAATTATCATATTTATATTTCGCAGAATTGGTATCTATAACTTTTTTTGTTATAAAATCGTTACTTTACCATCAAGATGCCTGTCTCTTGAAACCTATAATTTTATTGTGTATCTGTTTAATTAGTCTATAGCATTTATTGGAAATTTAGAATTACTATACGGATCCAAAAGATAAAAGGTTTGATTGGAAAATACATGGAACTGGAGCTCAAATAAAAAGTCTTAAATTAAATGAATTTAACATCCCTTGTAAATGAGGGTGTTACTCTTTGTACCCTTAAAGTGTGAACTTTATTTAGTGGTTGCATTTCTCCATAAATTTATAGATGAATACAATTCAAATCTTTTTAATAATTTTCCATTTACTTTTTAAATAAACTTCTTTTGAAAAATATATTTATCAAAATAATACACAAATTTATTAATTTAAGTTTGTCACACCAATGATCTCTAATCCAATTCGCTAGAAGGAGGTATTAAAAAACATTATAAACGGGAGGTCTTAGGTTCAAATCACACTTATGATAAAAAAAATAAATGTCCTCGTTTAGTGATCCAAATATGTCGTTCAAAAAAAAATTAAAGTTTGTTACTCAAAGAGACCACAATGGATTAAAAAGATTTTTCATGTTAGATCCAGATATTTCCATTTTTTATTCTCACTTTTAAGGCTAGGTGTATTGGGAGTTATATCTCTACATAACACTCCTTGTAGCGCTAAAACACTGTCCCAGGGCGTTATGAGGGTAAAATCTAGTTGTCTCGAGAAATACATAGCGTCTGGTTTGGGGGATTGTGATTGGTCGGTTTTTAATTTTATCCCTTTCTCTTAGGGTCGTACGTACACCCCCTAGTCTATTTTACACCCCTATACGGGACGTATATGGGCATACGCGGCGTATATGGGTATACGGGGCGTATATGGGTATACGTCGCGTATAGGGTACAAATTCAAGGGGTTGTACGACTGATCAATACGTATAAGGGTGTAAAATTAGAATGTGGGGATGTATGTATAGAATCAACGTTTTCTTATTGGTCCTTAATTGGCGTTATGAATTGTATGCACTACACACTTTTACGCCATAAAACACATTGCTAACTGGAATGCCACATAACGTTTAACTCGCCCCATACATAGACTTTATGACTACAAGTATAGCTTAAAAAATGCTAGAGAACTAAGTCACATTGTAAGAGAATAAAACCCAAAAATAATTCCTAATCACCACCACAACTACCACCATTATTCTCATCCTCACTACCACAACTTCAACTCCCCATCCATCACCATTGCTACCACTAAATTCTAAGTTCTTTCACAAATTACAAGCCAAACATAATATTTTGTTTTCTATCATGATCACAATCAAAAGGTTATTTTGGTCGGTCGTTAATGTGTAAACCTCATAACCAAGTGATTACATATTCAAATTTCACGTATATAATTGTGATGTATTTTATCATAGAAAATCAAATAATGACTTTAGAAAAAAACAACTAACATGATCACAACCCCAAATCATTTTATATATATCAGATTACCAATTAGTTTATAACTTTAGCAAACCTCAATTTCTTTATCAAATTTAGAAAATTAATTTTATTTCTTCAAAAATCACATAAAATAATTTTCAAATTCTTTTTTGTCCTTTTTAAAGTTAAATGCTACTTTTGTTAAAAAAAAAAAATAAAAAAAAAAAGAAAAAAAAAGTGTATTACCGGACTCACAAAACGGTATGCAACACCCTAACTATCCCAGAACATCGCAGGAGGCAACCGACTCACGGTTGATACCAAAGCCCAAGAGAGTGATTTAAACTCCTATCTCTGCCCAATATCGCATTATGCTCAAACTCTCGTTGTTGGCTTGCCACCCAAGATGATTACCTAAAGGGGATTGACGAAACAAAACGATACTTAGTCAGTTCTAATATGACTTGCCACTGATAGTTTCTTAAGAGATCCTCCCTACATATTATGTCATAGAACTATTGTATTATGAGAAATTGGGGTAATTAAATATGTTGTAAGTAACTAAACCCCCTTCATTATGAATAAATATGTAGGTAACAAGACCAAATTTGTTCAAGAATTCAATGAAGAAATTCAATATGGTATGGTGGGCATATTCATACCCATTAACAGTTTTGGCATTGGCTTCAACAGAATATGCACAAGACACCAAGAGTAGCTTTGCTCATTTGCTTATGCTTCTTCTTTCGGTAATATCGGTCATGGTTTCGGTCGTTCTAATGGTCTATACCGCCCTCAACACAAACACCCTCTTGCCTCTGGATGACGCATGTGATCCCACCATCGCGACTCTTGTTCCGACCAATGTTAGTAAAACAAGTTTGGATACGGGTTTAGAGTCATCTTCATAATGATCATCCAAATTTGTGAGAAAGAAGAGGAAGTTATTTCACGATGAATAAGGATTAAATATTTGCAACTAAAAGTACTTGTGAAAGTGGTGTTGAGATTGAATAAAGTGAAAGTAAAAGTCAATAAAGGTGAAGTCAAATGTGTTAGTTCACTTAGATGTGACGATAAAAGTTTTGGGCCAAATTTGACAAGTCTGTCAAAGTTAAAGGCTGAGGAACTAATGTTGCCAGAATGAAGACATGTTAGTTAATTGTTGTTAACGATTAAACCACTGTATAATAGCTAATAGCTTAGCATTTGGGGATAACTCAATCTTTGATTCTCTATGTAATTTCTTTTCAGGTGCTTGTAATTGTTTTCATTCCTGGTTTTCATTATCAAGAGAATCATTTGGCTCAATTTTGTGTACTCTTGATTTTGTACAATGAACCCCTCTTCTTGCCAGAAGCATTACAAGGTTCGCCTTGACCACCTTTCACCGTGCATCACCGAATTGACACTGTGACCCTAGTCATCCAACTGCCCGGCAGAAATCAACTATTTCTTCAAACTTGGAATAACCCTCGCGTCTTTCAAAGTCTACGTGGATAAGACTGGAGTCTTCAAATCAACGTCACTCATGTTCGTTATGTCAAGTACGTCATCGTTTGCTAGTCCTACCTTCCCAGAGTCACCAACTTTCAGATTCCTCAATTGGTCCACGTTGTGCGTTGCGTGGAACGATGCACCAGAATCCATAATCCATGAATTAACATTGCCCTCTACACTGCCCAAAAGTACAACATCATCCGTAGAGTCACTAGTAAAGATAGCTTCCTTCGGGCACTGACTTCTAAAGTGTCCTACCTGTTTGCAACCCCAACATGTAACTTCTTTCTTATGCTTGGACAAACTTTTGGCTCTACATAGGTTATTCCCTCTAGCATTATCTCTCGACTTGCCCCCAGTATGCAACAGTATGTCTAACCTCGAAGAACCCCCTGAACTTCTGTATCGAATATCTTCACCCACAATCAGGTCACAAATACCTTCAAATGTAAACTTAGTAGCACCCGGTCCACTACTAACGGTTGTCACTGTGCCCGACTAACCATCTGACAGAGAAGATAAAAAGGAACAACGCCTGGATCACGTAATCAAATTTAACTCCGGTTAATTTTAACCGATTTATAATTAAATTAAACTCATTGATGTGAGCAGTAACCAAAGCACCCTCATTCGTCTTGGTGTTAGCTAATTGACGAATCAAGAACACTTTGTTCAAAGCCGAAGGTTTTTCATACATATTAGACAAAGTTTTCATCACACCGGCCATTGTCCTTTCATTAACAATGTTGAACGCAACCCTCTTTGTCAAGGAAAGCCTAACAAGTCCCAAAGCTTTTCTACCTAATAAAGCCCAATCCTAACGCAACCCTAGTTGTCATTTTTTTCTGGTATCTCTCCTAATATCGCTTGGTACAAGTCATTATGATATAGACCGTCTTCGATTTGCATTGTCCAAAACCTAAAATCTTGTCCATCAAGATTATCAATCTTAAAGTTTTTTTAGCCATTTTAGAACTACCCAAGTAACTCAAATTTAATTTTAAAATCTTAAGACTTCAAAATATCCAAGCCCAAACTCCCACTCAAAAATTATTTGCAAAATCTATGACCAAACTGTCAAATTACAAACTTCAAGGACCAATTAGACAATCAGCCAAACTTTGCAAAATTCCCTTATAAACTTGAGGGGCTGGTTTGTAAATATTATAAACCTTAGGGTTTCTTTTGAAAATATACCTTGTCCCGCTTGCCAACTTTAAAAGAAAATAAAAATTCTATGTATCAAAAAATTATATTTCTTCTCTTTTTCGATCCCATTGCGGCGAATTGAAGACAGAAAAAAATTATCGTGATCAGCGACTGCTCGAACACCGGCGACCCTTTTCGGTTTGGCGACCTCCTTTTCACGTCCAAACCGAGTGACAACAAACGAGTAAGAAAACTTACCTCGACTTGCTTCTACTTACTCGATCGGTTTACGGTACCGAGTTTCTTTACTTCTTTTCTTCAGATGTACAAATCTGACCTCAAACAAAGAAGAAATCGGCTGGAAAACCCCAACTCTGGAGAAAACAACGGTTGTAGCAGCGAAAACACTAAATCTGATTGATAAACCCAAAACAAAGTCAATCCAAGCTCTGTTGCCAGTTGTCAGGGATAACCGGGTCTCTATGGACTGCAAATCCCACACATAAGACACTATCACGCACACACTCAAAAATCACGAGAGAAATCACAAGATTTACGTCATTCGGTCAACGTGACCTAAATCCACGACAGCAACTAGTGATATTCTTTTTCTTTATGTGCTGTAAGGCTTAAAGCTATATTTACATTGATATAGAGAAATATTAGGGTTACAATGGTGTTGGGCTCAAGCCCACTAACAAATCCAAAATGACAATAAACCATCATACCTAATATTAGGTACACTCACTTATCGAAAGTTAATGATATTATACATTTATACGTATATACTTTTAAATAAGATATCACTGATAAAAGATTGACCAAGTACAAATAAAATCTTGAGACGAGTCATTGAACACGATATTTTTTTAACAAAATAAATACACGTTTTGATTAAAATAAAATATCAAACTTTAAGAATATGACCCTTTTAAACCCTGGATACATTTTGTGATATAAAATATTATTATCATAAAAAAAAGTTGAGCATGTTCTATTTTAATAATTTCATAGAGGACTATATTGTCCTTCTATATTAGTTGTTAAAAGTTGTTTAACGGGTAAAATTGTTTTTGTTTTTCCATCTTTATTATTTCTAAATACAAAAAAAAAAAAACAGAATAATAGAAATCTACTTATGTAAACAATAAATTTCATGTTAAATAAATCCTTGAAAAATATATTATATATGATTTCATATTTATTTATTTTATAACTTTTTTTGAACTTTCAAATCTAAGTAAAAGTTTTTCAATTAATTATCCATATTAGTGTCTTGTGTTTTCATCAGCATCGTGCGAACACCGCTCTATACACTTATATACTTTTTAACTTTTCTCAGTCCTAAGATGTTTTCTTAAAATATTTGATCAAGTCATAAGATAGTTATTGTTAAGTGATCACGCCACCTTTGCATTATATTTGTTATTTGAATTTGAATTATTTCATGTATATATCCTACAATAGCTTAGTCAAATAGTTTCTTATAGTCTAGAAGGTTAATTATCTCTTGTAACCTCTCATGTACATCTTATGTATTACTCACCTACTGTAAATGAAAACACAACATTACTATTATCTTTCTTTCTTCGTATCGGAGCGGTCATTCAAAACCATGCTACTATCAATTCCTCTTAAAAATATGATAGCAATGAGTCACATGTAGTAATCAAGTGACTAAATGTGTTTATGGTGTGTAATAACTCTGGTTTTAAAGACATTGTTGTTGATATATATTCATTGTTAATTATGTTAAAAGGAATTCGGTATATTGTTAGGCACACTCACTTATCGAAAGTTAATGATATAATTATACATATACTTTAAAATAAAATGTCACTGATAAAAGATCGGCCAAGTACAAATCAAATTTCAAGACGAGTGATTGAACACGATGTTTGTAAAAGGAAAAATAAAAGTCTTGATAAAAATATCAAACTTTAAGTATACGTCGCTTTCAAAGACTAATCGCTTTCAAAGACGAGTACATTTTGTGTTGTAAATTATTATTATAATATAAAAGGTTTGACTTTTTTAGACGTTATGCCTTTATATATATTGTTTACATCAAATGTAATGGGCGTGATATGCCACTGATGGAGCCTCAACCGTTATAGAGTTGAAACATTGCCCTTATGGCCGGGCGCTATGGGGTAATAATTTGGTGACCGTGATATCCATCGTGCCTTCACTTTCTCCATTTTTCACAAATATAGCCGTTTAACGGCTATATTTCAAATTAATTTTTTTCTTTTCTCCTATATATAAACCATTAATGTATACATTTTAAACACACTATCTCCAAATTTCTTCTACTACACTCTAAACTTTTAAACTTTCTTTTAACAATATTTTCACAAGGATTTCGATTCACTCAGGGAACCGCCCCCAAAAGAGGACGGATGGGAACGGACAATGGCCATACTTATGAAGGAATCGATTAGGAAAAATTGAAAACTCTAGTTTTTATAGTTTTTTTTTATGGAATCATGTGTTTTTTATTTATAACTTAAGTTTGAAAATTAATAAAAATTAATAATTGTGTAACGATAAGATATGGGGTTATGGAGGGTATGACTTCACGCCTTTTAGTCAGAACATTCATTTGTTGACTGGACTGTCACATAATGGATAACGTCCCTCCAGGGATTATGATACACATAGTCTTATAAGTAGGGTTGGACCCATGTTCATGTAGAGGTGTGAAAAAAAATGGATTTGTGAATTTGAACATGTTTATAAACTAGGTTTGACCTGGTCAACAAATCGATTTATGTTAAACCGGTCCGGTTCCGAACCAAACCACCAATTCTATAGGAGTTTGAGTTTCCCGTGGTTAAACGGTTCTAGAAATATTGATTTGTCAAAAAACTGGTTCTAAGTTATAAATATTTTAAAAATAAACAGTTTTTATTAGCTAAACCAGTCCCCAACCAATACGAAGGGATTCCTAAGAGGCTCGAGCTTTTTTTGTACAAACCGGTTTTGACCAACTGTGGATAAAACGGGTTTGTGTCATGTTCCTCCATTGTATCTTTTAAATTCTAATCAAAACTTGTTAACTGAATAAATATTCTCACACCCAAAATGTTTTCTTACAAAAATTGATAGAATAGAGGTTGGGTCTAAGTAGAACTAAAACATTTTAAGGTTAAGGATTCTAAGACCCCGTTTTATAACGTGCAGATATAATATAATATAATTTAGTTGAACAAAAAATTATCCTTCCAAAAATTTAAAAAATTACCCTTCGACAAAATTTGATCAGTTTTGGATTTGCTTCAAATTGAAAACTTGGTCAAAGGCGAAGTAATACCCGACTCTTAATTCAAGCCGATAAGCCGGATTCAAGCAGCCGGTCCCATGTCTATATATAGATAGCTATCTAGCTGTCAAATGGGGATGAAAAGAGACAGCTAGCTCGTTAATTAGTTGAATTAAAATACGTTAGCCGAGCCATAAAGTCCATACCACTATTGTCTATTGCATACCAAACAAAATGTCGTTATTAACAAAGTATTAACACCTTTTAGACTCTAAGTAAGAATACAAATGAATATATAATATGTTTTGTTTAATTTAATAAAAGTAATATTTTTTATATAACTCGTCATGAAAATAACATGCTCTATTTAATTCAATAAAACATTATTTTTTTAGTTTACATCAAGGCTAGTTTTGGAGTGTAAAATATAGTGTAATTATTAAAAGTGTGAATCTTAAAGATAAAAGTTGAATAAAATGTGTTAGGCTAAGTGTAGTGGATAAAGCCCCAAATGGGGCGTTATCCGCCATGTGGACGATGACTGGACAAGGGGTTTTATGGGGCTTTATGGTGTAGTGGATAAAGCCCCTATAACGCCCCACAATCATTACTTTTAAACCCTTCTTCGGCGTTTTATCCCTAACGCCCGGGGCGAATTTGGGCACCATAACGCCCCAGCGTAGTGGGGCGGGGCGTTATACGGGGCGTTATGAGGCGTTATGGAGCCCAAAAACACCCCATTACGAATAGCCTTATAGGTTTTAACTAGTTACGTAAATTCTTGACTAGATGGTATGTGAGAAGAGACACGTGATTAAAAGTTTAAGTCTTATGATCTTACTTATTAAACATATTAATTTAACGGCAAAATTAGCCAGATCAGCTATAAAAAATTATATTGATAAATTGATTTAGAAAAAAAACATCAGAAATTTATTTTAGCTGATAATCAACTTATTATTTTTAGAAGGACCAAATGTGTAAATAATGCATTTTTATTATCATTCAAATCATACCCTCCTTTCCTAAAAAAATACCGCATTGGTCGAATTATTGTTCCCAGCCGGTTTGTAAAAATCATCACAACAGTATACTTTGGTCCCTTGATTCGTTTTCTGGGTCATATCTGATTGATATTTGAGTGACTCGGTCGAAATATTAAATCCGATAACTTTTAGACGTTTATCAGATATCTAAGTTATCTGATATTTCTAAGATATGATATTGTATGAACCTAATGCTAAGTGAAATAATAACTTATGACTAACAATGTATACTGATAAGAGCACCACCAATAGTTCGGTTTTGATCGTTTTGCACAGCCCACATGGTTCTTCACTGCTCACCTTATCGTGGTAGTAGTTTCCGAGTTCTGTTTTTAATATCCATTCATGGAGAAAAACGAGTAAAGAATGAGGATGTTGTAAATGGGTAGGCCCGAGTTGGGTTAATTGTAATTTTTTTTTTAGAACAACAACATATATTAAAACAAGGAGCACCCCATAGCAAAGAGCTAAGGGAGGCCAAAAAACAACACAAAAGAAGAGATTACATTGTAAAGGCAGACCATTCCTTCCAACCAATATCCGATCTATTACATGTATTATAAAACCATAGAAAACTCCAACTCTTAATCTCCTTGAGCACGAAATGCATGGATGGAACCTTGGCGTTGAAAACAACATCGTTGTGTTCCTTCCAAATACTCCAACACATCGATAAGACCACCATGTAAATGGCCGACTTCTTCCTTTTGATTGTTGTTCGAGTGAGTATCCATTGCAAAAATGTCCTTGATGGAAAAGAAAAAAGGAGTCGGAATTCTGCACCATTGCGCCACCGAAGTCCAAATGAGGTTCGCAAAGCGACACCCCGTAAAGAGATGCTCTACCGACTCAATATCATCCTGGCAGAAGGCACACCCAGCCGAGGATAAAAAAGAACATTCCTAATCCTTAGCTCATCCGCCGTGGGAAGTCTCCCAGGCCAACCTCCATGCAAAAAAATTAACCCGAATCGGGATTGAATGACAACAAGAAAACACATAATCCGAAGGACTTCTGTTCGTGGCTAGAATTTGCAATTTTAAATCCTTCGTCGAGGTCCCGTCATTGCTAACCGCCCATTTTCATCTCCTATTGACTTCCATCAAAAGAGACCTAGGATCAACATTTAATTTCAAAAGATTCATTTTGATTTTAGCATTAAACTTCTAAATACCCGCGATTATCGGGTTTCTAGGAATATCAAGGCGGCAAGATCGATCCTCATGAATACTGACAATGATCCGCCTCCACGGCCGACTCGTTTCCGTGTGGAATCGCTAGAACCATTTGGCAAAAAGACAAACGTTGGACCAAGCCAACGGAAACAGTCCCAAACCACCTTCATAATAAAAGATAAAAGATGATAATGTGTTAATATTTTTGGAGAGTTATAAATTTTTATGTCATATTAAGACATTCTCCAATGCAATGTATTTATAATGCATTTGATGATATGGAGATGAGGTGGAGGAAAGAGAAAATGGAGAGAGAAGGAAAATGTTTATGAGTACGTTCACTTGCATTTAAGAAATGTGAGAGGAAATGAAAGAGAAAACCATTCGTGTCTTTATCATAGATCTAATTTTTTTCTAAAATGTCACGAATGCTTTTAGTTTTTTAAATTACGTTTTTTTTTTGGTTTTATAAAATATCATAAAATAAAAAAATGTTTATTTTTAATTTTTTTAAATTATGTTTTTTTTGGGTTTTTATGAAATGACACGAATGCTTTTAATTTTTTTAAATTACGTTTTTTGGGTTTTTTTTCTTATAAATAAAAAAAATGTCATAAAGTTTTTTTTATTAATTTTATAAAATGCTTATTTTGATTTTTTATAAAAACAGTTGTTTCGAGCTGTATGTAAAAAAAACGAGTTGATTTATTCTTATAAATAAAACAAATGTCAAAAAATGTTTAACGTCATGTAACATTTAGGCCTTAATATCACGCTAGTTAGAGACACGAACCGAGATGTCACATTTAGGCCTTAATGTCACGTTGAGAGGGAGTGTCTGATCAAAAACCATTCGTATGTAAATGAAACCCAAAATTTAATATCATCTCCAATGGGTTTGTATTTATAATGCATATGATGACATGGTTATGTATTTACACCCTTGCATTGGAGAAGGTCTAAAAAATAGATACTTTTTTCATACGGTAGCTAATTAAGATGTCTTTTGATTTGCAGTCTCCTTGTTATAGATATTCTAGTATGTCATATATATAGTCTATATTTATATACCCCTAGCTAGTTGTTTATCAGTCACGCGTTGCTACGGTGATATCATATTACCATTAGGTATATTAAAAACCAAATAAACTGATTTCGACACATCTCCTTCTTAAACAAAATCTATAACATAACGTCTAAAGTCTAAACTCTAAATCATAAACCTTTAACCCTAAACACTAAAATTGAAACATTATAAAAACAACATTAATATAAAACTAAACATAGAAAAGATAACGAAGAAGGACACTTCACAACTCATAAAAATATAAAAATCAAATGTAAAATATTAAAAAAAAAAGTTCTAAAAACAATATTAGAACCTCGATCCATAGGATATATAGACCAAGTCTTAACCATCTAATTTAAAGGTTTAATCTAGATAGTTATATTCCAAGTCACTATTAATAGAAAAAAATATCTAAAAGTAATTCCATTTTTTTTCACGTTGCAAGAATCAAACTAGTATTTTGGGTGAGGAAGAAGAGTGCGAACCAGTTACGTTGATTGGTCTCTTATTAAATATTCTAAAAAATAAATATAAAACATAAATGTAAATTAGTGAAAATCAAGAGGACCCATCATAGTTGAAAAACAATCTTTCACACTTTAATCCCCTTAACTTTTCAATAGCTGCTACCATTACATCCTTTCTATCAAGCATGTTCAATTCTAGCCCTAAATCTTTTCCTTTATAAAAAAAATAAACAAAAACATAAAATACCAAAACAAGTTAAACTTCAAACAACAAAAACATTTACAGCTTAATTGCAATATTTATTCCAACAAAGGTCTGAATAATTAGTTGTTTAAGTTATCATTAGCTTTTCCTGGCTTTTTTCTTGATAATTTGCCTGTTAAAAAAAATTAAAAGATGGTTTATAAGGATGAATGAGATTAAAAAGGATGGATACCCACTTTTGGCATAAAAGTATAAGATAAAATATTCTGATGTAACCTTAAAATCAAGGAGACTTAAAGGATGAATGTGATGTTAATGATGTAGGACTATTCTTAGATTTCAAAGCCCAGTGTTATAACTAAAAGTGACCTTTTTACAATAGAAGATATGAAAAATGGAACATATTTAAATATTTAGTATAATGATTTTGGATCAAGATTACTTTAATAAGTGTTCAACGTATTCTGTGATCGGTTAGGGTGTGACACAACGGTTACTAGGGTTTGTCATACCATTTAATGTTCTATTTCCCTTCTTTATCTTTGGGGTCTGTTAGAGACACCCCCTTAAATTTTGGTTGGCACCCCTTATATAGGTGACTCTGAGGTCTAAGAGTCACCTCCAAATTTAAAAAGCTCACATAATGCCCTAAGAGTCACCTATAAAGGGGGTGTTAGCCATTTTTTTATTATTATAAAAAAAAAATATTATTGTTATATTAATAATAAAAATAATAATAATAATTATTATTATTATTATTAATACATATAAATAAATAACACAAATAAAATATGAAAAAACTTTCAGGGTGACATAAAGGGCTGGAGGTGAGATATGAGACTCCCTATGTGAGATTCAGCTCACCTCTTCAACCAAGAGGTCACCTACAAGGAGAAATTAAAGGTGACACTAAGGTCTCGGAGTGACCTAAAGGGCTCACATCTTACCATCCAGGCTCCCTCTAAGGTCTCTGTGTGACCTATATTATCGCATCTCCTACGTATTATTACACCGTTACGTGCATACACACACGCATACAAACACATACTAATACGTTATCAAACCACACACATATATACATACCTACATGATAGATTTTGACTTAATATATGTTTATATATACATACATATGGTCACGTGGATACAACTTCATACAAGAACTCCGTTGATATATTGTATGTACTATATGCATATGTACATACACATACCAACACACTTACATGCACACAGATATGTACATACAATATCAATATGAATAAACATAATATGCGTTCATATATACATACATTATTACACTTTTACATGTATATAAATATGCATACGCACGTACACATATAAAATTATTATTTTTATATTAATAATAATAATTGTTATTATTATAATAATATTAATTATAATAACACTAATTATTATTATTATTATTATTATTATTATTATTATTATTATTATTATTATTATTATTACATATAAATAAATAATACAAATAAAATATGAAAAAACCTTCAGGGTGACATAAAGGGCTGGAGGTGAGATATGAGACTGCTTATATGAGATTCAACTCACCTCTTCAACCAAGAGGTCACCTACAAGGAGAAATTAAAGGTGACACTAAGGTCTCGGAGTGACCTAAAGGGCTCACATCTTACCATCCAGGCTCCCTCTAAGGTCTCTGTGTGACCTATATTATCGCATCTCCTACGTATTATTACACCGTTACGTGCATACACACACGCATACAAACACATACTAATACGTTATCAAACCACACACATATATACATACCTACATGATAGATTTTGACTTAATATATGTTTATATATACATACATATGGTCACGTGGATACAACTTTATACAAGAACTCCGTTGATATATTGTATGTACTATATGCATATGTACATACACATACCAACACACTTACATGCACACAGATATGTACGTACAATATCAATATGAATAAACATAATATGCGTTCATATATGCATACATTATTACACTTTTACATGTATATAAATATGCATACCGCACGTACACATATAAAATTATTATTGTTATATTAATAATAATAATAATTATTATAATAATAATAATACAAATTATTATTATTATTATAATACTTATTATTATTATTATTATTATTATTATTATTATTATTATTATTACATATAAATAAATAATACAAATAAAATATGGAAAAAACCTTATGGGTGACATAAAGGGCTAGAGGTGAGATATAGGACCCCTTATATGAGATTTAGTTTAGAGACACCCTCGTATAGGTGACCGTTTGGGCTTAAGGTGAGGTTTTCTTAGAGACACCCCTCATATAGGTGACCTCAAGACCTCCGAGTGACCTATAGGTGAGGTGTATTTAAAAAAAAAGGGGGTGTTTCTAAGATTTCCCTTATCTTTTGGGTTGTGATGATATTAATTTGATTAAGGTTGTGATAATTTTCCTTTTTGTCTGTGACTACGTACTGTGGTGAAGGTGAGGCGTAAATCTTTGGTTTATCGCAATCGCCTTTCGAATCTAAAGCTTCTATCTGGTCTGAGCCTTTATGGTTGTGATGACTGGGTTATGGTCTGAGCATTTATGAGTTTGCTGCTTCTTAATCTTGGAATTATGGTTTGGTGTTGTCTAAGACTACCATGGTTGTGATGATCTTGCTCATGGTCTGAGTCTTTAGGGCAAATGAACTCCGATTGAATTAAAAGAACCGTACAAAATAAAGGGAACCGTAAGGAATAGCTCAAATGAACTCTGATTGAATTCATTCCACTAGAGTTTGTTTGAGCATGATTCTTACGATTACAAACAAATAAGTTCTTATTTGATCTAAATACATATAAATATATACACGCGGTTATGAAATATTAATGAAGTTAATTAGATACATAGATACGTGCATGCATATAAAAACACATTCATAGTACAAGAAGCATATATATATATCACGTAACTTCAAATATGAAAAATGATCAAAACAAGTGCATGTAAAAACACAACAAGCATTTCTTCTATAAATACCAACCTACTCCAACCGATTAGTGAAATCACACACCACCACAAATCCACCACTATTTCCAAAACCAACATGCCAACTCATCCAAAACCACCGTCACAAATCGAGTTAACCATCACAACAACCACCATCCATTCTCATTCTCACCACCCTAAAGCAGCTGCCGGCATCTTCATCGTAATCAAAGGCCTCATTTTTCCGTTACTCTCCCGCTGCCATGCGGGTTACTTCCGAATCACACTCTCCCTCTGCTGCCAAACCCTCCTCTGGAAAACCCTCAAAGACCCGCCGGAAAACGCCCACGCTTACCGGAGAATCCTCGGACTCTTCCCCTCCGCCGCCTTCCTCCTCCTCTGGTCACTCTCCCTCCTCATTTTAGCATCACTCTCCATCCTCTACATCTTAAGATGCGCACTATACTCCAACATGGTTAAAAGCGAGTTCCTCAGCCACATCGGAGTAAATTACCTATTTGCCCCCTCCATTTCATGGCTTCTCTTACTTCAAACGGCGCCGTTTCTGAAACCGAAAAACTTTTACTACGTTTTTCTTTGGTGGGTCTTTGTGGTCCCCATATTCGTTCTTGACTTGAAAATTTACGGCCAGTGGTTCACCAAAGGGAAGCGGATTCTGTCGACGGTGGCGAATCCGGCGAGCCAGCTGTCGGCGGTGGGGAACTTTGTCGGAGCCCGGGCGGCGGCTCAGATGGGGTGGAGGGAGAGCGCTATGGTGATGTTTGCGATTGGGATGATACATTATATGGTTGTTTTTGTGACGCTTTATCAGAAACTGTCGGGAAATACGTGTCTTCCGACGTTGCTCCGGCCGGTTATGTTCTTGTTTATTGCTGCTCCGAGTATGGCAAGCTTAGCTTGGGACTCCATTTCCGGGACATTTGACTTTTCGTCAAAGATGCTGTTTTATCTATCTCTATTTCTCTTTTTATCCCTGGTAAGCTTCTCCTCCGTTTCTACAAATTAAAAAAAAAAAAACTTTGCATGTAAAAGATGTTTTTATAGTATACTTTTTTTTAACAAAAAAGTATACTATATAAAAAAAAAAATTATATTTAGTTTGGATATAATATTGTTTCTTAGCTTTCTATTTTAGATATGCTCATATGCATAAAAGAAATTATAAAATCGTCATTGTTTGAGTTGGATATGAGCCTAATTTTGAGCTTGCATTAGAGATTGAGTCAATGCCAACTCATTAATACTTTAATACGGATTGAAGTAATTTAGAGGTTTTATACTTTTATTTTTATTATAGAGATTCAAATGAGAATTTTAATTTGAGTAAGAAGAATAGAAAAATTTTTAAACTACTCATAGTGGGGCGTCATCGGGCGAAAAGGGGCTCCATAGCGCCCCCTATAACGCCCACCCCACTACGGTGGGGCGTTATAGGGGCGTTATAAAGGGAGAATGGGCGAGGGGCGTTAGCCCAGTAACGCTGAGAAGGAGGGAGATCAACCAAAAAGAGCCGTTGAACGACTCTATTTTGGTCCGTTGGGGACGAATTTTTTTTTTTTAAAAATTTAATTTTAACCCATTTTTTACCTATAAATACTCCACTTTTTTAATCATTTGACACACCACAACCACTCTTCTCCTCTTCTACCTTTCTACTCTTCATTTTTTTTTATAAAAATGTTTCCTAACCAACCCAACAACCAACCTAACCCTCGACCTAATACCGACGAGAACGAAACCGATCAAAACCTATGGCAAATGTTTATGAACATGCCTTCACCTCAATTCCCGCAAAGGAACCCCGTCACCCAACCTTTCCCAAACCAATTCACAAACATGTATAACTAAGGTTTTTCCCACTTCTCACAACCACAATTTGGAGCTTATCAACCCCCTCCATTTCAACCACCCCCTCAATTTCAACCTTCTCCACCCGCTCAACAAAGTCCAACTCCTCGACCATCTCAACCTTTTTTAAGTGGTTGTATGTTTTATTTTAATTAAGTTGTATTTTTTTTTAAGTAGTTGTAATTTTTATTTTAATCAAGTAGTGTTTTTTTTTAAGTTGTAATATTTATTTTTAATGAAAGTAGATTTAAAAAAAAAGGTTAATAAAAAAATAATTAAGTAATGATGGTGGGGCTTTATGGAGGCTTTATCCATTACACCATAAAGCCCCATAAAGCTCTTTGCCCAGTCATCGTCCACGTGTCACTTAATGCCCTATTTGGGGCTTTATGGGCCTTAACCACTACACATAGCCTTAGCAATTGATCTTGATTTAATAATTATCTAACAACACGAAATAATGATTTATTTGATTACCTTACTTCATACCAAATAGACCTACGTCTATTAGTAGCATTTGAATATAAAACCATCTATACCTTTTTAATCAATAGTACTGTGAAATAAATTATTCCATTTATTAAAAGGATTTATTTCACTTATTAGTTTATTGATAAATATTTCAAAATAAATGATCTTAAATGATCAATGTCATTCGGACAAATGTCTTTCGGTACCTCACTTTAACCAATTGAGCTAGAGATCATTGGTCGGACAAATCTCATTGATAAGACATTTTATTGCATAATAATAAAATTATTTAACAATTTTACAAATTTCAATATAAATACATAAAACTATATTATGAAAGTGAAAATTAGATTTTAGATGTTTGGATTTGAAAGTGATACAAAGGGTTTTGAATATATTTAATGTATTATTTTTAAACGGCTAAAATTATCACCCATATAATTTACAGAATTTGAATCTACAACTTCGTAGTTGGAAAGTCACTATTTTACCATCAATTTATTCATATTATTTACTACTATTAGAAAACCTAAAGTTTTCTGCTTTGATATTTGTTTATTGATAATGTCTTGTTCCTACATACAAACAATTATCACCATCATAGATTTTTGAACAAAACGTTAAGATTAAGTTAATGTCACGAATAAACAAATCTTTTTACCTTAAATTCTGAAAGAAAACTTGGGTATAAATTCTCCTGGTATGATTTTAACATAATGATAATTATACTGATTATTTTAAGTTAGAGATTAAAATAATCCATCGTGTTATCATATATTACAAAGTTACAGTCACAACAACATTGAGCGGCATCATGTTCATCCTAAACCCCTTTACGTCACCTCATCTTCTCATAGGCGAAGTTTCATTGGGACAAGGAAGGGCGACCGTCCACTTGGTTTTTTCGTTTAGAAGTATCTGTATATACGATTTTATATAATTAAAATTATATGTATTGAGTATCGCTCCCTCGGTATAATTATTGAGTCCCGCCCCCTGGAGAATTTCTTTCAAGCTTCGCCACTGCATATTCTTATACATTGTATGTGGAGAGTGAGGTACAGGGACGAACCTTGGCATAGGCCTAGGGCTTGCCCGACTTCATTAACTTTTTTTCAATCTCAACCGATCCTCAAGAAAATTAATCACTTATACCCAAGAAATAATTGTAAGATGGAATGAGAGTAGAAAAAAGGAAAACAATAAGGTGGAGTAACCGGATTAGTTTCCCGGGTGAAGACTCCGGTGAAAACTGAGCAGGAAAAGTGGTCATGCATCTCTGTTGGTGGAGAGGGATAATAGTAAAGGAGACTTACATACCCTAAAAGTCTAGAACTACTACGATGAATTGGGGCAACGGGCCTTTTAAAGTAAATGTGTTGCATTTTAATTTTTATTGAAGAAAGTTAAAAAGAGAAATGTCTCGTTTGTTTTTGAGAAATTTATGTCTAAATTTAAATAACACTTTCGAATTTAAGAGGTAGTTTAAATGTTCAAAAACTGAATCATTAAGAGGTGGGAGCCGGAGGCGGATAATTAGTCGCTAGAGATGGAGCTCTAGTCACCAAAGAACAAACGATTTTATTTTAAGGTTAAGAGGTTTTAAGATTTCTAAAAGATTTTGATAGTTAAGACGCTATTATGTGTAACCTCTATTCATAGGTTTTTTCAAAAAACAAAAGGGTCAAAGTCTATAAATCACTTTTTATATTTTTTATCTTTTGTTTATTGTGTTAGTTAATTTAAAAGGTTGTGTTTGGCGCACTAGCTGATAAGCTAGCTGCTAGCTGATAAGCTAGCTGACAAGCTAGCTGCTAGCTGATAAGCTAGCTGCTATCTGATAAATTATAAGCTAGTTGATAAGCTAGCTGATAAAAAATAACGTTTGATAAAAATTAGCTGATAAACTAGCTGAAAAATATAAAATGACATAAAAGTGCATGTCATAAATGTATATAAAGATATTTATTTATAAGTTAGGGAAGGGTAAAACTGGAAATATTATAAAAGCTAGTTGAAACGCTACTCCAACTAGCTTTTCAAAAGCTAGCTTATAAGCTAGCTTTTTGACGTTACCAAACGGGGCTTTTAAAAAAAGCTAGCTTTTTGACGTTACCAAACGGGGCTTTTAAAAAAAGCTAGCTTATTAAAAAAAAGCCCACGTTTGGTAACGTCAAAAAGCTAGCTTATAAGCTAGCTTATGGCGCGCAACGATTCTTTATTTTCTATTTGTTTTACTTCATTTTTAATTTGATCATTTTTGCTTTTTATTTAATTTACACTTTATTAGTGTTAATTGAATAAGTTTTTTTATTAAGCATACTTAATTTTTTAAAAGATATCACGTCAAAAAGTTCAAAGTATGTGACCCCGCCTGATTCTTTACACTTAAGATTTAATTTAGTCAATTACTGCGTTTTGTGCTCAAATAAATAAAAAAAGGGTGATTAAATTACGAAAATACCCCTCATTAAAATCCTATTTGACTGATTTCAACCGTTAATTTGGATGTAAATTTAAAAAGTGACCAAAATTGAGAAAATAATCAAATCTCAGGCCCTAAAATGTTATAGTTTTAGAAATTAGATT
This sequence comes from Deinandra increscens subsp. villosa, assembly GCA_039602395.1. Lineage (NCBI taxonomy): Eukaryota > Viridiplantae > Streptophyta > Magnoliopsida > Asterales > Asteraceae > Deinandra > Deinandra increscens. Next base: position 124,731,636 of record JBCNJP010000007.1, read on the forward strand.
AAAAGTATTAAAATGTGCAAACCTTGGGGACCAAAATTGATGTTTACTATAATTATAATTTTAAAACAAAAATTACAAATGCCTATAAAACATTTATATTTTAATTATAAAATCTTATGTTACTTTATCTTTTAAGTTTTAATTTTTTATAAAAACTACAATGCCAATTTAATCTATGATATAAAACACATTTAAAAATATAAAATATGAAGCAAATGAGTTAAAATGGTCCACCCGCCAACCTCACAGGTTGACATAAACACGACTTGTTCAACTGAACGGTTTATGGGTTTGAACAGATGTTGATCTGAACCCATTTATATATAATACAATCAAATTTCATAGTTGAATAGTACATTTTTAGTTTTTCAAACTTTAGCCACACAAGTTTTATGTTTTAACATTTTCTACCCTTAAACTATTACAATTTGTTTTTTTAAGAAATAGTAAACTTTAGGTTTTCATAGTTTGGTCACATATGTTTCATACTTTTACATTTTCTACCCTCTAATTTTTTAAGTTTTTTTTTAAGTTTTGTTGTTTTCTACTTTGCCTACGAAACTTTTAACTTTTCTACTTTCGTTTTTAGTATACTTTTATATTTTATACTTTCACTACGAGAATTTTAGACTATTACGTGTTATATGCGTTAACTTTTTAACTTATTTTTATTAGACTAATATCATTTTTAATATACTTTTAGAGTTTTTGACTTTGACGATGATTTTTTTCATAGTTTAATACTTCTACTACACAACTTTTAGACTGATATTTTATTCCCCTAAATTTTCATATTTTCATTGTTTTAGTATACTTTTTTTGTATAGTTTTATACTTCAACGACACACTAACTTTTAAATTTTTTTTTTAACTTTTGTTGTCTTCTACTTTGGCCACGAAACTTTTAACTTTCCTACTTTCGTTTTTAGTATACTTTTATATTTTATACTTTCACCACGAGACCTTTAGACTATTACGTTTTATATGCCTTAACTTTTTAACTTTCTCCTTTTATTAGACTAATTTCATTTTTGGTATATTTTTAGAGTTTTTGAGGTTGACGATTACTTTTTTCATAGTTTTGTACTCTGACGACATAATTTTTAAACTTTAACGTTTTATTCCCGAAAATTTTCATATTTTCATTTTTTAGTATATATTTTTTTGTATAGTTATATACCTTAACGACACACTAACTTTTAAATTTTTTTTAAGGTTTTGGCAGCTTCCACCTCTTAAACTTTTAAACACTCTTTTTTTTTTTACGAAATAGTAAACTTTTGGTTTTTATAATTTAGGCACATATGTTTCATACTCTTACGTTTTGTATCCTTTAACTTTTAATTTTTTTTTTGTTTTAAGTTTTGTTGTCTTCTACTTTGTCCACGAAACTTCTAACTTTTTTACTTTCGTTTTTAGTATATTTTTATAGTTTTATACTTTCACTACAAGACTTTTAGACTTTTACGTTTTATACCCCTTAACTTTTTAACCGTCTAACTTTTAAAGTTTTTTTTTGTTTTAAGTTTTGTTGTCTTCTACTTTGGCCACGAAACTTTGAACTTTTATACTTTCGTTTTTAGTATACTTTTATAGTTTTATACTTTCACCACGAGACTTTTAGACTTTTACGTGTTATACCCCTTAACTTAGTATATTTTTATAGTTTTATACTTTCACTACAAGACTTTTAAATTTTTACGTTTTATACCCCTTAACTTTTTAACCCTCTAACTTTTAAAGTTTTTTTTTTGTTTTAAGTTTTGTTGTCTTCTACTTTGACCACGAAACTTTTAACTTTTCTACTTTCGTTTTTAGTATATTTTTATAGTTTTATATTTTCACCACGAGACTTTTAGACTTTTACATGTTATACCCCTTAACTTAGTATATTTTTATAGTTTTATACTTTCACAACGAGACTTTTAGACTTTTACGTTTTATACTCCTTAACTTTCTAACCCTCTAACTTTTAAAGTTTTTTCTTTGTTTTAAGGTTTTTTTGTCTTCTAATTTTGCCACGAAACTTTTAACTTTTCTACTTTCGCTTATAGTATACTTCTATAGTTTTATACTTTCACCACGAGACTTTTAAACTTTTACGTTTTATACCACTTAACTTTTTGACTTTCGTTTAGTATACAAATTCAACCCCGCAGCAACGCGCGGGGGTGGTAAACATCTCGTTTATATCAAACCCAAACTTATGATTTTCAGGTTGATTTCATATCGTATTTTTAGATAGGTCAGGAATTCACATCCATATCACATATAATATATCACTTTAGTATCTTTCATTTTTTATAATAATTAAATTATAAAAATAAAAGAGGGGAATAGAAAGAAATTCAAACTCTTTATTTTTTAATAGCAAATATTATTATTATTCTTCTGCTACTCTAGCTCATATTTCCATAAGACTTGAATTCAACATCTAAATAAAGCCATATATATCTAGTGGTTATAATTCAAACACCACTTAAGATATTTTCTATATAATTTCTTGGTGTTTTTTTAAGGTTAAATGCTTCTTTTAATCCTAGAAAACAAAACTATTACTAACCTCTTCCGGTATGATAAGTTTTATTTTTCCCTCAAATGATATCATGTGCCACTGATAGTTTCTTAACAGATTCTCCCAGAATCCCACTATATTATCATACAACGGATATACGTACTCATGTAATGCGAAAAAAACATAAAACACTTTGAACATAAAACAGTTACACTAACACAGACACTAATAAAACATCTAAACGATTAACTAGTAAAGTATCATATACATTTTAAATTTAAATAGAAGTTTATACAATAAAGTAAATATGAAACTATATAAACTAAAATGTTTTTGAGACAATACATAATTAGATTTTAAATGAATTTCATTACTAATTGCTCAGTCAATTATTTTTTTTATTTAATTATATTACTAGCAAGAAAATTTTACCCATAAACTCTTAAAAGTTAATATAAAAAAGATAATCATGTCTTTCTCTAATATATAGTATAGATATATAATTGTTGCATTTTGAGAAATTGGGGTAATTAAATATGTTGTAAGTAACTAAACCCACCCCTTCATTATGTATAAATATGTAGATAACAAGACCAAATTTGTTCAAGAATTCAATGAAGAAATTCAATGTGGTATGGTGGGCATATTCATACCCATTAACAGTTTTGGCACTGGCTTCAACAGAATATGCACAAGACACCAAGAGTAGCTTTGCTCATTTGCTTATGCTTCTTCTTTCGGTAATATCGGTCATGGTTTCGGTTGTTCTAATGATCTATACCGCCCTCAACCTCTTGCCTCAGGATGACGCTTGTGATCCCACCATCACAACTCTTGTTCCCACCGATCTTAGTAGCACAAGTTTCGATATGGGTTTAGATTCGTCTTCATAATGATCGTCCAAACGTCCGTGAAAAAGAAGAGGAAGATATATCGTGAGGGATTAAGATTAAATATTTATAACTAAGTACTCATGAATCAATGATAAAGCATCTTATACTAAAAAGGGTGTAGTAGACTATCAGGCATCTTTGAATCGTAGTGATATTATTGACCATTGGAGATAATCATGAATCTTGAAGAACAAGCACTATTACACAAATGAGCAAAAGCCATCGAAATTTGAAACCAACAAAAATGGTTTCAAGATTAGTCATGGTGTTGGTGACCGAATCAGAACAATAGAAATGTTGAATTCTTTCAAAGAAAAAAAAGAGGATGAGAGTAGAAATGAGACAAAGAATGAAAGAATGAAGAATCAATGTTGTAATGTGTGAAAAGTATTACATTTCCCTCCTTGTTATTTATAAAATTTTGATTTATGAAATCTAATTTGTTTATTTATTTAGTTTTGTTAATCGTTATTGGTGTAAATTAAATAATAACGTCAAGATCTTTTATCATATTAGGGGCATGTGTAGTGGTGCGGTATTTCAAAGATAAAAAAGTGTGTCACGTAGAAAATAAAGTGAAAATGAAAAAGTTGTGTATTGGATCATGGTTGTATGTAGAAATTTAATAATTACTTAATTATTAATTTTCTGTTTTTATAAATTATTCTTAATATTTAATATATTAAATATAAAACAGTTTTTTTTAAATATAATAAAAGAAATTAAAATTAAAAATATTGCATTAAATTAAAAAAATAAAGATATTAAAAATCCTATTAATTAAAAAATTACATAAAATACTAAGATTGCGGACGATTTTTCCAAACATGTTCAACTAAATCCGCTTTCAACATATTATGGATCTTTTTGTTTCGTATCTTCATACGGTTCACGTGTTTTTCTTCATCGCTTAGTTGAATATAATTTGTAAAAATACCTCATAAAACTTGTATAGAGTGTCCCGGGATATCTCGTCTGCCATTTTTATATATTCGTCCCAAGAGTCACTAGTAAATTTGTAAGCAAGTTGACGAAATGCGGAAGTACACTCTTGAATACAAGTGAAACCCATCTTACACCTCGAGTCGTATCTTTGTTGGAATTTTTCAAAATTATCTTCCAGATCTCTAGCTATTTGAAAAAAGTGTCGTTTCTTCATACGAAAGTGGCGCTTAAAAACTTCGCGTATGTTGCATCTTCCTTATAATAATCTTCGAGAAGAAGAGCGGTCGCCGCAGCCCGATCACGCATAACTTGTTCTCGTCGTCTGACAATATTTGAAGGTGAAGCCTCATGAACGACGAACTCCACAATGGCTCTAACTGAAGAAATGAACAACTCGAAGCCTTGTTGTTCGAAATCACTCTCAGAAGACAAGGACGAAGCAGATGAAGAATATGATAAATCTATCATTGTTGAAAAAATGTAGAAGACATGTTGTAGAAGATGAGAGGTTGAAGAAGATGATATAGTTTTTTTAATTAAAAAAAGGTTAAAGAGAGAGAATATTGGTAGAAAGTTGGGGATGGTGAAAATGGTATGGGGTGAGGAATTTATATATAATTTTTTGAATTTTTTGTCAACTAGCCGTTAGTGGTGGGTCCTACTCCACCGTCATCTTCATTCGTTGAAAACATCATGGAGTGTGAAACCCCCCCCCCCCCCCTAAGAAAATGCCCTCGAGGGCGATGTTCCGGGGCGTTATTGGCTAAAACGTCGTGACCACACTGTCGTTACACATGGTCTTAGCTGAACTGAAAGAAAAAGACATATTCAAGTAAGAAGTTGTATTTATCTAAGAATGCTAAAAACAACTTCTACAATGGTGTATTTTGATTATTGTAAGGATAAGTATTTTAATCTTAGTCATTTTGTTAACTTTTTATCAACTTCTCTCATTTTTTAAAAATTGTCATAGCTTTTACATACGACATTATTTTTTTTAAAACAATTACACCATAAAAACGAGCGTTTTTTTTTTTAAAAACGTGTATAGTGTTGCTATATATAAAATTAAAAAAATTACCATTTCGCTTTCCTAGCGCGTCATTGTGTCAAAATACTCATCATTTTATCAAACACTCGTCATTGTGTCAAAATTCGACACAATGTCGAGTTTTTTTGGCACAATGGCGAGTATTTGACAAAACAACATGACAGAGTTAATTATAAAACATGATGATAAATACATATTATACAATAACCTGAAATATAAGACATAATAATCTGAACATAAGACACAATGACGAGTATTAGACACAATCACACAATGATAAAAACATAATAGCACAATTACTTGAAACATAAGACACAATGTGTCTTTTTATTAATTTAAAAAAAAAGACACAATAACCAACAGAATGACAAATGACAAGTAAAAAAGACACAACGACGAGGATTAGAAATAATGACGAGTATTTGACACAGTGACGAGTATATGACACAATAACGAGTATTTGACACAATTACGCATTAGAAAATCGAAAGAGTAATTGTTTATTATACGTTTATAAAGAAACACTATACGCATTTTGAAGATAAAAAACACTCGTTTTGTTTTGTGTATTTAAAAAAAAATATCTATGAAAAGTTATGAATGTTTAAAAATTGAGAGAACTAGATAAAAAGTAAAAAAAATGACTAAGACTAAAATGTGCCCTATAATTCGTTTTCTCTATCAATTAATTTACGGTACCCTTAATTTATAGCCATAGATCTTTATTTAATTAATGATCTAAGAGCACGGATAATTCCTTAATCTTCTATGCTTAATACTTAGTATAACCTCTTTCTTTATTACTAATATTAAAAATCAAATTAGTGTTTTTGATTTACCTTAAAAAAGTTTGTATTTTAGGGATTGTTTGAAGGAAATGTATTATTGGAGGTAGCTTACTCGGTTAGGTCAACTTTTTTTCTGACTCCGTGAGTCAAAAAATGTTGTGAATAAGAGGCTCTGATTCGATTAGCAGCTTGGTCAGACACAAACAAACAAATTAATCACTTATTGAGTCAAAAATTAGTTGTATCGCGATAAGAACTTATCAAATAGTCCCTTAGTTTTTTCTGACTCAGTGAGTCAAAAAATGTTGTGGATAAGATTATGGGTGTTCAACGAATCAAATTTCGAATACTCGAATTAATCGAATCGAATTATTCGAATTTCAATTTTTAAAACCCGGATTCGAATTCGATTGTAATTCGAAAACTGAATCCGAATCGAATTCAAATGAGATTACCCTGTTACATATGTAACATCGGTTATAATTTTTTTTTTAAAATTATTAGGCGTTTTTTTTATATATTTTTTTTGCATAAAGGGGTTTTTTTTAACTTAAAGAGTCACCATAAAAAAATCGGAACAAAAACGAATTTTTTAGCTTGGTTTTCACGGTTTTCCAAACTCAATGAGGATTTTATTTTATTATTACTCTCTCTTTATATATATATGAATATGTCTAATTCGAAATTGAAAATTTTGAATCAAATTCGAACCAATGATTTTCGAATCGAACCGAATCGAATTTTGAATTTTTCGAATCCAATTCGAAAACTGAACACCCTTAGATAAGAGGCTCTGATTCGAATTCGATTAGTAGCTTGATCAGACATAAACAAACAGACTGATCACTTATTGAGTGAACACTTATTGAGTCGCAATTAGGCTTTATTGCGATAAGAACTTATTAAATAGCAGCTTAGTTTTTAGTTTTAAAAGGGAAAAAGTAGAATCATATACGTTACCTTGATATTCACAGATTAAAAATACGAGTCGAAATGATGGATAGTCTTAGTATTCTACACGGATCGTATTAACTGATGCTACTTGTATCGAATACATGATGTGTATAACATCAAACGGCAAATGGACCGAAATTATATTCAATGAAATGGATCAACAAATAACACTACCCCTCTTTCTACTCCTACAACACTTTCTTTCAATCCAATGATTTCACCAATCATGGCGCAATTAACCGCCATTCAATCGTCTCCCACCTCCCCACCACCTCCATTGCTTCTAATTGTCATCCAATTAATCTCCTCCTCCATATTCCATCTCCAATCTGCCTTATCCGAGTTGCCCTCCAACTGTTCGATCCTTTGCCGCAAAGAGAACGATGAACACGATGGTTGAATCGAATCACTCCCCACGAATTCCACTTCCCTAATTTCATTCCAAACGTATTGATCAAGTATACCCGTTGGCGATTCCGTCCACAAATCTTCACCGATCTCACAACCGAATCGTTCGATAAACGGGTGTTTTAGCAGCTCCGTAGCTCCCCACCTCGCTTTCGAATCCTGGACCAAACACTTTCCGATGAAATCCTTCGCTTGGTTCGAAAAAACACCCGGGATGTTCGGCGATTCACCCGAATACGCGATCTTGTAAAGAACCGATACGGGGTCGTTTACGTTTAACCACGGAGAACACCCGGTGGCCATCTCGATCACCGTGCATCCTAGCGCCCAAATATCAGCCCCGAACCCTTGTTCTTCTCCTCGTGCCACTTCGGGCGCCATGAACATCGGCGTCCCACGAACCGGCACGTCCTCGCCAGCCCATTTCGTGCATCCGAAATCCGCAATCTTGACACCACTTTCATCAACCAACAAATTTGCCCCCTTTATATCACAATGCACTATTCCATATGAATGGAGGCACACTAAACCTTGTAGAATTTGCCTTGTGTAGTTTGATATTTGTAACTCGTTTAATCCCGCGCCATCCTGCCTTGTTATCGCGTCGATAACGGTACCTCCGGGCATGTACTGCATCATTAAGTTGTACATGAAGTTCTTGTTTTCTTTAGTAATGTCACACCCTTTGTAGGCCACTACAAAAGGGCTGTCTAAAATGGACAAGAACTGCTGCTCTCTTTGCAGAGTCTCCGACTGGGATATGACGGCGGATTTGACCGCGAAAACCTCTCCGGTGGTTGACGTGGCGGCGGAGACGGTGGCAGAGGAACCACGGCCGAGAACATGGCCTCTGGTCCACCTCATGTTTGGTGAATTTTGGATGAGTTTGAGAGGCTTTTTGTGGGGTTAAATAAGGTGTCATAAGATGGTTTGTTGTTAGTTAATTGGTTGGGTGGGAAGTGTCCCTAGGTGGCAAAATCTGGGCAGCTTTTTAGGCCGAACAAAAAGTATTTGCCACGTGTCAGCATTAGGTTAAGATTTAGTGTGGAAGGGTCAAACACTCGGTCCATACTTGATATAACACTCAAATCCGGTTTTATTAAAATCAATTCGGGTTTAACAAAGCTAGTTCGGTTTTAAAATCGGTTTTATATAGTTTTGCGTCGTGTTATACTGGTTTGTAACCGATTTGGTTTAACCTGAAATTTGTTTGAAAACCGGGTCGAGACTAGGTTTAACCAAATCGGTTATTGTGTCCACCTTATGTAAAAATGGGTCAAATACACGGCCCGGTGTGTCATGCTAGTTGAGTCTTCACCTTCACCAGTTGTTTTGTGTGAGTTTTTATATTAGTGTACGTATTAGTAAAGTGAGTTTTTAAAGTGGTACATCGTTCTAGAGGTGTCTGTTACTTTGCTTCGAGGAATGAGAGCAGTAAGAAAGAGGAATTTGATGTGACGTTGATAATCACTAATCAGTGAAACTGAAAAAGGAGAGTGTTGAAAAGTGGTCATAACCTTTTTTTTAGCATTTAAAACTAAAAAGGGGTAGTAGGTTTGATTTGAAGTTATGATTTGGAGTGTGATACGTTTCTCCATGGAATCATTCACCACATTTTGGCTTCATTTTCTAGTAACTTGTAAGTGAAGTCTAAGTTTAATAACCTTTGAAGTATCAAATCATTTCGTTACTAAATTGTCTTTCATGGTGGTTATTACTTCCAAATCAAGATTTTCTTTAATCATTATGATCAAATACTCCCACACCAACAAATGTAAGTATGCAAATGCTTCAAGGTCCGGTCCAATACCAACGGATATGGAATTGTCGTTTTCATCTACGATCCAATCGCATTATGCGATAGATATCGAGATATGTAGCAAAGATGGAAAACGATCCAATCACGTTATGCGATAGATTTCGAGATATGGTAGCAAAGATGATTGGTTACAATGAGTTCATATTGGTATTGGTTGCTTGTTTCATTTTCGGGTTGAAAATAAAATATATAATAGATTATAGATAATAAGAGTATATACATGATAAGAGTATATATATGATAAAAGTGAGAATATTTAGTAAAAACATTCAACATATGATTTTGAATGGTTAAAAAAAGAGTGTCAACCACTCTATAAAACACTAATTAAACCAATAACACGTTAAAAGTATGAAGGAAAAAAAAACAAAGAAAATATGTAAGTATTTATGCGTGCGCCTTAAGATATTTTCTTGATCATTATTTGATATTTTCTCTCTTTGTTTGGTGTGTGTTGTGTCACACTCAGGGCACGTGTTCTCAACATCAACTTCCGCCTATCGAATGATAACAGGCAAATAGATATCTCCTTCTAGACTTATAAAATGTGACTATGTTATTGTTTTATTTAACCGCAAACTAAAAGGATTGAACCGATATATTTATAGGTGGTGCGATTTATACTTTAATTGAATTTATTATTGAATAACTCTTTAAATTTTTGTTAGAGTTGTAAGACAGTTTTTACAGATAAGTAATCAGTTCTAATAAATATAATTCGGTAACAGTAGGAATCATATATATCTGAGCAATTTGATGAAAAGTTTTCTATTTAACAATATCTTTTTTAAGCTTGTATGATATGTCAAAATAAAATGTTGTCTATTAACAGTAAATATGCTGTGAAATTTTACTAGTAAAGCTCGTTCACTAATCAGTTTAACGGATTGTTACAACTTTCAACAGTATCACAAGATATTAAGTTGAATGAAATCATGTCACACAAAGGAACTTCAACTGAGTTTAATGAAATCTAAAAATAAATATAGATTAAACGGTATGAAATTTAGAAACCCGACATTTAAATAAATAACAAAATATAATTAAAATAAAAAGAAATAGATTAGAAGTATTGGTAGTGCGAGGATCCACGCCTATCATATTAAAAGGGTCCTAATTTAGACACCGGGGAAAAATTTGGTGGGCACCGGGGAAACCGTCACGGTTTGACCAAACCGTGGGGTTTGTTCACGTCGAACTGCCAGGTTATGACCTATATGGGACGTTTTCTGGGTAACTTTTTGGAGAAGTGACAGTAATCAGAAACCACCACGGTTTGCCCTATATGGGGCGGTTTTCGGGCACTTTTCGGATGATTTGACAGCAGCTATCCTTCATGTTTTTTCAAAATTAATTTGGCGGTATCCTTTTAAACCATGGGGTTAAGGCCTATATGAGGGGTTACACTTTTAAACGCCACGTTATGGAGCATAACCTGGGGTTTCCCATGAACACAACCCCGAGTTAAGTCCTATATGAGGCAGTTCGTATTTAAAAAAAAAAATCTAAAACTTGCATCATTCGTACGCAAATTAAATGTCAACTCAAGAAGCTAACCGTCACGGTTTGCCCAAAACGCTAGGTTAATGTCACTTCCCGTTTATTCCTCGTACTGAGAATGTCTGGAGAATCTCTGAACAACGTCAGGTCAAAGCCTAACCGCCATGGTTTGGCCTAAACGTGGCGGTTCGTCACCAATTATTAAGCCCCGTGAACCGTGTCAAATGATTAGGTGGGGTTACTAAACGTAACCGTGGTGGTTTGCCTTAACCGCCAGGTTAAGTCCGGTGAATTCAAAAAAAATTAAGGTGGCCAAAGAGAAGGGGTATTAAAATCTGAGTTTTTGAAGATTGGGCTGGATTTAAATAGAAAATGAAGAAAGAAAAAAAAAGATAAAAGAAATAAGAAAAAAAGGGAAAAGAACAAAGAAAAAAGGATAAAAAAAGAAAGTAAAAAAAGACAAAAGAAATCGAAAAAATATTGAACGGAGGATTGAAAGGGTAAAATATCATAAAGAAAAAAAGAAAGAATTTAGAAAAAAAAAACGTCTCTTGCTAGGACCGAACCCGGGTTTTCAGGGTGTAAAGCTAAGGTTCAAAGTAAGATGATAAACAGTCGTGTTCGCGGGTTGATAGGTCAATCCGACCTGAACCCAAAAAAATTTGACACGGACCCAGAAATTATGTAGACACTTTAACTCGAACACGACACGAATATTAGCGGGTTGATCCGAACACGACTCGTTTCACCCAGATTTTTTACTTTTTATGTTTTTAGACATATTAATGTTATAAAATTATACCTTAATATCAAAAATTAAAAATATAGGTTAAATAAATTATTAATTATACAATGAAACTTGGTAGATGAATAGTATACTTTTTGTTTTTCAAAGTTTGGCCACAACACTTTGGTGCTTTGACGCTTTCTACTCCTAAACTTTTACAATTTGTTTTTTTTTCTTTTTAACGAAATAGTAAACTTTTAGTTTTCATAATTTGGCAACATATGTTTCATACTCTTACGTTTTGTACCGTTTAACTTTTTAAGTTTTTTTTTATTTTAAGTTTTATTGTTTTCTATTTTGGCCACGAAACTTTTAACATTTCTAAATTCGTTTTTATTATATTTTTATAATTTTATACTTTCACTATAAGACTTTTTATACTTTTACGTTTTATACCCATTAACTTTTTTACCCTCTAACTTTTAAACTTTTTTTTGTTTTAAATTTTGTTGTCTTCTAATTTAGCCATAAAACTTTTAACCTTTTTATTTTCGGATCCGGTCTCACCCCAATCAAAATAGTGTACCAACAAAAACTACCATTTTCGTTGCTCTTCACCATTAGCCATGCAGAAAACGAAGTCTCACACGCAGAAAAACCCCATCAACCGGCCAGCATCATTCTTTCCACACTAAGCACCACAGACTCTCAAATGTCCTCATAAATCCTTTAACCAAATGCCAATCAATACACAGGTGCCCAATAATATTCCCAACTCAGAGCAGGCTCCCCCATCACAAAACACCACCACTCATCTATATATCTTTTATGGAACAGCCCTTCTCCTTTTGTAATGCAATTAACCACACGATCATTTACAAATTTCCATAAAAATAAACTCGTATCGCAGCACATAAAACCTCGGCCTGCACTCGTCTCATCCCCCGTCACCCATCCGATTAAATCTATCCGCCCAAATAAACTAACCCAGCCCATTGCACACGAAAAGAAACACGCACACGAAGAGAAACCACCACACGAAAAGAAGTACATAAGTTATCACCCACCCATAATCCCAAGTAACACACACCAAGACTCCCACAATATCACACCAGATAACTTATGTACACACCATTAAGCTATATTATGCTATATCTAGTGAGCATAATTTACTTTATAGAATTTCTATAGATTACTGAGACCCTTTTAGAAACTACTGTTTCATAAAAAAAAACATAAAAAAAGCATAATAATATTTTATTATCATATTATTTAAAACATGTCATTTAACTTTTAAGCTGTTGCAACTGGACCCAAACTGACATTAGTTTCCACTGCTTTCATGGCTTCAAACCTTGGCTCCTTTGCCTCAAACTTTGAGCCTGCATACAGTTTCATGTAATCATCAAACACGAATTTCGGGTACTGTTTTCTCTCGGTCGCCTCGTTCTCCAATAGTGTTGGAGCTGGATAGATCACAGCATCATCCCCTGGGTTGTAAAAAGATGCAACTGACATCCTTGCTCCATATTTTTTAGCATTAACTCTGTGCATCACACTCTTATACTTCCCATTAGTAATCACCTACAAATCCATCCGTAAACCAGTCAGGTTAATGTTCGAACCGGTCTTATAATCAAAAAAAAAAAAAAAAAACACTTTTAAAACGCGTATGCAAACATCCCCAAAAGAAGTTATAATGATCACCTCAATTTGGTCACCAAAAGTAAAGACAATGGAATAGCGCATAGGTGGAACATCGACCCATTGACCATCCTTAAGAAGCTGCAGACCGTTAACTTTATCATCTTGAAACAGCAAAACGATGCCGCCAGCATCAGTATGGGCTCGCAGACCCTGGATCAGATCCGGTGTGGGGCATGGTGGGTAGTTGCTAACCTTGGTTCCAAAATTTGGACCCTTGGAGCCATAAAAGGCTTTCTTTAAATAACCTTTCTCCAATCCAAGATTCTCACACATCAGATCCAAAATCTCCTCTGTTAGTTTCTCCAATTTACCAGCAAAATCATTCATCAAATCCCTGCATCATTATATTCATTAGTTCATCATCATGTTCATAAATTACAAAATTTATACACACATGATCATGACAAGTTTACCTGTATTCATCTTCAAGATCAGGGACCTCGTATACGTTGGAATTTGGGAGATGGCGTAAGTAGAAGGTGCTCTCCCAATCAATATCGGTAACTTCCGCGTTCACGCCTTCTAATCCCTTAGCTGCCACCATTTCGTTAAACCTCTGCTCCATACATTTCTTGTAATGATCCTTGGTCATTCTTTCAACTTTGTCCAACATCTCATGAGAAATCCCATGATTCACCAACTAAAAACAAACATATCAACCGTTAGTTTTGTATATACTACAATTAACACATTATATATCAAGATTTTAATGAATTTACAATAACATATATATATACCTCAAGGAAACCCCAGTTTTCACAAGCATCCTTGATCTTCTCCATGGTGACTGCTCTCTCTGCACCATTCAGTGTCTCCATGTTGATCGATGGGAAGTTAGCCATTGTGTTGTGTGTGTGTGTGTGAAGTTGTATCTGTGATGGTTTAACGAAGAGTGTAGGTGGTCTTGATTTATAGGGGATTTAAGGTGACAAAGTGAACATGTGAGTCAAACTTCATGATATAATAAGATATAATGTGATACAATACAATTATATAGTAAAGTAACGGTTAAATATCTTTTTTTTTAGTCGAAATTCCTTCCTATCGTAACTTAAATAATTACAATAAAGTAGCAGGTAAACGAACAACAAGTTACGCCGCAACCCCCGTTTGGATACAAAACCAATTCACAAAAAACAAAGCTATAATTTTTAGGGATCAAGAAATTGTTGTGCACGACCCGCTGAACTCAATTGAGGAAAACTACTGCCTCGGGAGCCAGGGACCCAAATGTATCAAACACAAATGTGATAAACATATGTTGATTCTCTGAGCAAGTTTTCTTGTGTTTAACGACTTTGTCTGATTGCATCTTCAGCATAGCTTAGCCAACAACGAACCCATTGTCCCTAAGCCCAAGAAGATGGGACACTTAAAAAATGAAAGTCTATGGAACCGGCTCAAACGATTTTCGATTGAAGTCACTCTAGCGGTTTTGAAATCGTCTCATCAAATCATATTAGGGTTTAGCATTTCGGGATTATAGTTTTTAGGGTTTTGGGATTTTAACTTTTAGGATTCTAAGTTTAACTTTTAGCGTTTAACTATAGGGCTTAGGGTTTAAGATTTAACTCAGAAGCAAATCTAGCTTGAACAAAAAAGATACATAGAAACCCTCTGTGTTTTGTAATTTTTTTAGAATCAATATTAAGGGCAATATGAGTTTTTAAACTACATACTATACATTCTCACTTTGCCACAAAGATTTATCTTATTTGTGGTCTTGTGAGAATTTGGAATAAAAATTCAATATTAAATATCAATTCTATCTTGTCATGATTTACCTATTCAAAATTGTAAAAAAATAAATAATTTTTCAACATTAAAATCCATTAATAAATATAAATAATAACGGTCTACATTAAAATAAACAACTTTGTCACATTAAATAATTTTAACCAAGGAGAAAACATTTTATATTTTGTCCTTGTAAAAAATTTAAATTTTTTAGTGTCAATGTCTTAAAAAGCATTAATCATTTAAATTAAAATTTCTTCATCGTATCTTTATTAAATACTTGTGATTTTTTTAATTTGTTTCATATAAAATATTAAATATTTTAATTCAAAATTTTAATTTATTTTTTTCATTAAATATATTCTTTTATTTAACTACTTAGCTACATATAATCTATAAAAAAAATATTTTTAATCTCCTTATATTTTTGCTTTCCAGGGTTGACAAAATATTTATTTAAAAATAACTTAACAAGATTTCATTTTTTCATATTATTATCCTTTAATTTTTTTTTACAATCATTACAGTTGACATAGGTAATCTTTTTTAACAAGATATGATATCCTATTTTAATACAAATAAACCGTATATGATGTAGTCCTTTAATTTTATTTTTTATATTCTTCCAAATCTCATAATTTTTATCGAATTACATGCTTTAGATCAGATGAACGATGGGTTTTTATTTTTTTACAATGATTTAAGTTGACATAGATAATCTTCTTTTATTTATTTATTTTCTTTTTATATAATACAACTCATGTATTTGGTTTGAAAGTTTTAGTAAATTCTTATAAAAATTCCATAAACTTACTATGCTTTGATCAGGAACATTTTTTCTTCCAAAATAAGCCTTGAATCGGAGGGTATATTATGTATTTTTTATTGGAGAAACTTGAAGGATACAAGTTCATAGAGTAAAGGGGGTATTATGTCATTGTATCTTTTTCATTGGACAAACATAAAAAATTTAAATTCATAAACAATGATTATCGTTCTTTACGTTCACCGAACATTCTCAATTCGTTACATTTTTCTGGCATTCCAAATCATTAACTACTGTTGAAAGTTGGTGTTCCTGTTATGTTGCTTAGGAATATTGATCAGAGAAATTACTTATGCAATGAGACAAGGTTTCAGATTATATATTTGGATAAACGTGTTATCAAAGCAGTTATCATATCGGGAAACAATATTGGTTTTTGAACGTTTTTTTCAAGAGTTTATTGATTCCAACAGATAAACGAATTGTTTTCAGGTTTCGAATTTCAAGAGTTTATTGATTCCAACAGATAAACGAATTGTTTTCAGGTTTCGAAGAAGGCAATTTCTAATTTCAATTTGTTTTACATTAACTATAAACAAAAAGCCAAGGCCAATCGCTTTCTAGAGTTTGATTGTTTTTTAAAAAACCCGGTATTCTCGCATGACCAATTATACGTTGCTTTATAAAGGGTGAATAGGAAAAAGGGTCCCAAAATCTTAATTTTAGATGAAGAGGGTGTGGCCTAAGAGGTTTTCTACGACTCAAAATCATTCAACACCATAAGTTCTTACAATTCCACTTGGATAAAAGTTCATACAATACCACTTGGTAATTTAATTTAACGGTGATAAAAAAAATTAAAAAAACAAAGTAAATTCGTAACGGTAACAGGTTTATTACGACTCTAAATCATTCACCAATACATATTCTTACAATCCCCCACTTGGTAATTTGTGATTCAAACCTTTTCAGTCGAATATCTACATAAAGAAACAGTCACCCTCAAGCTGCTTCAGCAAATCCAACTCGCGACTGACCATAATCAAACACGGTGTGGTAAGGACCCATAAAAACATCTCCCAGGATCCTGCAACAGAACATCCAAGAATCAGAAACAGCTCAAGAAAATTGTTTATACGGGTCAGAATCATAAACCTTTCTTGAATTTTATAAATCCACATATTAATCATCTTCAAGAAAATTATACTATTAAAATACTAATCTAAGCTTTTTACTTGATTAGTGATTTAAGCGCTAGCATTTACCAAAGAGGTCCACGAGGAGGGGGGACATCCAAAGCGGTGAAACCACTGATGCATTGTGCTACTTCTCCCTCACTGATTTTGAGGATGTACTGATCCATCATGAACAAAAATATTAGTTAAAATAATCAAGATTATGAATCACCTAGAAAAAGGATATTTCAATGATTAAAAAGCCAAGATGAGCAAAGTGTTAACATCACCTGTTCTGGGGTGAGCTCAAAAGCTTTTCCACCGATAACAAACGCGATATTGGGCATGGAGGAAAGGCTGTTGCAATCAACTCCAGATTCTCCCTGGGGACTGGGTAGTCGATCACACAACTGCATTAAGATAAATAAATGCTCAGAACCAATATTATGAGTCTTTTTGTTTCTTTGTTTGATCATAATAGATAATGCTTCACCTCATTGACATAATTAATTATGTTATCTTGAGTCTTGTTTTGTTTAATTTGGCTTTGCATCCAAACAACAGCCATCTCACAGAAAGTACACATCTCATCGTTTAATCCAGCAGAAGTCATCCCGTTATTCTTGTCAACCACACTCTCAATTCTCGAACTGTTAAAAGTAAATGTTAGCTAACTCTCAATAATCCGACACAAATCAACATTAAAACACATGGTGATAACAAAAGATTATGCAACATGCAATGTGAGACTGACCTAATGTCTCGAGTACCATCAAAAGTGCATAAATTCATTTGAGAACAGATTTTATCAGGTTTCGCCTAGAGTACATCATAACAAAATATATTCAGGTTTGGATGTGAAGTTTTATGAGATAAACTATCGAAACTTGCCCATGTTTAGAAATAATATTATGCTGGTACCTCAGATACGAGCATCTCCATTATAGTCTTTCCATATTGATTAACCAATGTCTTGCATTGCTGGCTCATTACCCCATTAGCACCAATTGCATGATTGATTTGAGTAACAATTGTCTATAAAGGTTTTGACATTTTATAGGGGATGTTAGTCACAGATAGGCTAGCTAGCAAATTGAGATTTACATCAAGATATATCTAAAAAAGAAAACGCACTGTTGGGCCTGCTATCAGAGAGGTTCCAGAGTCGGCAATTGCTGCACAACCACCGCTGCAAAATCCTGAAATAGACACAATATCTCAGAAATCCTACAAAGTTCATAGCTATTAACAACAATCTTTGTGATGATAAATCCAAATTGTACTGGAGCGAAAAAGGCAACATAGGAACACAACAAAAATTACCGGTAGTTTTATCCCCAATAAGAACATCACCCATAGCAAACTACGCACAAGAAAATAAAAAATATTCAGCAATGAATCACTACTATGAACACATTGGATGAAGAACAACATATATACACACATAAGGTGTTTGAAATAACTCACCTGCCAATAGCCCTTTTGGGTCACTGGGACATATGTGTGCTTACCCTTGAAATGATTAGGATCAACCCCACCAAACACAAGTTCGCCCCCTTGTTCCTCACCAACATGTCGATTAAACCAAAAGGAAAACACGGGTTCATGAACAAGACCCTGCTTAACCATGTTGTACCTAAAAAAGCACATGAACGTGAATATCACAAATTAGTGGTCATTTGGTTGATCTAACTAATCACAAAAACTTATGGTCTAAAAAATGTGACAACAAGAGCATATGTTGAGAACAAAGTATGTAACATAAACAGGAGTCCTAGTTACCAAACAGGTACAGCTTTCCCAACAGATATCTCCTGATATCCAAGCCCAAGTATACCATCAAACTTGGCTGCCAAGAAAGTGATGCCAGGCTCTCTGGTTGCCTCTATAAAATCCTGAAAAGAAACCATCACAAGTAAGAAATCGATGAGAACATTGCACTCCATAACCACAACTTCTCAATCTTTACCTGCTTGTTAACAACTAGATCACCAAGTTTGACAGAGTCTTGGCTAAAATAACCAGATATTGCTCCAGTTCCATATTGAATGGCAGCAGCTGTCCCTGAAATATAAATGAAGAAACTTACCGATTACTAATCCTATAGATTACATGACACCACATCACGAAGTCACAATCAAAGGTATTAATTTCCTTGTTCTCTTTGTCTAAATTCAATCAGGATAAGGTAAGAGGAACAAGATTTCGAAATCCTAGAGAAACCATTAAAAGCAACCATACCATTTTTCTTGTAGGTACTTGAACTGCTTGCTTTATACTTGGAGTGAAATAGGCAAGCTACCTGCATTCATTTGAAAAAAACTATGAACACATAATTGAACTAAACAAATCAACTAAGTTAGAAAAACCTTGAATTAGGTATGCAAAACATCAAGCAAGAAGAGACTCACTGATAAGTAGCATTTTGTAGAAGGCACCCACAGGTTAGAACTCCCGGTATCAAAAATCACAGTGAACTTTTGAGGTGGAGTTCCAACACCAATCTCACCATAATACTGAGCATCCATGTAATTCTTTAGTGCAATAATGTCACCCTCCGAATTCCTCAGAGTACCACCGAATCCAAAGTTTCTTCTAGCAGTTCCATCCATGGACAAACCATGTTCGCTGAGCCGGTTAAATTGGTCCGCCTTCCTCTTTTTCAGTCCAACTCGAAGCAATCCACCGTTAGTAGCTGAAAATGCAGTAGGCGATAGAACAAACAGCAGAAACAATGCAAGCAAACTTGTTTTGATTGCGGTACCCATGTCTAACACTGTAAGCACAATTACAGATTCTTGTTATAATTTGGTTGTGACTTGTGATCACAAACAGTAGTCAGCATTAAAATTATAAAAATGAGACATAAAGCTTTAAGCTTCTATAGCATTCTTCAAGCTACATACAATAATTGCAGTATAGAGAAACATCCATAAAGCTTCAAAGAGTTACCAGCTCACTTTAAATGAAATAAAAACTTCAAACAATATATAATTCGGTGCCTCACTCAATTTCTACATATACAATTTCAGCGGGTTTAGGGGTGCAGCTTGTTGCATGTTTGTCTTCTATTTCCTTGTAAACTTTTGAATGACTTGTAATATGATTTGTTAAAAATATATATATATATATCAAACAAGAGTCCAGTTCTCCGTAATCTGATTAGAATTCTTCAAAATTACCACCTAAAATAACATGCATTGAGCTTAGTTATGATACTAACAGAGTGAGGTCCGCCGTTTAATATAACTAACAGAGTAAAGTACGGAGAAGATAAACCCTAAGCCAAATCAGAACAAGGATGCACAACTTAAGGACAACGTAATAACCCCAAATTTCATCAGCGATTGAAAGGATAATTGAGATTGATCAATACGCAAATTAAACAATAATCAAGTGAGCGATTATAATTTTAAATAAATAAACAAACAGACACGGTTACAGTTGAATTCCACTCACCGGAGAAGATGGAGAATGGCAGATTGAGAGAGAAAAAAGTGAAACTCACCGGTGATCTGAGGGAAACAAAACAATGAAGGTGGCGTGGAAGAGAGGAATGCGTGAGTAGTGGGATTAAAAGGCACCGCTTAGGAGACAGTTAACTGCAACTTTTGCAGTTAAGTACACGCAATATTCGCAATTATCCGTTTAAGTACACGCAACTTCCGATATTGTTCATAAAATTGGCCCTTTAGCTTTTTTCGTATGACATGGGGGATGGGGTAGTATTAGGGTGGGCGGTAAATATGCCACCATCCTCGGTATCAACGCGGCATCAACCATGCCGACTTCGGTATGTATACCGCCCCCCTTCTCTTCGGTATCGGCAATGTGGGTCGAGAATTGCGGCATGTTTTCGCCGAGAGACGTCGAGCAAATGCGACCGTTCAACGGTCATTTTTTGACCGTTTGAACCCTTTTTTTTAATCAATTCCTCCATTATATAAATCCCTCCAAAACCAATAAATTTTATACACATTTTCTCCTAAACAAAAAAAAACCTCTAGTTTCTTTCTCAAAAAACATGAATCCTCCACCACCCTAGATTTGTATTTTTTTTTAAAAAAAAAATTTGAAGAATAAATGTTGGTTTTTTTTTAGGAATTTAGTAATTTTTTTTTATTTTTAGGACTTTGTAATTTTTTTTAATCTAATGAATTGTTTTATGTTTTTATTTTATATTAAATGTGTTAGTTTAATTTTATTTGTTTTAGATTAAAAAGAAAATGAAAAAAAAAATATTTAATCCATGCCTAAACCATGACTAAATGAGCATACCCCCTACAAAATCATCATTCTACATCAATTCTACATCAAATTTCTCTCTCCTGTTGGCATCATCCTATTGGTCCAATTTGATGCCTAAGGTATGCCTTAGGCAAGCATACCTCCCACCCTTAGAACTATTATTCGTAGCAACCAAACTTGTTATTACTCAACAACCAAGCGATTTATCGACTGGTGATGGAACCGCAATTCCCTCAAACGCAAATACCTATTTTTGCACATTATTTTGCACTTTTGAGTCAAAAGCCGAAGACAACCCTGACGTTAAGGTTGTTTTGGAAATACAACTGGAAACTCAATCGAAAAAACAAAATATAAGGCAGAAAAGAAGGTGGATGCACGTTCTTCGAGCACGATTGGGGTGACAACACGATGGAACTCGGCCAAAGAGTTATAATTGGTTCAGGCGTACATTGATGTGTTAGAAGATCCAATAGTCGGTGACTTTTAGTATAATTTATATTTATATATATATATATATATATATATATATATATATATATATATATATATATGTATATTTTAAATTATTTATACTTATTTTTAATTATTTGTATTTTCTTATAGGTAACTCTCAACCTAACGAAGCATTTTGGTTGTCAATTAATTAGAGGCAAACGATAAAAACACATTGTTGTGTTTTGTATATAGGTAATGGGTAATTGGAGTTTCTGGATTCAAAACAGTAATAGGATACTTGGTGTAATTTAGTGTGTTGATCGGTTTAAGAGTAGAATCTATTTAATGTTAAAAAAAAGAATTATAAAATAAAAGGTTATTTAAAAAAGAAACTCACTCACACTCAGATGAGTATACCCTCTCCATATTAGTGGTGTGAATGTGATGGATATGAGTGATGTAACGTATATATGATATCATTTTTTCTCACACTTACATAATCATACATCATGCCTAAGAGCAACATAAGCCCTCTCACATGATGAAACACCATCTCTTATAACGCTGACGGTGGCATGAAGGATCTACGTGTAACAATACTCACGTACGATGATTACCTCTTAATTTTACACCCACCCAATAAGAACATGTCAACTTAGTTTCTATTTTTATTTTTCCCCCAATTCTATCTTATTTAAAAGAAATATAATTTTTAGCAAGTTTGATCTTTTGAAGCAATGGTTTGGTATCATACTCCTGTCATCAAGACTTTGAAGCAAACAATATTTATTTTTTTGTGACTTAAGGAGCTGTAGTTATGTCTAAGAAGTCACCTTTAAGGAGTTGTTATATTGTCACTTTAATTATTTGTTTTGTCGCATTTTGTTTCTTAGAGTGTTCAATAAAATTAATTATGATACTTGTTAGTTTTTAACTAACACATCTAAACGCCCTATGTAACTTTAGCATGCACTCTAAGACAAATTTGCTATTATAACGTTAACCACCGGATCAACGGATAGGTATAATTCTAATTAATTTGGGTGACATTAATTTTATCCAACATAGAATTGACATTTGTCTTTTAACACACTCTATTATAATATATGGTGTATCTTTAAATTCATCATTTTAGTTATTCCATTATATGTTATGATTTTGTGAGGTTTGGACTTGGATTACATGGAAAGATGGAGCAGTTAGGTTTGATATATGTGGACTTGGAGCTGAAATAATGTTGTGTTATTGAGTTGGGCTTGATATATAATGAACACTTTATGGTTTAATCAATTTGCTTCAGTCATTTTACCCTAGAAAAGTTTCACTCACTCTTCTTCTTAAGATTGTTCTTTATAACAGATTCGTCTTGTTGATGAATCTGAAAGTTTGTTCTTGAGTGTGTTGGAGTTCTCTTTGAGTCTTTTTTTGTTCATTCGGTTTTAAATGTTGTAAACTTGAGATTTGTTGGGTTAAAATAGATTCGGTTTGGGTAGATCTTGTTTCTCTGATGTTATTTGACACACTCCCTTATGAGATATGTAGTCTCAAGAATACTTCCATCAATACTTCTAGGAATCAAGTTCAACTCCTCCAAGAAAAAACCTTATTGATGGAACAAATCCTACCTCTCCTGAACACTCAAAACTACTTCACAACAACCATTTGTCTGCCTCTTTAGCATCAACATGACATTCCACGGTGGTTGTTGATGCGGCCACTACAAACCTATCATCCCAAGATACACCCTCTAAGTTCAAATTGTCCTTAAAAAACAATATGATTTCTCTTCACAAAATGTCCAAAAAATTAAAACATCTATTGATTTGACTCCGCAAAATTTCTAATGCGTCATATCAGGGATCTTCACATGCACACCGGTCCAGTCTCCCAAGCAAACCTCAACAGGCGCAGAAGTGTTGAAGGATTTCTCTAACAAATATAAAGTCACTAATTTAACTAAAGATGTTGAAGTTTCTCTTGGTAATGAAAACATTAAAGTAGATCCTTATGTCATTATGGTTTTGGCCCTTGGCACTAACGGACTTTTATGTTCAATTTTTTAAGTTTCTAATATACGTTTACTATTGAAAAGACCAATAAATTAATTATATAACCACTTGACTTGCATATCATTTAAATATTTTTCTTTGATGTTAAACGTTAAAACCACCTCGTTATTGTCGACAAAATCGAGCATCTCAAACACCAGTTTGGCATTAATGCACACTTTATGGTTTAATCAAGTTCCTTTAGTCATTTTACCCTAGAAAAGTTACATTCACTCGTCTTCTCAAGATTGTTTTTCATAACCAGTAACTCGGTCTGATCTTGTGCAACCCACGAGCCTAAAGCTCTGATACCAGCTCTTAGGGTATAGACAGGAACCGGGTGCACACACTGATCACGAGACACACACATTCAAAAAAGAAAAGTAAGAACACAAGATTTACGTGGTTTGGTCTAAACTGACCTACGTCCACTGGCTAACTAGGAGGATTATATTTATGTGCTCACAATGAAATGATATATATTTCATTGGTATAAATAGAGAAATAATTAGGTCATCCCGTAAATAGGTCGGGCCCAACACTGTAGATGTGAATTGGGCCAACACACCCAACACTTTGTACTTGGAACAAGGCCCCTTTTAGATGTTTTAGAAGGTAGATTAGCCGGAGCCCGGAGGGATTGCTACTTTATGCACATATCCCTAGATTTGGCTCACAACAAGCACACAGATTATTTGAGTTATTGCATCACATACTTGTGTATGTACATACATTTTAATTATAAGTTCTTGAGATTTATCATGTGTTATTTGAAATTGATTTTTTTAAAAATCTAAACCACGTCCAACTCTTATTAGTATTCAGCCATCCATATGTTGGTTTGAAGTTTCTCATTTACTAAGAACTAAAGTGTCATTTATCCGAGGAGAATCAGAGAGATCGAACATGATGTGTCTTTCATGTGGTGCTTTGGCAGGTTTATTTGGTCAAGCCTTCACATACCCTTTAGATGTCGTTGGAAGGCGAATGCAGGTTTTTTTAACCTTTATTTAGATTTTGCGTGTCATGTTTTTGTGTTTTGGTTAGATAATGTGCGTTGAGTTTTAGATTGAAATTCTCCAAGCTGGTAGACATGGGAATACATGGAAGGGGATTACCACAATTGTTTCTGAACAAGGTTAGAGGCAATTGTTTGTTGGACACAGCAATAATAACATTAAAGGTGTTATTAGTGCTTCTTAACGTATATTTAGTTTGAATTACACGTACATTTACCTTTATTGTAAAGGCATTATACTTTTAACGCACTATTATACATATAAATTGCCTCGTAGGGTTAAAGCATAAATCGGTTAATAAAGAGGCAACATGAAAAAAAAAGAGTGCTTCAGTTGCCTAGGATGGACGAAAATAACATTTGTACTCATCAGCTTTTTCTGGTTTTTAAGTAATTTTTTTGTCGAATACTATAATTTAAATATGTTCTTCTATCATTAGATATAGTTATCTCTTTAAAAAGAGTAAAAAGAAGAAAAAAAACTTGCTATAAGGTGTTGTAATATTTATGGGAGAGAGTATGTATATATGGTAGATTGTTGTAGCAAGTGATCTGTGGTTTGGTTTGAGGTCAATTACTTAATCTTGATATGATTTTATAATGTATAATTTTCAGTATGTGGCAAAATGTGCAAGACAGGGTTGACTCGGTGTTGGGTCAAAATGAGTAACTTTTTTTGGCCGAGTTGGAGAGGACCAAGACCATTTTTTGTCCAGGATTTTAAACATTTTTCATATATAACAAAGGTATGAGTTATGATTACAAAATAGTAGTGTTTCCTCAATACACTTTGCAAATCTTTCAATCTGTTTTACAAATTTGACTTTTTTTTTCTAAGTAAATCGCATTTGACTTATCAGAGACAAGACAACCGGTACTAAAATTCCAACATACTAACATCAATTTGAATGTTGACAAACAAATTGAATATTCTGTTGACAAATAGATTGATCATATTGAATGAAGAATTCTTAATTGTAGCATCATAATATCACTTTCCTTGATTTCCATTTTCTACTTGTTTCTAGGATGAGTAGGTTGTTTCTATTGTTTTGGGTAGTACTTCATGAAGAAAGAAGAAATTTGCTCCAAATTTATTGGTCTACTTTATTTGTTCTATGATGACCACTATATCACTTTCCTATGCCTTCAAAAATCTCTAAAATCTGTCAAAGAACTGTAGCAAAAGGAAAGCAATGCAGTCGCACCCACATATAAAATTCACCACAATCGTTGTTTTTTCACACCTTCGCTTCGAGTTGACATAGAGGTGGTATGCTATCAGTAGAAAAGCAAGGGAAAAGGTAGTAAACAAGATTGACTGTTCGGTTTCAAAAGAAACTGCATCAGAAGCAAATGTTGTGGCAGCGACAGGGACTAGTATATATCCATGAACAATAACAGAAACCTTGTATATTATAGAGTATGCTCTTGTGAATGATGCAAGAAGAAAGAGAAAATAAGCAGCAACACGGTAAGGAGTGATAAACTTGATTGCACATGGTGATGAAATTTTTTACCCTCGAGGAGAAAGAAAAAAGAAACTAGAACTTGTCTTCACAGAGAGTTTAAGAACATTGTCGAGCAAGGTTTGGGGAACGTGGTACCCACCCGATCTGATATAGTTATACAGTAGACAAGAAGCAAAGGGGAATAAGAAGCAATCACTGAGGAGACTCTATTTGGAGATGTGTTCTTTCAAAAGGGTAGACATGCAGACAAGCATTGGCATGAAAAAAAATCCTCAGCAAATCAAGCAAGTTTTTAGGGTGTCCTTAACTAATCGAGCGATGAAAAAGGAGGAAAATGCAAGGGTAAAAATAGTAGGCATTATAGGTGAAAGCTTGGAATTGTTGATGGTTCTGTAACTGTCCCCGAGAAAACTTGTGGTTGCAAACGAAAGAAAGCTATCAATCAAAACCTCATACCTATGTCGGGCCTAAAATCAAACAAAACACCAACATTAATTAACATACAAATGTGAATAAATCAAACAATAAACATGGCTAGTAAGCTTATATGTATACAATTTGTAATTTTAACTTGGTATTTGTGTTGAGAGTAAACTGAGAATTATAGAATTAAGTCGGCAAAAACTTATAAGCAGAAAATAAATGAACTCGGAAGTCAACTCTTAACTATTCGGTTGATGTATCTAGCAACAAAAGGTATCCAAATCGTTCATCGCTTAGTGAAGCACGATTAAAATGAAATCCGATTCATGAAGAGTATGTAAAGTCTAGCGAAAACATGAATAGTATTGAAGATGATAGATACACAACTATCCTTAACTGGGCATAACCCACCAGTTTGGGCCTAACTAAAAGGCTCACCCTAAACCCTAGGGTTCCCCTCCTATATATATGTGAACTCTTCTCCTTATTCCAGATCTCCTTTTCTCCTCCCCTCTCTCACTTTTACATACTTTACTCTCTATTAGTTTATTGACTATGAATCCAATTCTAATGTTAAGCGTCGGAGGGTGGTCCAGAGACTTTGGTCTCTAACCCCTTCTAACAGGCATTCTTTGATGATTATAGGAACCGTAGATCCGGATACAGTTAGCAGAAGAAGATTCGAGATCCGATTCAATCGGCCCGGACCCGTTCGTCCTTTGTTTCAACATTGGCGCCTAATAGAAAAGAGAATGCTTACGAGAAAAGTGGGTATTTTAAAGTCATTCAGTTTTGACACTGGTGAAATTAACCCTATTGTGTATGGAAAGAATCGAACTCAAAAAACAAAGAACACATTATATCTACAATAATCATATATAACAAAGGTATGAGTTATAATTACAAAATATGTAGTGTTCCCTCAATACACTTTACAAATCTTTCAATCTGTTTTACCAATTTGACTTTTTTATTCTAAAGTAAATCGCATTTGACTTATAAGAGACAAGACAACCGATACTAAAATTCCAACATATTAACATCAATTTGAATGTTGACAAACAAATTGATTATTCTGTTGACAAATAGATTGATCATATTGAATGAAGAATTCTTAATTGTAGCATCATAATATCATTTTCCTTGATTTTCATTTTCTACTTGTTTCTAAGATGAGTAGGTTGTTTCCATTGTTTTGGGTAGTACTTTATGAAGAAAGAAGAAATTTGCTCCAAACTAATTGGTCTATTTTATTTGTTCTATGATGACCACTATATCACTTTCCTATGCCTTCAAAAATCTCTAAAATCTGCCAAAGAACTGCAACAAAAGGAAAGCAATGCAGTCGCACCCACATATGAAATTCACCACAGTCGTTGTTCTTTCACACCTTCGCTTCGAGTTGACATAGAGGTGGTATGCTATCAGTAGAAAAGCAAGGGAAAAGGTAGTAAACAAGATTAGCTGTTCGGTATCAAAAGAAACTGCATCAGAAGCAAATGTTGTGGCAGCGACGATGACTAGTATATATCCATGAACAATAACAGAAACCTTGTATATTATAGAGTATGCTCTTGTGAATGATGCAAGAAGAAAGAAAATAAGCAGCAACACAGTAATGAGTGATAAACTTGATTGCACATGGTGATGAAATTTTTTACCCTCGAGGAGAAAGAAAAAAGAAACTAGAACTTGTCTTCACAGAGAGTTTAAGAACATTGTCGAGCAAGGTTGGGGAACGTGGTACGCACCCGATCTGATATAGTTATTCAGTAGACAAGAAGCAAAGGGGAATAAGAAGCAATCACTGAGGAGACTCTATTTGGAGATGTGTTCTTTCAAAAGGGTAGACATGCAGACAAGCATTGGCATGAAAAAAAATCCTCAGCAAATCAAGCAAGTTTTTAGGGTGTCCTTAACTAATCGAGCGATGAAAAAGGAGGAAAATGCAAGGGTAAAAATAGTAGGCATTATAGGTGAAAGCTTGGAATTGTTGATGGTTCTGTAACTGTCCCCGAGAAAACTTGTGGTTGCAAACGAAAGAAAGCTATCAATCAAAACCTCATACCTATGTCGGGCCTAAAATCAAACAAAACACCAACATTAATTAACATACAAATGTGAATAAATCAAACAATAAACATGGCTAGTAAGCTTATATGTATACAATTTGTAATTTTAACTCGGTATTTGTGTTGAGAGTAAACTGAGAATTATAGAATTAAGTCGGCAAAAACTTATAAACAGAAAATAAATCAACTCGGAAATCAACTCTTAACTATTCGGTTGATGTATCTAGCAACAAAAGGTATCCAAATCGTTCATCGCTTAGTGAAAGCACGATTAAAATGAAACCCGATTCATGAAGAGTATGCAAAGTCTAGCGAAAACATGGAATAGCAACTATCCTTAACTGGGCATAACCCACCAGTTTGGGCCTAACTAAAAGGCTCACCCTAAACCCTAGGGTTCCCCTCCTATATATATGTGAACTCTTCTCCTTATTCCAGATCTCCTTTTCTCCTCCCCTCTCTCACTTTTACATACTTTACTCTCTATTAGTTTATTGACTATGAATCCAATTCTAATGTTAAGCGTCGGAGGGTGGTCCAGAGACTTTGGTCTCTAACCCCTTCTAACAGGCATTCTTTGATGATTATAGGAACCGTAGATCCGGATACAGTTAGCAGAAGAAGATTCGAGATCCGATTCAATCGGCCCGGACCCGTTCGTCCTTTGTTTCAACATTGGCGCCTAATAGAAAAGATAATGCTTACGGGAAAAGTTGGTATTTTAAAGTCATTCAGTTTTGACACTGGTGAAATTAACCCTATTATGTATGGAAAGAATCGAACTCAAAAAACAAAGAACACATTAAATCTACAATAAGGACACTACTGTGGATAGGAACAACTAAAAAATAGATTATAGTTCATGGCAAAAAAAAAAAACATTCTAAACAAAAAAGATCACTATAGATAGCAGGGAAATAGAAGCATGTTTAACAAAAAAATAAAATAAAGATCGCTGTTAATCACAATAGTCATCCAATTATTATTTTTATTTGGCTTGATCAAACTTCTAAAGTTCTTATATTATAATTGCCTAATTGGTGTGCTTTTCAGTTAGATTTAAGAACCAATTAAGTTATGCATAATGGACAATATGTATCATTTCGCAAGAAATGCAGAGCAAAAAAAGTAATAATCAAAGCCTAAACAACATACATAAAATTTCATTAAATCATTGCAACATAGTATAATCGATTTTGCCAAGAATACACGTAGCATAAATTAAATCATCGCAGCAATGTAAATATGGAATTGATAATTAAACTGAGAAGAAACTGATAGGATAATTGATAACCTTATTGTTGTGGAAGTCCCGATTCTGGAGAGAAGAATCAAGTCGATTATGGAAGAAGAACTCATTGCTTATGTGTTTTGGAGGTAAATATATGGAAACAAGAAATTGAATCGTCGATTATTAACGAGCGGGAAGAGATCATTGATTCTGCTGATTAGGAATCGTCGATTTGGGAATTAGGGATTCTTGGAAATTGGAAGCGTGGATAGGTATTACTAAATACTAATCAGCGGCCTCCTAAATGTTAAGTTTGTAGGGTGAACAAAATGCACCCTTAAGTTTTCAAATGTGCACCGAAAGTCCCAAGATACCTTACATAAATATATTTAGTTTTTTTAATAAACGGGTCAACCTTCTAACCCGTCAAATTTTACTCAAACCCGACCTGCTAAGCTTTCTGACCTGTCGGGTTCGACGTCGGGTTTGACCCAAAGTTGACCCAAACCTGTTTAGCCTAAATCCTAACTCGCAAAATTCGTGTTTGGTCCGTGTCGTGTTTTCAGGTCGTGTCGTAAATTCACACCCCTAATTTAAAGACTCAAAAAAGTTTTTTTTTAAACATATAACCCTTTAAAAAAGCAATAATTATTGATTTAATGTCTTTGTTTATTACTTTCTAAACGTTTTATTTTTCTTAATTAATTTCCGCTTCTTCAATACATTCCTTTGGTAAAGTACTTTACATCATTTCTTGTGTCTCATCATTTTCATACAATCATTAACATATGTTAATTATTTCATAGGAAGAGAGACCTTTTAACCTAGGATCAAAAGAATATATATATATATTTTTTTACATAGAATCGCAAACATATACTAATTATTTCTACATAGTGATTCCAACTACCAAAGTAAATGGGATTTTGAGCATTATATCATAGACTTATCTTTCTTGACTTACTTACATCACTTAGATTGGCTCTAAGATCAACATTTGATCAAAACTAATAACGATTCAAAATGACTATAACAAATGTTGCAAGCTTTTATTACAAATATTACTTTGTATTGTTACGAAGAAAATATTACAAGAGTGGTTTATAACTATGTGTACGAGACTTGTAGGAGATTTTGGGTGGTTGCAAATGAAGACTCCACTCCTATTTATACTACTTCACTCGTTCTAGATCTTTTATAATCTAGATTGTTCCATACAAAATATAGATTCTAAATCTAGAATTTTCTACTAAAATATCAAGCATTTCTAGAGGTAGTTTAGAATTATCCATTTCTAAAGCTGTGTTTGGCGCACTAGCTGAAAAGCTAGCTGCTAGCTGATAAAATATAAGCTAGCTGATAAAAAATAACGTTTGGTAAAAACTAGCTGATAAACTAGCTAAAAAATATAAAATGACATAAAAGTACATGTCATAAATGTAAATAAAGATATTTATTTATAAATTAGGGAATGGTAAAACTGGAAATATTATAAAAGCTAGTTGAAAAGCTAGTTGAAAAGCTAGTTGAAACGCTACTCCAACTAGCTTCTCAAAAGCTAGTTTATAAGCTAGCTTTTTGACGTTACCAAACGGAGCTTTTAAAAAAAGCTAGCTTATTAAAAAAAGCTCCGTTTGGTAACGTCAAAAAACTAGCTTAAAAGCTAGCTGATAAGCTAACTTATGGCGCGCCAAACACAACCTAAGATCTTTATAGTGTGTTCATGGATGTTTTCAAGACCTTTCTAGAAACTTTCAAACTTCCATTTTTGTCCTGAAATTTGTAGCACGTTCCGGACTTTTTAATCTATCTTGATGCTTCTAAATTAGTTCGGAACCATCTAGACCTCAAGCGTGGCGACCTGATTTTAGAGGGGTCGGGACAATTAATAAACTTATTAATGAATATTATTATTGTTAACCCTAAAAAATGCACGTTTTATACAACATAATATTTATTTTTCTTAATGTCTTTTGTTTATTACTTTCTAAGAGTTTATATATTTTACTTTAATGTATATTTCTATTTCCAACTGAACGTTTTAAATGATGACAAGTACATATCATATAAATATTAGACCATGCTTTAGGTCAATCACAATGGTCTCACCGGGACCTCAGTGAGTGACGACTTGGCCTTGGTGCTCTCCACCGACGCATTGAGGTGGCTCAGTGGTATGTAGCTCGGTGGAGGTTTTGGTTTCCGCTCTCCGTCTTCTTGCCTTTCTGTTTTTGCCCGATGAAGGGTTTTTTGAGCCCTCTCCCCAAATCTCTCTCTCAATTATTTTGTTTTTATTTTTTTAATTAATTTAAATGGTTTAAAATAATATTAAAAGTAAAATAAAGAGATTGAAATGTAAAAGGTCGGTATTGAAGGTGAAGGTGAGGGGAATGAGGGGTAATGATGTGACGTTAAGTTGGTAAAAAAGTAAGTAAAAGATTGAAAGATGAAAGGGTAGTACTCTGATTAACCTTAGTAGAAGTTTCTTACCGGATCAGATCAAAGGGTTTCTCACAAACAAAGATCCCATCAAACCACAAGCCAAGTAATTAAGTTGCTTGCTCACATTTTTCAATTTAAACAATCCACGCATATATTTTATTATTATCAAAATGATCAATCGAGAACTATGAACTCTTTAAGTTAAATAGAGACTCTTAAATAGATTAGTTGACGAAAGGGTATTATTATTGAACTGTTTTGTTTGGGTTATGATAGAAACACTCCTGCTTTTTAAAAAACACTCTACCTAAACATCACATGTAAGTCAAGCGTCACATTTTGGTAAACATCCCATCTAAATCTCACATAAGGGCCCATCTTTCACTCTTGATTCTTATTTTTATTTTTATTTTTATTTTTATTTTTTTCATATTCTTTTTAGTAACTTAAATACATTTAATTAAAATGTATAATATTTTTATTTGTATTTTTGAAACTAGTGAAAGATGAGTAGTTATTTAAAAAATTATTTTTATTTTATTGTTTGCCCATATGTATATATGCTTGATGCGTGTGTGTCGGTAAGGTCGATGAATTTGTACTATACGAAAATATTATAATTAAACATGTTTTCACGTTGCTTCATTTTCAAACGGTTCGGCAGGAAGTTGTAGTTTTTGAAAAAAACTACCTAAACATATATTTTTAATAAAAGAAAATTTTAAAAAATGGTAACATAAACAAAATGATTAAAAAAAACAAAAAAAAAAAACAAAACCATCCCTCACGTTTGGAGCTCAAGGTGAGAGTAAAAAAATAATAAAAAAAAAACAAAACCATCCCTCACGTTTGGAGCTTAAGGTGAGAGTAAAATTTAAAAAAAAAAATAATCAAAACCATCTCTCACATTTGGAGCTCAATGTGAAAGTAAAAAATGTTATAAAAAAAAATCAAAACCATCTCTCACATTTGGAGCTCAACGTGAGAGTAAGTTTTTCACTATGCACTAAAATGTCACATATAGATCTATGTGTGACGTCTAGGTTTGGTGTTTTTTAGAAAAATACAGAGTGTCTCTATGAAACCCCGTTTTATTTTCCATATGAAGTCAACTATATGTACTTTATTAAGATTATTATAGGGATCCGGTGTGTGAATGATACATTTCAAGAATTTTGAAAACACTAATAAAACCATATCACTAAAGCTACAAAACAATCTCTATTTAACCAAAAAACACGCAAGTATATCACAAAATATATGGAGAGATAAATGTGCAACAAGTAGCAGATTAACAATAAGTTGTCTTCAAATTTCTATTGAAGCTTGGTGATAAAAAAGAGTTAAAGTTACTCTTGCGTGCTCCGATGCATGACACTTAAGTACTTAACCCGATGACGATCCCCTGTTGCGGTGATAAATTGGTGGTACCCAACATTGTTTTGGTATGTTGTTTCCTTTAAATCGCCACATAGGAAGTTTCTACTGATGGAAGTATTAGTCCTAACTCCTAAGCCATAATATCGTGTATATTGTTAATTGTTTAGAAGATTTGTATATATTGCATTTCCTATTTTAGCTCTTTATCTATTACTATATATAATACATATTGCCTTAAAGGGCATTTTCGTCATGAAAAATGCTTAATCCTTAAGACGCGTACAATCAAACAAGCAACGTGTACAAGTGTTTGATGCATCAAAATTAAAGCAAAATATCTAGGAAAAAACATCCCGTTCAAAAAGTAAGGTTATAATAGGAATTAACCTATCTCTGCATTTAATTCCTCTTGCACGCCTCCATCGAGAAACCTCTTGCACGCCTCCATTGAGAAACCTTTCTCTTACTTCCTCTGGAATTAACCTATCAGGGCGCCGCCTTCGTAATCCACCCTTCTGCAGCGCTCTCTCCCCTTTCAATTGGGCAAACGGTTCACTGCTCTCCATCTTCATTCTTCAGCCGTGAGATTGCAATGATCATTTAGTGGAAGGCTGCGATTGTATTGAGGATTTAAATTTGAAGGCGCCTAAATCAACTCCTAGGGCTCTATAAATTCACGGCACCCTCTTGACAGATTCTTCAAACAATCCACAAATTCTCGAGGTCAGTTTCTTCCGATTTGTGTTTCTTTAATTTGTTCATGCTTGTGTTTATTTAATTCATTCCTGATTTGCGTTTCCTTAATTCGTTACTATAGAAATCGTTCTGATTTGTGTTTCTTGTCAGATTGAATACTCTACTAAAGAAATCAAAGAATCGAAGAATCTGCTTAATTCTGGTATGTGTTTCTGAGGTCCAGTTTGCTTAATCAAACAATCTGCTTAAATCTTGTATGTGTTTTTGTCAGATTTAAATTGTTCTGAGGTGCAGTTTGCTTAATTCATTCCTGAGGTCCAATATTTTTTCGAAATCTCTGCTACCATCTCTCCTAAGGTCAAATTCTTCAATCCCAGGACTCCTTGGTTCTTATTTCTGTGTTTTTCTTGCCTCCTAGCAAATGGATATTTAAACTGAAGAGGCCGATGGTTCTCTCTTCTTATCATTTAAATTATTAAATATAGGCTAACATAGTTTTTGATAATTAATTTAAGTATCTGTTAATGTGTTGGGCCAAGTTGAACTAATGTACATTGTTGAATCAGAAAGATCATGGAGTAATGACGGTTCATGCTTCATCTCAGGATATGCTTTGGTCAAGGTGAGTATGTAATGTATATTGGCATGACTTTGTTCATAGATTTTAGTTATGAGTGTAGCCTTTCAATCTGTATTAGATTTTATACTGAGAAGGGACTTGTTGTGTATGCTTCATTTGAACTTTGAAGGACCTCCTGACCAAAATTTTATGAAATACTCCCATACACTATTCAAAGTTCCAATTGAATGTTGCCATGTGATCTGAGTCGAAGAAGATCTGTTACAGACTAACCAAGGTGGTTTGTTGATGCTAGGAGAACACCAATACCACCAACTCATATGGATTTTTTTTTCCCAATTTTTTTCAATTTGGTTTACAGTCCTTATACACCTTTCATTTTTTTCCACCTCTATGTCTTCAAGCATTTCTTTTTGTTATGAAGTAAATAAAATGCTAGAGAGGTTGTAAGCTTATATTATTCTTAATATTTTTTTATAACTTGACATAGGTTAGAATTGCAAAACTCTTAATGATTCGATAAAGTGTTCCATGAGTTTGTTTGCCATTGATATAGTCATATAGATTTTAGGCATTTCATATGATATTTTGTATTTCTTGAATTAGTTTACCGGTTATAAACTCTTATCATTTAATTGTTTTTACTTTCTTAATGTTGCAGTGTGGAATACAATATATCCTATGTTGTACCATTCCATAAAGCCCCGATGCATCACAGGAAAGTGGTCGACCCGTTGATGATGAAGTGCAACAGAAGCAAGTTCCTACTGAAGCAGGTAAATAGTTGTAGATTTATGAAAACAAAAGAAGTGGCCATATTTTGTAAACACTTGATTACTGATGATGTTGGGTTATATGATTAGTGATTTTTTTCGTTTATCAAAGAAGTATTGGATTAACAACAGATCCTTTTTGTAAATTTGAAGTTCAATCTCTTCATATAACAATGATTTTCATCATAGAAAAATTAGTTTTTGACAAGGTTAGAGTTTCAATGATGATGATTTCATTTACTTGGTTTACATTTTTTTGTTGATAACGTGAATTGGGAAATGGCATGGTACTATGTTTTGGCTATCTTTAACAGATATGATTATTCGATCTATAGAGCGTCAACTGGCAAGGTAAATGGGTCACTCTCATTGTTCTTTTCTAATACTTATGTTTGATTCACTTTTTATAATCAAGTAATGGATGCATTATAATCAATTATAAAATGGAACACCAAGTGAATAGTTGGCCCTAAATGAAAACAAT
Source organism: Deinandra increscens subsp. villosa (assembly GCA_039602395.1). Classification (NCBI taxonomy): domain Eukaryota; kingdom Viridiplantae; phylum Streptophyta; class Magnoliopsida; order Asterales; family Asteraceae; genus Deinandra; species Deinandra increscens. Next base: position 124,767,926 of record JBCNJP010000007.1, read on the forward strand.
TATAAAATGGAACACCAAGTTCTTTAAAATAAAAAGTTTTTATATGATATCATGTACATGCCTAAAGTGAAGCCTGAGTATCCTAATTTTTTCTTTATCAGCTACCAATGCAAATATTTTTGTCTCTTTCAAGATTGCAGAGATTGCATTGTTGAGGAGCATCTTTGCATAACAGATATATCACCCCTTTAAATGTTTTATCCAAGGTTTGCATAGATACGAATTTAAGTGGGTCATGATTAGTTTGCTTTTATTTACATATTTTTATCTCACCGTGCAGGTTTAGCTTATGACTCTACAATGACTATAATTTGCTTAGTGAAAGAAAAAAAGTCCCTCTTAATGGTGTAGATGGAGGAAGTTTGACTTTGCCAGTTTTATGTAAATGTATCTCTGTTGACTGTTGCTTAGCATCTTGCAAAGCCAACCCTGTGTTTTGTTCGCTTTTAATTTAATTATATCTCCACTGTTCTTAAAAAATAGATATGTTATGATGGATGATTTCTCCACGTTGGTTGAGAATGTCCTGGCCTCCAATTGTTGCTCTTGCATTATGGAATGCAATGGGATCTGTTCTAAATATAATGTTATTAGTCACTCTGAAGCAGATTTTAAACAAGAACTTCCTATTTTCAGACCGAATTCAGGTCATGGGATGTCCTCTTCTCATGCTCAAGCCATCTTTTATAACATTGTTTTATTTTACCCTTCTAGGTAATCCTATTTCGGGTCATGGGATGTCCTCTTCTCATGCTCAGGTCATGGGATGTCCTCTTCAGATTTGATCGAAATGTCCTTTGAACATTTATTAGGTATGATTTCTTTCTCAAATCATTTGTTGCCTTTTAACTTCTATGGTCTAAGTTTTGTGATTGTGTTAATTATATTATAGGATTGGGGGTTTCAAGGTGCTCTTGGTGCAGTCAATGTCTACATGTCCTTTTTACATGAATTTGAGCATTTCTGTGTTGAATAACTCAAGTTGTTTTACTTATCTTATAGAGATGCAGATTTGAAAGAATCCAGATAGGTTTATGATGATTCCACGATGCATATTTGTGGTCTAATAGCTATTGGTAAGTTTTTTTCATTGAGATAATCGTGTATTTGTGATATTTATAGGATTTTTTTATTAATAACTTCAACTTCTTTACTGTCATGCATTTTTGCTAATGTTAGCTGAAAAATGAACCACCTTTGGCTAAAAGTCACAAAACTGCCATATTTTATTTTTGATGGGCAAAACAGGAGCAAGTTTTGAGAACCAAAGCCCAAACCGAGTGACATAATCAGGAAAATGCTTGCAATGCACTTCTTCTCAAGGGGGATTTACAAATGATTCCAATGTTAATTTTGTGGTGAAATGATTTACACCAACTTTAACCAACGGGGCTGCCATTACATGGATTGCAATTTCATTGTTTGAATTATGACTAATATTTCTACTTTTAAGTTCACCTAAATTTCTCAAATAATTTTCAAGACAATTGATGTATCTACACCCACATAACTAAATATTGCAAAGCAGTTGGCTTCATATAGCAGTATCCAAAATATTTCCATCCATTTACGTGATTTATTAAGGGATGACGTCTTTATGGCTTCTATTAAACTTAACTGCATTATGATTTTTCTTTGGTTTGTTATGTTTATGTGTTGTTTCAGGTTAGCAACAATGCAAAAATGTCTGGGGGTTTCTTTTAGAAACCAAAGTTAATGGGTGCTCTGATGTGGGCTCTTAATGGATACTCGGATTCAATAACTGGCATTGACCAATGGTCCGCTCACCGGTTTGTATTCAATAATTGGCATTGTACATGTTATATAATATAACTTTTTCAGTGGCTGAGCCCATGTGTGTGATTTATAACTTTATTTAAAAAGTTTCTAATTTCAGTTTTGTAGGTTCTTTGATAGCTGAATATGGGTGCTGCGGAAAACAATACCAGCATAGAGGAAGGAACACTTGAAATTGGAATGGGTAAGCTTATGTGACAATGTTATTTGGTTGAAAGTAAGAATATCATTTTCTATTTCGAAATCGATTGAATATATACGTGAAACTTTTCATTGAAAATTTCATACTAAAAGAATTCTATCTACTGATACATGTAGTGGTAAAATAATGTCATATACTCGGCAGATTCCAATCCTATCCAATAGCTTTAGCAACAATATTTACCCAATTAAAAAATTCCATGGGCACACACATATGTTGGTCGTCTGATAAGATGATTAATTTCTGGAGTTCAGCAATTTGCTCTATCTGCTCTCTTATGTTGTAGTAATGAGACCATATTTAACCTTTTTTATCATCACTCACACCATGTAATTTGCATCAAGATCATGAAAGAATCATATCTGTTATGGTTTTAATTCCCACATATGTATGCTTAAAGAATTAGTAACACTCATTAGTAAAATCTATGATCATGTAGCCAAATTCTATTTAAATTCATTGTGCATTAGAAAAGTTTATTGGATTTCTTGACCCATTTCAATGTACATCTGAACTTATCTAACATCTTAATTCACATATACCCATCCCGTTTTGACATGTATTGAGAAATATATAAATTTGTACTAAAACATCGACATTTAAAAAAGTGATTTGAGGTCTTTATATGTATTTTGCTGTTTGACAGAGCTCCTTTTTGTGAACATGTTTATAGACTTTTACAAATGATATATAGTTTTTTTATGCTTCAGTAGGGAGGTTGGGTCAGTAGGGAGGTTGGGTCAGTAGCTGATTTTATTATGCTTTTATGTTATCATTGTCAACTGCAGGTGTTGGCTACTGGTTCACAACAGTTGGGTCAGCAACGCCAATTCAATTTGTCACAAATGTAGCCATATTTGCTGGAGATTATGAGATTCAACAGTTGTTACATATTTTCATGGTACATCACTTGATCATTTCAACTTGAATCGGCTTTGTTTTTTGCGTCTTTCTCATTCGGTTTAACTTTTCAAGTCTGTTTGGTGGTTAATTGGCTTCATTTGTGTGGGTTTTGTATCGAGAAGCATTTTAATTATCCACTCAAGTCTTTGTTTTAGGTTTTTGGGCATTGGCTTTTTGGTTATTACGTAATACAATTATTTAAGTTATTAAATGGGTGTTTGGATTTGGGTGATTGACTGATGTTGAGTTTTTCTTGTTTTTTTTAGATTGTGGGTTTTTGTTTTCTGTGTGTTAGTTGTTGATCTTTTTTCGTTATTTGAAACTGCGAATTATGCTTAAATAATTCTCAGTTTAAATGTCATTGATTTGGGATTGTAAATATGGGTGTACACATGATTTGGTTCTGATATTTTACTTAATATTTTGCTGGTGCCATAATCTGCTAATGTATTTCATAGTCTAACTCTATTAATATTTTGTTGTTTGTTTACACAGCTAGCCTAGCAAATTTTATCATTTTACTTCTAATTTCTTCAACATTTGACTACACCCATGATTTGATTTAGACATTTTACTCGTACGGAGTTGTAACTGTAATGTATTTTGATTTTATTTGTGCAGGTGTTTTGGCTGGTACTTCACAAATAGGATCGAAAGATTCGAAGCAAATCGAAGAGCCGGAGGATATGATGATTATAATTAGTTTCTCTTTAAAGATAGGAAAGCAAATGTTATTTAATAGTCTAATTCTACCCCTTGCAAAAACAGATGTTTTTGGTTATGATGTCATGCTTCATGAAGTCTTAACTGGACAACAAGCTTTCTATCTTGCTCGCCTTAGGAATGATGATTAGTTCATGTTGCTTGATTGGGTATTCCACTTTCATCTTTGAGCCAACTGTACAATTGCGAGTTTTGTCATTGGGTATGTGTGTATAAATGTATAAATGTAAGTGCTTTTTTAAGAGTTTGTCATCTAGGATCTGTATGTGATTTGGTATGTGAATGATGTATAAGAAATATATTTCTAAATCATTAAATATCCGTGTTCACTACATGTATGTTCTGGGGTATGTCAGTTCACCTAAGATCTTTTTTCTGATTTGTTATGTAGAGTCTGTATTAAATTTGTATTTCTAAATATTTGAATGACGAAGAACCGCGCTACTAGCAGCAACGCACTAATAGTTCCACTTGTGTTAAAATAATAATAAAGTTTGCATTTAATAAATTGTTAATATATTTGTAAAGAGATTTCCTCCTTGAGTCTTACACATATTTTTTGATATGTTAAGATTATCATAGCCACACTTTTTATAGTATTTGAACCTATAATATTTTGGTCATCATCACTTTTACCATGAAGTTGTCCATTTAAGATTGATGATTACACATGTAGGCACATGTTTTAATACATAACATTAGAAATTGACACCACTTGTTTAAATATTAATTATCTATTACTATATATAATACATATTGCTCAAAAGGGTAATTTGGTCATGAAATTTCCTTAATCTTAAGACGCGTACAAGAATTGATACAAATGGTACAAGTGTGTAAAGCATGACTGGTAAACCCTAAATCTTAATCTATCTATTGCCGTTCAAAAAGGAGGGTTAAATAAGACATTCACCATCATCGTTGAAAAGAAGACACGCCAAACGGTTGCAGCTCACCTCGAACGTTCCAAGGCCGCCTTCGATTAGCCCGCTTCTCATTCCTCTCTCCCTTTCCATTGGCGAATTCAGATCACGAGCCGTTTCTCATCCCTCTCTCCCTTCCATTTACTTCGATTTGCCCCATCTCCTCTCTCAATGTATGCATCGCCAGCCGCACACCAGTCTTCTCTCCCCTTGGGTTGGCCAATTTCAAATGTATTCTCTCGATTACAACATTAGAGCCATCTCACGCATACTGTAATGATCACGCTTTATGTCCTTGAATTTAATTGGACCGCACGACATTTCTGATTCAATTGAAAAGGCGCCTCGATTGCAAGAGTCTATAAATTCATGGCTTCTTCAATTCTATTTTGATATGATTTTGGTTTTATAGCAAAAGTCTTCCTTAACTCAAACTGATTTTGGTTTTGAAGGTCAACCTTAGTTTTGTTGTAGCGACACCAATCTTAAGGTATGTTCATCAGTTTTAGCTATTACTTTAAATCAGTTGAAATCCCTTCAAATTATATACAGAAAGGTGGATAACATAGTTGATTATGATAATTGTTCAATCACTTTTTGTTATTGAGCTCCTAGCAAAACCATTAGGTAACCTTAAAATTACTCGAGTTCGGAAAAACTACTCTTTACATGTTAACATGAATCCCATCAACCTTTTCTGTATGCAGGTTTCTTGGTATCTATGGATGGCATGCTTGGATTTGGATAACATAGTTTTGAAGCTAAAATATGAAAGGTATTATTGTAAATCTCACGTTGCGTGACTTTAATGGTAAATCATTATGCTTAGTGAATCTGTTAAAGTGCATAATCTGTTATGTGATCTAATGGTAAACTCTTGATAAAGTGACTTCTGTTATTTGATAAACTCTTGATAAAGTGCACAATCTGTTATTTGATCCTCACAACTTTATTTAAATGGTCACAAATTAGGATTAGCCTTAAATTTAAATGGTCACAAATTTATTTAGCAATGAAGGCTGGTCAAATTTTTTGGTATTAAACAAATTAGCAAATGGTGTATCCTTTAACAGTGAAGTATCCTTTTACAAATATTCAAGTAATATGTCTGTTTTGAACCCAAATTACATACTCACGGAATCTTTAAGATATATTAGTTAAAGCATCTTAACATATATATACTCACAGAATCTTTAAGACATTAGATAGGGTTCATTAGAGTTCTTTAAGGACATAAAAACATAACTGAAGAGTAAAACCACAAATAAGTTTTAAAAATAATAAAAAGTATAGAATAATGCTCATTATAATATATTTTTGTTATCATATTTAACACGCAAATAAGTTATCAGGTTGCTTCATATCCATAGATTTTGAAAGTTAATACTCAAAAGCTATTAAAAGTTATCAGGTTGCTTCATATCCATAGATTTTGAGTTCAAAAGGTCAGCACCATTTTAATGTTTGAGTGATTATACAGTGGGAAACGTTTGAGTGATTATACAGTGTACACAAGTGCCCTGTGAATAGCTTTCCTGGTATTCAAATCTTATCAAATTACCCACCACAAGAATGATCTTGATTTGTGCAAAGAGATTGTCAAAAGCTTGTGATTCTGCCTCTTTTGGCTCCAGGTTACTGTGCTTTCTGATTTGTTATGTGTGTTTTGATCTGCTAAAAGGTTTTTATTTTCTCTAAATATGATGATAATTGAGTAATTAGTGATGTAGAATTTGACAGTTTGTAAAAGGTTTTGATTTCAAAAAGTATCGCTTTTTGTTTTAGTGAGAAATGAAGTGTTTTGTCTCTTTGCTATTTGGTATTCAAATCTTGTCAAATTACCGACAATAAGATCTTGATTTGTGCAAAGATGTAAAGACAATGATGTAAGCATGTAAGCATTTTAATATATTGAAAATTGAAAATGATGTAAAGAAAAGAGCTGAGAATCTTCATCATATTGCCCCTATATGTAAGTTATATTTGTTTCTTTATCTAAATATTATCCCCAATTCTGATAAAATTTCTCTGTCAACAGTTTTTTTTTAAAGAAAAAACTCCATCTAAATCAAAAGTGTTGCGGATCGATACGGGAGTGATGGAGCTTTGGAGGTGCTTCTTTTGTTTTCTACATCATTTTTTTGCTTCCTTTTTTTGGCATTCTTTTGGTCTATCGGGCTGATCTTTGGCGTGTTGAATATATGGCCAAGCAACGGGCAATGCAAAATGTCATCATGGCCTTAGAGGTCTGCTTTTGGTGCCACACTGCATATTTTAAGGAAACCCACTTCTGTTTGTCTTACTTCTAATAACCTTTGCAGTTTATAAAAGATGTGCACTACATAATTAGCAAGATGTATGGACTGTAATTTCAACTTCACTTTCAAAGTTTTCTTAATTTGTCAAGTTTGTTGATCCTTTTGATGTTGTAGTTATATGCCTTCCATTTAAGTTGGTGTAAGTGAAAGGTAGGCATTTTGAGAAACAAAGGATAAACAAATTATGCTTAGTATAAGGAAACAATCTGAGGTTATGTTGCTGTTAATTGTTCATTATAATTTGATTAGGTATTGTGCTCATTGTTTTTTTTTTCTTTATGTTTTATTATGCAGGTGTGATTGTGTATCTGTTGTAGCTATATTTCTTCGGCTTTGTAAGTTCACTTTCATTTTATAATCAGCAAACTCTGTCAACATAGATTCCTAAGAGTTTGTATTTTGAGGTTTTCTTATAACTGATTAAATTTACTAGCAAATGTTTATGTAGTTGACTTTCAATTTTATAATCAACGAACTCTTTGTTAACATAGATTCCTATGCAATTTGGAAACTTATGTACCACATAGATACTGATCAAGATTATTTCAGCCATCATTTTAAAGTTAAGTTATTTATGGCTGCTAAATGGGATTTAGATGTTTCTAATTTTTGTCAGAGTATTGAACTTGCACCAAGTATACCCTAACTGTGATCTTCATATAGACTAATAGACCTGTCCATATGGGCTAAAAATGGACTTTTCGTTTGGAAAATAATTCTGCTCGCACTATGTTTTTTTTATCTAAAAGATACACAGGTCACTATATTTTTTTTCTTTAATAGATACACATGTCGTTCTTCCTTAATTTTGGCGAAAATTGCAACTTTTTAGTGGATGATAGTAAAAATATCTAAGGTTTGGCTTAATTGTGATTTGGTTATCTCTAAAAAAACTTACTTTCTTTCTAAATTTGGTGAAGTTGCAACTTCTTGGTGGCTTATAACAATAATATCAAAATTTGGACAAAAGACTTCTTTTCATTGAGTTTATGTGTTTCTCAACCCTTATTTAAAAATTTCATTTGACTGTTGTTTCTAGGTCGATGTGTTATGGAGCAAAGGGATGAGAACACGTCCTCCCCTTAATACTCTACTGATCATCAAGGCATAAATCTATATAAATTAAACACAATGAGACAGGTCTGTATACTGTTTTTTTTTCCACATTTTGTTACAGTTGTGTTTGAATATCAAACATTCATGAAAAGCAAGATGAAAATGCTTTCCCTTGAGGTTCAAGTGACTGATGGAGTCTTCAAGCTGTTTCTGTTCCATCTGGTGGACTTGACTTGGATTTTTCGGGTTACAAAGGTGTCAAATAACTTTGATTGGATGTTATTTGGCCTAAAAGTTGCTTAAAACCAGGTTAATGAATTCATGTATAAATCCTCTCAGATTGTTACTGTTGGAGCAGTAATAGGTATGCAGAAGGCTACTATTCCCCATTCGCATTTTTATCTAGAATCAGATATATGTTGGATAACTTTTTGTCGATCAAATGATTACTTTGGTGCACTTCTTAAGTGAGAAACTGCTCATCTCTTTGCTTCAGCAGAAAAGACAAGCAAGTCCATTCTCTCTCATTGATTTCTCGAATCATCCATATGGTTTCATTGCTTTATTTTATTGTGGTATAACTAAATCTAAGGCTTCATTTGATATTCATGTAATATGCTCCCATTATTGTGTTAGTTCAGTTGAATATGCTGGAGGAAGGGCTTGCAAATCACCTGGTTGTGGTGTCTGCGGAATCTGAGCGCAAAGCAAGTGGCAAATATTGAAGAATCTGAGGCCAGTAGTTCACAGTTTGATGGTTTAATCTTAAACCCTTTATGAAGTTATCTATAATTCACTGGGATGGTGATGGTGCTTGGATGAGTGGGGAAGTGGCATTAACTTTTTAAATCTTCACTGTTGTCTTTTGGTAGCTCTCTTACTGAATTATGAAGTCCTCAAGTCCACATTTACATTCAGTGGTTAAAGTACATAAAATTTCATATGTATGTTTTGGTTGGTAGTTCTTAGGACTCCTTTACATTTGACTTTTCTTTCTTTTTACTCTTTTAATGTAAGTTTGTTTACAAAAGTCCATTGTCCTTGAGTGTGTTTGACTAATCCGACTGCACAAAAACATAAAAAGTGGTGGCATTTGTAATCTTCAGGGTAAATTTCCAGTGAGAATTACATCTCTTTGGTCAAGAATTTAAAATTAGTTTTTTTTTAAATTTTCTGGACCGCCTAAGATTTAAAGAAAATCAACCCCGTCTTTATAAAAGATCAGCACTTTTGACTTTTAAGAGTCAAAATTGATTTTTGTTTTGTTAAAACATTGTATAATTTTTGGTTTGCTAAAACATTGTGAAAATTCATGTTTGTTGTGATAAAAATGTGCATAGCAATTTCCTTCTGTAAATTAGTTGCTTTAATTAGTTGGTAAAAACAGTAAAACAAACTATATCCATACTTAGATTTCTAATTTGAAAAGTTGTCATAATTTTTTTTTATAAATAGTCATACAATATATATTACGAGAGATTGATAAATTAACAAAAAAAACACAAATATGTCGTTGGTTGATCGGCGGCACTTCTTTGCATTGAGTTAACAGAAATAAATATTGCGTTGTAAATTGTTGTTGCCGCCAAACGCGCGAACAGAAGATATATATTACACTATAAACTATTGCTCGCCGCAACGCGCGGGTACCCCACTATTGAGGTTTTTAAATGTTGGGTATGACCTTCGCTAATTGTAAAACTTGTATATTACACCGATGCTATTAATTTACATAACTAATAGCTGTACAATACAATATATCATGAGAGAATTGATAAACTAACTAAAAAAGTACCGTGTTGGTTGATTGTTTGTTGTTGCTGATGCATCTCGCTAACAGAAACGAATATCGAATTGTAATTGTCGCGCTGCTGTAACGCGCAAACAAATGACGAATAACACGCTATACACTGTCGCCGCCGCAACGCGCGGGCACACGGCTAGTGACTATAAATGTACATTGTATACCTCTGTACTGTACTGATTTGAATGAGATTGTAATTATCATCCATAACATGGTAATCAGGGCCTAATATACTCTTGCGAGTCTTTGTTCCTATTTTGCCTTCTTCATGTCATTCCCCTGCCCCTCTCCAATCTCGTTCCTTCCTATCTTCCTATTTATTTCATATTAATTAAACGTATGAAATATACAGTACTTCATAAAAACATTTTGACATTTTGACCTAAGTTTCATTAAAAACGGGTTTGTTTTTATATAACTCTTAAAAAATAACGAGAACTAAAGATAATAGGTAAACTAATTGAATAAATTTTTTTATATGAAAACGAATTCAAATAAATATAGTATTCTATTTGAAGAGAAAGTGTTAGGAATTATATAAATTTTTAAAAAAATGAGTTTAAAAATAGAAGTATTAAAATTTTAAAAGTCTTCAAACTTGTAAAAATTATAGTAAAATTTGTCAGAAAAAGCCTCATAATCGCTACTTTTTTTTTTGTTGGAAAAGGAAATTTTATAAATTTTACTAGTGTAAAGATTTTTATAAATTTTAATACTATTTTTTTAAACTCACACCATTTATAATTTATACAATTCCTTACACTTTCTCTCTAATTACAAGACTCTACATATTTGTAACTCGTCTTTTTATAAAAAGAAAATTAATAAATCATTTTATACTTTATCGAATCATTTTATAGAAAATTGTCTACGAGACTTAATTGAATTTTCAATTGAAACTCAAGTCAAAATGTTCAGAAAAAAATTTACGAAGCACTGTCTATTTAGATTTTTATAAAAGACTACCAGTTCTAAATTATTAATAAAAATATATTGAGATGTTTAATTAATTAAAAAGAATAAAAATTAAAATATTAAAAAGAAATTACCAATGTTACATACGCTTTGATTCATATTCTTCACAAAATTCTGATATGTTATACTGTCACTTAAATTACTTGTTATGTAGCATTTTGTTTTGAAGAGTGCTCAACGAAATTGATTATGATATTTGTTAGTTTCTAATTAGCATATGTGAATCAGATGCGATCAAACGCCCTGTGTAACTTTAAGAATGCACTCCAAGATAGTTTTGTTATTATAAAATTAACTGTAGACAGGTATAATGCTAGTTAATTTAGGTGAAATCAATTTTACCCAGCATATATTTGACATTTGACTTTAACACACTCAAGGATGAGATATGTAGTCTCAAAGAAACTTTCACCAATACTTCTAAGAATCTAAGTCCAACAACTCCAAGAAAAGACCCAATTGATGGCACAAATCCTACCTCTCCTAAACACACAAAACCACTTCACAACAACCAGTTGCCTCTTTAGAATCAGAACGACATTCCAAGGCGGTCATTGATGCGACCACTACAAACTCAACATCCCAAGATACACCCTCTACTTCCCTTCAAATTGTCCTTAAGAGACATTATGATTCTCTTCACAAAATGACCAAAAAATCTCAATATCTCTTGATTTGACTGCGAAAAAGATCTAATGCATCATATCGGGGATATCAACGCGAATACCAGTCCAATCTCCCGAGCAAACCTCAGCAGGCACAGCACAGAAGCTCACTAGTTCAACTAAAGATGTTGAAGTTACTCTTGGTAGTAAAGACATTAAAGAAGATCCTTAAGTCATTATGGTTTTAGTCAATGTCTATGTATCCATAGAGAATCTCTCACTGAAGATTTTAAACGTTAAACCCTCCTCGGGAAACCTTCGACATTAGAAATTTCAAACATGAACCCAGATCAAAAGGTTCATGATTTAGATACCATATAGGAGATCTCTTAACATTGACCACCAATTCGCAACTTGAACAAGAACTGTAAACATTGTCTTACAAACCATACCCACACTATTTCGACACCAAATTGATCATCTCAGGTTCTGTTAAATTTATTATCACCTGGGTACTGGTAACTGATCGATAGCTACATACATACATACCTTGTTTGAAATTTGGCTTTCAGGCTGATAAATAACGGTTCATCCAGGACTTGAAGCGAGACCATGCCAGCTCAGCAGCAGCTTGATTGTCATCTGCCATCCCCATACCCTTTCTCCTCGCGATACCTTCAGGGGACGTGTTCATAAACGCATGTGTCACTCCAGGGTACACATGTACCTCATATGGCTTCCCTGATGCCTTCAGCTTTTCCTCCAGTGCTTTAGCGGTCTAACAATATAAGCTCAAAACTTAAATCGGGTTTTTAGATTAATCAACTCAGATCGCACATGCTCATACCTTAATATCTGAAAATCCAACAAAATTGTCAAGCTCTCCAAAATGAGCTTGTATGGGCACTTTAGTGTTGGTGGGATCTGCAAGCTCGGGAGGGGGGACTCCATAAAACGCTACACCAGCATCAATTCCGGGGACTAAAACAGAGCTCGCTATAGTAAGAGCACCACCCATACAATACCCAGTCACACCAACCTATATTACCACATTAACATCAAGTTAACAAACTGGTGGAAAGCGGAAGTTAACATGGTCAACAAGAGAAGCAATGTTAGACCTTCTGTGAGCCATTGGCCTTGAGCCAGTTAACCGAAGCCTGGATATCCTTTACAGCACCTGGCCAGTCAAGACCATCCATCAAGTGTTGTGCTTCTGCAACATCGAGACCCACTTTTCCGCGGTACAAACTGAAATCACGAAAGGAGAAGATCCATGAATAAGAAATTTAAAAATTCAGCACAATTAAAGTTTACAATTAGTTGAGCTGGCAGTTCTTAACACGGCATCAATCGACACAAAGTTAGTTAAACATGTTAGGGTTTGAAGTAAACCAGTTACGTCATCATGTTAATGACACCATTAAAAATGTTTCTTAGATAAACTGATTACTCAGGAATAAGTGCTTTGTATCCCGGTTCGATTTGGGAGATTTTAAGGGCATGATTCTTGATCTCAAAATCAACTCCCCACCACTCCTGAATAACCACAATTCCAGGGGCATCTTCTTTGCCAACCACATATGCATCAAATGTCTGCAATAAACACATACATACAATAAGAAAAATGAACACAACTAACTACATTGGAATTTTGTAGTCATTATCATAATGAGTTCATAGCAGTTGCACGATTAGGCCAAAGTAATCATCATTTCTGTCAAATTTGATAGTAAAAACCTATTAGTGTATGCTTTAATTGAACGGCAATCTAAACTGTTTTCGTTATCAAATTCGATAGTTCAGCCCTCTTTTACGCGTTCCAATACATCGAAGATTAGAATCCCTCTATATTCGAGCACTATTCTTTGAATCGCCTCAATATTATGTAGCCACTAAATTTCGGATCAACAGAGAACAAGGGGCACAGAAACAGATGGGGGAAACTTACGATGTCGTCTCTTTGAATCTGAATTTTGTTGATCTCGGAAGTAGCCATGGATCGAACTTGAAGGCGAGCAAAAGAGGGAGAGAGATGTGTGCGTGGTTTCAGTGATTTGGAGCTTATTATTAGGGTTTTAAGGAAGACCGCCATTTTGTGAGTTGATCCTGGTTGTCGAGATATTGATAATGACATAAATGATCATAGAGCATTCTCGAAATATTCTCAATCGGTGCCTTTACACAATGTTCTCAAGTTCATTTAAGGGAAGAATGGAAAGAGAGAAAACATAATAGATTTTATATTCTTAAGTTTTATTAAATATAAAAAAAGGAAAGGAAGATAAAAATTGTGTGTTTCAAAGTTTTATTTAAGGAGGAAAAGGGAGGGAAAGGAAGAAAAAATTAACTTATAGAAGGAAAGGAATCCCTCCCTTTCTTTTTCTTTTTTTTCCCTTCTTTTCCTTTTCTTTATTTTCCTTTCTTTTCTTTTCTTTTCTTAATTGAACTCGAGAACACAGCGTAGGGGGGACGGTATGGAGTAGGCTCCGCACATTCGGTTCCAGCGGCTCTCAAGGCTTCCAATCCTCCTTTCGCGGTTTCCTTTCATTCGATCTATTTTTTTACTTTTCTTTATGTTTTGCGATTAAATAGAGCCGAAGGAAGCCAAGGAAAATGGGCATCAATTTTGAATTTGAAACCTAGACCACCAAGCCTACACACCCACCTAAAATAAAACCTAATAAGGCTTTATTTTTTCTCTCTATCATCTCTCATGTGAATTCCTTTCATTGGATGAATTGTTTGAAGCCTTATGCTTCTCCTCACACCATAACCCAACCCCCTCCCCCCCCACCTCATTAAAAAAGTAAAAAATTAAAAATTATAAAGAAGAGAAAAGATGTATAGGAAACCAACAATTATTCAAAAAATTAACATTTTTTTCTCTATAACTTCTTCGTATATTAATAATTTTTAAAAAGAATTTCACCAAAAAGTCTATAATTTTATTAGCTAATTTATTTATGGGAAAAAATTTTAAAAATAAAAAGTTTAGTGATTTTTTTATTAATGCATCATGCAATAGTACTATTAGTATTACATAATGCATTATAATTAAAACAACTTAAAAAGAAGAACCTTAACTTAAATATGAACGTGGTTTATACGAATAATGTAAAAAACTAAGAATTGGTAATTATAAACCAATTTTATATTATTGTTGCATAGTGCATTATTAATTTTAAGCTAAAATCCGAATTTTATTTTATTTTTTTAAAAAACTCGAAAATGTTTTTAAAGTTTTTTTCCTTTTCCAGTATTGTTAAAATCATGAAAGAAACATATAAAAAAGGTTTTTTAAGAAATAATTTTTTTTCTTGGTTTTTGGTTTTTGGTTTTTGGTTTTTTACAAAATATTAGTTTTCTATAGAACCCAACCCTTATAAAGAAACTTTGCTCCATATAATTCCCTGAAAAATAAGAAAGTTTCATATACTCTCACACCCCACAATTTTAATTCAACACCTTTATACGTCGTATAGATTAAAAAAATCTCAATGAAAATATAAAACCCTAAAAAAACAACCCACAATTTTAATTCAACACCTTTATACGTCGTATAGATTAAAAAAATCTCAATGAAAATATAAAACCCTAAAAGAAAGGAAACGGTAAGGATAATTATAATTTATAAATAAAATTAAACATACATAAATGAGTGAACATCTATCTATACTATATAATAAATAAAAAACTTTGTCATATTTTAATTAGTAAAAAAGACACTTGTCATCACCACAAAATTTTGGATTAAATCAAAATTTTAAAAAAATTTATCCAAATACTAAATTTCCATATTGGGGTTTATTAGTTTAAACTTTTAATAACTAATTTTCCAATACGACTTGGAATGTGCTATAAGTCTTCTAGTTGCTCGAGAAATGTATGATGATGATCGTAATAAACTAGATATGACTTTTGACTCAAATGTTGTATCGTTTAAGACTTTAAGCATTAGATGCATTTGGGTTGAATACGTTGTTCTCGTACTATAGTTTTGACCATCTCTTTCAATTAACACTAGTGTTGAACTTGATAAATAATGCAATCAACATGCATTCATTTTTCTTGTTGTTAATCTCTTTCAGTTAAATTTCAATTCAAGAAACTAAATATTTTGATTAAATCCTAGTTTTTTATATATGGTTTATGTGTGTGTTTTCGTAGGTTTTTTCGTAGGTTTAGTTGTATGCTGTGTATGTATAGACGTTTATATACGGAACTAAAGACATCCACATAAACTACTGGTAGGTATTATGTTATTTAGTTTGTAGATACTGCAACTAAGCAAAAAAAAGCTTAATTTAGTTTGTAGATAATGCGACATATGAGTTGTATGAAATGACATCATCAGGAAGTCCCTTACTAGGACTCGATGATCTAAAAGAAGAATTCCTAAATAAAGTGGCATACAAAAGCAAGTTTATGTCAAACATTAGACATTAGGAAGAGCTAGAGGTTGTGCATATCTTGTATGGTGCAAGTAATGGCCCTTCAGAAAGTTCTATATTAAGCACCAAATCGAGAATGAACACTTAATTATGCAAGAGATTAACGGTAATCTGTAGTCATAGAGCTTGAGTTGTTCTTAAAATATTTATCGAAATCTAATGTGTTTGACTTGATTCCGTATATACTAAAATAGGATCTATGGTTAAAAATGTTCCCAAATATTCTAAAATCTTTCCAAGAGTATTCACAAACATTTCTAACCATTGATCCTATTTTAGTGTGTGAATTCAAGACAATCACATAAGATTTGTTAGTTTTAAGAGTATGCATATTGTTGGATTGAGAATTGAATTTAAAAACACTTACTAGATCCATAGGTATACTAAAAACTTCAATTGGATTCTCAGGTGAAGTGTCACTAGAGTATGACGCTTCACGCTTCCAATGTGAACCGTTGTGCCGGTGTATTCATCATCTATATATGGCTGATAGAGAGTTTTCTAATGGGCCATTAATTTTATTATGATACAGGATCTGCAAAACCTATAACTCTTCTCAATGTCGTCTAATGTTTGAAATGAACTTGTTTATGTATGCCCTTTATCTAGGAGTTCTTCTTTTAGATCACCGAGTCCCCATAAGGGACTTCATGGTGATGTCATTTCATACAACTCATCAGTCGCGTTATCTACAAACTCAATTAAGTTTTTGCTTAATTACATTATCTATAAAACTAAGTAACATACTGTATAATAGAAATCTATGTGAATGTTTTTAGTTCTGTATATAAACACCCATACATACACACACGGTTAAACCTGAAGAAACACATACGAAAACATATATATACGGGAACATATATATAAGGAACTAGGATTCAATCCAAGAATCTTGTTTCTTGAGCATAATCTTGAAACAAGTTAGCAACAAGAAAAGTGAACGGATGATTGCATTATTTGATCAAATTCAATATAAGTGTTTGATGATAATCAAAGTAACTATAGTAAGACAACAACTACTACTTCCCAAATGCATGTATTACTTGTATGGTACAACATTTGGGTTAAAAGTGCTATCTAGTTTATAATCTATAATCATCATACTTTTTTTTTATCAACTAGAAGATTTAAAGGGCATTGTTCACTTACTTGCTTCCTTGTGTTCTGTCTTAAAACGTGGGGTATATAAGGTCTATTTCAATAAAAGAACTTATATTATATTGTTCTTTTAAGTATTTAAACATTGTATTAAAATATGATCAGGTTTTACCACCCCACTATGAGAGAGGTAACAAGTTTAATCCTTAAACTCTCAGGTTTTACCACTCGACTATTTATACAAGTGGATTTTTCCTACAATCTTAACTGATAATTCTTTGGTTTTCTAGTACATTTGTTAACCGTTTAAAAAAAATATTTTAAAAAATCATTAAATACTACTTTCAAACAAACTAGAAGTGCCCAGTGCCTATAAGAGGGTGTGTAGATGTAAACATGTAGATTGGTTTGAATATAGGAAAAATAGATATTAATAATCTTATATATTTGTCATTGGCGGATAATAATCCTTGTTATTTTTTTTATAATAACAGTCTTACCTTTGCACCCAAATATTTCTAGCGGTCTTTCCGTTAAAAAAACTGTTGACGTAGATGACCAATTATGTCATTTTAAAAACTTCTTTCTATTTAAATAAACCTTGAGGACCAATATTATCATTTTATCATTTGTTTAAACTTTATTTAATAAAATCAAACACCCCCTTCCCCTTATCTTCGTTCATCAATGTGGGTTGCCTTCGGCGAACCGCCGACCAGCCCCAGCACATATGCTATTTGAAACTTAGAATTCATTATTGATATCCATGTGCTCTGTTTGGCATAGCAATCAGTTGTTAGCTTCACCGGAAGCCCGTCTCCGACCACCTGAATGCACAACGAGGTGCTTGATAGCTGGATTGGAGTCCAGTCGCCACCATAATTCGATCCAACCGTCGGCGACCTCCGATCAACGCCTCCCCACCGGCGACTTGGTCTTACTCCTCCACTCGTCTTCCTATGTTTTTCTGGTTCGCCACAACCCCAAACAGAAGCGGGATTTGCTTGAACAGTGGTGGTGGTGGCTCTCGTTTCAGTGCGGCGACGAATTCCTCCCTTCTAGCCACAATTCCGACAAGGTGCCCATGGCCCGACTTTTCTTTCCAATTGATTCTCTTCCTGAGGTTATCTGACCCCAGCCGCATCTCCGTTCGAGGATCCGCCCATCGACGTCGCAGGTCACAGTGGTGTTGGCCGGCGACGGTGGAGGGGCATGGTAAGAGTTTGGCCGGTGAAAGAGAAGAACGGAGGATGGGGTATTTTCTTAAAATCAAGTTATTGAAAATGACAACATTGGCCCTTCACATTTACTTAAATAGAAACAAGTTTAGATAATGACGTAATTGGTCCTTCACGTTAAAGGTGTTAGTTTTTTTAACGGAAAGACCACTAGAATAACTGGGTGCAAATGTAAGACTGTTATTGTCAAAAAAAATTAACTAGGATTATTATTCGTCAATGACGAATATATAAGATTATATATGTCAATTTTTCATTGTATATATAATGTAAATTTTAGTCGATTACTATTAACATTTGGAATATATATAGAACTTAACAAAAACTCCCATTTATTTATTTTTTGTTACAAGTAGGACTTGAACCGAAGACATCTCCATTATAATGTTTTGGGTACCTCCCCTTGCCAATTGGGCTATGGATCATTGGTATAAAAATATCGTTATTGAGTTTACTTTTTATTTTTAATGTTTTATAAAATTAATCAATTAAATTGTTGTTAATAACCGATTATTATAATTAACAGGTTAGATTAGTAACCTTAACATGTCACTAATAAGAAAACGGGTTTTTGTACCTCTAGTTGGACGCAACCCTTAATAACAAAAGAAAGGGAACACAAACTTATTATGGTAACTATTTCTCCCGTCCAAAAACATTAAATTCCAATAAAAAAGTAAAAAAATTAGGTTGTTATATAAATGAACAAAAAAAAAAGGTGATATTTTATCATAATTATGTCACCTTCACAAATAAATTTTAGTTTATTATACACTTTTAACAAAGTTCAAATTAAAATTCAACAAATATGAATGTTTTGAAATGCATCCCTATACTTGTTGTTTTAATGATTTTTGTAAACGGATAAAGTTTAAAAAATATATACGTCTTCCTACTCTAATAAATAATTACAATTGTTGACACATTCAACACTAGATTCATTTTTACAAAATTATAACACTGATATATTTTTATCTATTTATATTTATGGAATTATGACAATCATATATTAGTTTACATCTTATTTTTATTTAAAAATAATTTTTAAGGGGGTTGCGGCGCAGCTTGTTGCCCGGCTACCCCCTACCGCATTGTAATTGCTTTCAGGTTATTTATAAAAAGAAAGTTTGATTTAAAAAATAATAATAATAATAATAAAAAAATTAAGCTATTATTATTTTCATTTTAAAAAATATTTAGAAACTTATCAAATACCAATAAACACTTATTTAGTGTGTTTCAAATATAATTGAGCAAATCATATTTAATATTTTAATTAATGAATACCTAATATTGTTTTATAAATTCAATTGGCGTTGCATTGTCTATTATTATTTTTATTTTAAGAAATATTTAGAAACTTATAAAATACCAATAAACACTTATTTAGTGTGTTTTCAAATATAATTGAGCAAATCATATTAAATATTTTAATTAATAAATACCTAATACTGTTTTATAAATTCAATCGGCGTTGAGTTGTCTATTATTATTTTCATTTTAAAAATATTTAGAAACTTATAAAATACCAATAAACACTTATTTAGTGTGTTTTCAAATATAATTAAGCAGGGCATATTTAATATTTTAATTAATAAATACCTAATATTGTTTTATAAATGCAATCGGCGTTGCGTTGTGGGTGATATTATTTATAGAAAAATTCTTAAGCGATAAAAATCATGTTCATAATATCCCATATTAAATAGTTTTTCTTACCATATTAAATGAGCCATGTTCCTAATACAATTGTAAGTTTGCTAATGTATATCAAAGTAACATTTTTTTATTGATAACATTATAATCTTTTAGATTTTATACTCAACAATTAGAATGTGCTCATTATAATTTTGATAAAACTTTATACTCATCTAACTTTCTATATAGACTTAAATTCTCAAGTTTATCAATTCATAATTCATGCTAGTTGCTTTTGAGGGTTTGATTGTTTTTTAAACATGATCACGTTTATCTTGCATTTTCCAAATATACAAGTAAAGACATGCCCTAAATATTTTTTTTGATAAAGAGAGTAAAGTTACCAATACCATATTATGAATTATAACTTTAGTTTTTTATCTAATGTAATGTAATACGTTATTCTAGTAATAAGAAGACTAGAAGAGTATGCATGAATTATCAATTATATATATTTTTAATGATTCAACCCGTACTATCCTAGTATATATATGAATAAATTATTTTAATGATTTTTATATACATAGCATATACATAGCATACCATGAGTAAAAAAAATTAAATGATTTTCTTTTATTATTTTTATTCTCGTAATAATTTAGTGTTTTTAAATTAATCTATTTATATATTTATTAATTTATTGATTATACTAAAAATGATAGTTTAGTTAAAAAGTATAAGAACTTTAGGCATGGTAACACCATTACTGAAATCTAGAACATCATGTATATATTTTTTATAGTTTCATGATTGAGAATTTCCTATGTAGCTAAAAGACCGTTATGATGTTATGCACATCGATTCGCTTCTCTGGTAAAACCCTAAACAATTGAATCTAACATATCGTTTTTCAAAAGTTATAAAGTTTTCATGTGAAAATAAGTAAAATCTTGCACAACATCAATCAAAAGTATATTGTTACCACGTATTTACCATGTTTAGCGATGTAATTCTGTGTGCAGACGATATGCTGATAAAGTAAGTGTATCCACTAGTAAAAGAACCCGAAGGACGACGGGGAAACTGGGAGGACGTCGTGGAAGATAGGGCACGGGAGGATAATAAATTGGGACAATCAGCCTCACTTCACCAATGTCACGGATGGTTTGTGGGAGGAGTGAGAAATGAATGGATATTATGGGGCTTTTACCGGCGGGGAGAATGGTGAAAGCAGATACACATCCTCCTCCCTTAGAGCTTCTATTTATAAGCACGAGGTAGGGCGGAGTTTCTAATGTGACACGATATTGAATTAAATGTTTCTCATAACTACATCTACGTGTTACTCATGCAGATATATCGGTGAGGCGTATCATATTAACTATTAGATTTGATATCATTACAATACTACACTAATTTTTAAGGTTATTTTTGTTAAAAGGTATGAAAACAAATATATGAATTTAATCTTAAATAATTTTAGATTTGAATCTTTGTATTATATAATTTGCTAACATTTCCATTTACTCTAGGCACTAGAAAGTAGAAAATGAGTTTAATGCGATCTTTAAAAATAAAATTTTAGCATGAGTTAGCATTTGATCCTAAAACACTTTCGATTAACATAAATGTTATATTAGAGTACTAGGTTAGTTACCCGTAGTATACGGGTTGAATTTAAATTCATAAAATGAGATAAATGGAAGGAAAAAAAATGATGAGAAATTTGAAAAATATGAATGACATAAATTTTTAATCAACTTTGGCTTTGTTAAACATGGGTTGAGTTTGTTTAGACTTAATAGCCATATAAATATGAATTTCGTTAATCATGCAATATATTCAATAATCACACTAATCATGTTTGACCGATCTAATGTTTTATTTTCGATGTTGTAGTTTAAGTTAGATAGTCGACCATTTACTACCCATATTGTCATGCTCCTGATTTGTTGGCCGTAAAACAGTAGGACCACCACAATTGTCATTTTAATTGTTGTGGCATAGTAATAAGTTATGTTATAATATTTAATAAAAATAATAATGATATGTTGATCATTACAATAACTATTTAATTAGAAACTGGATACTGTTGAACTTTATATGTGGAAAGTTATGATAAATGTTCTGAATTTGAATTTTGTAAAATAATAAATTTAATATTTATTAAATGTAATATTGAATTTTATATATGGGAAGTTGAAATAATAAATTTTTTAAATTTGAATTTTTTAAAATTTAATTTTAGAAATTTTAAAAGATTTGAAGTTTCATTATATTTAGGAAAATTGGATTTTAATAATCCAAGTTATTACCAATTGGCCAATATTAATCCCAATTTCAAAATTGGCCTACATTAATCCCAATTATTAAGGTGCTGGATTTCATTGGACCTCCGTTAAGTTTTTCTTAACTCCGTTAGTTTTTCGCTGACGTGGCATCCACGTGGCTTTTATTAATCAGTGCCACGTCAGCAAAAAACTAACGGAGTTAAGAAAAACTTAACGGGGGTCCAATGAAATCCAACACCTTAATAATTGGGATTAATGTGGGCCAATTTTGAAATTGTGTTGGCCAATTGGTAATAATTTGGATTATTAAAATCCAATTTTCCTTATATTTAATTAGAAATTTAATTTAATTTTATATTTGGAAAATTGAAATAATAAATGAAATTTTTTGATATTGAATAACGGATTGACAAGTGGATTGTTGAGGTGGAGGATGACATGGACACCCTTGTAAAATGACATGTGTACATCATTTTATTGCTTTATTAGGATGAAAGATCTAATGCAAACCATTTTCTTAGAAACGGGATAATTTTATTGAAAATGACAACTTTTGTTAGACTACCCGCAACACTACAAGTCATTATTTTCATATGTAGAGACTTATATCAGATCTTTACTTTATCCCACATGAAGCTTTTAGTTCCAACACTACCTTATCATTCTCATATAATACCTCATTATTTTCACACAACCACTAAATACTTAAATAACTAAATAAATAATTTTTTTAAATAAAAAAATAAGTTGAAACGTTACAAAATTAAATAAATAAAGAACTTAAATAAATAATTAAAGAATTTTAAAATTTTAAATAATAAAATTGATATTCATTTCTCAACCTTCATTACACAAGCTTTACCAATGTTAAACTAAAGGAAAAATGGATTTTAATAATCCTACCTATTCACGATTGGCGGATAATAATCTCAAGTATTTTTTTTGCCAAAAACAGTCCTATCTTTACACCCTGTTATTTTTAATAATATTTTTCGTTAAAAAACTAACACCGTTAGTGTGGAGGACTAATAATGTCATTATCTAAACTTGTTTTATTTAAAGAAACTTGTAGGGTATATAATGTAATTTATCTAAACTTGAATTAATAAATAAAAAAAACCAATCCCCCCTGTTCGTCTTCTACCCTCGTCGCCGGATAATCCCCTCACCTGGACCTTCAGATTGAAATCTGAATTCCCCTTATTCGAGGATACGGTGATGAATCTGAATCTAAAAAATGATGACATTTTCGCTCGTTCTTTGACGGATACCGCGTCTCGTTCGTCGGAAAACTCGCATCGATCGATGAAATTTGACGGATTCCGCCCAATCGAGGATACGGTGACGAATCTGAATTACATAAAAGTATAGTAATCGAAGTTTCCGATTTCCCCTAATGCTACTCGTTTCAGTTCCTGAATTTTGATTGAAATCAAGCAAAGTCCGATTAGGGCTTCGATACATGACGGATTAAGTGAATCAGTGTCAGTGAGGCAATTTATGGTTTTGTAAACTGAAGATCGGGTGGTTAGGGCTTCGATACATGACGAATCTAACGCTAATGTCCGAAAACAGTCTGCTATGGCTTCGACGATTCTGCCGGAGGACTGGTAGGTGGAGGCACAGTGCACTTTACCAAATCATCGCCGCCGGGGAAGAAATGGGGTGTTTGGGGTTTTCTTTTTTAATGAACTTTAATAAATGTTAAGATTGGCCCTTTAATTTTAATTTTAATTAAATGGAAATAAGTTTAAATAATGACAGGATTGACCCTCCACGTCAGCAGACACTAACGGTGTTATTTTTTTTAACGGAAAGATTATTAAAACAAATAGGATGAAAAGGTAGGACTGTTTTTGGCCAAAAAATTACTTGAGATTATTATCCGTCAATCGTGAATAGATAGGATTATTAAAATCCATTTTCCCTACATACAATATCTTTTTCGTTCCAAAACCACCCCAGGAGGATGTACCAAAACCCGTTAACCCGCTGGTGTCTGAAAACATGTCGGTTATCAATCCTTCTCAACCTCCAGTGCATGCAAACCCCTAGTTTGTGATCCAAGTATGCAGGGGTAGATTTACTTAATTAGTAACCAACAGGTTCATGGGAACCCAATGGATTTTGAATTTTCAGTAAAATATATATAAAAAAGTAGGAGTGAATCCTCATATAGATTAAGATAGTGAATCCATGTAACAGAATGTTTCTTAGTTCAACTGGTTCCCAGCCATCGTTCTTTTTTTTTTTTTAATTTAAACAACTTATATTAGGGTTTTAACCTGGAGGTAGATAATTTTTTAAAACCGTCGGTCATCAGATCACCTTCCCATTCATGAGACACGCTCACTCACGCCCCTGCCCTACTCTCTTTGAAATTCGACTCTCCTTTCTGGCTCTCCTCCGGCGACGTTCGACGACGACCCTCTCCTTTGGCGAGGCGACGACCCTCTCACTCCGACTCTTTGATATCTCCTACTATAAGTTGAATTTTAATTGATTTGTTCTAAACTCTATGGTTTAGGTTTGGTTTAGGTTTTTTTGTAACTAATTTGGTTCTTGAGGTGTTCTTGTTCATCAATTGGTAAACCCCTATCCATAGTTGAATTGTTTTATCTTTGCATCAATTTCTTCTGAATTCATTTCGATTTTACTTTTAACATCAATCACCCACTTTTGTGTAACATTTTCATAATAATGTTTATATCTATTTGTGTTTTGTTGATTAGTTTTCATGCTCTTGATACTTTCTTGTTTCTTGGACTACTTCTATGATTATTTTTGTCAGAAGCTTGTTAGGTTATCAAGATTCTTTAGTATCAAATTCATCCTATGCACTCTAAAATTTGAGTGACTAAGATTAATGAAACTGGATGTCTTGGTAGTGTTTGGATTAGATAATTAACTTAATTTGATAAATGTTATTGGTTCTCTTCTTGATTGTTAATGCTTAGTGTACATTTCTAATTAACAATATGAAAAGGCTGATAGTAAAGTATTGGTGATAGAATTCTTGATGTGAATGCTTCTAGTACAATTTCTTATCCCCTTTTAAGAGTATTAGTTCTTTTGAGATTATATAGATTGAGACTTGTTAGTCTTTAGGTAGCTCAAATTTAAGACTTGATTAGATTAACTACCTGAAACTAGGACTTGATTTTGGACTTACTCATTACTTATCATTTTAATAGTTCATTAGATGAATACTTGATTTATTGTTGAAAGAAAATCACAGATAGGAACCGGGTTTTTTCGAAAAAGAAAAGGAAAGTTGAACTATGTGTCTTGTTAAAAAAGAATGAGGGCCCCGAAATTTTAATCCGCTTCGTGCCTCCCAAACGTTTGAGTTGCCTCTGAACCTGACCCGAACCGACTACACCGAAATTTTTTACATTTAGTTGTTAGAATTCCAAACACTGAAAAAGGTGAACCCAACAAAAAAAAAATCCCTAGAATCGCCCTTGGATCCATGGTGATGATGCTGATGATATGTTATGAAACTGAGCATTTGATTACTTGTGACTCAAAAACTCACTAGAAGAGCCACCTTACTGGAATATTATGTTCCACTTGAAGACGAATAATCATTGGATGAAGAATGTTTGAAATATGAGTACGTGTCTCGTGATCCATGGTAAAATGAACTTCATTCTTCTATTCCATGGCATAATTTATCGGAAGATAGACACGGCACCAACTCTATTAACGTGATGTATAATAAGAATGAATTTAATCTTTTAAATTATTAATTATGTTTAACTAGGATTGCTTATGTGAGTTTAAATTATTAATTGTGTTAAAATAGGTTTGATTATGTTTAATTATGTAATTTTAAATCATGTTTAATTATGTAATATTTTAATTGGGTTTTAATATACATGATTATGTTAAAATAATAACATTAAATGTGGGCCCCCATGTCAGGCATATGGCCTCCATGTAGGCGCTAGGCGACCCTATAAGGATGGGGGTATGGTTGAGATGGAGTAGTATGACTTTAAAAAGTTTAGCCAATACCCTTTTGCCAACTAAAATTATATAAAATGAAGCCTTGTGGCTTGTTTTAGGTGGGCATGGTTGCAAATGGGGTGCTGCTTCACGGTGGAAGGCCAAGGGTCAAAAAAACTGTCACAAAGAGCGCTGCTTCATACTGCTTCACAAAGCCGTATGGCTTAAAAAATGATGCCGTGAAAATCGGAGTAGTGATGGTGGGTATTGAAGCCGGGTAAAGCATGGAAGCAGCGCGAGCAGGGACGGGGTGCCGTGCTCCGTACCCCTACCCTAAACACGTGTTACTAATAGTCTTAAATGCAACCCTTATCTTGAAATGTTACATGGTTAATTGATAAGAAACATATAGTAACTAAGTTGTATATATGAGTTTTATAAAATTTAAAGGTTGTTACATTTTAAACATTGTTGTATATACTATATACACTTGTTATAGAAGCATATACAAAGGTTAAGAAAAGTTGATTTTTATAAGTTATATCTATATCTAAATACTTTTTATTTTTTATAAATAAAGTGAATTATAAACTTGATACATTTTTCAAGTTTTGTCCTTAAACTAATTAAGTTGTAACATCCAAAATTTGGTTTGATACATTAATCAAATCGGTGGTGTGTTATCGAGATTTATGTAGAAGCTTGGGACGGTTATGTTGAGACTCAAGATAGAACAACTTGATATCCCAAAATCCTAATCCTAAGTTCATAATATGTAAAGTTATTTGTACATTTTATAAAACACAAGTTATGTGTAGAAGCAAGTGTTTACTTGAAGTGTAGGGTTCTATACTTTTATATGCCATGACAAGATAATAAGAATTTAAAACTTTTGTATAGTTAAAATTGAGGGACTAAAGCTGTAAATAGCTTAAAGTCATTTTTGTAAAAGCTGGAAATTAAAAATATATACGTATTCTTCGTCCCAAACCTTCAAGAAAACACACACTTAGGTGTGAACTCAAAATCAGGCCATATCCAGGTGTTGATTAGCAAATTAAAGCTGCAAATCAAGAAATTAAGGGTGCGTTTGGTTGTGGAAAACACACTCTGTTTTCCATTTCTAATTTCTAAGAAAACATGAAAACAGAAAATGCGTTCAAATTGTAGTTTTCCGGAAAAAAAAATCCAGAAAAACAGAAAACGGTGTTTTCTAACTTTTATTTTGGATTTTGGATTTTCCATTTTCCATTTTCCATTTTCCGTTTTCGTTTTCCAGATTTCTATTTTGGAAAATGAAAAACCCATCTTTTGGTTTAGAACGTGTTTTCAAAAATTTCCATGTGTTTTCTAAGATGAAAACCCATTTCATTTTCTAGAATACTAAAAATGGAAAAATGGAAAACGTTTTCCACAACCAAACGCAACGTAAACTTTCCTAACATCCCTAAACACATTAGATGTTAATGATTGGGGTGAATTTTCTTAAATAGCATGCTTGATTAGATCATCTTGTGAATATGGGTATCAGTTTATGGTGCTTTTACTATCAACATGTAAAGGAAACGTAGAAGAAAGGACACATTTGTAATAAGTTGGTTTCACCATGTCAAAATCAATGTCTATTTCTTTGCTTACACGTTTGTGGGTTGTTAAACTAAGTAGGCTTTTTCCTATTTACATATCACAAACACACACAAGTTAACAATTAAAAGGCTTGAAGATGCTATTGCAACTGGAAATGGTATGCAAATCCTATAGCTTGTCATTTGGGTGCCTATCATGTCATATCGGCGGGTTGACAAGTTAATGAGTTTCGGGTTGACGGGTTGAATTCTTCAACTCTAAGCAAACTCATTTATTTGTTTAGTGTCATGTCAGACCCACTTAAATCGTCAGGGGCGAATCTTTGCTTGGGCCGGGGGAGGGGGACCCGGGTCCTACGATTTTTCGGGACCAGAAGTGTTGTATATACATATATTTCATCAAAAAAAAATTATATATTGAATCGGTCCCTACAAAAAAATTAGGGGCAATTGCATATTTCCCCCTGCAAATTTTTAAAATTGCATATATACCCGGTTTAAAATTTTAATTGCATATATCCTCTTCTTAATAATAAAATTTGCAAATTTATCCATTTTAATTTATGAGAAAAATCGCAGGTTTAGGAAATTGCGACATACCTATTTGCTTGCTAATGTCTAGAACCGTAATCGCCGGTTAGCATCGAAATCATTGTTTGTTTGTTTTTTCTTCTTTTTTTTGCAAAATCACGTCGAGAACCATCGAATGCCGCTGGTTAACACCGGAATCGTTGTTTGTTTGCGTCCAGATCCATCAACTGTCGCGAATTGCTTAGGAGGTGAGGTCGGTTTTCTCTAGAAGGTGAAGAACGACGTGTTTTTTCCTAAACCTAATAAACACTTGGGAATAATTAAAGGGTATAGTTGTCATTTGATTACAATTGGGGATATATGCAATTATTCTTTTGTTTTGGGTATATATGCAATTAGAATTGAAAATAGGGGGAAATATGCAATTCTTCCAAAAATTTATATGTATTAAGTCGGTCCCCACTAAACTCTTTTTATTTATTTATAATTAATATTTAGTCGGTTACTCGGTCCCCCATTCAAAAAAAAAAGATTATATATAATTTTTGTGTGGTTTATAAAAAAAAGTCTCAATTATACGATGAGGGGCAATATTATAAAAAGTTCAAAACTTTAATTAAATTAATGGAAGGGGTAAATATGTAAACCTTTAAAGTTAAGTCACATTAACAACAAAAAAAGTACGATCAACATCATAATTCAGAGGGGAGTGGGCGACGGACCAGAAAGGGAGAAGAACAGGAGTAGGGGGCGATGAGGCTGGAGGCAGCAAATCGATGGTTTTTTTTAACCAAAATCAAACTAGATAAAGTCACAAAGAGGTTTCCACATCTTATTCATTCTTTATTCTTGATTTCTTTCAACTATGTATTGATGAATGTGGATGATGCTTACAATTTTGATTCGGACTGCATAATTGATGAATTCAAAGCATTTAAATGGCGTTGAGCTGAGCTATAAATCTTCTTTTAAGTACTCACAATTTATAGTTTTTATCGTTTTACCCGACTCGAATTCGATATTTATAGTTATTATTGTTTTGACTTTTGACCCGACTCGAACTCGATGCTTATAGTTTTTATTGTTTGAATCGACCCGAATTTAAAATTTATATTTTTTTAATTATTTGACCCGACCTAAACCGGAATTTCGATCCGAACATAGATCTCGAAACAGAACAATAAATTTTTTTTTAGGTCACATGACTTTCGTCCCTTACCAAAAATATTCAAGCTCCACCACTAGATACCATTATCATTATATGATCATATAGGAAGTATAATGATACCAAAAATATTCATGGAGGAAGTATAATGATAGTAGCTGGGTGGAGTAAAGGTAGAGAGAGAAACTATGAGGAGTGTTTAAACTTTTCTCTCATTCATTTTTATTTCACTTTGTCCAAAGCTCCCGACGGTCATTTCAATTTTAATTTGTACAAAACAGTTATGTGGATTGCGCATAAAAATTGATCTTTGAAATAGTTTTTCATTTATTAATAAACATAGAGTAGGCATAATGTCACGATGAGCTTAAAATGCCCCCATCTAAGTCTCAGAAGTTTTTTTGCAAGATTTTAGGCTCATCAAAAAAACATGAGAAGAATCATACAAAGTATCTTAGAAATATTATGGATTAGTCTAGAAAAATCCATGAAAATATTATGAATAGATAATTCTAGATTATACATGCAAGTATCTAGATATAGAATTCTCTAGATTATGAAATCAAGAATAATCCCAGAGTTACTATAAATAGGTGAAGGGTAGTAATTTGCAACTCACCTCACATCACCTCACAAAAAGTTGTATCAAAGCACTTTGTAAAGCTCTCTTGTATTACAAAAACATTTCTTTGTGTAAATAATTTTGTGTTCCACTTTTTTTAGTCGTTTGAATCATCGTTTTTTAGTTGGTTAAGGCCAATCTTAGTAAGGAACTAAGAGCCACACATGAGTTAGAAAAATACTCCATGACAATAAGCTAAAATATCTATACGGTGCATTTATTACCAACAAAAGGTCAGCTAGAAGACAAGAAACAATTTTTTTTAACAGCAATAAAATTAACACCACCTCCACGCCGAAACTAGCAAGACGCTAGCCTCGACGGGAGCCCCAAAAAACAAAGAGTTACAACATGCAACACCGACTCCAGTCAATGACTTTACTACACCTATTCTCAATCCACAATTGACTCCAACATTTAATTTCTTTAATGACTCTACTAACCGAGGCTTCCCTTCCATAAAAAAACCCTATCGTATTTTTCCCTCCAAAGACACCAACAAGCCACGAAAATGATATCGTGCATCACCTCCTTCTTGTTATCATCAATGTTCCGGTCCGTGAAAATCCTTAACAAGTCCTCAATATCAAAGGCAAAAACTAGCGGTATCATACACCAATCAGCCACCCACGCCCAAACCACCGAAGAGAACGCACACCCGGAGAATAAATGAGCCACCTAGTCCAGCCCATCCCTGCATAAAGCACGTCTATTCGAGACCCCCGTAATATTTCTATTAATCAAAGCATCGGCCGTGGCGATTCTTTTCCTTTGAGCTCTCCAGACAAACATATTCACCTTTTGTGGGACTAGCCGACACCATCGCAAAATAAAACCATTATGAGGCCAAACCTGCTTACCGATGCTCAATCTCACAACTTTAGAGGAGAACCCATTGCTTCCCTCACCCTTCCACACCCAACTATTATTTTCGCAGCCCATCCAAACCCCCATACCCACCCCACCCCCCCTATCCAACTTGTAATTACACATTACAATATTCTCTCCACACACACACACACACACCCACCCACCCATCTCTTTATTACAAGGAAACCAAGAGACATGGCTACTCCCTCCATGGAAAAAATTACTAGAGGTAAGGCCCATCCAAACCCCCATACCCATACCCCCCCCCCCTATCCAACTTGTAATTACACATTACAATATTCTCCCCACCCCCCCCCCCCCCTCCCCACCTCCCACCCATCTCTTTATTACAAGGAAACCAAGAGACATGGCTACTCCCTCCATGGAAACAATTACTAGATGTAAGAATTGATATGAAGAAGAAAACACACATATACCTTTTAAAAGCCTCTACCAATGAATTGTAGCCTTTTAACACCTTTTAAAAGTCTATACCAATGAATTGCAACAACACAAGTAAATCAAGAGTTAGCTAAGTATTCCAGAAACACATTACCAGCAAGCTGACATAAGAGTTAATTTATAGAAGAAAAAAAAGATACCTTTTAAGTGCCTCCATAAAAATACACCAGCATAAGCAACCCCTAAAAAGCTATACAACAAGAAAAACAATTACAGTTGATGTTTTCTCACACTGTTGCAATGTGGCTAAATAGTGGTAGCCCAGAGTTAGAAACCCACTAACCATAACAACAATCAAGATAGGGTTCTTGGTCTCAAATGGGACAGAATCGGCAAAAAATGTCATAATGACAATTGGAATAATAGGTATCCATGAAGCACGAAAAATTTGTAAATGGTTGAATCAGTTCTCGTCCATGAGGCAAGACAAAATAAAATGTATGCAGCAGTGGAATACCTAGTAATGTATTTGATGGCATTTGGTGAAGCAATCTTAGAGCCGTCAGCAACAAGAATAAAAAAAAACCAACCATTAGTCTTCACTACTAGTTTCAAGAGGTCATCAAGCATGGCCCTTTGAACATTATACGCACCCCTTCTGATAAAGTAATACAATAGGCAACAAGCAATCAGGAAAAACAAGGTAGCAAGACAGCAAGCAATCAGAAAAATCAAGATAGCAAGACAACAAACAATCAGGAAAATCAAGGAAGCAAGAAGTGGACTGTGAGTTGGTATATCTTGTTTAGGGATGGTACATAGGTAAACAAACAGAGACATGAGGAACCATCATCCACAAGTAAGGCAGGTCCTCAAGCTATATTGGACTACTCTTGCAATGTAGAAAATGGAGAGAGCAAGGGAAAGGATGATTGGCATGAAAGACATGATGGTTTGATTGTAGGCAGAGGTGTGCTTGCTTCCAATAAAGGCAGCCATGGCAAAGGCAAGAAATGCAAGTGCATTGTCTATAAAACTCTCAATCTACTTATCATATCTACGTCTCGCCTAAATAAATCAAACAAATAACAACATTGAATTAAAACACAAGGCAAGAACATTATAAATGAAACTTTCAATTAAGGTACCATACCATTATCACCCTTGAATAAACCAACCAAAAAACCACATTTATTAAAAGTATAGATCTCTGGTCGAACTAATAGGTTGATTTTACAAACAAATCATACCTATGTCTCGCCTAAGCAAATCAAACAAATCAAGTTGTGAATCATTTCATTTCATAATAAATCGAACAAATCAAATTATGATCTGAGATATCAGTTTTACTTGAACGAAATTATGAGCAAAATTCAGAGTACAACAGTAATTAAATCAATTATTCGTTAATTTGTTCCTAAAACAAACTGACATGGAAAAGGAGAACAAATTTACGATTCAAATCTATAACAAATCGAGTTAAATTAGTACTCAAGAACAACTCTAATTGTTTATTCGTTAATTTGTTCCTAAAACAAACTAACATTGAAAAGGAGAACAAATTTACGATTCAAATCACAGTAGAACAGTAGAACGATTCAAATCCATCACAACTCGATTCATATCTCAAATTACTTTCATTAATTCGTTCATAAAATAAACTAACATTTACGATTCAAATCACAGTAGAACAGTAGAACGATTCAAATCTATCACAACTCGATTCAAATTACTTGAACGATTCAAATGCAATAACAGTAGTACAATGTTTTCAAAAATCGAACTAAACTGGAGAGAGAAATTAGGTTTCAAATCAAACAAACAAAGAAGAGGAGAGGATGATTGAACCTCTAGAAGAGCACGGTCGTTCAGGTTGCTCATGTCTAGTTTCCCGCTTTTAGTTTTGTAAGTGTGTATTCTTGCGTGTGTTATGAGGAGATGTGTCTGTCTCTCTGGTCCTCTAGATATATATGTACATGGACTAGGTTGGGCAGGGCTGGGTCAGGTCTACACAATTCCAGTTCGTTCGATGTCGCCGGAGATTGCATCGGAGGATGAGGAGGAAGATTGGGAAGACAACAACAACAATAATTAGAACGATTGGGGTTTCAAAGAGACGGGCAACTTGGATGGTCTTGGAGGAAGTACCCTCCTTGGGAATATGGAACAGTCTGGAGAAGAAAAGAACGTTGGAGACATCGAGAATGATGAGGCGACGGGTGTGGATGAGGAAGGCGATTTTTTGTCGAGGAAACATGCATGCAGGAGGTGATTGGCAAGGGTCCCACCAATTCTTCAGTTTTGGGCCATGTTGAACCGATTAGTGCTTTGGATAATTTTTTGGTGGATGGTGAATTACTTTCGGGTGTGGGCCAGGTTGGGCCTGAATTGTTTTAAGTGGATATCCCGACTGACAAAGAGATGGAGCCCAACGCGTTTTCTGCTCCTCAATTAGAAATTCCGGATCTGAATAGATCCGTTTCTTCTGGCGATGTCTCCCAGGGCGAAATCCCTGTATCCCTCCCTTTGTTTCCCAAAGCTCGGACTAAAGGAAGGAAAGCTTCTTCAGGAGCAAATCTGAATTACGTCCAGAGAGGGGGAGGATAATGGATCTTTTGGAATGCTATTTCCAAAAACAGGGGAGGAGGTTCTCGATCGACTTCGTCTGGGGTGTCTGGGGCCTCTTTAGACAGAATTTCTTCTAATGTGGGCGATCAATTGGCGGATTCGGATGACGTTTTGGAGGAAGTTTCGAACACTGTTAGGATCGGGGAGTGCGTTGGTATCAATTTACAGGGTTTTGAAGACCAAGTGGAAGGAGTTATCAAGGGTGATCGCACGAGATTATAATGGATCTGTTATGCCTTAACAGCAGGGGTTTGGGTGGTCCTAAAATTGGTTGGATTTCCCAATTGAGACGAACTCACAAAGCGTCGTTCGTTTGTATTCAGGAATCAAAGATGAGCGATATTGCTCGTATTCCGGCCAGAGGGTTATGGGGTAGTAACAGAATGGCTTGGGATTGTGTTCCGGCTAGAGGAAGTTCCGGGGGCTTAAGTTCTGTTTGGGATCCTTCGTCGTTCTCGGTTAGTAATTCCATTAAACATGACAATTTCCTTTTAATATCAGGTATTATGTTGGGGTTACAGATTCAAATTAACATTATTAATGTCTATGCCCCTCAATCTAATCGTGATAAGTCCTCTTTGTGGAGCGAGATTTTGTATGTTATGAATCAGTTCACGGGGTTGTGGATGGTATTTGGTGACTTCAATGAAGTCCGATATCCGGAGGATCGATTGTTTTCAGCGTTTGATGCCAGGGGGGCTGATAATTTCAATAACTTCATTAACGAAGCGGGTCTGTCTGAATATCGGATGGGGGGGGGGGGGGGCTCAATACACCTTCTCCTATGGTCAAGGAATCAATTTTAGTAAGATTGACCGTATTCTTGTTTGCAATAATTTCAAACTTCGATGGCCCAATGCCTCCTTTTTTGCTGCCCCTAGGCGTTGGTCGAATCACAATCCTTTCATCCTTAAGACGTCGTTTTATGACTTCGGGCCGATTCCATTTAAATTCTTCTCCTCTTGGTTGGCTCACCAAGATCTTAGGCCTGTGGTGATTGAGGCGTATTCTGTTTCCATGAATAGGGGGAGGCCGGATTTGTACTTACATGGTAAATTAAAAAACATTAAAGTGGACATCAAAGATTGGGTTAGGGAGAAGAAGTTAAAGGAGGACGAAAAAAGGAAGGATTTGACTTTGGCATGTAATTTGTGGGATTCCATGTCTGAATTAAGAGTTCTGTCGGAGGATGAGATGATAGAGTGGGGCGATGCGAAGCGTGAATTAGAAACTCTAGAGGCTGAAAAAAAAGCCGATATGGCTCGAAAGGCGCGGATTAGGTGGGCGATCGATGGTGATGAGAACTCGGCCTTCTTTCACGGCTCTTTACGGGCTGGTTTTTCATCTAACAGAATCAATGGTATTCGCATTGGAGGGGATTGGGTGGCCGATCCTGTGGTTATTAAGGAGGAGGCAGTCAGACTCTTTAGAGATAAATTTAAGCCTAATTCTTCTAGGAGGCCCTTGATGTGTTGCGATGGTATTAATAAAATCTCAGACTCTGATGCATTGAATCTTATTGCGCCTTTCTCTTTTAAAGAAATCAAAGAGGCTGTTTGGGATTGTGGTAGTGATAAAGCCCCCGGGCCGGATGGCTTCAACTTCAAGTTTATCAAGCATTTTTGGGATATTCTTGGGAGGGATTTCAAAGCTGTTCTTGATCATTTTCATTTGGATGGGAGTCTTAGTAAAGCTTGTGCCTCATCGTTTATATGCCTTATTCCAAAAAAAGACGATCCTCAAGTGTTTTGGGATTTCCGGCCTATTACTCTCTTGGGTTGCATTCATAA
>JBCNJP010000007.1:124803995-124970451 GCA_039602395.1 Deinandra increscens subsp. villosa
TGTGTCTGTCTCTCTGGTCCTCTAGATATATATGTACATGGACTAGGTTGGGCAGGGCTGGGTCAGGTCTACACAATTCCAGTTCGTTCGATGTCGCCGGAGATTGCATCGGAGGATGAGGAGGAAGATTGGGAAGACAACAACAACAATAATTAGAACGATTGGGGTTTCAAAGAGACGGGCAACTTGGATGGTCTTGGAGGAAGTACCCTCCTTGGGAATATGGAACAGTCTGGAGAAGAAAAGAACGTTGGAGACATCGAGAATGATGAGGCGACGGGTGTGGATGAGGAAGGCGATTTTTTGTCGAGGAAACATGCATGCAGGAGGTGATTGGCAAGGGTCCCACCAATTCTTCAGTTTTGGGCCATGTTGAACCGATTAGTGCTTTGGATAATTTTTTGGTGGATGGTGAATTACTTTCGGGTGTGGGCCAGGTTGGGCCTGAATTGTTTCAAGTGGATATCCCGACTGACAAAGAGATGGAGCCCAACGCGTTTTCTGCTCCTCAATTAGAAATTC
Source organism: Deinandra increscens subsp. villosa (assembly GCA_039602395.1). Lineage (NCBI taxonomy): Eukaryota > Viridiplantae > Streptophyta > Magnoliopsida > Asterales > Asteraceae > Deinandra > Deinandra increscens. The sequence goes on from JBCNJP010000007.1 coordinate 124,804,518, forward strand.
CGGATCTGAATAGATCCGTTTCTTCTGGCGATGTCTCCCAGGGCGAAATCCCTGTATCCCTCCCTTTGTTTCCCAAAGCTCGGACTAAAGGAAGGAAAGCTTCTTCAGGAGCAAATCTGAATTACGTCCAGAGAGGGGGAGGAAAATGGATCTTTTGGAATGCTATTTCCAAAAACAGGGGAGGAGGTTCTCGATCGACTTCGTCTGGGGTGTCTGGGGCCTCTTTAGACAGAATTTCTTCTAATGTGGGCGATCAATTGGCGGATTCGGATGACGTTTTGGAGGAAGTTTCGAACACTGTTAGGATCGGGGAGTGCGTTGGTATCAATTTACAGGGTTTTGAAGACCAAGTGGAAGGAGTTATCAAGGGTGATCGCACGAGATTATAATGGATCTGTTATGCCTTAACAGCAGGGGTTTGGGTGGTCCTAAAATTGGTTGGATTTCCCAATTGAGACGAACTCACAAAGCGTCGTTCGTTTGTATTCAGGAATCAAAGATGAGCGATATTGCTCGTATTCCGGCCAGAGGGTTATGGGGTAGTAACAGAATGGCTTGGGATTGTGTTCCGGCTAGAGGAAGTTCCGGGGGCTTAAGTTCTGTTTGGGATCCTTCGTCGTTCTCGGTTAGTAATTCCATTAAACATGACAATTTCCTTTTAATATCAGGTATTATGTTGGGGTTACAGATTCAAATTAACATTATTAATGTCTATGCCCCTCAATCTAATCGTGATAAGTCCTCTTTGTGGAGCGAGATTTTGTATGTTATGAATCAGTTCACGGGGTTGTGGATGGTAGTTGGTGACTTCAATGAAGTCCGATATCCGGAGGATCGATTGTTTTCAGCGTTTGATGCCAGGGGGGCTGATAATTTCAATAACTTCATTAACGAAGCGGGTCTGTCTGAATATCGGATGGGGGGGGGGGGGGGCTCAATACACCTTCTCCTATGGTCAAGGAATCAATTTTAGTAAGATTGACCGTATTCTTGTTTGCAATAATTTCAAACTTCGATGGCCCAATGCCTCCTTTTTTGCTGCCCCTAGGCGTTGGTCGAATCACAATCCTTTCATCCTTAAGACGTCGTTTTATGACTTCGGGCCGATTCCATTTAAATTCTTCTCCTCTTGGTTGGCTCACCAAGATCTTAGGCCTGTGGTGATTGAGGCGTATTCTGTTTCCATGAATAGGGGGAGGCCGGATTTGTACTTACATGGTAAATTAAAAAACATTAAAGTGGACATCAAAGATTGGGTTAGGGAGAAGAAGTTAAAGGAGGACGAAAAAAGGAAGGATTTGACTTTGGCATGTAATTTGTGGGATTCCATGTCTGAATTAAGAGTTCTGTCGGAGGATGAGATGATAGAGTGGGGCGATGCGAAGCGTGAATTAGAAACTCTAGAGGCTGAAAAAAAAGCCGATATGGCTCGAAAGGCGCGGATTAGGTGGGCGATCGATGGTGATGAGAACTCGGCCTTCTTTCACGGCTCTTTACGGGCTGGTTTTTCATCTAACAGAATCAATGGTATTCGCATTGGAGGGGATTGGGTGGCCGATCCTGTGGTTATTAAGGAGGAGGCAGTCAGACTCTTTAGAGATAAATTTAAGCCTAATTCTTCTAGGAGGCCCTTGATGTGTTGCGATGGTATTAATAAAATCTCAGACTCTGATGCATTGAATCTTATTGCGCCTTTCTCTTTTAAAGAAATCAAAGAGGCTGTTTGGGATTGTGGTAGTGATAAAGCCCCCGGGCCGGATGGCTTCAACTTCAAGTTTATCAAGCATTTTTGGGATATTCTTGGGAGGGATTTCAAAGCTGTTCTTGATCATTTTCATTTGGATGGGAGTCTTAGTAAAGCTTGTGCCTCATCGTTTATATGCCTTATTCCAAAAAAAGACGATCCTCAAGTGTTTTGGGATTTCCGGCCTATTACTCTCTTGGGTTGCATTCATAAGGTCATCTTGAAAGTCCTTGCGAATCGTGTTAAGAAGATTATGAATACGATTCTATCGGAGAACCAAATGGCTTTTGTGGCCGGGCGAAATATTATTGATGGCCCCCTCATGTTGAATGAAATTATTTCATGGCTTAAGAAGTCTAAGGGTGAAGCTTTATTGTTTAAAATCGACTTTAATAAAGCTTACGACTCAATTGAGTGGGATTTTGTAGACTCAATTCTCGGGCAAATGAACTTTCCCCCTCTTTGGAGAAAATGGGTGAATGGGATTTTGAAAGCTTCGAGATCTTCTATTCTTCTTAACGGGTCTCCTAGCGTTGAATTTGATGGCTTCAAAGGTATTCGTCAAGGGGACCCCTTATCCCCGTTTTTGTTCATCATAGCAATGGAAGCGTTTCATTGGATGCTTTCCAAAGCTTCCTCTTTGGGGATTTTCCATGGGCTCCAACTTCCCCTTAACGGTCCGAATATCACTCATTTTCTTTTCGCGGATGACGCTTTAATCCTTGGACAATGGTCTTTAGGTAATTGTCTTAATCTAAGGAGATTGTTGTTGTGCTTTTTCATCGTTTCGGGCCTTAAGGTGAATCTCAACAAATGTGGTTTAACCGGTTTGAACGTGGCTGATTCTGAGATTGAAGACAAGGCTGCAATTTTCGGTTGTAAGGTTTGCAATTTGCCTTTTGATTATCTTGGTCTTGTGGTGGTGGTGGGGGGGGGGGGGGGGAATGAATCAAAAGAAAAATTGGAGTAAGGTCATTGAGGTTTTCCGTTCTAGATTATCGAATTGGAAAGCTAGAAACTTGTCTATGGGGGGAGACTTACTCTTGTCAAAGCGGTGCTCGATTCGCTCCCTACTTACTATTTTTTCCTTTATAAGGCCCCCAAAAAAGTTATTAATGAGCTTGAAAAAATTCGGTTTCGTTTTCTTTGGAGGGGAAACTCGGATAAAAGGAAAATTCATTGGGTCTCTAGAGAGTCCATTCTCAAACCCATCAAGGATGGGGGTTTAGGTCTGGTGGCTTTAGAGACCTCAAATAAGTGCTTATTGGCTAAATGGTTTTCGCGTTTCAAATCGGAAAATAATAGTCTTTGGCGTAAAGTGATTCAAAGTATTCATGGTTGTCTGTCTTCGAATTCTCATTTGTGGATTCCTTTGAAGAATGTGTACTGTGGTGTTTGGAAGTCGATTGGGAAGTTGTCGACTGAGTTCAATTCTATGGGGGATTAACCTTCAAAATCTTATTGTCTTTGAGGAGGGGTGCTGGAGATGGACCGAAGACCCATCTGGGTTCTTTTCTGTTCGTTCCCTCAAGAGGTTTGTGGCTTCCATGGCTGGTCAACCGATCGAGGTGGGGCTGGACTGGTGCAACCTTGTCCCTCTTAAGGTTAATTTGCTTTTATGGAGAGCCTTGCTTGACCGTCTGCCGACAAAAGTTGCTCTTCAAAGAAGAAACATTTGGACCCCCTCGGACAACTGTGTTTTATGTAGAGAAGGTACGGAGACGGTTTCCCATTTATTTACGGGATGCGCTTTTAGCGATTCGGTGTGGCAATCGGTGGCGTAATGGTGCAAAATTCCTCCGGTTTTTGCTTTTTCGATCAAGGACCTTCTTCAAATTCATAAGTTCTTTCCGAGGTTGTCGTGGAAATATAAAGCTTTGTACGTCATCTTCCTCGCGGGCTGTTGGTGTATTTGGAGGGAGCGGAATCAAGCGGTCTTCAATCATCGAACTACTTCGATTCAAAGGGTTTTCTTGGAGATAAAAAATTTGAGCTTTTTTTGGTTTCATAATCGTTAGTAAGAATTTCTCAGTTAGTCTTCATGACTGGCTCCTTTTCTCTTTGTAATTGTGACTGTTTTTGGGGCTGCTAGTTTCTTGCTAGCAGTTCCCTTTGTTTCTTTCTAATGAATGTTCGCTGTTAAAAAAAAAAACGGTCACACCTCACACCTTCTTGAATTCGAAATAAATATATTATAATCATTCCATTCTATACTTACACGTTAATTAGTAGATTCCACTCTCTAAGCTTAAATTTAATTTTGGTCTCTCTACCCCGTACTTCATTTTCAATAATATATAGATGGTGAGTTTAGTAGTAAATCATGAAGGTTTTATGATTAGAGTAAACTAGGAATATTACCCGTGTGTTGCGGTAGCAAGGTTTTATGTTTAGTAGTAAATCTACGGTCGCAACGGGTAAATATTACCCGTGTGTTGCGGTTGCATCGGGTAGCACAATTTCAAAAACCATTTAGTATTTAACGTTACGGTGAATAACACGTTATTTTAGAATCGTAAAGTATTTTTAAACAAATTCCTATATCCTATGTTTAAAATTTGTTACAGATACCAACTATAATACCCTGTCATAACAAATTTATGTTTTCAACATTAAACAAAACCAATGACTTTATAAAGTTTATATCAAGGAAAGTAAAGTAGTACTCTAGGCTTAATCTAGTAAGAGTACGTAGAAACCACGGCAAGCAACATTAAGTTATGTTGGCCTTATTGTGTTGTAGAAAGAGGGAAGGGGTGAATTTTGTCATATTCCATAGCAACATTAAGTTATGTCCGGCCCTATCCCTATTTTGGTCCAAGCTTCGCCCAGACCATCTCGGCCCCTTATCTCAAAGGAAACAACATAAGTTATAAACTAATGCATAATCCGTACAAAGATACGTTTTACAGGTAAACAAGTTTAGAAATTACAGAGGAACAATAATATTGCATTTAATCAAGCATGATATCTTCACTCTCATAAGCATACCTAGCTATATAATATTATTGAATATGGATCTATTTTTATTAATAGTTTTCAATACGTAGTTTATCCTTTTTTTGCTTTTACTATCAACATGTAATGGAAACGTGGAAGGACACACTTGTCATGAGTTGGTTTCACCATGCCAAAATCAATGTACTTTTTCTTTGCTTACGTTTGTGGGTTGTTAAACACACATTATAAACACACACAAGTTAATCGTGTCATCTCGGTGGATTGACAAGTTAATGAGTTTCGAGTTGACGGGTTGAATTCTTCGACCCTAACCCAACTCATATACTTATCTGTGTAGTGTCATGTTGGACCCACCTAAATCACAACATGTTCGGATTGTACTTCTGGTCGTTATGTTCATCTATGAATATGTGTACATGTCTAGCTATTTTTCGTTGTTTTTGTTTCTTTGTCTCTCAATTTCAATTAACAAATTTTGGTTTACATATTTAGCTCGATTTTAGAATAGCGAACGAGAAGAATTTAACAATTGAATAGTTAGTACCTATAAAATAAAATTATTAAAAGTGGAGAGTTACGAAAGGTTACATAAAAAGTTAATTTCACTTTTAAAAGTTTATACTTGGAGGAAAAATTAACATTTTTAGTCTTTAAAATACTAAATCTAAAGAACCCCTAAAATAGGTAACTCACTAATTCGATTGGTCGTATTCAAATTGACATTTTTTAAAGGGAAAAAGACGAAAATAGCCTCTTTGACCAAGTTTGGGACGAAAATAGCCCCATGAAATTTTTTTCCCAACTTTTAGCCCTACCTTAACGGTCGTTAACGACCTCCATTGAAGCCCAAAACGACCGTTCTCGATGACCAACCACGGAGCGACATGTGTCATCCACGGTCGTTAATACCTAGCTTGGAAAGGTCGTCGACGACCGTCGTTTTCCGTCAAACGACCGCCGACATTTTTCGTCTCCAGGAATCTTGGAACATTGTCTGACGGCCTTGTCGGGTGTGTGTCGACGTTCTGAGGTCGTAACGACCGTGGTCGACGACGACCACAGTTACAGTCGTAACGACCGTTATTGGATTTAATTATTTTTTTTAAATTTTAAAATAATTCCATGGTCGTTTCGACCATAGTCGTTGGCGACCACACATGTGGTCTTCAACGACCATAGTCGTTTCGACCGTGTATGAGGTCGTTTCGACCGTTCTTTCTCATATAATTAATAATTAAATGATAATTAATTAACCATTACAATTCACAAGGTAATTAAATGATAACTAATTGTCCTTTTTTTTCAAAATACTATCAATTAATTATTGCAATTAAATGATAATTAATTGTTCTTTTTTCCAAAACAGTATCAATTAATTATTGCAATTAAATGATAATTAATTATCTCTTTTTCCAAAGCACTATCAATTAATTATTGTAATTAAATGATAATTAATTAATCATTTTCAATGAAAGGCCCTTTTTTCCAAAGCACTATCGCAATAATTACTTTACCTTGTGAATTGTAATGGTCAATTAATTATCATTTAATTATTAATTATATGAGAAAGAACGGTCGAAACGACCTCATACACGGTCGAAACGAATATGGTCGTTGAAGACCACATGTGTGGTCGCCAACGACTATGGTCGAAACGACCATGGAATTATTTTAAAATTTAAAAAAAATAATTAAATCCGATAACGGTCGTTACGACTGTAACTGTGGTCGTCGTCGACCACGGTCGTTACGACCTCAGAACGTCGACACACACCCGACAAGGCTGTCAGACAATGTTCCAAGATTCCTGGAGACGAAAAATGTCGGCGGTCGTTTGACGGAAAACGACGGTCGTCGACGACCTTTCCAAGGTATTAACGACCGTGGATGACACATGTCGCTCCGTGGTTGGTCATCGAGAACGGTCGTTTTGGGTTTCAATGGAGGTCGTTAACGACCGTTAAGGTAGGGCTAAAAGTTGGGAAAAAAATTCATGGGGCTATTTTCGTCCCAAACTTGGTCAAAGAGGCTATTTTCGTCTTTTTCCCTTTTTTTAAACGGGTCATGTTCACACGGATCTACTTTGATAATCATTGGCAGACCCAAAACCTACTTTTTATTGTATTGTTTCCGATGAACTCTCCTCAAATAGCTATAATAAAAAAGACATTACTAGTACTCACCATTTTGGTTCAAGAACCCCTTATTCAAGTGTTGACCCGACCCAAACAACCAATTTTTATCCTAATAAATACCCTTCAAAACCTTAAACTTTATAGAATTATAGTGTAATTAGCTATTTAATGCCGTTCAAAAAAAAATTAGCTATTTAATATCTGCCTCTACTTATTATAGGATTAATCAATGCCTCAGTATATAAAAGCACAAGTGCCTCAAGACTCCAACAAATTGAGATCAAGAATCATGTACTCCCATGAACAAAGATCTCATGTGTAGTCAAAGATTATCTTGAACATATAACATAAATGCTTCACATAAATTGGAATTTGGAACCATGAATTAGGCCACCCGGTATACTGGCGCCAAACTCCCGTTAACCGCGTTATGCGACGCTAAACACCGTCCCCCCTAGGCGTTATAGGGGGGCGCCATAAATTGGCGTTAAAAGTTCAACGCGCGTTAAGGAGAAAGATATTGGGTCCAGATCCAATCACAGAATTCCATTTATTTTTTATTTTTATTTTTATTTTTATTTGTTTAATTAATAAAAAACAACCCACTTTAACACCACACTTTAACACCATGTATACCACACTTCGTGTTAAAGTGTCGTGTTATTCAGTCATCGCCCACGTGGCACTTTAACACCACCAATATAACACAATTATACCACATGCCCTTAGCATGTCAAACTGCAATTAAGTAGCTAAAAGTCTCAGTAATTGGTAGGCAAAAGTTCTCAAAATACTCTAACCATTGACTAATATTGAATACCGCCTAGTATCAAAACCGAAATTAGGCGAAATCAAATCACGGTATCCGTACCGTTTTTGTTTGGTCAGTACAGGTTTAGTATGATATCGGTACAAAAATCGATGCAAGTTTTTGTTCCCTTTTCACTTTTAAGAAGCACACAGAAAGGGAACCAAGATCAACCTATAACGTGCACTATGCTTATGCAAGCACAGAAAATATCCTCCTCATATATAAGCACTAATGTTTGAGTTTTCTGATTTCATCATAACTTTTGAAATCTCTGATTTAATTCTCTACACGTTAAGAATATCAGGTCAACTACCTTCTTTGTCGATTGGTAGTAAAGTGATGGCTCTCCAACCAAAAAGCTATGAGCTCAAATCCTGTAAAAGACATGTGTGTTGATTTAGTTGTTAAAAAAATGTTAAAAACTACCTTCTTTGTCAATTGAAGTTGCACAAGCTTATGAATTCAATTTCTTAATCTTGCATTCAACATCAAAATCTTCAGGTTCCTGATTTATGAACTTTGATTTCTTGATTTTACCAAATTCGTTAAGGAGAATAGACAAACTAAACGATTTGATCATTGAAGCAGTCATACCAGATCTTTATCAAGATCTAGTGAGTTATGTGTATGTTTCATAGTTGAATCTTGAGTGAGTTGAGTCAATAAAAGATTTCTCGAACTGTCGGTGCTAGAGTTGATGCTCAGAAAATGGAACAAATGTAGTTCAAGTAAATGTATATTTAAAGGAATACTATTTGATTATCAACTGTTTTAAATAAAAACATCTCAAGTTCTCAAAATACTCTAACCAGTGACTCTCAACTTATGAACTTCAAAATGACTGAAAGTGTAAAAAATATATATATAAAAATAGCACATACCTGATCGTTGTGGGTACTAATCAGAGCGTGTTATTCACTGCTTGAGCAAGTACCATCAAATATGAATAAATGGCAGTAGATTCCTAACAGCTAGCATTTTCAACCCAATCTATGATAAATAGCTTGTGAATATGAACTATTTACATGTCTGACCACCCTATTTCATTCCTCGTCCATGAGACACTGCAGTATTGCTGGCATTTCTTTTGAATAAGATAACATCTTTAAACCAAAATCTATCACCACCAACCACATATGCATCACTTAGATTAGCAGACAAGGCATTTTGTTGCTGGAACCCCCGATTCAAATAGGTCCAAAGTTAATTATCATGAAATCGGTCATCATCTTTAATGGGATCTAAACTGTTATTCAGCGTTCTGTTATTTAAGTCTTCCATGTACCCGGGACCCAAATCAATGTGGTCAGAGAGATTGGATTCAGAATCTATAAATGGGTCAACTGATTTAGAATCAACATTTTGCATCCTAGAGTTAACAGATTGAATTTCTGCATCATCTCCATACAAAGAATCCTTAACCGAATCTGAGGACCTGGCGTCAGCGGTGGCAGTTTTAGAATCCTCATTCTGTGTCCTAAATTTCAAAGATGGAGTTTCTGTGTCATCTGCAGACGAAGAAGCCCTGCTAATATCAGATGATAACACGGCAGTAATTTGAGAATCCTCATTTTGTATCGTGGAATTAAGAGACTGAATTTCTGCAGACGAAGAATCAAGACTCAAATGAGAGGACACATCAGCAGTTTTAGAATACTCATTATCCACAGAGTGAATTTCTACGGTATCTCCAGCTGAAACATCCCTGCTCAAATCAGAGGGCGTGACAGAAGTAATTTTAAGATCATCATCTCGTCCCCCAACAAATTGAAATTCTGCATCATCTCCGGAAGAAGAATAAACTTTCCAATCAGAGGACTTATTATCCTCATTCTGAGTCCTCAAATTCACAGACTGGCTATCTGGCTCATATCCAGATGATGAGTCCCTCAAATCTGAGGACATGGGAGCAGAAATTTGAGTGTCTGCATTCTGTATCCTGGAATTAACAGTCTGAATTTCCACACCATGTCCAGAAGAATCATCATAGGAAACATCAGCAGTTTTAGAACCTGTATTCTGAGTCTCAGTGCCATCTACAGATGAAGAATCTTCATTCCGCATCCTGGAAATCACAGAATGGATTTCTGCATCATCTCCAGATGAAAAATCAGAGGCTGTGAGAGCTTTAGTATTAGACTCCTTATCATGTATCCTAGAATTCACAACATGAATTCCAGTTTCATCTCCAGATGAAAAATCCCTTCTCAAATCATTAGTAGTTTTAGAATCATCATTTTGCATCACATATTGAACTTCCGCATCATCTCCAGATGAAGAATCCCTGCTCAAATCAGAGGTTATGGCATCAGTGGTCTTAGAATCATCATTTTGTATCCTGGAATTCACATAATGAACTTCTGCATCATCTCCTGATGAAGAATCTCTGCTCAAATCAGTGGGTATGGAAGCAGTAGCTTTAGCATCCATGTTGAAACTCACGCTAGTTTTTTCTGCATCATATCTAGATAAACCATTACCACTAAAATCAGAGGACGAATCAGCAGTTTTAGAATCTTCATTCTGAGTCTTGACATTCTCAAGCTGGATTTCTGCGTCATCTCCCGAAGAATAATCCCTCCTCAAATCAGATGATTTGGAATTGGTAGTTTTAGAATGCTCACTCAATATCCTGGAACTCACATCCTGGATTTCTGCATCATGACGAGATGAACCATCATCACTCGAATCAGAGAATACTGAAGCAGATTTAGAATCTTCATCATGTGCCCGAACGCTAACAGACTGTATATCTGCATCATCATGTGACGAGGACTCCCTACGCAAACCAGAGATTATGGTAGCAGTGGTTTCAGGTGCCTCAATATGTGTCCTGACAAAATCAATTTCTGCCTCATCTCCAGAAGAAGAGTGTCTTCTCAAATCAGAGGATACAGAAATAATTTTAGTGTCATCATACGGAGTCTTCAATTTTAAAGACTTGATTTCTGTGTCATCTCCAGAAGATGAATCCCTGCTCAAATCAGTATTAGTTTTAGAATCCTCATTTTGTGTTCTTGAATTCAAAATTTTTACTTTTGTATCATCTCCGGATGAAGAATCGTCTCTCAAATCAGAAGACACACCGACAATTTTATTTTCATCGTTCTGAGTCTTGAAATTCGAAGATCGGATTTCCGTGTCATCCCCAGAAAATAAATCCCTGCTCAAATCAGTATTAGTTTTAGAATCCTCATTTTGTGTTCTTGAATTCAAAATTTGAACTTTTGCATCGTCTCCGGATGAAGAATCGCCTCTCGAATCAGAGGATACATCAACAGCTTTAGAGTCATCATTTTGAGTCTTAAAAGTCAAAGACTGGACTTCTGTGTAATCTCCAGAAGATGAGTCCCTGCTCAAAGAACCAATAGTATTAGGGTCTTCTTTTTCTGTTTTTGAAATCAGAATTTTTACTTTTGCATCATCTCCAGATGAAGAATCGTCTCTCAAATCAGATGATACATCAATAACTTTAGTGTTATCATTCTGAGTCTTCAAATTCAAAACATGTATTTCTGTGTCATCGCCAGAAGATAAATCCCTGCTCAATTCAGCATTAGTTTTAGAATCCTCCTCATTTTGTGTTCTTGAATTCAAAATCTGAACTTTTTCATCGTCTCCAGATGAAGAATTGCCTCTCAAATCAGAGGATACATCAACAGCTTTAGTGTCATCATTTTGAGTCTTAAAAGTCAAAGACTGGATTTCTGTGTCATCTCCAGAAGACGAGGCCCTGCTCAAAGCACCAATAGTATTAGAGTCTTCTTTTTCTGTTTTTGAAATCGGAATTTTTACTTTTGCATCATCTCCAGATGAAGAATCATCTCTCAAATCAGAGGATACATCAACAATTTTAGTGCCATCTTTCTGAGTAATAACATTCAAAGACCGGAGTTCTGCGTCATCCCCAGAAGACGAATCCCTGCTTAAATCAGCGTCAGTTTTAGAATCCTCATTTTGTGTTCTTGAATTCAAAATTTGAACTTTTGCATCATCTCCAGACGAAGAATCGCCTCTCAAATCAGAGGATACATCAACAGCTTTAGTGTCATCATTTTGAGTCTTAAAAGTCAAAGACTGGATTTCTGTGTCATCTCCAGAAGACGATGCCCTGCTCAAAGTACCAATAGTATTAGTGTCTTCTTTTTGTGTTTCTGAAATCGGAATTTTTACTTTTGCATCATCTCCAGATGAAGAATCGTCTCTCAATTCAGAGGATACATCAAGAATTTCAGTGTCATCATTCTGAGTCTTCACATTCAAAGCATGTATTTCTGTGTCATCCCCAGAAGATGAATCCCTGCTCAATTTGGCATTAGTTTTAAAATCCTCCTTTTTTTGTGTTCTTGAATTCAAATTTTTTACTTTTGAATCATCTCCAGATGAAGAATAATCTCTCAAATCAGAGGATACATCAACAGCTTTAGTGTCATCATTTTGAGTCTTTAAAGTCAAAGGCTGGATTTCTATGTCATCTCCAGAAGACGAGGCCCTGCTCAAAGCATCAATAGTATTAGAGTCTTCGTTTTCTGTTTTTGAAATCGGAAATTTTACTTTTGCATCATCTCCAGATGAAGAATCGTCTCTCAATTCAGAGGATACATCAAGAATTTCAGTGTCATCATTCTGAGTCTTCAAATTCAAAGCATGTATTTCTGTGTCATCCCCAGAAGATGAATCCCTGCTCAATTCAGCATTAGTTTTAAAATCCTCCTTTTCTTGAGTTCTTGAATTCAATTTTTTTACTTTTGCATCATCTCCAGATGAAGAATCATCTCTCAAACCAGAGGATACATCAAAAATTTTAGTGTCATCATTCGGAGTCTTCAAATTCAAAGACTGGATTTCTGTGTCATCCCCAGAAGACGAATCCCTGCTTAAATCAATATTAGTTTTAGAATCTTCATTTTGTGTACTCGAATTCAAATATTGAACTTTCACATCATCTTCGGATGAAGAATGGCCTATCAAATCAGAGGATACATCAACAATTTTAGTGCCATCTTTCTGAGTAATAACATTCAAAGACCGGAGTTCTGCGTCATCACCAGAAGATGAATCCCTGCTTAAATCAGCATCAGTTTTAGAATCCACATTTTGTGTTCTTGAATTCAAAATTTGAACTTTTGCATCATCTCCAGACGAAGAATCGCCTCTCAAATCAGAGGATACATCAACAGCTTTGTGTTCTGTGTCATCTTCAGAAGACGATGCCCTGCTCAAAGCACAAATAGTATTAGAGTCCTCCTCTATGTGTGTTTTTGAAATCGGAACTTTTACTTTTGTATCATCTCCCGATGAAGAATCGTCTCTCAAATCAGAGGATACATCAAGAATTATAGTGTCATCATTCTGAGTCTTCAAATTCAAAGCCTGTACTTCAATGTCATCCCCAGAAGATGAATGCCTGCTCAACTCAGCATTAGTTTTAAAATCATCCTTTTTTTGTGTTGTTGAATTCAAAATTTTTACTTTTGCATCATCTCCAGATGAAGAATCATCTCTCAAATCAGAGGATAAATCAACAAGTTTAGTGTCATCATTCTGAGTCTTCAAATTCAAAGACTGGATTTCTGTGTCATCCCCGGAAGTCGATTCCCTGCTAAAATCAGCATTAATTTTATAATCCTCGTTTTGTGTACTTGAATTTAACAATTGAACTTTTGCATCATCTTCGGATGAAGAATCGCCTCTCAAATCAGAGGACACAACAGCAGTTTTATAGTCCTCATTTTGTGTCCTAGACTGAAAATCCTCATCATCTCCTGACAAAGAATCCCTGCTCAAATCTGTTTTAGAATCCTCAATCTTTTTCCCGGAATTCAAGGATTGGACTTCAACATCATGTCCAGATGGAGAATCGCCTCCTAAATCTGAGGATACGTCGTTAGTTTTAAAATCCTCACTCTGCATCTCGGAAATCACAGACGGAAGTTCTGTATCATCTCCTGACGACGAATCTCTGCTCAAATCAGTTTTAAAGTCCTCATTATGCTTCATGGAATTCACAAACTGAACTTCTGCATCACCATCATTTTGAAACGGACTAAGATCATCTTGATCTCTGAAGGCATCAACTTCATCATGTTTGCTACTAACCGACTGTTCTTCAGATGCATCAGAGCCACTACCTCTTCCTGAACAAGTATCAAACTCAGCTCTACTAAGATTCAAAAAGCTGATATAATCAAAGGTCTGGTTCACAAAACCAGACTCTGGCATTTCAATCTCATCACGCCATGAAACCCGCACATCTAAACGCTCAGCCAAAGTCATTTCCTGTTCCACTGGAGTCCCTCCTTTGAGCTTTCTATCTTCTTCGAAAAAATTCCCAATCCTTTCCTGATAGCAACATAAACATAAATTTTAGTTCATAACATAACCAAAATACCAAATCACACACTTCAAAACCCCAATCAAACCCTAGTCCCCAAATTTGCACGTATGAGAATCACATCACAATCAATAAAACAGGAAGATGAGTTTTAAAATTCTGTCAAACTCCTGTCATTTTGACTACTGTAGAATACAAAATTTATAAAATCGATATAAAAACGAAAAATTATCGACGAATCTAGGGCTAGAAACACTAACCGAAGCATTTAAATCCAACGATTGAAGCAGCCAACGGTAAGCAGCGGTGGAATTGAAGGCGATAGGTTGAGGAGGCAGGTCATTGGCCTGACATTCACCACAGTATACGCAAATCAGTGAATGTGGTCCTAGAAGAAGATTTCCTGTGCAATGCTTGCATGTGACGCAGTGAGGTGATGTGTTTAGAGCGGAGAATGAGTTTTGGAGGGCGGGAAGAGATTTTAGGGTTGGTTTGTAGGATGATAGTCCGGCGTCTTCTCGGAATCTGATCTGAGATTGTTTGATGAGATCTGGTGGTGGTACCATTATGGACGTCGGAAGGAGGTTAGGTTACTGAGTGTGATCTTCTTCGTGGCGGAGCGTCGCCGGCGGTGGCCGCTGCATGGTTTGTTGTTTGTTGCGTGACGGTTTGTTAATTGTTCGACTCGTTGTTTTTTAAGTTTTCAATTTTGTAGCTCATTTTTTTTTAGCATTTTTAACTCGTTTTTTAGTAGTTAACGGTGTTTCATTTTTTTATTAAGTTTTTTTATAAAATCTTTGAATGAAAGTTTGATTACCTTTGTTTGTTTGATAACTAGCCACTTACCCGGGTAAATACCCGGGCTAAAACATAATATATATATATATAGATATATATACTATACAAAAATTCTTATCGGTAAAACAATATTCAATAATAATAACAAAATTCAATAACAATTACAAAATTGAGAAGACATTACGCTTCTTGTTCTCAAAAGCACGTGGCACACACTTGTTGGTTGTCTTCAACTTTTTAATATTCACTACTTTCTTCTCAATAATCTCTTATGCGTATATTCTGTCCTTAAATATTCAATTAAACACACGACAAACAGTCAAACTCCAAACTCCTGTTAATGGTTGTTGCATAAGAAGAGAGTCAAATCAACAAAGTTGATGTTTCTGACTCTTACACAGAGAAGAAACATTCAACTAAAACCATTTTGTGATTCAAATTGAAAGAAAAGAAAAGACAACATTTATGAGAAAACCAAAATTAGTTAACCAAAATCAAAGATGGTTACCTGCAATTTTGGCTTGAGACATTGACGGAATTCTTCATTGTCCTCTTTGTTTATTTAGTCATCTCCTATAGAAAGAATGGGTTGCACCCACTAAAACAGAAATGATGAACCGCCATTGAAAAACACCCAAAATTTTTGGAAACCTAATTCTCTTTTGTGAATTGCTTGAAGATTAAAGAAACTGTAATGTAATTTGATAGCATGTAGTGCTCAGTTTTGTTAGTTTCCTATGTCGAAAAGTTGGAGTTGAAAGAAAACACTACATACTTCTGTTCTTTATGTTTATTTTTTTTAAACACAATATAATTGAGTTTTAAGCTTTTATATCCTTTGTATAACTTCTTGACTTCCATATATAGTCATGGGTTTCAAACTTACAGATCTCTTATTTACTATTTCAAAAGACTAATTTCAATCTAAAGCAAACAAAAAAAAAAAAACCTTGAATCGTCAATCTCCTATATCTGAACTTTAAGAATCGTTCAAAATAGAAAGCATGGGTTAGAAACAAAAGTTGAAGCCCTTGAACCTTGAAGGATTGAATCTCGATTAATTTGCAATCAAATGTAGTTTTAAAATTAGTAAGTAAATTTGTAAATCGTATATGGAAATTAATAAATTAGAAATTCAATTGTAATTAAAAGTTACTAAAATTATGAAAATTAAGTATTAACATTCAAATTAATTAGTAACAAATTAATTTAAAAATTGAAATAATAAATACCAATTAAATATAAACAAAAACAATTAAATTAATTAGGTTACTGAGTGTGATCGTCTTCGTGGCGGAGCGTCGCCGACGGTGGCCGCTGCATGGTTTGTTGTTTGTTGCGTGACGGTTTGTTAATTGTTCGACTCGTTGTTTTTTAAGTTTTCAATTTTGTAGCTCATTTTTTTAGTATTTTTAACTCGTTTTTAGTACTTTACATATTCAATTTTTTATGAAGTTTTTTTATAAAATCTTTGAATGAAAGTTTGATTACCTTTGTTTGTTTGATAATGGGCCGGGTTTGAATAATCTTAAATCCATACCTGGTTATAAAATAATGTTTCATATTCGGTTTAAAACCTGTCGGGTATGTAACGGATATTTACCATCGGGTATCGGGCATACCCGTAGGTTTTTAGATCCTTGGTAATTCATGGATTAGTTGTGATGAAGTTGTGAATGTTTAGATCCTCACGTCGATGGTGGTGGAAAGGAGATGAGGATGAGGGTGAATGAAGACCAAGTGACAGATGAGGTCCACGGTCTTTTTAGGGGGGGGGGGGGGGGAGGGGGGTAATTAAAGAGTAATTGAAATTTAAAAGGTATAACAGTCATTTTACATCCATTTAACTGAGTTTCTAACGGACATCTAACCCAGAAACTCAAGTGAGACGAAAGTGATGGTTAGAAGACTCCACCTGTGATTTCGATAGTTTCAAATAATAAAAGTGTGATTTTGACAAACCACGTGAACTCTCAAGTAATTTACTCAAAAATATATATATATTCACTTACGCTCAGTTCTCGAGTTTACTTAAAGAGAAAAAAGAAAAGAAACGAAAAGAAAGAAAGAGAAAGTGAGTGATTCATTTCCTTCCAAATCATTCCAATCGAAATGAAAGAAAAACACAAGATTTTGACACAATTTTTCTTTCATTTTCCTCCCTTTTCCTCCTTAGATGAAACTCAGGAACACAAATGGTGTGTTTGGTTGTGAAAAACATACTCTGTTTTCATTTATGTTTTCTAAGAACATGGAAAACAGAAAACGCGTTCAAATTGTAGTTTTCCAGAAAAAAATTCAAGAAAACAGAAACGGCGTTTTCTAACTTTTAAACTAGAATTGAAAAACATTTTTTTTTGTTTTCCATTTTCTGTTGTCGTTTTCTAGCTTTCTATTTTGGAAAATGGAAAACCCATCTTTTGGATTAGAACGCGTTTTCAAAAATTTTCATGTGTTTTCTAGATATGGAAAACCCATTTAATTTTCTAGAAAACTGAAAACTGGAAAACGTTTTCCACAACCAAACACACCCTTTATTTTCCTTCAATTTCTCTTCTTAAGTGAAACTCGGGAACACAAAAAAATTTGGGTGCGTTTGTTTGTGGAAAACACACCATGTTTTTCATTTCTGTTTTCTAAGAAAACATGGAAAACAGAAAACGCGTTCAAATTGTAGTTTTCCAGAAAATTTTGCTAGGAAAACAGAAAAACTAAAATTGGAAAACACATTTTTTTTGTTTTCCATTTTCCGTTTTCGTTTTCCAGATTTCTATTTTAGAAAATGAAAACCCCATCTTTTGATTTAGAACGCATTTTTAAAAATTTTCACACAAAAATGAAAAACTCATTTCATTTTCTAGAAAACTTTTCATTCCTTTCATTTCCTAGAAAACTTTTCATTCCTTTCATTTCCCTCCTCCTTATACGAGGGACCATTTCTGCAAATCTACATAAATTTTAGTTGATCAGTCGTTAACGCTTCATCATCACCTTCTCTACCTCCTCCGGATTCCGAATCACAATTCCGATCTTCCTCCAGATCAATTGCAACCCTATTCATACGTATTAGCATTTTCACACTGTGTGTGACAGACAATATTGTTTGTGTGTTTGAGAGAGAGAGAGAGGATGACACCGAACAGCAGATCTGGATCTTGCAATCCGGCGGTCGCAAAGATCGGAATTGTGTTCTTGGGACTGTCTTTGGTAGGTTACTTATTGGGTCCGCCTTTATACTGGCATCTTCTCGAAGGTTTAGCCGCCGTTCGCCGATCTTCCTCCGCCGCATCTTGCCCTCCCTGCAACTGCAATTGCGACTCCCGCCCTGAAATCTCGTTTTCTCAAGGTGCGCGAACCCTAAACCTTTCAATTTGATCAATTTAGGCCGTAATTCCAGCATGTGTATCGTTCATTAGACCTCCAAATAGTTTAATCTGTTTTAAGTTACTGTTCTTGATTTGATTTGTTAGTCATAACAGTTAGATCTCAAATCCTAATTTCCCTACTCTTGGTTATCTTTTTAACGAAGATGTCCATGTTGAGGATAAATTCATCAACACATGAGTTATTGCTTTCTAGAATCATCACACTTGAGATTTTGTTCAAATCTTGATTTATAAATCCTACGCGCAAAAGTGTACCACTTTTCGAATGCGATGCGCTAAATCACACTGGGCACAATCTGTTTATATCATTTTATAATATTTTCCATAGATTTTTAGCATCGCCTACCCAAAATTTAGCTACAAATAAGCTTTGTATATGATTTAATATATAAATAACATGAATGTACAATCTAAAAATCTATTTAGACAACATCCCAAGCACCATGAACTTTATTAGCATATACATTTTGGGTGTGTTTGGATGTGGGTCAGGTCTAAATTGATAACTGTTTGGCGAAAATTAATTCTAGTTTACCTAATGTTGATAATCAAATTTGGATACACAGGTAAGAAGTTGTTATCAAAAGTTTGTAAATTATCTAGCTGTTATCAACATCAATCAACTAATAATCCGACTTCGACTATGATTCTTAAAGTTTTCAGTAATTACTTTGAAAACACACGTCCAAACGCCCATTTCCCTGGATTATTTATCTACTAGATATGTTCTGTATGTTCATTTTTTACTGTAAAGCAAAAGTTGAGTCTGATATTGATATTTGGTATATGTTTCTTGCAGGACTTGGCAACAGTTCCTTCACAGGTTAGTATTACGCTATTGCAAACAGAAGTTATTTCAGATATTGATATCATCATTCTGACAAACAGCCAGCCAATTATTTTTATGAATATATGTGTATATATTTTATTATATATAAAGAACAGTATGATATAATATACGAATGCTGTGAATTTAGTCATCTATCTAGATCAGTAAACCAAAGGGTATTTAGCCCAATGGTATCAAGGTGTTCGGTGGAAGTCCCTCCAAGTGGTGAGGATTCAAGTCCCGTTGAGGGTAAAATGTTGTAATTTAAGAGTAGATTAGTCATGTGAGTTTGCTTTTCAAAAAAAATTCTAGATCAGTAAGAGACGGAAATGTGTGCTTAAACAAACAAACATACGTACATACATACCCGGTATAATCCCGCTCATAACGGAGCTATTGGCAGGGTCTGGGGAGGATGTGACAGAGGCGAGCCTTACCTCCATCCCAAATAGGGAAATATGTGCTTATTAGCTAGATATCTGAAATACTGTTAGTGACAAATCAGTTGAAGCTTGCTGATCAAAATAACTGCTATATTTTCTGTATATTTTTTCATTAAAATACTTTGATGCTGTGTTTTTATGTTTACTTGGTGTCATTGATTATTCCAAACTATCAAAAGGAAATTAGTTTGTTTTATTTTTTATAATACTTGCATTCACTTCAGATATTATCTTTCATATCTCCCTTTTCAATCAAATGACCAAAATCATCTTTACTTATCCTCTATTTTTGTTTTCAGCAAGTTGCGGATATGGTCCTAACAAGGTCGTCCAATACAGAGCCAAATTTTAAGTCGAGAATTGTGAGAACCACATAAATTTTTTATCTCTTGTTTTAAGTATGATACATAAGGCGGTTATGTGTAACTGCCTACGAACTCTTTTTCTAGCTCCCAGTCTCCCATTATATCAATCAAGCACAATGCATAACTGCATAAGTGTATCATGTTGTTCTCATGGTTCTTTACTTAAAATTGGTTTTGTATTGAATGCGCCCCATGGTCCCAATTGCACCTTCAAAACACCTTAAATAGATTGTATCCTTCACCTTGATGCGGAAGAAAATGTTACATTTATTTGAGACATTCTAGTTAAATAATCTGTTCCATAAAATTTTGTGATTAGCAGGCATAAATCAGATTGTTTAACTTCTTGTATTGGTTTAGTTAGTTCTTTTTCTAAAATTATTGTTGCTTGTATATTTTATTAATTTAATAGGTTTAATCTTATTGTGTGGTAATCAGATTGTGCAAAACGCGATCCTGAAGTGAATGAAGAGACGGAAAAAAACTTTGCAGAGCTTCTTTCAGAGGAACTGAAACTGCGCGAAACAGAAGCTATAGAAAGTCAACAGCGTGCTGACATGGCGCTGCTCGAGGCCAAGAAGCTGACATCACAATATCAAAAGGAGGCAGACAAATGCAACTCAGGAATGGAAACTTGTGAAGAGGCTCGTGAAAAGGCCGAAGCAGCTTTAGTGTCACAGAAGCAACAAACTGCGTTGTGGGAATCAAGGGCCCGCCAAAGAGGCTGGAAAGAAGCTGGTCTTAGGGTGCGTGCCCAGTCTCAGGAACACACTGAGGCCTTTTGATGGTCTTGAGCTTATTCAAGCGGCCGAAACTAGGCATCAATAGGGTCAAAATTGAGCTTTTTTACCACTACATTGAAACATTATGTGATTCTTATATTTTTGGTATCATGTCACAAATGGAAAAATCTATAGTTGTAGGGCAGGAGCTAGAGGTCAGAAAAAGCTTTTTCAGTCTTGTTCATTTTTTTTCTTTTCTTTTTACATTAAAATATAAAATCTTCTATATATGTACTGCAAAAAAGTTTATGAAATATAGAAACCATGAATCCAAGCAAATTGTTGAATCATGTAAATTTTGTGTTTGATTTGTTAAAATCCAGCCTTCTTTGATAATGGACTTTTCTGTTGCAAGTCAATAATTTTATAATATTCAATCTTGTTAAAAGATATTAATTAGTTATACAAAAATTTTAATTCAACTGGAGAAAAAAATGTAAACTGAATACAAAATGGACTCAGTATTTGAACAAAAAACATACAATGTATTTTTCTTGTTTCCGTACATACACAACATAAAACAATAGATACATACAAGACTTACACAGTACCTGAATACATTTTACATTAGACATGCACATTTTAAAAGAATCAAGAAAATATACATATAAAAGAAATCAAAGAAGTGATGAGGATTTTTGGTCACTATCTGCCAGACATGAGGCTCACTAGAGTCTGGTTTTCATAAAATGATCCAACATCCCAATCTTCGGTTGATGATGAAAGAGTCATCAGCGCAACCACGATAGATCTCATGCTCGGCCTTAATTGGGGATTCTCATGTGTGCATGCTTTCGCAAGTTGAGCCATCTGCAACCAAGTTTACATATGTTAGGGCTGCCAACTTATGACATGACCAAAAACATGACATGACTTGATAAAAAATTAAACGGGTTAGTGTTTGAGGTCATGAACGGGTCAATATTGACATGATAAAAATATGCGCAGCTTCACCTGTTTATGGCGTGCATAACATGTTCAACTTATTGTTTTAAGAAGGTTAATAGGTCGACATGACACATTTATAGCCCGTTTATCAATATAACATAGTTCTATAGTTCAACAAATAACTGAATATGTTGTAATATTTGGTATAAAGAAATTATTGTGTTAATTGGGTGCCTATTATTTCTTTACCATGATTGGTGCGTCGTGGCAAGAATTGTGTTAAATGTGTTGTATCATTTGTGTTATTGAACTACTTATATTTAAGCATGTTCAAGATTCACTTGTGTTATTGAACTCTTATGTTTAATCAAATATCAAGTACACATGCCATGTTGTGTAACCCACTTATTAACCGTGTTACACACGCATCATGCCTTGTCGTCTCAAACACGACCTGTTTAACACAACATGACACTCTTGCCAGCTCTGACATATATATATTTTTTTTTCTTTAATTATTTTGTTAATTTATTCTAATAATCACCGCGAAAGATTTACCTTACGAACTGAATCGAGAGGGTAGTTATCCCCCAGTCTAGGATCGATCACTTTAACCAGGTCATCTTTTGGATCTGGCTGACTCAGAACTTCTTCAAACTGTAAATTATCGGAGATTGAACTTGTTAGTTGATGTTTAGTGTGCTAAACATCTTATGAAAACTATGTACGCATTAATCGGTTCAATCAAATGATCAATATGTATGCAAATAAACTCACCAAGGAAACTAGTCCCTTTGATTCAGCAACAGATCCATTTGCTTTGACTATGGCTTCCTTGGCTGAAATAAGTTCATAAAGTACTACCCCAAATGCGTACACATCTATCTTCGGAGAAACATCCCCATACTGTGCATACCTGCATCCAATAGTTACAGAACTTGATCAACTGCCCTGATCTCCCGACAAGACCCAAAAGGGTGATCTAGAGTCTAGACCTCCAAAGATGATTCTAAACGTGGGTGGGTTGGGTCAACGGTCAGAACGTGCCCAAAAGGACTACCTTTTTGTCCATTTTAAATAAATAATGTCTCAGACTATGATTATGCTAACAATTAGATTTTTTGTATAAAGTGATTTAAAAGGTTGTATCCAATAGAAATCCACTTTAGGTCCACCTGTTCCACCTATTCGACCTGTTCCCTCTTTAGTTAACTTCATTGATTGGACCTGTTTGATATATTGACCCATCAATAAGCAAATGGGTCGAATTTGTAACTTGACACCATCTAGGACTTTAATGTAGGATTTTATGAGCCCACATACAACCACTGGCATCAGGATGTTTTGGTATAAAGACATGCAAGCGGGATAAACTGCTAGAAGAAGAAGACTTACTCTGGTGGCATATATCCGAATGTACCCACAAGACGTGTGGGCAAAGATGTACTTCCGACTTCAGTCAATTTTGTTAAACCAAAATCTGCAACCTATAGTAGACATGTGGCACCAAAAACGCGAAACCGCCTTTGTCAACCAATGAGATAGGAATATAGGACTATCACATCCAATAAATTAACGGAAAATAATATATTCATGATGACATAAATGTATACAGACCTTTCCATGGAAGTTCTTGTCGATGAGTATATTTGCTGATTTAATATCTCGATGTATATATACGGGAACAGTATGTTCATGGATATACTCAAGACCACGTGCTGAATCAAGGGCGATTTGGACTCGGGTAGACCATGGTAGGGGTTCCCTAGCTAGAAATGATAATTAAAAAGAACATAAACTCCTCCTGTTTGAATGCATTCAGTATCATTAATGAATCATGAGATTTATACTTAATTGTTAATTAACCTGATCCATGTAAATGTTGACTCAAGTTTCCATTTTCAATGTACTCGTAGACCAAGAAAAGGGAACCCTCGACACAATATCCTATCAAACGCACCTGCATTAGATATGTGATCAAAGCGTAAGACTTGATACATCATTTTGACGACAGATATTTCATTAGATGTGTATAAAGGAAGGGTTTGAGTAGGGTTATATCTCACCTCTTAACAGGTCAAACAGGTAAACGCTAAAAACCTGGTTAAAATAGAACAGGTCTGTCCCCAAGTGAATTAAAAATTTAAATGCTTACAAATAACTTTGGTCAAAATGTCATATTAGTACTCTAAAAAATAGTTCAATAACAATATTAATACATTAGAAAACTGTAAAGTCAAAGAAAGAATGGGCAAAAAAATTATGGGTCAACCGAATCCTACACATATCTAAAATTACTCGTTCAGCCTAAACCTGATTTGACCTGTTTCACCCACTCACTTTTCCAGCTCTGGAATTCATATATCAACCAATAAATTAAAAGTAAGGTGGTGTTTGGTTTGGAATTGGGTATGGATATGGGTAGCAGAGAGACAAAGTATGATCATATAAAAATTGTTTGGCTTGTAAGTTGTATTTGAAACTTTGAAATTTAAATATTATTTTAAAAAATAAAGAGAGAGAGAGAGAGAGAGAGAGGAGGCGAGTTTGTGAAAACCTTCATCTCATGTGTTATACAAAATCCATGTCCTTTAAACAAACAGCCACCAAAACTTTCATATTGATAGAACAGTTCCAAAACCCTCATAACAAACATAGTAACACACCCTAAGCACGTCTTACCAGGTTTAGGTGATGAACATGCGTTAAAACCTTCAGTTCAGCTAGAAATTCTCTTGATGCTTGCATATCCATCTTCTTGATAGCGGCTTTCTGAACAAGTTCGACGAATTAGAAAAGCCACATAACAAAACACCAAGCAGACGTAAAATAACCTTTCAATACCGGCTCATAAGTTAACTTTTTTATTTGAAAGAATATAACCACTAGGTGACGCCTGATAACATGATGAAAGATGGAACCATATCTGCATAGGAATATGCTACCATTGATTGGTCAGGTGGGTTGGTAATTGGTCAAATGGGGTAATATTTGTACACCTTTTGTCCAAAATAGTTTTGTAGATACTTGGTGTGTAGAGTATAGTATTTTAATCATAGCCCAATTTTTCGAATAAAATGAGTTTTGAGGCCTTGTGCATTAAAAATACACTTTGGGCTATTTCACTCCTTTTAATCCGCTTCCCTCTAAGCTATGTTTTCTTGTTAAACCCATCTGACCCATTAGAGATAAAACATATCCAGACTCGAATGGGTTAAAATCGACAACACTAGTTTGTACACCGGAATGAGACAATTAACATTTCTACTTTTTTACAGTAACCATAGCAACTCACAGGACCCACCATTACCCTGCTAACTAATGGAATAAGGTAAAACACTACTTATGTCGGGCAAGTAAGCTTCAAGGGTGTTAAAGTTTGATAATCAGTGGAAGCCCGATTCAAACACCTTTAGCAATGCTTACCACTGCGCCACCCCTTGAAGGTTATATGAGTTTGAATATTTAAAGCGGGTAGTTTTTTGTAAATACTGACTATATATATAGATTATAGAACAAACTTAGATAATTAGCAGGAAAAAAGATATGAAACCCCTAGTATCAAACCTCGCCTCTGAGCTCGGCGTAGTAAACAACTCCAAAACCCCCTTGACCAATCTTATTAGCAAGACTGAAGTCGTCTGTAGCTGTTGAAAGCTCTTCATACGAGAACTCCACCGATTTATCAACTGTTATGCCTGTAAGCCCAGGTGTGGCACCAGCAGGAAGACCACTAGACTCTGAACCTCTAACCAAAGAACCATTGGTGCCTAAGTTTGCAAAGAGAAGACAGCTCAATTAGTCAATACACAACCGATAGTACGAGCACAATGTTTCGATATTCATGAAAAATGAAGGATAGTAGATGGCTTTGAGCCTTACATTCATGATCAATTTTCATAAATGAAACAACTTAAATGAGATACTCATAAAGGGTGAAAAGGTAAATGGGTTGAAAGTCACCTCGTAAAGGGTGAACATGTCAAACGGGTAGAAAGTCACCCGCAGTCTAGTTATGATGCCTTACAACCTACTAACTCATTTTTATTCAAAGATATAGATTGTTGTTGATTATTGTTTTTGTAATCATTACTACAAGATTTTATTATTTGGGGGAAAATATATTTGCAAATCAACTTAACCAAATCGCCCCCTTTTGACCTGAACTAAAAAGCGGCCTGCCCACAACCTAAACATGTTTTGACATGTGCTCAGCCCGATCTGTACGACCCAACCCTCCTGCCACCTCTGGGCAAAACAGATGACAATTGACAAGCAGTAAAGAATCAAGAATCAGATATACCTTGATCACGCATTAGTTGAACCTGTGCATTCTTTAACAATGCTGAACTCGTTTCAGCATTTTTCTTTTTATAATATCCAAAATAATAGCATCCTGCAAGTAACAGCACCACAGCTACTACTCCTACAACTATTCCACCTATGACCCCACCTGATAATCCTGGTTATATCAAAGCAGATGCTAACTTAATAACTCACACTTTTAATCAAGAAAACGTCATGGAATCAGGCCACTTTGCAATAATGTAAAGGTAAAGCTGGGTCACCTGAGCTGCAAAAGATAACAAGATTCAGGAAAGAAAAAACATGTTAAAACGACAATAATTGTTACCAGTTTTAGCAAATAACATGCTATTCAAGGGAAACAACAAACCTGCTTTTTAAGGGTCGATAACTTCCATTTTCATCTGCCAAAAAGCAAAACAATACTCATCAACCAATTTCGTAATCAAAATTTGGTATCTAATATCATATCTATGTCACTTCATCGTGACGATCTCCCTCAATCATCTCAAGACTATCTAGAAAAAAAATTAAATTTGAGCCTGAATATTCGACTTTACAATCAACAACTAAGACAATAACGTCACATCTAGATCAAATAATATCAAGCCAAAGACAGGACTACATATTAGCAATAAAACCAGAGATAAACTACACAAAAAAATACCATTGATGACTACCATAATCTCACATCCATAGAAAAAACAGTTCCAAATACTAACCTCTCCCAGGAATAAACACCAATCCACTTCCTAGGGTAAAATTAGCACCAGGATTATAACTCCGAATCAACTGAGAACTAAGATTGGCCTCCGACGAAACTGAATCCAAAGTCTCCCCTGGCCGAAGAGGATACGTCAAAAACAAACCATAATCCTTAGAAACTGAATTATCTCCACACGAACAATTCACCGTCACGTTAAGACTACCAGTATCAGGTATCCGATTCGCACCATAAGAATTAAACCTCTGAATCCAGTCCGCAGTCGTCAAATTCGCGTACTTATCATCCGCAACCTTTATATACGTATCGTTCGTACTAACATCGTAGTTAAACACACGCCCTAAGAACTCACCGTTGATACAATCGCAGGAAAACGGCACTCTAATCCTCACAAACGACTGGAGACTGTCCTGATTGGGGATGGATGGATTGTACTTGAGAATATCGGGGATTGTGGTCTGGAAGTAGCGAGAGATTGAAGTGAGATCGTTTCCTTGTTCGACGTAGTAGGAACCGAGCGCTAGATCACAGCCGCTGGTGCATCT
Organism: Deinandra increscens subsp. villosa; assembly: GCA_039602395.1. NCBI lineage: Eukaryota > Viridiplantae > Streptophyta > Magnoliopsida > Asterales > Asteraceae > Deinandra > Deinandra increscens. The sequence continues at coordinate 124,831,568 of JBCNJP010000007.1, forward strand.
GGATTGAGCTGATGAAATGGAACAGATGAAGGTGAAGAGTACCAATCGGAACCCTAGATTGAGCTCCAGCATGATTTGTTAGGGTTCATGTGAGATTGAGAGAGGCGTTGACCGTATGAAGGAGTTTGGTTGAGTTGAAATTGGTTTGATGATGAGAAGATGATTGAATAAGAATAAGAGGAGAATATGTGCAGGTTTTGATTGACTGATTAAACAAATGGGTGTCGGGCTTTGATTGTAGGCGTGTCGAGGCTATTGGACAGTTGAATGTTGCCGCCATTGGGAAGTCTTTGCTCCGTGTTTTCTTCCAAACTGTTTTACCTCGTCTTTAAAGGAAGTTTTGATTCCTTATGCTCCTAGTATTTAGTATTTAATTAAATATTCAACTTAGTAACATTTTGGAAAAGAGCTGCTCTAAACACGGTTGTTATGTTCACAAACTTTAAGCATGTATCATCTTTATCTTTATATGCAAGGTATAAGCATGCTTGTATGGGTTTTTTATATAAATAGTGACTGAACTTATCTATGTGTATTTGATATGAGGGATATACCAGTATGAGTTTAGTTCTATGAGTTTGATGTTATTTTAATATTAAAATAAAATTATTAATTAAATAAAAATAGTATGACAACACCTCATTGTCTCCCCCCTTCTCTTTCACACATGCGGAAAACTCCACGCAACAAAGCCACACACCCCACCCACGCAAGGGTGGGGCGGTGCTTCACGTCATGGCCCTACGTGGATGGGTGCCACCAAAACCACGCAACAATCCCACATACACCATACCGCATAGTCTTACATATCTTCCTATATAATAAGGGAAGTTAAACAGTTTCTTCATCAACAGCAAATGTGTTCTTTGAAAGTTACTTTGCTCATTGAAAGTAACTTTATTAATTGAAAGTAAATTATTCTTCAGAAGTGAGTTTGCAGTTCCTAGCTAACTTGGTCACTTCTGATGAGTTATTCAGTAAGTAACTGACTAACTCTGTCAAATAATTGTTGTAATTAATGGCTATAGTTTGCTATAGATAATAACCTAAAATATGTGAGATCAATGACTATATTGTTTCCGGTTGGTCGCCTAAGTGCAATTGGCCGTAACTTTAAGTATATCAATACTCACTTTAAACCCTTACAACACTCACAGTATGACTTTCATACATGCTTGATCCTTATAATTTAAAGAAAAATAAAGAGAATGTTATTGATTTAATACTCCATTAACATCTCTAAAATAGAGATCACTTTAATTAAGGGGGAATGGTATGGAGCTCGGTTCCATACCTTTGGTTCCAGCGGCTCCTAAGGCTCCCATTCCTCCTCTCGTGACTTCCTCCCATTCAGTTTCTTCTATTTTTTTTTCTAGTGTTTTGTGGTTAAGTGGAGCCGAAGGAAGCCGCGGAAAATGGGTACCGATTTTGAATTTGAAGTCTAGATCACCAAGCCTAAAGCACACCCACCTAAAATTAAGCTTAAGGCTTCATTTTCTCTCTCTATCATCTCTCTCACGTGAATTCCTCTTATTGGATGGATTTTTTGAAGCCTTAGGCTTCTCCTCCCACCATACCGCCCCCTGAAGATCTAAACAAAAAACGAATATATAAAGAACATTTACACCCCATTCTCTTTTTCCATCTCTAAAAATCATCATTCTTTAAATTTATATCTACTTTATTCATTTTTTCACATATTATTCTCCATCTCTATCTTTATATTTTTTTTAATGCTTGAGGTATAAATCATACTTTGTAAGATACAAATATTACTGCGTGCTATATATTCTTTAAAATTAGAAGATGTGAATGGTGAAAATCTATATATAGAGAAATAGTAAATCAAAATTTATATATTTTTGAGATAGAGATGAAAATTAGGATAGAGAACAAAATATTAAAAAATCTTTAAATTTTTTAAGATGAACATGAATCATGAAGTGGTCGAAGAGCATATAGGAGATACTAATAGAGAATTAGATGTTAAGAGTTTAAGAGTTTTATAAGAACTTTAAATTTAAAAAAATAAACTTACTTTAAATTTTAAAAGCCATATACATTTTAGCAATAAAAAGTAAAAGCGTGGATAATAAGGGGGGACGGAGTGGGCGGCATGGACGCCGCGGCGCCGGAAACTTCGGCGGCAAACACCGCCGCCGGTCTAGCGGCTTCGGCGAAAGCATGGAACGAAATCTACTTCTCGCCGCTGGTTGATTTGTGAGGGTTTCAAGAATTTCGACCGTTGAACGGTCGGGAACTTAAAAAAAAAAAAAAAATTAATTTTTTTTTATATAATCAAACTCTTTCACTCTTCTCTTCTACACCATTTCACTCTTCTCTTCTACACTCTCTTCTACTCTCTCTTCTACACCATTTCTACCACTACCATAATCAAACTCTTTCACTCAAACAATGGATCGATCAAACCCGAGCTCTTCAAAGGGTCAAGCCAAGAAAAAAATACGACCTCGTTCGTTAAACCCGCAACAACAAAGAGACTCGATGCCACCACCATCTTCAAACCCGATGAACTACCCTTCCTACCCACCTTCTCCGGGTATGCCGATTCAAATCGAACCCGGACGATTCGTCTTACCCGAATCGAGCCAATACCAAAATTTCGTCCACCAACAACAATACCAAAGCCGACAATTTAGTGACCAATACCGTGACCCCCATCATGAAGACGACGACGACGACGACGAAGATGAAGATAATGTCCAACAATTTCGGGAGCATCAACATTTCGTCAACCAACAACAATACCAACAACCCCATCACGAAGCCGACGACGATGATGATGATGAAACCGTACCCGAAACTCAACAAAATGTTTCGGGTCGAGCGGCACGTGTCACCTGGACCCCTGCCGAAGAGGCATGTTTGGCAAAAGCTTGGCTCTTCGTTTCCGAAGACAAGATTATCGGAAACCAACAAAAGTCCGAACGTTTTTGGGCTCGAGTTCTCAAACACTTCAAGCAACAAAGAGGTGGTACGAACAGAAACGTCCACCAATTGAACTCAAAATGGAACAAGATGTTAACGAAGGTTAACAATTTTAACGGTCTCTACCAACAAATGGTAAATATATAGTTTTATAGTTTTTATTTTTTTACTTTTATAGTTTTTATTTTTTTACTTTTATAGTTTGTTGACGTTATATACTTATATAAATGCAGGTTCTTGCTCGGGCAAGCGGGTCGTCGGATGCCGATGTTATCAATAAAGCTCAATCCCAATACAAGGTGCTTTACGAGAGGAAAGGTTTCACCAACATGGAAGCGTGGAACGAAATGAAGGACCACTTGAAGTGGGCGCCCGTTGAAAGGGTTTGCGGTCAGATTGACGAGTCGTCCTCCAAACGGAGGAAGAATACCGAGACGGGCCAATACTCGACTTCAAACGACTCTCCTAGGCATGACATGCCCGACTTAAATGAAAACTCCAATCCAACACCCCCAACTAGAAAGGGGAAGAAGTCAGTCGATTCCGCGTCGAGCACCACAAGTTTGGTTGACGAGGTTAGGAATTTCAACCTCCTCAAACAAACGGATTTGGAAAAAAAAGCAGTTGCACGCGAGGCTAAAGTTGAACGAGAGAGGTCGTTTAAGTTGGCAATGGACCGACACGTGGAGATGCTAGAGGCGCAAAAGGCAATGCTCGAACAAGAAGCATTCGACCGCGACGTGGAGACTTTTACAACTCCACACGACCACTTGAGGGGATCCTCTTTGCAAGTCAAACTCGCCCAAAAACGAAAGATAGCGGAGAGATATGGGTGGGAGTGTGACTTTTAGTGTGTTTTTTTTTTAAATAAAAGTAATGTAGTGTGTGTTTTTTTTTTAATTAATGTAATTTTTTTTTAAGTAATGTAATGTTTTTATATTAATGTAATGTTTTTTTTTTAAATAAATGTAGTGTTTTTATAAAATAAATATAGTGTTTTAAAACTAATTACAAAATATATATAACTTAAAAACATTAAAATAAATTAACATACAATTCTTCATAATCCTCACCACTCCCTCCCAAAATCCTTCAAAATTCTTCAAAATTCTTTCTTTTTCTCTTTCCTGCGTGGCACCCTCCTATTGGTTACAACCCATTCTTCAAAATCCTAAAAATCCTACCACTCCCCCCTCCCTAATAAACTACCACAAATAGAAACTTGTAGAAACAAGAATTCCATTCATGACGTACCATAATCTCACATCCATCCATAAAAAATAAAAAAATAAGTTCCAAATACTGACCTCTCTCAGGAATAAACAACAATCCACTCCCAGCGGTAAAATCGGCACCGGAATTATACCTCCGAATCAACTCCGACGTCACATTAACCTCCGACGAAACTGCATCCAAATTCTCCCCCGGCCGAAGAGGATAAGTCAGAAACAAACCATAATCCTTCGAAATCGAACCATCTCCACACGAACAATTCACCGTCACGTTAAGAGTACCAGTATCAGGTATTCGATTCTCACCATAAGAATTAAACCTCTGAATCCACTCCTCACTCGTCAAATTCGCGTACCAGTTTTCTGCGACTTTTGTATACGTATCCTCTGACTTGATATCGTACTCAAATAAGTGCCCTAAGAACTCGCCGTTGATGCAATCGCAAGAGAACGGCACTCTAATCCTCGAAAATGCCTGGAGACTGTCCTGATTGGGGATGGATGGATTGTACTTGAGAATATCGGGGATTGTGGTCTGGAAGTAGAGAGAAATTGAAGTGAGATCGTTTCCTTGTTCGACGTAGTAGGATCCGAGCGCTAAATCACAGCCTCTGGTGCATCTGGATTGGGCAGATGAAATGGAACAGATGAAGGTGAAGAGTACCAATCGGAACCCTAGATTGAGGTCCAACATGATTTGTCAGGGTTCATGTGAAATTGAAAGAGGCGTTGACCGATTGAATGTGTTTGGTGGCTGGAGTGAATCGAATATATGCAAGTTTTGATTGATTGATTGATTGATTGATTGATTAAACAAATGGCTGTAAGTTACAGATAGAAATGTGAAGTTGAGAATAAGATCTTTTACTATTCAATGAATATCCTCAGAATCCTTGACTTGCAGGTATCAAGTAAACGATAATCAGTCAATAGTTGATAGTTTAATTGACTATATGAAATTGCTTCGGATTTGGATTTAACATTGAAGTTTTGAACGTTGATTAGCCATTTAGATGAATTTTGAAGGTTTATCTGAGTTTAAATTTGATTACCAAGGGACTCAAATTTGTTGGTTGATTTAGAAATTTGAGGTTAGATTAAACTTGTCATAATTATAAAGTTTTGATTAGTTTTTGGAGGATGCAACTCTTTTTATTTTGTGATAGGACTCACCCAACCCAAATCCATCCATTACCATTAGAATCTCATATGGTTAATACTAAAAGTAAAGGGACTAATATGCACGTTATACAAAATTCCAAATCAAATTCCCAACAACAAGATAATGGTTTATTCATATGAAGAAAAACCTAAAAGTAAAGGGACTAATATGCACGTTATACAAAATTACAAGGACCATTATATTTTTTATTTTATCAGCTTTATCCTCTCATCCCTGTTAGCCGTAAAGCAAACCGGACACAAAGACGCCCTCACCGCGGAACAAGGTTTGATACGTTCTTCCTTCTCGTTTCAATTTCTCATTTCTTTTTAGGTTTAATTTTGAGCGATTTAACTTAGGGTTTTCAGAAAACAGTTCATAACTTTGAATTCTTTGATTTTGACTCATTTTACTGTTCAATTTCTACTTGAATTGTGATTCAGAGTTACCAATTCACCATGAATATGTGTCTCTTATTGTTATAATCATCCTACACCTTCTTAGGATATAGAAGTCCTATCATTTAAATAATTCTTTTCCAATTTATCAGATTAGCCAAACAGAAATCATTAATAACGGATGTATTTTGTCAAATTGTTGTTCTTTTTCCCCCAAATTGAACATATAATATGGTTAATCTGATTATAGGTGCACGAGTTTTCAGGTGTTTAAAATCTTATGTCTTTTGGCATGGATTGTACTATTTTGATGTTACTCCCTGTGTTAGTTTAGACTCTAATATTGAACAGTTTAACGGCAAACTTCCTAAATCTACACCATTGTCCACCATTGGATTTGAATCCTAAACCTCATAGAAAGGAACACACCACCAGATACCATTGGGCTACAAGCAATTAACTCACGTATGAATTTTCCAAAAAGATGTGTTAATTCATACTATATTTCATGTGGACCTTTCCTCTAGTGGTGTTCATGGTCAGACTCAATCTGTTTTACAGAAATTTTGGACCAAACCCGTAACTACAGTATCAGGGAACGGAAAAATAGAATGGCTGGGTGGGTACTGGGTAGGTCACTAAGAACAACCAGTTTTGCCGGTTTGATGATCTAATGGTTTGGTTTTGGTGGTTTCAAGTGTGATTTACTTATTTCTCTCAAAATCATTAGATTGTATTAGAAGTTTTAAAAATGGCAAAGATGGTTCATGATTATATTATGTAGATGAGAAAATATAAATAATAAAAGTTAAACGGCTCGTTTGGTTCACAGGGCCTTTTCAAGTTTCAAACCAGAACAAACTGTTAAACCAGAAAACCGTCAAAACCGAACTGTTTGGAACCGGACAAACGGGCCAACTTGCTTCGATTTGGATGGTTCAGTTAGTTTCAGCGGTTTATGACCACCCCTTCTTTCCTTGAGGCAGGAGGGCAACTATATATATTACTGTTGGCTGTTGTAGTTGTGTATTTTGGCTTGACTTTTTTCTGAGATAAAAAAAAAGTTGAAAGTGAACCTTGGATCTTAGTTATTCGACTTTGATGGATGGATGCATGCACGTTCTAAAGTCGTTTTCTATCAAGAACATGAAATTTGTGAATCTGGTCGTTCGCATTATAATGGTGGATTATGCAGGTTTCTAATAACTTTAATTGAATCTTAAAGGTACAAAATTGTATAACTATGGCGAGTCTAATGATGGTTCCCCCATTGGCATCATTCTCTAAAAAAAGCAAAACAGTGTGCAAAACTTCAAATTCCACTCATGGCGGGATCAGATGTGTGCAAAGACCATTGGAGGAGATATATAACATACGGGTAGAAAAAAATGTGCCTAAAAAGAGGTTGGCCGAGCTTGGGGTGTCAAAATGGTCAACTTGGAGGACGGGAAAGTGCAATGTCCCATGGGATTGGCATGTTGACCAACTAGTTTACATTGAAGAAGGTGAAGTTAGGGTCGTGCCAGAAGGCAGTGAACGACACATGAGTTTTGTCGCAGGTGATTTGGTAAGATATCCTAAATGGTTCGAGGCTGACCTTTGGTTTAATGGCTATTATCAAGAACGATATAGCTTTCGTGCTTATGGCGATGATTAGGTTTTGTTTGTTGTATTAGTTTATGTTGGTTGAACACACAGCTTCTCTCCTCCTGTTTGGGATTTTGACTTTGTTGTACTATGTTTGTTGACTAGTTTTTATGCCATGTTAGTTTGAAATGTCTTGGAAGTTTTTGGTTTGTTTTAGTGAGAGTAAAGTAGAAGACATTATTGTATGCAGTAAAAAATCATAGATATTTTTAGTTCTATCTTTTAGCTTAATCAATGTGAAGAGGAGATTCCAGATTCAAACTGTTTAAGCAAATCAACTGGGTTACCAGTTTATTATTTATACAGTTTTGTACACTTTTCAGGATCGAAAAGCTCTGATCACTCAACCTGGCCAGTTTGGTTTGATGTTTTTTGAAAACCAGTCCAGAAAGCCTAAAGTATAAGATGATGGAATAAGCATGAACTTTTTGCATTAATAACATTATGGAGGTTGAAATCCAAAGGAACACTTCCTGTTGTGAACTGGTTTTTATACTACAAACAAATCCAATGCTGATGATACAAACCACAAGTAAAAACAAAAAGAGATACAAAAGGGTAATATTCATTTCTATCCACACAAAAAAAAATCCCATCTTTCACCCTTTCCATCATCTCCTCAAAACGAAAACGGCCCCATCAAATAACTGAACCGGACTTCATTCGAGTCAAACCCACAAGTCAAACTTCAGTAGAACAAATGAGGGCAATCCGACATCATATCAGCTGATAATGGCAACAGAAGCAGCCTTTGGGACCAATTCATGTTCATTGCCTTCAGAAACTGCTACCTTTTCCAAACACATCCAAATCGATTCACGTTTCTTGTGGTTCTCCTTTTCTTTCAGTTCATCCTCTTGGAATTTAATCAAGCATTCATCAAACAGTGATTGATCAGCATCTAAAAACATTTTCCTCACATTTAGAGTTAGGCTTTGAACAGCTTGATTCCAGTGACCTCGTGTGTTTTTCTCTAAAGCAGGCAGGATTATGGGCAGAAGCACCTTGCGGTTTTGAGTTATCAGATTCCTTATGTGATCGTTATTCCATAAGAATAATGCCCGTTCAGCTACCTGTAGCCAGCCACAATATAGCGAGTACATGTAAAACTTTATGGTCAAAAGTTTTGTAAAATAACAGTCACAACAGTTACAGCAATAGTTTTGGAGAAAACATGATAATGACTAATGAGAACTCACAAGACAATATAAATAACTAGAGGTGACAATTGTGACCCATTTATTTAATTGGGTTAATCTGGGTGAACTGTCGCCTCTAACGAGTTTAAAAATAAAAATAAAAAAAAAAACCTAACTAGAGCCTGCCAAATGAGCTGAGCAGGTTGAAAGTAGCTAGAAGTGTATCTTTAATGCATACAACCTCCTAAAAAGATGTATAATGTATATGGCGGTATATAATTGTGTTTTTGTGAAAATATTTATTGCTTAAAATTATTTATCCAAATAATTGTAAAATGTTACAGAAGTTACCAATTTATGACATTTGAGTTGTGATATTTGTAACTATAGGCAGCAATTCTGCTTCATTTACTTATAAACAACTAAACAAGCCGATATGGATTTTGCTTTATGCCTAGCAAGTCAAATGGGTAAAATAAAAACAACGCTGAAAGAAACATGTCAAATGGGTCAAATGAGCCAAGTCACGCAAAGTGCTTTTCTAAAGCACAGAGATTTAAGGGGGTGTTTGGATGCATGTTTCCAAAGTCATTAAGTATAAGATTCAGAATCTTATAATTGGATAACTTTAAACCTATCCTAATAACCAGTTTATAAATCACAAACCGTCTCTACTTTTCTGCAGAACCGCCTTTTTTTTATATTTTATCTAATACTTCTTTAATAATTAATCAAATTTCCTAAACACTCAACATCCAACTATAAAAATAAAAAACAACAAAAGCACATCCAAACACTATTACCTGCAGCATATCTCACTAAAACTATTATTTGACTCTGATTATTCAAAATCATATAATTACTTTCAAAACACACATTCAGGGACCTCATTACGATTTACAAACACCAGAACAGTAAGGATATACCTGAAAATGTGAACTATTAAGACAACGCCCAATTTGACGAAACAGAGGCACCATGCATCTTTGAAATTCTGCAGCCTGAGTTGATTCAAGAACCTCCTCCAGCTCACTGAGAAACATGACCTCTTTTGAACTATTGGTTATAGGCCAATACTTCAATAAACCCCTAATCACTGTGTCAGCCAGCTTAAAATCTTTTTCCACAAACTGTGTGATGCAATAAGATAATTGCGGATGATACAAAGACAGGCATTTCGGCTTATGAAGGGGAACCAAAGCCCGCGTAAGAAAAAGCCTATGCTCTTCTTTCAGAGGCAATGCAAAACCGTTAATTATGCTACCCAATATCTCAAGCAAGTCAGCAATCCCGTTATGCTTCTCCGTTTCAAATATGAAACGATAAAAGATGTTATTTATAGCCTTTCTGATGAACGGGCGATGCACCATGAACTTTCCATAGATTCGATGAAGGATTGTTTTCAAATACTCCCTTTCTCTTTGATCCTCTGAATCGAAGAGATCGAGCAATCTCAAAACAAATGAATGATCAATGTAACGTTTTGCAATTTTAGCATCGGTTTCTGGTGCAGCAACAAATCGCAGAAAAAATTCATAAACGATTTGAAGGTGCGGCCATGATGGATCCATACTTGGTTCGTCATCTTCTGGATCATAAACATCTGGAAGTTTGTTATCATGATAAGGTAAAGATCTGAAAAGATTTGAAGATATCATTTTTGTGATTTCTTGCATAGTAACCTCGTTGAATTTTGAAGGAATCGAGGTCATGTAATCAACAAGCTCGAGTAAAGTCTGTCTTTTCACATCTTTTTCTTTCAAATTCTTCGACGGGTCAGTAAAATCAAACACTAGACAACACATGTTCAGCTTTTTTATGAAAAGATTGTGTTTTTCGGAAGCTGGTACATCACGAAAACTAGGCAACTGTTCATAAGCCGCCTGATTCAATCCCTGGATTGACCCCAGTTGACCTGATTTCTTCCCCTGGTTTGACTTGATATTTGGAGTATGAATTCCATTAACAGACTTACTCGAACTCTTGCCCGATGAAACGGTTTTAGAACTGCTATTAACATCCGAATTCATTGGATTAGAAGCCACATCATTCTTCCCCCCATTATTTTGGGAGGATTTTGAAGATGATTTCTTAGGAAGCTTATTCAGTATCTGCTTAATCATATCCACTAAACAAAAACCCTAATTCCCAATTCCCAATTCACAATCAATGTTTCAACATCCGGATATCATAATAAACCACATACATTTCTAAAATCTGGAAAATAACGAATGATTAGCCATGAAAGGGTGAAACTTGGAATCCCTAACTGGTAGAAGCTCGTACCTTTGGACCAATCACCCTAAAGATTGGAAGATTTAAAGTGAGATTTAATCTCCGAGTTCATCAGCTTCAATCGCATCATGTGGAGACTCAAATGGTCGAACGATTGAAAGGAGGAATTTGAGTGATATTCAGTTAAACATGGAAGCTGATTGGATCAAAGACGATAAATTTGTCGATGAAGATGATGTTTTTGGATATAGAAAGTAGTGATTAAGAAAGAAACCCTAGAACAAGGGGAAAAGGGTTTCTTTGTGGCACCAGAATTTGGAAAACTAAATTCAATTTTATTATTCTAGAGGGAGAAATTATGCCAAGTGAGTGAGTGAGTGAGTGAGTATGAGGGAGGAGAGAGAGAAAGATAACAGTGGTTTAACGGAAAAATATTTCCCAAATATAATATATCCACAACATGTCCCTCAACGATCAATACCATATTTGGTGTAAAAAAATATGAACACACAAAACTTTAATTTTAATTTTCTCACTCGGTTTGTTCGTGAAATTATACAAGAAACATAGTGTAAAAAGTGTAAAGAGATTGTGAAGATGTACATGTACATGATCGTCTCGTAAATGATATGTTGATGATAATACCATATTTTGTGAGGGGACGTTTAAAGAAGGTTTACATGTGAAAATAGCTATTTCTTTAAATAGTTAATAAAATAAAGAGATGCTTCAAATATTTCAAGTTTCGTATGACGCTAGATGGAAAAGAAGTTTCAGTCCTTACTGAAGTCCACGTCTATGATACATTGAGATATCAAATGGGAATGCTTCTTATGGAGTTGATGAGTATTTGACTATGTCTGAAAGAATATCATGTGAAAATCTTTGACGCCTTTGTAAATATATTATTCATTCTATTTAAAAAAAAAAACTTACATAGACACTATAAGCGCGTAGACAAGTATGGATGACATTATTAATTTATACGTCGAACATGAAACTAGGCGTGGATTTCTCGAAAATGCTTGGTAGCATTGAATGTATTGGACTTGGAGGAATTCTCCAACATCTTGGCTAGGTCAATACATAGGAGGTGGTCACTCACACCTTTTGATTATGTTCAAAGCGGCTATCTAACAAGATCTTTAGTTTTGGCGTGCTTTCTTTGGAATCCTCAAATGACATTAATGTTCTCAACCAATTAAGTTATTAAATGACGTCATAAAAGGAAGATCACTCAAGTGTTTATTTCAGGTAAACAATGTAGAATATATACATGAGTGTTGTTTTGCCGATGAGAATAACCTCGCTCGGTCAATTTACATTCACTTGTCCGCATGATAATAAACGTAAAAGCTTTAAGAAGGCACAAAAGCAGTACAAAAAGATGTCGATGAGCTTTTAGTGTCTTGAAAAGTCATTGGGATATAATTATACAAGATGCACAAACAAAGGATACTACCAAATTAGGTTATATAATTTCCGCTTGTATTATATGGAACAATATGACGTTGAAAGAACATGGTAAAGCTTTTTGTCATCGTCATCAAATCAATCCTCTGAACGACGTAAAAGTAGACATAGATATTATTTTGAAATTAGAAAACCAAAAGTAGACATGAATATCTTTTTTAATATTTTAAAATTACAAAACCAAAAAATCCACAACAACCATCGAATGAATCTTGTAAAACATATTACAAGTACCTTTATAACAAACGTAGATGAACACGAAGAACACGAAAGTGGCTGGACTAAACATTTTGTCAAAGACCATGGTAAAGCATTTTGTCATCATCATCAAATCAATCTTTTAAACGACACATCAAGTTTGGAATTAAAACTGAGGATGAACACGAAGAACACGAAAGTGACTGGACTATACTCTCCAAATTATTGTATTCAAGAAAACTCACTCAAAAACTTAAATACAGTTGTTATGTCTAACCCTACTTGGTTAGGCCATATTTATAAGGAATAATTAATCAAGACTATTGTAACCCTATTACAATTCTAATAGGATACAAAGTAATTAATTAATTATTTTCCTAACTCAGGTAACCCTTTGTTCCCCAATTAAATCCCCACCTAGCTAACCTAATCGCTAGGTGTGAACCCGACTTACCAACTTGCAAGTCGGTCTCGTGAACTATTCAAACATTCACCCCCTTATTTCACGAGACGAATTAAGGAGGTCTTCCACACCGATCATGCTCCGCATCTCTTCGAACTTGACACGAGCCTGGTTAACCAGGTCGGCTCGTTGTTGATACTCGGGTACATGCTCCACCAACACTTGCTCGTTTTCCACACACTCCCGGATAAAGTGATAACGAGTAGCTATGTGCTTGCTTCGTCCTACGGGATTTTTAGTAAGTTCAATCGCCGATTGATTATTGATCCGTATGATGAGTTTTTATTTGTTCCACTCGATCACCTCGTTCAATAAATCTTGGGAGCCAAATTGCTTGACACGCGGCTGATGTAGCCACCATGAATTCCACCTCGCAAGATGATAAACCAATAGTTGCTTGCTTTTGAGAATACCATGTGATAGGTGAAGAACCAAAGTAAAAAATATGCCCCGTAGTGCTTCTTCCATCGTCCACATCAACATTGTGGCTACTATCACTATAACCGACGTCTCGAGCTACCTGTGCAATACTTGATCCCAAATCCCATTGTGCCTTGCAAATATCTCAAAGTATGCTTAATTGCCATACCATGTGATTCTCGCGGATCTTGCTGTATCGACTAATAACCCCGACAGATTACGCCATATCAGGTCTCATATGCATCAAATAACATAGACATCCAACCAATTTTCAAAAATTAGTTGCATCTTGGTTCTTCCTCGGCTTTAGAAAGTTTCATTCCCGGCTCTGTTAGGACGTGAGCTGGGTTCGAATTTTCCATCCCGGCTTCCTTGAGAATTCGTCTTGCATAACTCTCTTTCTTACTCATAATACCATTGATTTTTTGAATAAGTTCAATCAATGAGGTAATATGTCAACTTCCCGAGGTCGAACATCTTGAATTTTGTTGCCATGCCTTACTTGAACTCATGAATAATATTAGAAGTAGTTCATGTTACGAACAAATCATCAACATACACGACTAGGATTAATATATGTTTTCCTCCCGTCTTCTGATAAATTGATTGTTCCTTCGAGCACTTAATAAAATTCATATAATTCAAGATCCAATGTAACTTGGTATTCTAAGCTCGCGGTACTTGCCTTAACCCATAAAGGGAGTTCGTTAACAATTTTATGTGATGTTTGTTGGATTTGTGGTTGTAGGCAGATCTGTATGTTTTGCTCTCTTTCTCATGGTACTCTAATCGGTCTCTTTCTCTCTGTCACACATGTTTTTCTGATCGTAGATGAAGACCAATTTAGACATGCTTTGTTTGCCAGCGTTTTGTGGTTATGGTTGTCGTCGCCGCTGCCGTGTCTCTTTTCGGTGGCCGGCGTTGTTGCCCAAGCCTTGCGTCATTGACGTGTTGTGGTTTTTGTTAGATCTGTGGTTGCAGTCAATGTGATTGTCGGTGTGTCGCTGTTTTCTATGTGGATGATGGTCGCCGACTGTATCAAGGTGTTCTTTTTAACTGAAGGATGCTGATGAAAGGTTTTTGGACTCCTGATCTTGATGTTCTTTCTAATTTCTATGGTCAGCTGATCTTGGTTTGCTAGAGTTTCACATGTTGACTTAATTTTGATAGTTTTAATGGTTGTGATGATCTTTGGTTTGAGCCTTAAATTGATTCTAATGATGGGTTTTTGGAACACCTGATCTTATTGTTCTTTCTGATTTCTATAGTCGGCTGATCTTTGTTAGCAAGAGTTTCAAATTTTGGCTTAATTTTGGTCGTTTTATCGGTTATTTGAGCCTTGGATTGATTATTTCTGATTTAACCATTCTATTGATGTTCTTATTCAATTTAGTTGGGTTATTATGATTTTTAGTTTAAGACGTTTATCGATTGCTTTCCTTAAGGTTGTGATGATTCCTAATCTGAAACGTTTCATTATAAATGCGCATTTCGTATCTTAGATATGAGGCACTAATGATCTATGGCCTGCGCCACTACATAATTTCATTTAACCATTTATGTGCTAATTTCAAATGTCTCAGATGATTTCAAATATTACTTTGCATAGAATATGTACAACATGCTCATGTTGTAAAATTTGTATTATGGTTTGGTTTTGTTTCTTTGTTTTTTATCAAAATTATAGTCATCTTTTATACTTTACATATAACATTAAATTGTTTCTTTTGGTCATGTGAACTCATTTGGCTAATAAAACTTTTAACTTTTAAATAAAATAAGTCGTGTTTTCAAAACACCAACCTCCATACAAAATGTAGAAAGGAAAACATGTTATCATATGGTTTTCAACTGAAAATTCTTATATAATAATTGTATATCAGAAAGGAAAACATAAAAATAGATTGGAGATATAAAAAATACAATGAGATGTAAATGTTGTAAACATATCTAGGCTGGTAAAATTTAAAATTTATCAACAGAAAACATTTATTTGTCAAAAAAAAAAGAGACAGTAAACAAGAAATAGAAACTCAAAAAAATTGATATGTACCTCAATTGGCAGCTTAAGCACCTCAATTAGAATCTTAAATATATGTACAATGAAATCATAAATTCAATTGACCCTTGAGCGGCAACGAATGCATAACATACCATATTCTCTTTTGAGAAATTCCTATTTAACCCCATAGTTCAATAGAAGCATATTAAGGTTATAATCATCAAAAGTTTCGACCCATTGACATATTCCCATGTTAGCTAAATAGGGTATTATAAAGACACCATTATGATCTATGATCACTAAATCAAACAACCTTAGGACGACCTCTACTTCATCAAAACACATGAAAACATAAATATAAACACGTGTATAGATACGCACGCACGTGTACAAAATAAAAGATGAAACAAATACCTAAAAAGCAAAGGAAATAACGAATGCAAGACATGACTAGAGTTCCAGGTCTAATTCAAAGCTTATTGTGTCCTCCATAGACTCCACTAATTTTAACCTTTTGTTCTCCTACAGTTTTGGAAGAAATTGTACCAGAATCTCACAACACTAGTCTAGCAGGCAAAGACTGATAGTTATATTTCACACAATAAATAACATAAAGCTTATTAATTGTGCAGGCAAACTCTCTTCTTTGCACTATACAGTTTCCCCACAACAACAAGCCTAGAGAGCTAATTTAACTCAACAAATTGATTACCTCCTTCACTGGTTATCGCTTTCTGCGCTTTGGCTCAACCTGCATAAGTAGGTATAAACCGTTTAGGTGACCAAAAACAATTAATATAAACAACCAAACATTTAAGTATACAAAATGCTTTCAATGTAAGTTTTATTAGGTATCGAAGTGTAAATGACTTGTTTAACTTAAAGACAACTCAAGCTCAGCTTTCGTGAGTAGATTTTCAGGCTAGAGCTCAACTCGTTTGTTAATTATTTATATATATTTAGAACTATAACTTTATATATGTAACATAATATATATTATCTTAACATAATATATATTATCTTGTTCATAACTATATACATAATAACATGTCTTATATAATTGAATATTTATTATTGTAAATAAAATTAATTATATTTATAGAAATAATAGGCTTGTGAGCTTAGTCAAGCTCAGTAGTTGGTAAATGAAACTCGGGCTCAAGCTTATAGACTCAAGCGAATTTAAGCTCGGCTCGACTAGAGCTCTTAGCAAGCTGATCTCGAGTAGCTACAACCCCAATCAGGTCAAAGATTCCGGAGTTGATAGGCTTCATACTAATGAACTGGTTACATCCGTAATTCAGTAAAAGATCCCAGACTTGATAAATGTCATATCTATTAACGAAGTCTGTCATGAAATAGCAAGATGAAATGGGTTGTAACCTTGACATCAGAAGATGGTGATACTGGGAACGAGCTCAATGGTCTTTTGGCGTCATCATCAGAGGAGCAGTCCGAGCACAAAAACTGGTCCAACTTCTTTGCCTCTTCAATTGACATACCCATGCAATTTGGATGAAACCTGCATGTTTTATAGAAGCAAATAAAAGGGAACTTCACTTACATATGTATAGATATTTGCATAATTGCATGTTATTCTAGCTGAACTATATCATCCACAAATTGACACATAACTTGCTCATGGTTAACATAGCCATGATGGCACTCAATTCACCAGCTACATGGCACATAAATATTTGCATATGTATATTAGCATTCTATAAATGTGCATGAATATATGTGTTTTGTGCATTTATGTCTATGATAAACCTAGATTTGCATTTCTTAGTCCAGACTTGAAAGGCAGTATTCATCAAATAGGCAAACTTTGTCATGCAGCATATGCAACATTAGGGAAAGAAAACTGAAGAACTAGATGGTTAATAGTGTGATATCATAGAATTTTAGTGACGTCTTTGTATCTTTTCCCTTAGAAACTCGCTCCCTCAATTAACTTATCACACCCTCTCATAAGGACTTTGAAATGTTAATAAGCCAAAACTAAAGAAGAATAGCTCTGGCGGGAGAGGAAGGAATGAAAGATGGGAGGAAAAACAAACTCTACATAAACGAGGGAAAATGTCCCTTGTAAGAAAAAAGTTTTTCCAAATGCTAGAAGATGCCTATTTTGAAACTCTAAGACAAGAAAGCGACTACTCTATTAGGGAAATGAATCTCATGTAGAACCAAGAACGAATGTAGAAGTGATTCGTTCCGTTAGAAAACAACTGAAACTCTCAGTGTATAGGGCATGAAACCAATATTCACCCTTTTAAATAATTTTATTTCGATTAACGATATAAAAGATTATGAAAATATTTTGATATAGGGGACTTCTATTATGGGAATAATATCATCACCATCTCACATTATTAGTAAAACTCCACTTCATCATAAATAGTCCTCCAATATTTTTACCTTAACAACCTCAAATGAAACAAGCTTCTTACTGTAAACATAAACTGATCATCATGCAAACTTCAAAACATTTATGTAATCAAACAATATATACCAGTCTTTGCATCCTTCGCACTGAACCATCAAGTCATCAGGGTTGTATGGCATTTCACATTTGCAGTACCTTCAAGCCAAAAAAACATCCCAATTCACACCATTAGTTTACCCAAAACCAGAATCCACACCTAAAAACACAGCTTGCAAAAAGAGCAACAAATAGTACTCACACCGCAACCCGATCAGGCGTGAACCCCCCAGTAGCAGCCTTATACTCAAACCGACAGAAGTAATCCTCCGTCCCAACATTATCGAGCTTCGTATAGTTCTTAAACGAGTGAACTATACACTTCCCTTCAATAGTATGAGCACTCTGCATATCATAATGATCCGAAAGAAAAAGCTCCTTGACTCCATGAAACTGTCTCCTACCACCCAGCGATTCCTCGGGGCGATAATACCACCTAACCCTAACTTTCACATTGTTCCTGTGATCAGCTTCAAGTTTCTCCACTCGAGCAACATATGGAGGCTTATCAGAATCAGAAGGCCTCATTAACACACAGTCCCCAGCTGCAAAATCAACACTTATAACTCTCAAAAAGTTCAAAATCGAGATGTACACATAAAAGTCCATTTCTGTACGTAAAGCAATTTAAAGTTTAAAAACATATGTTTCGAAGATCATAAACAGTCAAAAGTCAAAACAAGTCAACGAGAGTGAAGAACTAAAACTTGATCAAATAATATAAATCGAGATTTAAATATGAGAGAGAGATGATGTACGTCGAACAACTTTGTTTGTGCCTTTGATTGTGTAGGAATCCAAATCTTTCTTTCCAGGTTTCGTCTTCGCCATTGAAGGAGTCGATTGAAATGTTGCAGAAGATGAGAGAATTTCGGAGTTTGTGAAATCGGGAGATTGAAAGAGGGAGGAGAAAGGGGAAGGTGAAATGCGGTAGATCTGAGTGTAATAATTTGGGGAAATTTGGTTCAAAATCGAAGAGGAGCGTTGGAAACCCTAGATTTTAGGTGGTGTCGGAAGGGAAGAAGGGGTTTGGTTGGGTGCGGGGGGTGCATGATAAGAAAGGTGGGTGTTACCATTAAGACAGAGACTACACCTCAAAACAACGGTTGCATCGATTGTTGATGTTTTTTGTTTTTTTACCGTTTACAAATTGTCATTATATGATTATATCTCAGCCTAGTGGTAAAAATAAATCATTATTCATACCTTTACGATATAAAGAGTTAAATGCATCTATGCATCTACTCACCCTTATATGAGATTTCGACTATCTTTAAGAGTATTATTTTCTTTATAAACATCCTTACCAATAATTACATTTCCACATCATCAATAATTTTACATTTATAATTAATACTCAAAATATATTTAGTTAATCTACTTTTAAAGAATACACTACTATATTTTAATTCTAGAAAGCATAAGTAAAATATTTAAAAAATATTTGAATCCAGAATTTAGAAAACCAAACATTGCATAAATAAGCTAGAACTAAAACACTATTATAAAAGTTACATAATTCACTATAAATTTTTAAAATAATCAATTAAAAAATTACATGCTCCTTCCATGTAAGGCCGAGTGCACGACAACTACAATGTATTGGAGAGGTCTCACTTCGTTATAGACTTCTAGATTCAAAACTTGACAAACATCTTATCTTATATAATCCTAATAAAACACTAAAATGGTTGTCACATGTTCTTATTTTAAAGGGTCCACATCACTACTCCACATGTCAAACTCACAATCAATTATAAAATTAGTAAATCACCAATTAAGAGTAATTACCAATTTTATCCAAATTAAACTTTTATTTCAAAAAAAAAATTGACAAAATTAATATAGTTTTGATTAATTTACTAAATAATTTGAGTATTTGTAAGAAAATTAATCAACAATTAACATAATATTATGAATCTAAATTCAGTCCGTGTAGTACAGGGTTTACTAACTTAGTTAATCTAATAAAAAACTATAAATGGGGACGTGTAGGTGTTGATTGTAAAAAAAATATAAAAAAAATTCAACACCAATAAACAGTGGCAACTATGGGAACGACTACACACGGAGACAATTAAGTAATTAACAACCTATACTAATCATGTATAAAAGTCATGTCGAAATACTTTTAAAAATAAGTGTGCCGCAACATCAAAGTAAGATTTTTTTTAAAAAAAAACACACATATTATAAAATGTAAAAGGAATACATAAAACGAAACATTTAGCTAGGGGGGCTTCAAGCCTCAAATGTTTGTATGTTCGTTTTTGAGTTGCTTGTACATTATCATTACAACTTGGTTATGAGTAAAATTAAAATAAAATTTAGAAACATAGATATAATGAGCATTGTAACCTTACATTAAAATGTAGAAAGTCCGTTCATAAATTTAATAAAAATAAACACTTTTATTTTAGTATAATTACAACAAAGAAATAAATCTAGCTATTACAATACAATAAAATAACATACAATACAATAAAATAACAATTTACTCCTATCAATACAGTTAAAAGAAAATTGAAAGTAAACTTATAAGAAAATAAAATACAATATAAGAAATAATTGAATACGATACAAAAGAAATAAACAATTACAATTTGAACACAAGAATGATTGCAATTAGTTTGACTAAATTAAATAGGTGTTTCAAAATTAGTTTGATGAAA
Source organism: Deinandra increscens subsp. villosa (assembly GCA_039602395.1). Lineage (NCBI taxonomy): Eukaryota > Viridiplantae > Streptophyta > Magnoliopsida > Asterales > Asteraceae > Deinandra > Deinandra increscens. The sequence continues at coordinate 124,852,040 of JBCNJP010000007.1, forward strand.
ATAGCGGTAGAAAATAAGAATTTATAGAAATAGATTTTAAATTAAAGAGTTGAAAAAACAAATCCAGAAAACCTTGATGAAGGCTTTGAGTTAAAACTCAGATCCCTTAAAATAAATTTCGGGTCTACCAAAGATCCGTTTTGTTTCCCGGGGTATAATCGCCTAAACCGATGTACGGTCAGGATAACTCTAAGCCCGAAAAATTACCTTGAGAACTTGAAGGTTCTCCGAACAAGATAATGTTCTCGAGAGAGTTTAAGAATGAGAGGATGTAGAGAAAAAGAAATTCTACTTGTGAATTCTTGTGTATTTTGTCTCAACTAATCAGGTTGTATTTATAGTGGTGGGGAGCCTTGGTGAGCAATCAAAATTAATCCGTTAGTCAAACTTTGCATTAAACGTCTTCAATGCAAATTGATTTTTTTTGTTGACGCGGAATTGCCTTTATTGCTCAGAAGACACGTTTACAGCTGTTTCCGGTTGAAATCCGCGTAACAGCCATCTTCAGGCTGAACTTTCCGGAAGAACCGATCTTCCGGTTCAACTAGCCCAGCTCGTTTTTTTCGGAAGAACTAATCTTCCGACTTCACTTCAACCGGAACAATTTCCGTTTGAACCCGAAAACAATAAGGCGGCTCTCAAGCGGCGATGCGAAGTGCCAAGTGTGCTATCAAAGTGCCACATTGCGCCCACGCGCACACGTGTGCGCATGTGAGTGCGAGTTAGGGGTGTCGCGCCTCTCAGGGTTCAAGGGATGTGTCCTACTCAAGGAAACAATAGTTGGTAAGGTTCCCTCCTTATAAATCACTTTTGGATTCACCTCCAACCAATGTGGGATAAGTTTCACTTTATTTTTTCTCTAATTTTCACAGCTTTCATTGCTGTGAAACCTCAACTTTAAGCCTCGATATCTCATTCATACGAGCTCGATTTTGGACGTGGTTTGTTGCGTTGAAAAACCCTCACAATGTACTACACAAACCCAAAAAGTACAGATGCATTAACCGCAGTTACATGCATTTTATTTCTGTGCAAAGTTGATGAAAACTCATTTTCACACTTAATGAAAAACCACATTTTCCAATAGTTTTTATCCAAAAAATCCAACATAAAATTTTATAAAATATCATGTTTTATAATTTAGAAAACGAAAAAAAAGTGTTATGTGTGTGCCATTAATTTTCTTGGTTTCCTTAAAATGGAAGTAAAAAACAAATTAAGAACTATAGGGTTAATGATATACATAATCATAATATAAGGGACCGTATTGTAACTTTCTTTGAGCCATATTTGTAACTTTCTTTGAGCCGTATTTTCCTCTTACATTGAAAAATCCAACCCAAATTTTAAAATTTTTAAGAGTTTTGAGTTTACAAGTTTATCAAGTGAGTAATGTATTTCTAAGAAAAATAAGATATTAATTTCTATGATTCATATGTTTATCTGTTACATAACCAGATTCAACCCCATCAAAGAGTTTGAGGATTCGGTGGTTTTAAATAATGTAACAGATATTAGTGTGAAAGAGATTTTAATCTAAGATAGAGATGATTGGAAGTTGAAACCTGTATGAAGGAAACAAAAAATTATTGTAACAACGAGTGGATCTAGAGAACTTGAATCATCTTCAACAAACCAGAGATAATTTTGCAGTCGTGCTGATAACATATTAAATAATCGAGGGTTAATAAGGAGCACATCGTCTTCCTATATTCCTAATGTGTTATCTCACATATGATGAAATACAATAAACATATACCAGTTAATAACTAATTAATATGTATATCTGATTTATAACAATAACAATATTGATGTTTTTTTTGGTGTAATTATAATTTGTTTGTTTAGAACTTTATTGAATATTTTAATATTTGTCATGTATGAAAAGTTATAAGCTGTATACTATAAATTTACAAGTTTGAATAGTCAACCCGGTTCGACCTTCCAGGTCGATCGGTTATACATTTTCTAGACACAAATCCAATCCGATTTTAAAAATAGTGTGTCAGTCCAAGAGTTAAGCTTGACTAATTTTTATCGGCTAATTAGATTATTGAATTATTTAACCACAACAGCCAAAAAGATTAAAGACAAATTCAAATATCACAAATGAAGCACAATAGAAAAGCGTAGATATTATTAAAAATAAAAATTAGTGGAGTATTACTATAATATAAGTACTAATCATTGGAAGTTTTTGTTAGTATGTTTTTATGAGTTATGATACATTTGATTTGAATGAATTTATTTTGAACGGCAAAATGATATTAAAAACACAAATTTGATTGAGTTTTAGTGGAATATTAGTGAACATATTTTATATTTCTAGTGGAATGTAATGTAATTGATGGTTGACATATGTGTTTCCATTAGTTCTACACAATCTATTATGATATGCAATCGATTTAACAATAGAAGTCAGTTACATAAAAGAGGTCCTAATATATTAAAAGGAACATCAAAATTATAAAACTGTAGATGTTTATTGATAGAGGGCAATAATATATAGAAGCCATGGTTCATGGTGGTTAAAAGTAAATCATGTTGTTTACTAACTTTTGAGAGAAGGTACTATATCTAACTGAAGTTAATGTAGTTGTTAATTTCAGGGTTTATGTTCTATGTTGTGAGACTTTTCAAAAGAACTAGATCAAACGGGAAACAGAACTAAGATAAATGAGATATCAATTCTCAAAGTTGTTTAAATATGCCAATTTGATAGAAAAATTATAAGTAAAAGTGTGAAAACTTATCTCAAATTGGTTATGTGATGGAGTTTGAAGTAGTACTTGAGAGCTTCACTCTACGATTATTTTCTTTAGTACGACACATTGGCGAGACCCAAAGGGGCAAAGGATCTTTAATTGCCCTCACGCAAACGCGTGCACGACGCGGGTGGCTCTTTGGTGAAGCACTTCATCTCAAACCGCTTGATGTGGATGGTGTGTCTATACGCGGGTTGCAGACCAGTAACATGTATGTTCGTTGTTTTGACGCATATAACTTTCAAGTCTACATGTTGGCGCGTGGATGAATGGGTCTAGGTGAGTTTGAGATGGTCCCTTGCTTCTTGCCTTTACGGAGACAAGAGACATTCTTACAAAAACCCAAAAGCGAGTGACAAAATGTCTTGGGTCTTTGCTCAAGAGGATATCTTTACCCAGGGGATTTATTAAATATCTAAGTAACAAAGAGCATTTTGCAAATGAGAGTTAGTGGGGGTTATGTATGTATTGTCCGAGGAATTGAACCACATAAGAGATATTAGGTAGGGTGTGAGATAGATAAATTAGTTTTCTGTTAAGTTTTTACCAGTAATGTGATACATTTAAGCTTCATAATGTAGCTGAAGATGCGATCAAGCTTTGAAACGGGTTGTTGGTTTTTAGTATAAAAAAAATGTGGGACCCACCTTATTATTAATTTATTACTATTATGATTATTTTATTTAAATTAATTTTTTTATATAGCATTAACAACTTATACATAGCACTACTAACTTGTACCTTAGTTAAAATGACCAAAATACCCCTAAGTTTAAGAGAGTTCCTTTTAACATAGTTAGTGTTTTGGACTGAATTTGAAATAAATCCATACCATAGGCATAGAGTGTCATTTGCAAAAAAGTTCTATTTTGAATGATTTTGTAAATACCTCTAAACCATAGGGATGAAATTTGCAATTAACTATTTCTTTTATTAATTTAAATAAACAAATTAAGCAAAATAAAAACATAAATTAAAATAAAGGAAATTACATAATCTTGTAAAAAAATAAATAATTTCATTAAATAAAATCAAATTACATAATAATTTAAACTAAACTATAATATTGGGCTTGGCCCTGTACGCATTTAATTATTTTTCCTCGCCCTGTAACATATTCTGCAAATCTCAACTACCAAACCAATTAAAACCAAACCCTAGTTACGTTTTTTTCAATCGATGGAAGACATGCTGCCAGAAAGTGTGTTAATCGACGTTATATCAAGACTTCCGGTGAAAACAATCACCTGTTGCAAGTGTGTATGCAAAAGGTGGCGGGGTATTGTTTCCGATCCTTACTTTGTTCGTCTTCATCTCTCGAGATCATCACGTGACCAAGAAGCCCTGATGATTCTTGATTTATCAGATGTATCATTTTCCAAAGTTAATCCAGGAACTTTAAAGTGGTTAGATATCAAACACGACAGTACCATCATCAAGAGCCTTAATCTTAAGCATTGTGAGCCTCCTATATCTGTTTCCTCCCTGTTATTTCCAGTTGGTTCTGTGAATGGTTTGGTGTCCTATTGTACGCCGGCTTCCGGTGATTACATTTACGTATTCAATCCTGTGTTGGAAGAATATATCACTCTCCCTCCACTTCCACTTCCACCACGAGGAGGAAACAATTTATTGAAAACGTTAGGTTATGGTTTTGGAGTTTCAACAGCAGGAGAATACAAGGTGATATGGATTACTATTCGTAGGAAAGTTTCATCTGAAAACGCGGTTCAAATCAAGGTCCACACTCTTGGCACGGACAACGGGTGGAGACAAACCCCACCTAACAACCTTAACTTAGTATGGCTACAAGATCCTTGTGTGCATCTTAATAGTCATCTCTGTTGGCTAGGTGCTCATGGCCAAATTTTTGATTTTGATTTGAGTACGGAGACATCTGAGTTATTTCCATACCCTCCGGGAGATTACCAAGAACCAGACCGAATGCTTGGAGTCCTGAAAGGTAGGTTAAGTTGCATTTGCTGGTGTTCGTCAAGAGGAGTGGAGGTCTGGGTGAGAAAGGAGGAATCGGCTAATTGGTATAAAGAGATAACTCTTATAAAGTCTGTTATTCAATTAGCTGGCTCGTGGAGACCCTTGTGTCTGATTGATGGTTTAGAAGGTATTAGTGTTTTGTTGACCTCTGTGCGATTTGTATTAGAAGAAAACTTGGTGGTATACTGTCTTAACACGAACAAGATTCTAAGTGGAACTCCGATTTCGTGTAGTCTCATGTATTCGCTAACGACTTATCGTCCTAGCTTTGTTAAACTTGACAGCTTTGGATTAAAGAGGGTTCATGCCATGCACAACCACAACTCACAGGGTAAGGAAACATCATGGCTGTTTACATTGTTGTTTATTCATATTGATTATAATTGCATTCCAAATGTGATTAGATTTTATCTGTATATATATACAAATATTTTCCAACCACACTGCAAATTGATATAATAATTTATAGAATTAATTTTGAGATATGAAAATATACATATATATTGGATGTTGATGTAGCTATCTATCTAACTTCTAGTAAGTGGCATGGAATTGGGTTTTGAGTTCACTTATTGACTTCATATTGGTAAGTTTGTTTGGATGGCTCATTAGTTCTAGTAATTTTTGTGTACCCAAGAGATTGTGGGCCTTGTGGCCTAGTGGTTGAAATGTGACCATCCTTAAGTGTGTGGTTTAGAGTTCTAAGTCTTCTTATATATAATGGACCAAGATATTTTGATTTAGAAATAGGATTAAATGGTACCTTGAGCTGTTCTAAAAAAGATTAGATTTTTCTAGCATTTGCAGCTGCTTCCTCAAAAGATTAGCAGTTGCTATTTTGCTTCTTGATGTAACTAGTCACTACTCACTACAATTATTAACCATGGTCAAAAGTAAGTTAAGTTAAGCAACTGTGTATGATTATCATAGTACTTACTAATCTTGGTTATATTTCTGCAGGGATGAAATGAAGAAGACTGCTTACTTATAGCGATAAGCCCCTGATTTCCAAAAATCTAAAAATCTATTACCAGATTACCAAATGATGCAATGTAAAAAAAAGTCATCTACAACTTGCATGTCAAACTCACAACAATTTTAGCTCATACCCTTAGAATGTAAAGATAGTTCTTGTATGCGTGTCAATCGACTGACTACCTAGCTACAAGTTTGGGTTCCCTCTTATTGAATAAGTGTATGTACATGCCAATCGTGTCTCCAGAGTAACATCACACTTACAAGCTAGTTAGGTTTGAGGGATTTGTCAATCCCATATTGTTCAATAAACTATATGGGATTCTCTTGTTTATGGTGGGTTTCCTTCTGATGATGGTATTCAAGTCTTGTACTTGTGGGATGCAGATAATTGAGTGGTACTAGTGGTCCGTTAATGATGGTATTCAAGTCTTGTACTTGTGGGATGGAGATAATTGGGTGGTACTAGTGGTCTGTTAGTGATTCAAATCTGCCATTAAAAAGTGCATAAAAAATGGTTTTTAAATTGGAACCAATAGTTATATTCTTTTGTGAAGTGGCTTTCTAAAAGAAAGGCAGGAAGTTGATAGAAAACAACGGTCTATAACTGGTTTGGGGTGTTTAGAGAGTGAACCGATTAGAAATTGTCTTACAAAAATGGGTTGACACATTTTGACCATCGGGTAAAAGTAGTCATTTTCTATTGGCTTTATAGCTATTTCTGGCACTTTATCGGAACATTTTTTGGACTATTTGAAGAGTCTTAAAAGAAAATATATAATAATAACTAGTATAGAGCCCGTATGTTATACGGGTTAAATTAGTAAAAAATATATATAACTGATAATTCATGCATACTCTTTTTATTACCGGAATAATGTATTACAATAAAATGCTAAAATTATCATTCATAATAAGATATTGGTGACTTTACCCTCTTTATCAAAAAAACAATATTTAGATCATGTCTTTACTTGTATATTTGACAAATGCAACATGAATGTTTATTGGTAAATAAGTGTTTATTGGTATTTATAAGTTTTATAAATATTTATTAAAATAAAAACAATAATAGTTTCAAAAATAATTTTAAATAAAAATAAGATACAGATTAATAAGTGATTATCATAATTCCATAAATATAAAAAAAATAAAAATATAACATGTTTATAAAATAGAATATAAATATAATTTTTAATAAAAAGGAATTTATTAAGAAGTAGATTTGGGAGGGAAATTTTTTATGAGAATAAATCTGGTGTTGACATGTGTCAAGAGTTGTAATTATTTATTATAGTAGGAAGATTAATGATATTTGAATTATAAAAAACATTTAGTAAAATGATAAATGAAAATATTGAATTGAAGTAAACTATACGGATATATTTTCAAAGTTCAATAACTATTAAATAATTAATAAAAAAACATGAATTATCATGTAAAAATATATCGTGATTTGGTTTGAAAAGGAAAAGAGAGAGAAAGTAAATTACATCAAAGGTCTCTGAGGTTTACACAAATAATGAAAAAGGTTCTTAGAGTTTTAAAATTATGGAAAAGGTCCTTAACGTTTGTATTAGTGTAACGAAAGAGATCTCTCCGTTAGTTAACCCCGTTTCTATTTAACGGGGTTAATTAACGGATCTAACCGACTTTGATCAACTCCAGAGCCGGACCTGAGAATCCTGGAAAAATTTAGGGCCCGAGGCGAAAAAATTTCTTGCCCCCCTAACATACAAAATCAAGAACTCATATAAAAAGACACCTGAACTATAATTTTTTTAAAATATATATATAAAAAGTATTTTTTTAAAATCTCGGGCCCTAGGCGGTCGCACACCTTGTCCATGCCCCAGGACCACCCCTGATCAGCTCTATAAATTGAGATTCAAACATTTTCTTAAAGTTCATACCTTTCTGTGTTCGATCAATTAGTATAATATCTTTAATCCTAATAAAGCAATAAAATGGGTTGCCACTTGCCACTTTTCTAGGCCCTCCACATTATCATGTCCACATGTCAATATCAGATTAAATCAATATATAAATTTTAAGATCAATTTAATATATTACTTCAACTTTCCAAATATAAGTTTCAACATTGCATTTAATAAATTTAAAATTCTAACTAAATGTAATGTAAGGTCAAATCTTTCAAATTTATAAACTTAAATTTTGAAATCTTCAAATTTTAAAAATCTGCTAATTCAAAAAATTTACGTATAAAATTTAACATTACATTTAATAAAATTTAGATTTCTTATTAAATATGTTGGATTTGTCACATCTTTTAAATTTTTAAACTTAATTTTTAAAAAAATTCAAATTGCCAAAATTTATTATAAGTATTACATTTAATAAATTTTAAATTAAACACATTTAGTAAATTTGAAATTTCTAAATAAATAGCTATTGTGATGATGAAGAAATCCTTAATTTTTTTGAACTATTCTAATATAACTATATATTATATGCTGCAACAATTAAAATGGCAATGGAGGCAGTGCTATTGCTTACGACCAGCAAATCGAAAACATGGGAATATTAGATCGGTCAAACATGATTATTGTGATTACTGAATATATTACATGATAAAAAATAATGTTTCTATGACTATTAAATTTAAACGATTTCAACCCTGGTTTAAAAACGAAAATTTATAAAAAAATCATGTCATTCAAAATTTTCAAATCTCATCAATTTTATTTCATTTATCTCATCTTACGAGACTAAATTCAACCCGTATAGTATACGGTCACTAACCTAGTTTTTAATAATACAAGTTGAAACTCCAAAACCCCAGATCTAAATCGGCCGACAATCGGTCGGAAACACCGGTTGTCAACGACTGTTGTACGGTGTTTATCCATGGCAAACGACCGATGTCGTTTAGAGAGTGAGAGAGATGTGCTCTTCAAGAAGAGCTTCCAGAGAGAGAAGAGAGATATGAGATGACAGTGCTCAAGAGAGAGGCCATGCTTTTAAGGCAGTGACTCATGGGCCACCGCCCATCTCAACGAATAAAAATAAAACGTGTGGATGAATAGTCGTGAAATGTGAGACTGCCACCTTATTAGAATAGATATATAAGGTAATACTTACTATTTTGTTTTTAATTTAATTTTAAGAAAAACTCAAGTTCTAATAATTTTCTTTCTATTATTTGAAAGAATCGAAATTAAACATTCATCCTCAAGAATTAAAATTTTTTATAGATAGAATGAATCAAAATTTCTATGTAGTGGTTCATTCTTATCACATATGCTAACATACATATTATTTTTTATTCAACGTAATAGCTTAGTTCAAACTGGAACAATCGTCAAAACCATATCGACGTGATCAATTTTGATTTGTCTTTTTTTTTTAAAAGAGTAGTTTGCGGTTTAGCCTAGAATTACTCAAATCCGCTAATTGAATGAGTCATTCCGTCAGAATGAAAAATGATATGTTTCTCTTAGCTCTGCTGAGGCATAATATCGCTCCATGAGACGTGTAACAGCTGAAATTGCTTGGTTGACCCATTTACTTCATGAACTGTCCATTCCTTCATTAACACCTATTCCTTTGAAATGTGATAGTCAAGCTGCAATTCATATAGCCAAGAACCCTGTTTACCATGAACGAACCAAGCATATTGAGCTTGATTGCCATTTTGTTCGGGAGAAGCTGCAGGAATGCCTTATTAATTTGCAGCATGTGACCTCTCAAGAGCAATTGGCTGATCTTGTTACCAAAAGTCTTCCTACTACTCAACATCATCATCTTCTTTCCAAGTTAATTAGAGTTAGTTGATGTTAGTTGATTCTCATTCCTGTCTCATACCCGATAAAAAATTGGAAAGTAATCTCAAACCTGGTATCATACCCATCCCATATGTGACGGGTTTTGAGTTTTCCTGTCGAGTTTTGATGTCAATGGGATCACCATGAAGATATAACAGTTATGTAGTGTGTTTAAGCTAAAAAAAAAATACATCTAATTACTTTTCGGCTCACGTAAGTTGTAAGTTTGTAACGATCAAAAAGTTAAAGCCATTTACTACACTCAACTAATCAAGTGGTGAAAATATACGTTATTCTTCAAAAGAATAACAAGACTTCTAAAATAGAAAAGGGGACATTACCCTCATTATTCCTCATATCCTCTGCAAATCGACATCCAACAAACAAAACCCTAGTTTTCTTTCTCCGATCGATGGAAGACAGATTGCCGGAAAATCTGACGATCGACATCTTTTCAAGACTCCCGATCAAATCGATCATCTCCTGCAAATGCGTCTGCAAAAAATGGCGAAGTCTCGTTGCGGATCCTTACTTCGCCCGTCTCCATCTCGCAAAATCACGTCAGGAAGCCCTAATGATTCTCCAGTGCCCAGATCTGCTAGATTCCAATGCTAATCCACGAGCTACTTTAAAATGGGCAGAGATCGACGAACACGAACACCTGGACACCATCAAAAGCCTTGATCTGAAGCACTGTGAGCCTCCTCTTATAGCTGCCTTTTCCTCCCTGTTATTTCCAATTGGTACTGTGAATGGTTTGGTGTCTTATTTAGGGGATAGAAATGATTCCATTTTCATTTTCAACCCTCTGTTAGAAGAATATATTATCGTCCCTACACCACCACCAGAAGTCACTATGATCACATTAGCTTACGGTTTCGGAGTCTCAACCGCCACAGGGGAATACAAAGTTATACGGATTAATCTTAGGGTCATGGGCCGGGCGATTGAAATCGAGGCTCACACCGTTGGCACGGACGAGTGGAGAAGTTTGAGACCTGCCCATAATACCCCTAACTTAGTATGTATAAAAGGTGATGCTTTGTGTCTTGATAGTCATCTATACTGGGAAGCTGACCGTTGCCAAATCCTTGATTTTGATTTGAATAGTGAGACGTCTGAGTTACTTCCGGCTCCAGGAGATAACCAAAATGCACACCGAACATTTGGAGTAATAAAAGGGAGGTTAAGTTGCATATGTTGGAGTTCAACGGGAAGATGGGAAGGAGGAGTGGAGGTTTGGGTGAGGAAGGAGGGTAATAATAATTGGTATAAAGAGATGAATGTTGCAAGTTTTTATTTTAGTGAATTATGGCCCTGGAGACCCTTGTGTCTGATTGATGATTTAGAACAAGGTGGTACTAGTGTTGTTCTGTTGGTATATGTGCGAGTAGCGGAAGCAGATAAACTGGTGGCGTATTGTCTTAACACGAACAGGATTCTAAGTGAAACTACGACTTTGTGGAGTAATTGTTCTTCGATGGTGACTTATCGTCCTAGCTTTGTTAAACTCGACAGATTTGGATTGGAGAGAGTGCATGCCATGTACAACCACAGTAATTCACAGGGGGGTAAGGAAACTTTTTGGCTATTGATATTGTTTCTAAGTTCACTGCAAAAGCTACTATTAAGTGAATAGATTTATATAAATATTTTCCAACCATACTGCAAATTGCACAAGATTCCACTAATATAGTTTTGATCTTCTTCTTATGAAGTAATGATCATATTACAATTTGCTTGCTTAATTGGTAGGTATAAACTATAAACATACTTACTCTGATTATACTTGTGTAGTGTTTCAGGAGACTTGAGGAAAGAATGCTCACTTGCTTGCTTGGTAAGTATTAATTTTCCCTTTTGTTTTTTTATAAGTAGAAGTTGTCCTTGAATCCAAACATACAAACACAAATATGTGGCTAAAATGACCTTTTTATTGTGAAATATAAATGTCAAAAGTGGTGCAGATCCCCCATACAAGTAAGTATCTTCCTGAATTAATCGTGTTATCTTGAGAGTTGAGATATGCAAATAAATATATTGGATGTTGATGTAGCTATATATCTAACTTTTAGTACGTGGCATGGATTTGGGTTTTGAGTTCAATTATTGACTTCATATGGTGTTTCTTTGGTAAGTTTGTTTGGATGGCTGATTAGTTCTAGTAATTTTGTGTACCAAAGGGGCTGTGGCCGCCTAGTGGTTGAAATGCCCCCATCCTAAAGTGTGTGGTTTAGAGTTCAAGTCGTATAGTGGACCAAAATAGGTTGATTTAGAAGTAGGATTAGTAGGTATATAAGCTGTTCTAAAAAAGATTAGATTTTTTTTAGCATTTGTGGCTTCCCAAAAGACCAGCATTTGCTATTTTGCTTCTTGACGGGGACGATGTGCATTCTCTTAAGTGTTGCGTGGGTCTATATAGTGTAATAAAATACATTATTCATACTATTAGTAAAGACTCTAAGGGGAAGCTTGTCGTTCTAGGATCGAGATCTCATAAGTTTGCGGGCAAGGTGGCGTTTTAAAAGAATTCAGAGTCTGGACTTGTATCTGTGTTTTCTAGGTTCATGGAGGTATGAGAGAACATTGTGGCCACTGTCTTCATTTACTGAAAGTATACTAGTCACCTGGTTCTTGCAATTGAGGCATAAGGATGTCTGGTGGTAGTACTTTATATTAAATTCAATATTTGGTTATGTTCTTTGTTTAATCCCTAGCTTATTTTCCGGTTGTTCTGTGGTTTTTCATATATGTCTTGCATTTGGACCTTTGTATTTTTTTCTAGCGCCTTGTTAGTTTTTTTTCTTTATATATAATGTTGGCTGTTAAAAAGAGAATATTAATAACCATGGTCAAAATCAAGTTAAGTTAAGCAACTTTAGCTCAAGATTCTGCTAATAGTTGCGGTCTAATGATGACTTTGGTTATACATGTGCAGGGATGAAGAAGACTTGGAGGAAAGACTGCTTGCTTACAGTTGATGAAGTTTGACTTTTGGATGGAAAATAATAGAGTTACAAGAATATATAACATGGTTTCTCAGACTTATATCTGGTTGTTCATTTGCCACTTTTTTATTGGGTTTGGGTCCGACCGACTCAAGCTACACAAGCTTTATAAAGCCTTTGGTACCATGGTCCCACAAGGGTATTTCTTAATTTCTTTACATGATTTCTTATATTACAGAGTAAGAACAACACACACGATTAATACTCTTGATATGTTCGAATAAAAGGTGCATATCCAAACTGGTTAGTGATCGAAACCGAATTTTTTTATTGGGTTTGGGTTCGCTCTTAAAGCTGCTCATGAAACAGAATAAGTGTATATACATGACAATCGTCTCCAGTGTAACATCACACTTACAAGTTAGGCTCGAGGGATTTATCATTCCCATAGTGTTTAATAAAGTACATGGAGTTTAATTTATGATAGAGCATAAGACTATAAGCAGAGTGCATAAAAATTGATTTTTAAATTGCAACCTGATAATTATATGTTTTGTGAAGGGCATTTATGTTGTTTTACGATCTTTTATTTTTATTTCTATTTTATTAAATAAACAAAAACCATCATCAAGACTCTAAACCCATTTGCAAGTACCTCGTTCACTAAATCTACATTGCTATCATTGAACCAGTTGCCTTCAAACCCTAATCCTTTGATTTCTGAGTTACAGGTCACGATTGATTACACTCATGTTTAAGAGGACCACTCTGTTTCACAAGGAGTGACATTAAAACCCTAATTTTCTTTTATAAAACTAGATCTTGGCAATGGGGTTCACCAATCGGAATCTCTTCTCCAGTTTGAGCAGAAATAAGAAAACATGTGTTCAAAACCCCGTCGCCACCATCATTTTTCTGTGTAAGCAACCCGCCGTTTGATTTCCTATTCGCCAAGAACTCTAAATTCGTCAACATCGGCTGGAGTATAAAGGTTCCCTTCATCTGTTCATTTTGATGGTTGTAATTTATCACCCTCAAGAATATTCAAATACTATTTCTAAAACAATTAGAAAAGAAAAGAAAATATATCAGTAAATGATGATAATAATAATTGGTAAGTGCATGTGAAATACCTTTAAGATTTTAATATTTGTAATAGGGAAAATTTCATAGAAACATAACCAACTTACGATTTTGTTCCAATTAAGTCACTCAAACTTATTTTTGTTCCAATCAGATCACTCAACTTTAAAATATGTTCTAATCCTAGATAAATGACCTGATTAGCAGGTAATCTTATTAAATTTTTCAAAAAAAACTGATTTTTTTTATAAAAAAAAAAGATTATTTTTTTATAAAAAATGAATATTTTAAAATCGAATTTTTTTTTAAAAATCGAAATTTTATAAAAAAGGTTTTTTTTTATCAAAAAGGGTTTTTTATAAAAACGAATTCTTTTATAAAAAACGTTTTTATAACATTTTTATAAAAACGAATTTTTTTTATAACTTATTTTCGTTTTTTATAAAAAAACCTTTTTTTTATAAAAAACATTTTTATTAAAAAAATTGTATTTATGAAAAACGTTTTTTATAAAATTTCGATTTTTGATTAAAAAAGTTCTTTTTTTATAAAAAAAAATCTTTTTTTATAAAAAATTCATTTTTTTATTAAAAAAATCAGTTTTTATAAAAAATTTGATAAGGTTACCTGCTAATCAGGTCATTTATCTAGGATTAGAACATATTTTAAAGTTAAGTTACCTGATTGGAACAAAAAAAAGTTTGAGTGACCTAATTAAAACAAAATCGAAAGTTGGTTATGTTTCTACAAAGTTACCCCTTTGTAATATCATTAGCACGATAACTCAGCAGTCTTAGCTACTGAATAAACCTTTGTAATGATTCACCATAAGCTGGAATATTTGATATATGCAACAACAATAATTCAAATTAGAAAATAGCTAAAAACTTCTCAAGCAAAAAATCATACTGTAGGTTAATTTTGAAGACACCTGCAAGAACAATATTTTCAATGAACTGAAAATATATGACCATAAGATCTGGTCAAAAGTCTCCCATGGCCGATTCTTCTTAAAAATATTATGTGTAATATTTTCCATGGTGAAAACGTCAGGGACCCCAAAACTTATTGTGTGATTTGCTTTCACAAAAAGGAATTGTTTGCAAATCATCATAATGTAAAAAATAATAATCGAACATAAACAAACAGATGCAAATAGCGATGATTGCCAAGTGAAGCAAGCCAATAAGCTTCAAGATTAAATACAGAATCGGTAACATAAACCGATTTGCGGCGATATATACGTAGTTTTTACATCTTATGACTTTTCGTTCGACTCTGGTAAGTTGTAACGATCAAAAAGTTAAAAGCCATTTACTACAATCAAGTCGTGAAAATATACGTTATTATTCAGAAGAATAACAAAACTTCTAACAGAAAAGGGGACATTCCTGCAAATTGACATCCGACAAACAAACCCTAGTTTTGTTTCTCCGATCGATGGAAGACAAATTGCCAGAATATCTGACAATCGAAATCTTTTCAAGACTCCCGATCAAATCGGTCATCTCCTGCAAATGCGTCTGCAAAAAATGGCGAAGTCTCGTTGCGGATCCTTACTTCGCCCGTCTTCATCTCGCAAAATCACGTCAGGAAGCCCTAATGATTCTCCAGTGCCCAGATCTGCTACATCCCAATGTTAATCCAACAACTTTTTTAAAATGGGCAGAGATCGACGAACACCAACACCTGGAGATTATCAGGAGCCTAAATCTGAAGCAGTGTGAGGCTCCTCCTATAGCTGTTTGTTCCCTTTTATTCCCAATTGGTTCTGTGAATGGTTTAGTGTCATATACAGGGGATAAAAATGATTCCATTTTCATTTTCAATCCTCTGTTAGAAGAATATATTATCCTCCCTGCACCACCACCAGAAGTCAGTGTGATCACATTAGCATACGGTTTCGGAGTTTCAACCGCCACAGGGGAATACAAAGTGATACGGATTAATCTTAGGATGGTTTTTACAAATCCATCCCAAACCGGGGACTGGGCGGTTGGAATCGAGGCTCACACCGTTGGCACGGACGAGTGGAGAAGTTTGAGACAAACCACCCCTAACTTAGGATGGCTAAAAGGTTATGCTTTGTGTCTTAATAGTCATCTATACTGGGAAGCTGACCGTTGCCAAATTTATGATTTTGATTTGAATAGTGAGACGTCTGAGTTATTTCCGGCTCCGGGAGATAACCGAGATGCAAACCGAACGCTTGGAGTAATAAAAGGTAGGTTAAGTTGCGTATGTTGGAGTTCGACGGGAAGATGGGAAGGAGGAGTGGAGGTTTGGGTGAGGAAGGAGGGTAATAATAATTGGTATAAAGAGATGAATGTTGCAAGTTTTTATTTTAGTGAGTTATGGCCCTGGAGACCCTTGTGTCTGATTGATGATTTAGAACAAGGTACAAGTGTTTTGTTACTCTATGTGCAAGTAGCAGAAGCAGAAGCAGATAATAAACTGGTGGCATACTGTCTTAACACGAAAAAGATTCTAAGTGAAACTCCGACTTTGTGGAGTAATTGTTCTTCGATAGTGACTTATCGTCCTAGCTTTGTGAAACTCGACAGATTTGGATTCAGAGAGAGTGCATGCCATGTACAACCACAACAACTCACAGGGTAAGGAAACTTTTTGGCTATCGATATTGTTTCTAAGTTCACTGCAAAAGCTACTATTAAGTGAATAGATTTATGTAAATATTTTCCAACCACACTGCACATTGAGTTGCACAAGATTCCACTAATATAGTTTTGATCTTCTTCTATATGAAGTAATGATCATATTACAATTTGCTTGCTTAATTGGTAGGTATAAACGTACTTACTCTGATTATACTTGTGTAGTGTTTCAGGAGACTTGAGGAAAGAATGCTCACTTGCTTGCTTGGTAAGTATTAATTTTTCCTTTTGTTTTTTTACAAGTAGAAGTTGTCCTTGAATACAAACATACAAGCACACAGATGTGGCTAAAATGACATTTATTTTTGTGAAATATATATGTCAAAGTGGTGCAGATCCCCCATACAAGTAAGTATCTTCCTGAATTTATTGTGTTATTTTGAGATATGCAAATAAATATATTGGATGTTGATGTAGCTATATATCTAACTTTGAGTACATGTCATGGATTTGGGTTTTGAGTTCAATTATTGACTTCATATGGTGTTTTCTTTTGTAAGTTTGTTTGGATGGCTGATTAGTTCTAGTAATTTTGTGTACTAAAGGGGCTGTGGCCTAGTGGTTGAAATGCCCCCATCCTTAAGTGTGTGGTTTAGAGTTCAAGTCTTATAGCGGACCAAAACAGGGTGATCTAGAAGTAGGATTAGAAGGTATGTGAGTTTTTCTAAAAAGGATTGGATTTTTTTTACAATTTGTGGCTTCCCAAAAGATTAGCACTTGCTACAAGGCCTATAGGCTATAATAAAATACATTATTCATACTATTAGCAAAGACTCTAAGGGGAAGCTTGTCGTTCTAGGATCAAGGTCTCATAAGTTTGCGGGTCAAGGTGGCGTTTTAAAAGAATTCAGTGTCGGAACTTGTACCTGTGTTTTTTGGAGGGTGGGTTCTGTTTGTGTAGTCATGCTTACTTTGGTCATTCATAGAGGTGTAGGGAGCTTGAAACCTAATGTTGATGGAATCATGGGGTCTGCAGATGTTGGGTTGGGATTGCTTAATGGTTTTGATCATCTTTGGCCACAAGGGGATTAGGCAATGCAGGAAGGGGTTTTTGTTTGACTAGGTGCTTTGGTCAAAAAGAACAGGTTCCAAAAATTTTGGTAAGTAACCAATGGGAAAGTCAAAGAAGGCAAAATTGGTGGGTTGCTAAACTTTGGGTAGAGGATAATTGTTCTTTTTGGGTGATTGAAGGGATACCCCTAGGTCACTGTCAGCAAGCATGGATCAGTTGATGCAATAATGGAGGAATTGGTAATGACGTCCATATAGTCTTCGAGTGTATCATGTACACGACAGGGGTGGCGGTTATGTTTGTTGTTTAATCCCTAGCTTATTTTCTGGTTTTTCTGTGCTGTCTTGCATTTGGACCTTTGTATTTATCTCTAGCGCCTTGTTAATTTTTTTTCTTTATATATAATGTTGGCTGTTAAAAAGTTAAAATTAAGTTTAGTTAAGCAACTTTTGCTCAAGATTCTGTTAATAGTTGCGGTCTTCTGATGAACTTTAACCTGTATGATCATATTACTTACCGACTTTGGTTACACTTGTGCAGGGATGAAGAAGACTTGGAGGAAAGACTGCTTGCTTACACTTGAAGTTTGACTTTTCGATGGAATTCACAGAGTTACAAGAATATATAACATGGTTTCTTATGGTTTCTTAGACTCATATATGGTTGTTCAGTTACCACTTTTGAACAGAATCTTGACTTTCTTATTACAGAATAAGAACAACACACGCGATTAATAATCGTGATATGTTTTAAGAAGAGGTGCATATCCAAACTGGTTAGTGATCGAAACCGAATTTGTTAAGAAGCTGCTTTCAAAACTGGTTCAATCTAATGTAGCAAAGCTAGCTGTTAAGCACAATTTAGCAAAGCTCGCTGTTAAGCACATGTGCTCCATAGCTGTAAGCACCTGATTTCGAAAAATCGTATAACCAAATGATAAAAATGTTAAAAAACCGTCATCTACAACTCACATCACCTATACATCACATGCCTCTCTTAGCCTCACGTCTCCATATCACCATTCATATTACAAATATACTCTAAATATGATGCATTAGTGATGATCTCACAAATTAGACGGGAGGAATTTATCAATCTCATAGGGTTTAATAAAGTATATGAAGTTTACTTTATAATAGAGCATAAGACGAATAGTAGAGTGCATAAAAAAGTTGACTTTTAAATTGGAACCAAAAGAACAGTTAGGAGCTGATAGAAAACGACTCTCTAGAACGGGTTTGGTGCGTTTATAGAGAGAACTGATTAAAAATCGTCTTACAAAAATAAGTTAACAAATTTGACCATTGAGTTAAAAAAAAAAGAAGTTCTAATCGCTTATAGCTACTGGTCAAGCTGTTTGGGTATTTGTTTGATAATAAAACAAAACTTCTAATAAATGCATCATCCTCCCTCGTTATTCCTTTTCCAATCGACATCCAACAAACAAGCCCTAGTTTTGTTTTACCGATCGATGGAAGACAAATTGCCGGAAAATCTGAAGATCGACGTCTTTTCAAGACTCCCGATCAAATCGATCATCACCTGCAAATGCGTCTGCAAAAAATGGCAAAGTCTCGTTGCGGATCCTTACTTTATTGATCTTCATCTCGCGAGATCACGTGAAGAAGCCCTAATGATTCTCGAGTGCCCGGACCTACAATCTCCCAATCTTAATCCAAAAACCTTTTTAAAGTGGTTAGAGATCGACGAACACGAACACCTGGACACCATCAAGAGCCTTAATCTTAAGCACTGTGAGCCTCCTATAGCTGCTGTTTCCTCCCTGTTATTCCCAATTGGTTCTGTGAATGGTTTAGTGTCTTATTTAGGGGATAAAAATGGTTCCGTTTACATTTTCAATCCTTTATTAGAAGAATATATGGTCCTCCCTCCACCACCACTTGGAGGAGGCAGTGTGATCACATTAGCTTATGGTTTCGGAGTTTCAACCGCCACAGGGGAATACAAAGTTATACGGATAGTTTCTAAATATCTTCCATCTGAAACCGTGGTATTTGCGATTGGAATCCAGGTTTACACCCTTGGCACAGACCAGTGGAGAAGTTTGAGAGAAACCACCCCTAAGAAAAACCTTGACTTAGGGGGTGTTTGATAGTTGCTAACTGGGTAAGAGCTGATTGAGTAAGAGCTGAGTGAGTAAGAGCTGATTGAGTAAGAAACTTTGGTTGAAACTTGGGTGTTTGATAGTAGATGACTGGGTAAGAGCTGACTGAGTTTTTTTTTTTTTTTTTTTTTTAATTTAAACGACAGCTGACAGAGTAATGTATATAGCTAATTTTTTATATGTATTAAAAACATTTTATAAAAAAAATAAAATAAAATATAATATAAAAGAAATTTTGAAACAAAAAATCAATACAATAATTTTTGTTGTACGTGTCAAAAAAAGAAATGAAACACATTCTTTTATAATAAAAATATTTCTTTTTAATTAAATAAAAAAACGTTTTTTAAAGTTAAAAAACCATAATTGTATCTTCATTAATATAAACGATAAAAAAATAATAACAAACTTTCTGTTTTATCTTATGTTTAGTGATGATTAAAAATAACTAATTTTAAAACACACATAATAGCTAAAATTCAAAGTGTCATACAAAATCCAAATCAAGCATAACTCATACAAATTTAACTTGAAGCACTTGAAAATAGTTGATTAGCAATCTGGTTCCGCA
The DNA here is from genome assembly GCA_039602395.1 of Deinandra increscens subsp. villosa. NCBI lineage: Eukaryota > Viridiplantae > Streptophyta > Magnoliopsida > Asterales > Asteraceae > Deinandra > Deinandra increscens. The sequence goes on from JBCNJP010000007.1 coordinate 124,871,974, forward strand.
AATTAGTCATATATTCAACGCCTTCTGAACCCCATTCTATGCTCTCACTTCCTCCACCTTGCACATTAGGAGTAGCCATAGTGATTTCTTCAAAGTCCATAAATAATTCATCTTGAATATTGTATTTTCGTATAAAGTTATGGACTGCAAAACAAGCTATGACAACGTCTCTTTGCACTGGAAAAGGATAAGGAGCCATTTGTTTTAAGATTGGAAATCTCGCTTTCAGTACACCATAAGCACGCTCAATAACATTTCTGAGTTGTGCATGGGCATGATTGAATCTTTCTTCCTTAGTTAACGCTCGTCTTCGTCGAAAATCGGCTAACCAATACCTCGTGTTGCGGTAAGGAGCCAAAAATCCACGAGTGTTTGTATATGCAGCATCACAAAGGTAATATTTACCTATAAATATAAGTGTGACATCTATTATATAAAGAATAAATGTAACGTATTTAATAATAAAAGTTATAGTTAGAAAACAAACCTGGTGGAGGGAATCGAAATCCAAAAGTCGGATTAGATGCAATTTCTTTTAGAACTCGTGAATCATGTGCTATACCCTCCCATCCAGCCCACACATATGTGAATATCATATCAAAATCACATATTCCTAGCACATTTTGATAACATTCACCTTTTCCTCTTCCCCTAAAACAAGGTTGTTCATTAGCAGGCAGAACTGCATGTACAAGAGTTCCATCTAAAGCACCTATTGCTCCGGGAAATATGTCTTTTAGCCTTTGATGTCGTTCCGATATATTTGTAGTTACATCAGAAGATGTTGGCACTATAATTTCTTTTGCAAAAGACATCATTGCCACCAGAACCTCGTGAAAACACTGATGAACTGTTTGAGTAGAGTGTTGAAATCGTCGTTTAACCACTCGAAAACGTTCATTATGCCCTATAATATGTAAGAACATAGCCATCTTCTCTTCCGCACTTATTGTCCTACTAGCTTGCAACCAATTTCGTTGTTTAAAATGATTGCATAATAGTACAAAAGCCTCGCGTGAAACCCTCATCATTTCGTGACATTGTGTAGATGATCCATGTAGCAATTCTTGTGTGTACGCATGACCGGTTAACGCAGAATCATTGTCTCTTATTCTTTCAATTCCTCTTTTCCTTTTCCGGGCCAACATCAACCAATACCACGAAAGTAAAAGGAAAGCTATAATTGCACCCTTCGTATACATATGTGACCTATTAAATTTAATATAAAAGGTCATCCACATGTAATATAAAAGCCATCAAAAAGTCATACCAAATTCATACAAAAACCATACAAGTCATACCAAATTCATACAAAAACCATACAAGTCATACCAAAGTCATTTATAAGAAAACAAGAATAATCATTCAAATAAACGATACTTCCTCCCAGCATTTCGCACCCACGACTCGCAACTCGACGTCTTAAGACGCAACCAAACTTTCCTAAGATCAGCACTTTCACCAAATAGCAAAAGAGCCGTGTCATATCTGGGATCTCCTTCCCCCCACTCCATTTTCTCTAACTTTTCCATACATGCATCCACATCATCTTCTTTCTCTCTATTCAAGCGTTCACTTTCCACCAACATCTTTGCAACATTAACAATTTCTTTCCCGACTTCTCTCAAGTCTTCATCAAATGTGTTTCTACGAACTCTTTTGCTATTTCCTTGACCTTCATTATGTTTTGACCGGCCACTTGATTCATCACTTGCATGTGGGGCATCTGTCTCCATTTGAGTGCCATGATCTTCATCCATATCATGTGCTGAAAATTCTTCAGCGGGATGGGGGAGTGTAGAAGATGGTCCCCAACAGTGAACACCGGTCGATACCACGCCCTCAAACAACTTGGTACAAAGATCAGGACAAATGAGGGGCGCATTTCTCAGTTTCTCTACATATTTGTCCAACTGTTCGAAAATTTTATAAAGAAAATCAAAAACCTAAAAGATAATAATTATAGATAAAAAATACTCACAATATATAAATACCTTTCCCTCCGCGACCCATTCTTCATCACTCATACTAAAAGTATTGGTTACAGGATTATAAAGATTCCCTGTTTTGTTCCTCAGTTTCACCCAAGTGACAAACTTCTTTTTTATGTAGTCATAGCGATTTTTCATTTGTGCCGATCAACTATGAAATTATGTTCATTTTTCAACTTTTCCCCGACTACCTTCCATGAACATCCTTTCAAGCTAGTACCCTCCCGACCGTTAATTGTTACTTCCTCTAGACATGCTTCAAGAAAAGCTTTGTCCACAGCTTCCGACTTCCAACTAACTCTAGGTTTTTTTTCGGACATATCTAGATACATATGAGATATTAATTCCAAGTTCATGTATATAACAAATCAAGCAAGGAAATTGACAAAGTAAGAGCTATAAACCAATATGGGTATCTTCAATAACCAACTTGGCCTACCAACACATCACATATTTTGCAGATAGCGTTTCATCTTTAGTTTAATAAAATATATATATAACAATGGTTCAACCTTGTATGTCATTTATCTTCTTGGCAAGATTAGTGTTCAAATAATACACTTCTGTAACAATCAATCACATAATTAATGTATTTGATTAAACTGAAATCTTTGTTAAATCATGACAAAAGTAATATACATGTCAAAAAGGAATGAGTCAACAAACATTCATAGGCTGTTGAATATGACTTTCAAGTAAAAATAATAATTCAAACACATCTGCCTAAACAAAAAGAAATGCTAATAGTACAGGGCCACATAAGCTTTTTACAAAAAGCTTTTATCTACTTTTTACAAAAAGTAGATAAAAGTAGATAAGAGTTGTTGTGGGCTAAGATTGCAAGATCATAACAAAACTTTTATCTACTTTCTATCTATGTACAAAAATAGAGTTGTTGTGGGCTAAGATTGCAAGACAGAGAGAGGTTAGGGTATGTACTTTAGGCATCATATATGGATTAGTCCTTACTGCTCTTTGCATTTTCTTTTCAAAACAAAGGTGAATGATATTTTTGTAACTCAATCATATATGTTGTATTTTAGGACACCTGCTTGGCAAGCTGCTCTTTGTTTCAAGAAAATCAACTTCTTTGTTTCAGTTGCTTGTTTTTTTATATGTTCTGTCACCTCTTTTGCATACAAAACATCAACCTCACATGAAAATAGAAAATGATGTTAACTACAATAAAAGAGAAATAAAAACATGAAAATAGCATAAACAATAATCTGTATTCATCAATTTAATTTAAATTAAATTTATTAACTCTCCTATAAGTGAGATTTTACTCATATCTTTACTAGAAAATCAAACATTCAAAGAAACCAGCAATACCCATTATCTGGAACAGATTCATCATCAAAATTAACACATCAGAACCTTATCTCATTCTAACAAAACCAGTGAAGATTTGATCAATTGATTAACAGAAAGAACTACGGAAGGTGTAAACCCAAAACCATATTAACATCAAAGGGATTTCCAACAAAATTGTAGAAAATTGCAGATGAATATCAAAGAGGAAATACCTGTTGTAGGCTGGTAACGATTTAGGGCTGGAGCGGATGAGCGATGCTAGAAGTTCGTCGGTAGAGATTTAGGGCTGCAATGGCTGTGGAGCAGCGGATGATGACTGTGCGAGTGGTGGAGGAGCACGAGCGGCGGAGGAGCGATGGCGGAGGCGCACGACGGCGGAGGAGCGCTGGCGGAGGCGCACGACGGCGGAGGAGCGCTGGCGGAGGCGCACGACGGCGGAGGAGGCTGGTGGATGAGCGGCGGAGAGCTCCGTTTATATGATTGTGAAATTTAGGGATCTGATTTTGAGGTATATTTGAGGAAAAAAAAGACTCGGTCAGTGATCTGATTTTGAGGGATTCGGTCAGTGATTAAGACTCGGTCAGAGCTCCATTTTAATTTTATCAAACGGACTGACCACTTACTGGGTCATGGGTCAGCTCTTACCGGACCCAGTAAGAGGTTATCAAACACCCCCTTAGGAGGACTAGAAGGTCATGGTGTCTATCTTGATAGTCATCTCTATTGGATAGCTGGTCATGCCCAAATTTACGGTTTCGATTTGAGTAGTGAGACGTCTGAGTTATTTCCGGCTCCAGGAGATAACCGAGATTCAAACCGAATGCTTGGAGTTTTAAAAGATAGATTAAGTTGCATCTGTTGGTGTTCGTCAGAAGAAGGAATGGAGGTTTGGGTGAGGAAGGAGAAATCGGCTAATTGGTATAAAGAGATAACTGTTATAAAGCCTGTTATTCAATTAGGCATGTGGAGAAATAAGCACTTGTGTCTGATTGATGGTTTAGAACAAGGTACTAGTGGTGTTTTGTTGGTCTATGTGCAAGTAGCAGAAGCAGAAAAACTAAAACTGGTGGCTTACTGTCTTAACACAAAAAAGATTCTAAGTGAAACTCCGATTTTGTGGAGTAACTGTTCTTCGATGATGACTTATCGTCCTAGCTTTGTTAAACTCGACAGATTTGGATCACAGAGAGTGCGTGCCATGTACAACCACAGCTCACAGGGTAAGGAAAAATTCTGACTATTGACATTGTTGTTTATTCATATTGTTTCTAAATGCACTGCAGATGCCATTAAGTGATTATACTTTATCTAATATTTTCCAACCACACTGCAAATCGCTATAATCATTTATAAAATTAAGAGTTGCACAAGATTCCACCAATATAGTTGTGATCTTCTTATGAAGTTATGATCATATTACTTGCTTTGGTTATACTTATTCTAGGATGAAGAGGACTTGAGGAAAGAATGTTTGCTTGCTTAATTTGTAGGTATAAACATACTTACTCAGATTATACTTGTTTTAGGGCTTAAGGAGACTTGAGGAAAGAATGCTTGCTTGCTTGGTAGGTATTCATTTTTCCCTTTTTTTTCTTCATTTATAAGTCAAAGTTGTCCTTGAATCCAAACATACAAGTACAAAATGTGGCTAAAATGACATTTATTTTTGTGAAATATAAATGGTGCAGATCCCCCATACAAGTAAGTATCTTCCTGAATTAATTGTGTATCTTGAGATATGCAAATAAATATATTGGATGTTGATGTAGCTATCTAACTTTTAGTGGCATGGATTTGGGTTTTGAGTTCAGTTATTGACTTCATATGGCGTTTTCTTTGGTAAGTTTGTTTGGATGGCTGATTAGTTCTAGTAATTTTGTGTACCAAAGGGGCTGTGGCCTAGTGTTGATATGTGTCCATCCTTAAGTGTGTGGTTTAGAGTTCAAGGTCTTATAGTGGACATGTTGTCTATAACTGTTACCGGATTTACATTAGTACTCTTGTCATCTCAATTCTTCATTTAAGTACATGCATTTTCATTGGATTATAATCCGATGTCACACATGAAGGCGCATTCTCAAGAGAACTACCGTATCAGTCCATTTGAAGAATGTGATAAGAGAGGTACCTGTATGAATATTAGAGTAAAGTGTAGCAATTCGGGACACTATCTCAACATCTTTATCATACTCATACCATTCACATGAATAGAAGTAATATGACGTGTGAGTTTGAGTATGAGTAGTAATAAAAATAAATTAACCACTTTTTATTACGATACCTTTTTTTTCACAAGTTCGGGACAGGATGTGATAAGATATCTTCAATCTAACAACAATTCGGCTGATCTTTTTATAAAATTACTCCCACCTATCATTTTTAAGAGAAACACATTCATGATATTATAGTACCGTTATAAGAAAAATGACCTAAAACGAGAATAAAAGTCCTTGAAATAGAATGAAGAATTGAGATTTGCGTAGAGACAATATAATGATTTATAGATGAGAACTTGAGGTGGAAATACATAATGTACATTTTTTTTTTCATATTATTTTTCTCTATCAAGGTTTTTAATTAATAAGGCGATATTTCAAAGTTAGACTTCAAATTCGAAAATGATTATCAAACGAGGAGCAAGTGTTACAGTTATTTACAAAAAGCGTTGCTATCAATTAGGGCATGTGATCGATGTGGTGTGTTTGTTATGTAGGCGATGACTTAATCACATGAAGTTATCAGATAGAAGGGGTATACTCCATGTAATGTGGTGTTGTGTAATGTCAATATTTAATTAACTTTTTTTTTTGTTTTTGACTTTTTTATATTGAAATTGTAATACAATATTTTAATTTAACATAAATAAAAATTATAATACTAAAAATAGTAAATTAAGAAAATAAAAAAATTACATCACATATAAACTAAGAATAACGCTTGTAATATCCTCAATCAAATCAGCTTTTAGTTGGTTATGGATATCTCGATCTCGTATTTCCATCTTGTTAAATTATTGACAAATCGTAAACGACTCATCCTCAAGAACCATATTGTGTAAAATTAAACAACCATGCATAACATTCGCTATTTTATCTTGGTGCCAACTTTAATTCGTGATGGCTAATCATCATTGGATGAAAGGAGATTCATAATTTTATAGAAGTTTTAGAAAGAAATGAGTAAATAGAGATGTGTAAAAAATATGTGTTAAGAATGAGTATTTATAAGGAAAAAATGTGTTAAGAATGGGTATTTATAAGGAAAAAAGTGGTGAAAAAAGTTCTTTTATTTTAATAATCATTAAACGCCCAACGGATAGTTTTTTAGCCGTGTTCAACGGCTACAAACCCACCACCACACACGCTAATCCTTTGGCGTGGAATCATCACGCCATCACGTGGAAGAGGGGCGGTGTTCCGCACCGTCATTGCTCCATCACGCCGCTTCACGCGACGTACTAGATACCCTTAGCAACTAGTGAAATAGTTGTAACTATTAACTTGGTGACAATATATATGTTATATATTACTAAAAACGAGATGTTTACCCACCCCGCGCGTTGCTGCGTGGTCGAATTTGTATACTAAACGAAAGTAAAAAAGTTAAGTGGTATAAAACGTAAAAGTTTAAAAGTCTCGTGGTGAAAGTATAAAACTAAGAAGTATATTAAAAGCGAAAGTAGAAAAATTAAAAGTTTTGTGCCCAAAGTAGAAAACAAAAAAACTTAAAACAAAAAAAAAACTTTAAAAGTTAAAGGGTTAAAAAATTAAGAAGTATAAAACGTAAAAGTCTAAAAGTCTTGTGGTGAAAGTATAAAACTATAAAAATATACTAAGTTAAGTGGTATAAAACGTAAAAGTCTAAAAGTCTTGTGGTAAAAGTATAAAACTATAAAAGTATACTAAAAACGAAAGTATAAAAGTTAAAAGTTTCGTGGCCAAAGTAGAAGACAACAAAAGTTAAAACAAAAAAAAAAGTTTAAAAGTTAGAGGGTAAAAAAGTTTAGGGGTATAAAACATAAAAGTCTAACAGTCTTGTATTGAAAGTAAAAAACTATAAAAATATACTAAAAACGAAAGTAAAAAAGTTAAAAGTTTGGTGGCCAAAATAGAAGACAACAAAACTAAATAATAAAAAAAAACATTTAAAAGTTAAACGGTACAAAACGTAAGAGCGTAAGAGTATTTAACAATGTGACCAAACTATAAAAACTAAAAGTTTACTATTTTGTTAAAAAGAAAAAATCAAATCGTAAAAGTTTAGAGATAAAAAACGTCAAAGAACCAAATTCACGTGGTTAAAATTTAAAAAACTAAAAGTGAACTATTCATCATGAAATTTTATTGTTTAATATAATAATAAGAACAGAACTTGTAATAAAAATTTCGGAAGAACAATGAACATTATTGGGCCTGGCCCTATCATATATATAAAGTACGATCAAACCATCTCTAATAATTATTCTGTGCAGATCGACAACCACCCACCAACCAAACCCTAGTCATGTTTTATCGAAGAAGCCATCCATTGTTGGAAGTCACGTTGCCAGAAAATGTGATCTTCGACGTCTTATCAAGACTTCCGGTTAAAGCAATCATCACCTGCAAGTGTGTATGCAAAAGGTGGCGGGATATTGTTTCCGATCCTTACTTTATTCATCTTCATCTCTCGAGATCATCACGTGATCAAGAAGCCCTCATGATTCTTGAGTGCCAGAACGTACAACAAGAAAATTCCAATGCTAAGCCAGTGGCTTTAAAGTGGGTAGAGATCAAACACGAACACGAACACATCATCGATACTATCAAGAGCCTTAATCTCAAGCACTGTGAGCCTCCTATAACTGCTCGTTCCGTGTTATTTCCAATTGGTTCTGTGAATGGTTTGGTGTCCTATTTGGATTCTCCCAATGATTCCATTTACATATTTAATCCTGTGCTGGAAGAATATATGACCATCCCTCCACCTCCACCAGCACCACTACTACTATGGGGTGTAGCGATATTAGGTTATGGTTTCGGAGTTTCAACTGCAGGAGAATACAAAGTTATACATATTTTTATAAATCTATCTGAAACAGCGGTATGCCCGGTTGGAATCGTGGTTTACACCCTCGGCACGGACCAGTGGAGAAGTTTGAGACAAACCCCTAATAGCCTTAACGTAGGACAGATACAAAGTTGTGGTGTGTATCTTAATAGTCATTACTATTGGATAGCTGATCATGGCCGCCAAATTTTTGATTTTGATTTGAGTAGTGAGACGTCTGAGTTATTTCCATGTCCTCCGGCTCCAGGAGATAACCAAGAACTAGACCGAATGCTTGGAGTCCTGAAAGGTAGATTAAGTTGCATTTGTTGGTGTTCATCTGGAGGAGGAGTGGAGGTTTGGGTGAGGAAGGAGGAATCAGCTAATTGGTATAAAGAGATAACGGTTAGAAAGCCTGTTATTCAATTATGCTTGTGGAGAGACCAACACTTGTGCCTGATTGATGGTTTAGAAGGTACTAGTGTTTTGTTGGTCTATTTGTGAGCAATAGACAAACTGGTGGCATACTGTCTTAACACAAACAAGATTCTAAGTGGAACTTCGATTTCGTGGAGTGAATTTTCTTCGATAATAACTTATCGTCCTAGCTTTATTAAACTCAACAACTTTGGGTTAGAGAGAGTTCATGTCATGTACAACCGGCAACAGCCCACAGGGTAATGGAAAATTCTGACCATTGAAGTTGTTTATTCATATTGTTTCTAAATGCACTGCAAATGATATTAAGTGATTAAATTTTATCTATATATATATAAGTTTATTTTCCAACCACATTGCAAATTGCGATAATCATTTATAGAATTAAGAGTTACAAAAGATTCTATTAATATAGTTTTGATCTTCTAATAAACTTATGATAATATTACTCGCATTGGTTATACTTTTTCTGGGATGAAGAGTACTTGAGGAAAAAATGTTTGCTTGCCCGGTAGGTATTAATTTTTCCTTTAATTTTTTATAATTATGTTGAAGTTGTCCCTGAATCCAATCCTAAAAGCACAAATTTGTGGCCAAAATGAGATTTATTTTTGTGAAATATAAATGTCAAAGTGTTGCAGAGTACAAATATGCTAAAATTACTTGCATGGGTTATACTTATTTTTGAGATATGCAAATGAATATTTTCGATGTTGATGGAATTATCTAACCTTTAGTGACATGGATATGGGTTTTAAGTTCACTTGTTCACCTTGGTTTTAAAAAGCGTGCTTTAGGCGTGATTAATCACAAAGCGCACCTAGGCATTGGTCCATGCGCTTTATTTTACTCCAAGCAGCAACTGTACCAAAGGCGGCCGACTAATTGAGATTTTTTCAAAAGCGCGCGCAAAGCGCACACCAACAATGCTTTTTGTACACTCATATGGTGCTTTCTTTGGTAAGTTTGTTTGGATGGCTGATTAGTTGTTGCTTTTGTGTACCAAAGGGGTTGTGACCTAGTGGTTGAAATGTGAATTCCAGAGAGGGAGAGAGAGAAAGCATTCAACATGTGTCTTTTGATATTAGCATTCAACATGTGTCTTTTGATATTAAGCTTCTGTTGCAGTTAGAAAGTTAATGTTAGAATGTTGTTGAACATCTTCCTTATATGTGAAGTTAATATATCCATGGCATAAGTGTTTGTACATATCACAAGTGTGTTTATCCAAGTATTGACTTATACATTTTGACGCCATCCGTGGGACCTGCTAATTGTCCTAAGAAAGCAGACGAGCGGCTACATGGTGGGGTCAGAGTCACCACCTCCTGGCACTTCTAGAATTGTCCCTCCTCCCCAGCTAACACCTGAGTTAGTGAGGAGTAACTTCTTACAGTTACGTCAATGGATGAATGAGTATGTGCAACAGGAAAGAGCCAAAGGGGTGAAGATACAACTGTCATTTGATGAAGAATCCCCTGTATCCAATGTCACTAGTATGTCGTCACTCCCCTTTACCTCACCAGCAAATGCAAGGGAGTCTGAAGCACGTGTCTGAGCTAGAGGAGGGGGCACATTCACTTCATCCTCAGGACCTATCTTTACTACCCCACCACCAAGAGGTGCTAGCATGAGCTTAAGAATCTATTATTGTGAAGATTTGATTTTCTTTTGGATCTAGGTGTGTAGGTAGTACCTCCTTTATCAATGATCATATTACTTACTGTCTTTGCCTACTTGCTTACTCTTGATGAAGTTTGACTTTAGGATGGAAATTAATAGATGTACAAGAATATATAAAATAGTTGGATTTTTCATATTATTTGGCATTTGTTTCAATTCAGTGGATTCAAGTTACCATATGAATCCATTTTTTTTATTAAATAATTTTCCATCTAATGGGGTTTGTGGCTATTAATCATTCACAGATATTTAAAAGCGTTATGTGAAATTTCTACGAACTCTCAAACCGTTTAGGTTCATCTACCAGCGTTTCTTTTTCTCTCTCTTTCTTTCTATGGGGCACGTGAGCCCATTGTTACCAATCGCTGCATTTTTTTTCTTTAGATTCTCTCGATCGATCTACGAATCCAGGAGATCCCTACTTGTCTCAACTTTATTTCTCCGTTTAGTTTATTTTCTATATATATTTCCTGTTTTGTGTTCATAGAAAGTATGTTACGATATCGATTTAAGATTCCAATTGCTACTCTCAATGAAATAAAATTTGACGTTGTCGTTTTATCTAGCACTCCCAACGGTGTGCTAGATTTCTTATTACTATTGTTTTTATGTTTGTCTTTAAGTTTGAGCTTTCATTATATTTTCGCTCCGACTGTGAGGAGTATTGGAATATATTATTAGGGTTATTAGTATAAGTCTACGGTCAATTAGGTATTAGGGTTTTTAAGTTCATACTCTATATAATATAAGATCCCTTATCAATTTATAATAGGTAATTCAGTTATTTAGTTTATTCCATTATCTTACACATATAATATATAAAGAATACTTTTTTTTTTTGCTTATGACCATCTATAACATATGTCCTGTACAGCCACGCATCCTGAACAATCTCAAAGACAACCCTGATAGACACCATTTAAACGAGCTAGTCCAGGCATAAAATAGTTACATAAATGGGTGTGTATAAGGGTATTGAGGTATTCATAATGCCCACCTTTCACTTTTTCAACCCCTAACTTTTTTCTTGCCAATTCAACGTTGAGACCATCTTGAACCATCAAATTTATAATATGGTCCACACAAAGACTATATAAAAAAAATCCCGTTGCAAATCGGCTTATATTTTAGTTCTAGTTTTTCAACAGCCGTAGTGTTGTTGGAAGCATTATCAAAAGACATAGAAAAAACTATGTTTTCCAATTTAAATATTCGGATTACATAATCTTATAGTTTGAAAACATTTTCTCCCGTGTGGGGATATCCACCTCGACCACTAGGGTGGTGTTTTATGGCATTCGGTTATGGTTTTGGAGTTTCAACCGCAGGAGAATACAAAGTTGTAAAGATTGTTATAGATCCGGCTGAAACCGCGGTTGAAATCCAGGTTCACACCCTTGGCACGGACCATTGGAGAAGATTGAGACAAACCCTTAACTTGATGAAGATACAATGTCGTGGTGTGTATCTTAATAGTCATCTCTACTGGCTAGCCGATGATCAAATTTATGATTTTGATTTGAGTATGGAGATGTCTGAGTTATTTCCGTACCCTCCGGCTCTGGAAGATAACCAGGAACCGGACCGAATGCTTGGAGTCCTGAAAGGTAGCTTAAGTACATGTGTTGTTGTTCATCAGGAGGTTTGGGTGAGGAAGGAGGAATCAAATAATTGGTATAAGGAGATAACGTCTTTTAGTCAATGTGATTGGTGCCATACTGTCTAAACACGGACAAGATTTTAAATGAATCTCCATTTTCGTTGAGTAACTGTCTTTCAATAATCACTTATCGCCCTAGCTTTTTTAAACTCGACAACTTTGGATCCACGAGAGTGCATGCCATGTATAACCACAACCCACATGGTAAGAAAAAATTCTAACTATTACCATTGTTGTTTAAGACTAAATTACAAATTTTGTCCTTTAAACTTTCCAAAACTATAGATATTGTCCTTTTTTTTAAAAGCTTTCATGTATTATCCTTTATTTGAAAAGTTATTTCAAATTTTAACCTTTACATTAACTTCAGTTAACTTATTCAGTTAATCACTAATAAACATAGGGTATTCTTGAAATTTTACACCCAATAAAAAACCCTTAAACCCTCTTTATCAATTGGCAGCATCAGACCAGGCACCAACCCATAAAACCTCTTTGATCTCCCTTCTCCATCTTTCTGGGATCAAGTAATTTCAAGATATCTTGATACACCACCTCTAAAAAAATTAGCATTTTTAGAATTAGAATATTATAATATTTATTGTTTTTACATCATAAGTATCATGAGCTTACTTCTTTGTTACTTTTTAATACAAACAATGAGCTCTCAGGGGAAACAACTGGATCAATATTCGTTTCGTACTTTCAACTATAAGATAAAAGATGATTATAAGTTTATGTAAAAAGTAACTAAAAGTTACATAAATTATTAGATTTAAGACTTAAACTAATGAACTAACATGTGCATGGACAATATGTGGTTAAATGTGTAGCTGGAACATAGGAAATACAGTCGTCATTATCTCGTTGTGTGACATGAAGCATCCTGCTTTACTTATTGAACTCGAGAAATTAAATTGCGAATGAACACCTCCAACCTGCATTATTTGGATGGGTGCCTAATCGTTTACGGTGGTATGCAGATGGAGAAGGGAGACCGAAGAGGGTTTAATGACTGGTGTCGTCTGCTCGTTTACGGTAGTATGCAGATGGAGAAGGGAGATCGAAGAGGGTTTATGGGCTGGTGCCTAATCGTCTGATGCTGCTAGCTAATCGATGAAGAGGGTTTAAGGGTTTTTTATTGGGTGCAAAATTACAAGAATACCTATGTTTATAAGTAACTAACTGAATAAGTTAACTGGAGTTAGTGTAAATGTTAAAATTCAAGATAACTTTTCAACTGAAGGACAATACTTGAAAGTTTTTTTTAAAAGGACAAAATCCATAGTTTTATAAAGTTTAAAGGACAAAATTTGTAATTTAGTCTTTATATTGTTTCTAAATGCATTTCAAATGCTATTAAGTGATTGGATTTTATCTAAATATATAAATTTCCAACCACACTGTAAATTGTTATAATCATTTATAGAATTAGGAATTACACAAGATTTCATTAATATAGTTTTGATCTTCTAATGATCATAATATTATTTGATTTGGTTACACTTATTATGGGATGAAGAGGTTTTGCTTGCTTAATTGGTAGGTATTACGCAGATTAAACTTGTACAGGGTTGACTTGAGGAACGAATGCTTTCTTGCTTGGTAGGTATTAAATTTTCCTTTTATAATTATGTTGAAGTTGTCCTTGAATCCAATCATAAAAGCACAAATTTGTGGCTAAAATGACATTTATAAAAAAAAATATTAGTCTTTACCAGTTTAATGCTTATGCTTTTACTAGTTGTACGTCTTGCTTTATAAATAGTACTTAACCCTTTTATTTTCCTAGATTTTAGGATGTAAAATTTTAACCAGGTTCTATATGTATCTCGATCGACCTGTTGTCTATAATTGTTACCGCATTTACATCAGTACTCTTGTTATCTCAATTCTTCATTTAAGTACATGCATTCTCATTGGATTTTTATAAGAGGTTACACATGAAGACGCATTCTTAAGAGAACTACCGTATCAGCCCATTTGAAGAATATCATAAGAGGGGTATACCCGTATGAATATTAGAGTGAAGTGTAGCAATTTGGGGCACCATATCTTAACATCTTTATCATACTCATACCAATTACATGAAGAGAAGTCATATGATGTGTGAGTGTGAATACGAGTGGTAATAGAAATACATTAATTAGTGCAATAGAAAATCAAAAGAAAAAAGGAAGTCAATGTGCTAGTAGCATTCCAGAATCCAGTAGGTGAAAACAAACTCAGACATATTTCTTTCCATTTTATGAGCAGACTCATGCCACCCTGATAGGCGTATGTAACCTAATTACATTTTCAGACATCTGTTTATAACAAGGTGGATGGTTACGATGGTAGGGATGAACTGTGATCATGATCCTCAATACTACACTAGACACACAAAATGTTGGGAATGTTTTGCTAGGCAAAATTCCTAAGTCAGAGTTCTTCTTCTACACTAAAGAGTTCCTCCGGAACTTTTCCTTAGTTACTCCGGAACTTTGACTTTCTCTCTCTACATAAGTTCCAATGCATAAAGTTGTCAGGAAGCAGTTTTACTTTACGGCATGCTGTACACTGTTCACCGAAAAGTCTACTCAACTGTTCACAGAAGCATGCTTGTACTTCAACAACTTTCAGAGTAGATAATGTTTGTTTATTTAACCTAGGGGCTAAAAGGAAAATAAAATAATATCTTTTATTTTCCTCCTTGCACTATATATATATTAGTTCTACTTTATTGTTTAAGAAGTGATCCCTGAACTCATATTTCAGTTGTAACTCTCTTGTAAACATCATTGAAGTATCAATATAGTAGTGCTTGGAAGTTATATCTCTTGTGCATGTACTTTACTTCTTGTTTACTAGTTACACTTTCGGATCAACATATCTTTGTTAAGAACACAAACAAGTCTGATTCCGCCTTTCTTGTTTGAAACCTTCTTGTAACTTGATAAGGTTAACAGGTTAACCACGATCCAACACAAAACTACAATACTTTTTTTTCACAAGTTCGGGACACGATGAAATGAGATATCTCCAATCTAACAACTTCGGCTGATCTTTTCTTGAAAGTACTCCCAACTATAACTTTTAAGAGAAACACATTCATTATATTATAACACATGTACCACTATAAGAAAAATGGCCTATATATAGCAAGGACAGAAGTCCTTAATTGCAATAGAATGAAGAATTGAGATTTTACGTAGAGAATATATATAACGATTTACGGATGACAACTTGAGGTGGAATTTAGAAATACATAATGTATATTTTTTCCTTAGCTAAAACTTTTAATACTATTTTTCTCTAGCGAGCTTTTTAATTAATAGGGTGATATTTTAAAGTTAGACTTGACATTTGAAAAGTATTATCAAACGAGGAGTAAGGTTTATGACCCCTTATCAAAAGATTTTGGATTAAAGTCTCATTTGTAAATTTTTTTTTTTACAAATGGGGGTTACAATTTGGGGAAAAAAGTTTTCTCTCATCAGTGATCAGTTTTCTTCTGATAGATGATTGGGTGAGTGGTGTAATGTCCCCGTCAATGATTCAAATTTACCGTTAAAAAAAAAGTAGCTAAATTTATTACTAAGTGAACTAGTTGTAACTATTAACTTGATGAAAAGATTACATTACTAAAAACAAGAACAAAACTTGTTATAAATTTTTTCGGAAGAACAATGAATTAAAGTGAGGCTACACTATTGGGCTTGGCCCTATATATAAAAGTGTGATGAAACCATCTCTAAAGAAGTCCCAATCGTACGTTCCTCATTCTCTCCGAATCATATCGGCAGAAAACTACCAAACCCTAGCTAGCTATGTCTAATCGAAGAAGCCATCCGTTGTTGGAAGTCACGTTGCCGGAAAATGTGATGTTCGACGTTTTTTCAAGACTTCCGGTGAAAACGATCATCACCTGCAAGTGTGTATGCAAAAGGTGGCGGGGTCTTGTTTCCGATCCTTACTTTGTTCATCTTCATCTCTCCAGATCATCACGTGATCAAGAAGCCCTCATGATTGTTGAGTACCAGGACTTAGCATTTTGCAATCCCCAGGAAGTAGCTTTAAAGTGGGTAGAGATGGAACCCGAACACGAACACCTCGACACCATCAAGAGCCTAAAGCTCAAGCAATGTGAGCCTCGTAAAGCTGCTGGTTCTTTCGCGTTATTTGCAGTTGGTTCTTTGAATGGTTTGGTGTTATGTTGGTCTATGAATGATGGTTCCCTTTACATGTTCAATCCTGTGTTGGAAGAATACATGACCTTCCCTCCATTTCCACCTGCACCACTAAGGTGGTGTTTTATGTCATTCGGTTATGGTTTTGGAGTTTCAACCGCAGGAGAGTACAAAGTTGTACATATTCTTATAAATCCGGATGATACCGCGGTTGAAATCCAGGTTCACACCCTTGGCACGAACCATTGGAGAAGACCAAGACAAACCCCCCATAACAACCTTAACTCAATGAAGATACAATGTTGTCATGGTGTGTATCTTAATAGTCATCTCTATTGGCTATGTGATCAGGGCCAAATTTATGATTTTGATTTGAGTACGGAGACGTCTGACTTACTTCCATACCCTCTGGAAGCTCCGGGAGATAACCAAGAACCAAAACGAATGCTTGGAGTCCTGAAAGGTAGATTAAGTTACATGTGTTGGTGTTCATCAGGAGGAGTGGAGGTTTGGGTGAGGAAGGAGGAGGAGTCGGCTAATTGGTATAAAGAGATAAGTGTTATAAGTTCTTTTAGTCAATTACGCCCGTGGAGACCCTTGTGTCTGATTGATGGTGTAAAAGAAGGTAGGACTAGTGTTTTGTTGGTCAAGGTGCAAGTACCAGAAGGAGAAAAACTGGTGGCGTACTGTCTAAACACGAACAAGATTCTAAGTGAAAATCCGTTTTCATGGAAAAACTCTCTTTCAATAGTTACTTATCGTCCTACCCTTTTTAAACTCGACAACTTTGGATCTGAGAGAGTGCATGCTATGTCCAACCATAACCCACAGGGTAAGGAAAATTTTCTGACTATTAACATTGTTGTTTATTCATATTGTTTCTAAATGCACTTCAAATGCTATTAAGTGATTAGATTTTATCTAAATTTATAATTATTTATAGAATTAGGAGTTACACAAGGTTCCATTAATATAGTTTTGGTCTTCTAATGAACTTATGATCATATATATTACTTGCTTTGGTTATACTTATTCTGGGTTGTAGAGGACTTGAGCAAGGAATGCTTGCTTGCTTAATTGGTAGGTATAAAACATACTTACTCGGATTATACTTTTCAGGGGGGCTGAAGAAGGCTTGAGGAAAGAATGCTAGCTTGCTTGTCTGGTAGGTATTAATTTTTGTGAAACATAAATGTCAAAGTGGTGCAGATCCCCCATACAAGTAAGTATCTTCCTGAATTAATTGTGTTATCATGAGATATGCAAACAAATATTTTGGATGTTGATCGACGGAGCTATCTAACTTTCAGTGACATGGATTTGGATTTTGAGTTCACTTATTGACTTCATATGGTGTTTTCTTTGTAAGTTTGTTTGGATGGCTGATTAGTTGTAGTAATTTTGGTGTACCAAAGGAGCTGTGGCCTAGTGGTTGAATTGTGACCATCCTTAAATGTGTGGTTTAGAGTTCAAGTCTTATGGCGGACCAAAATATGTTGATTTATAAGTAGGATTAGAGGGTATGTGAGCTATTTCCAAAAAGATTAGATTTTTTTTAGCATTTGTTGTTTAGCTTCTTGACGACATCACGACGGGGTGTTCCATGACGTAGGAGAAGTTCCTATAAATCCACCTGAAACCGCGGTATGGGTGGTTGAAATCAAAGTTAACACTCTTGGCAGTGGCACGGACCAGTGGAGAAGTTTGAGACAAACCCCTAACAGCCTTAACTTAGGACGGCTAAAAACTCCTAGCGTGTATCTTAATAGTCTTCTCTATTGGCTAATTGATGACCACATTTATCATTTTGATTTTAGTAGGGTGACACCTGAGTATTTCCATACCCTCCGGCTTCAGGGAGATAACCAAGAATCAGACCGAATTCTTGGAGTCCTGAAAGGTAGATTAAGTTGCATCTATTGGTGTTTTTCATGGGAAACGGAGGTTTGGGTGATGAAAGAGGAATCTAATTGGTATAAAGAGATAACTGTTATAAAGCCTTTTATTCAATTATTCCCGTGGAGACCCTTGTGTTTGATTGATGGTTTAGAAGGTACTAGCGTTTTGTTGGTCCATGTGGAATTTCTAGATAAATCGGCGGCGTTTCTTAACACGAACAAGATTCTAATTGAAACTCCGATTTTTTGGATTAACTTTTCTTCGATAATGACTTATCGTCCTAGCTTTGTTAAACTCGACAACTTTGGATTAGAGAGAGTGCATGCCATGTACAACCATAACCCACACGGTTAGGATAAATTCTGACTATTGACATTGTTGTTTATTCATATTGTTTCTAAATGCATCAGATGCTATTAACTACTTAGATTTTATCTAAATATATAAATATTTTCCAACCACACTGCAAATTGCTATAATCATTTATACAAGAGTTACACAAGATTCCGACCATTAATATAGTTTTGATCCTCTAATGAACTTATGATTCTATTACTTGCTTTGGTTATACTTATTCTGGGGTCAAGAGGACTTGAGGAAAGAATGTGTGCTTGCTTAAATTGGTAGGTATTAATTTTTCATATTTTTTTATATGTCGGAGTCGTCCTTGAATCCAAAGCGGTGCAGATCCTTCGTACAAGTATCTTCCTGAATTAATATTTTGGATGTTGATGGAGCTTTCTAACTTTTAGAGACATGAATTTGGGTTTTGAGTTCACTTATTGACTTCATATAGTGTTTTATCTTTGGTAAATTTGTTTGGTTGGCTGATTAGTTGTAGTAATTTTTGTGTAGCAAAGGGGTTGTGGCCTAGTGGTAGAAACTACAAATGTGCCCATCCTTGAGTGGTTTGGAACTCAAGTCTTATAGTGGACCAAAATAGCTAGCTGATCTAGAAGTAGGATTAGAAGCTCTTCTAAAAAAGATTAGATTCTTTTAGCATGTGTGGCTTCCCCAAGAGATTAGCATTTGCTGTTTTGGTTGTTGGTGTAGTCACTATAGTTATTAACCATGGTCAAAATTAAGTTATGTTAAGCAACTTTTGTTTTAATCATTGTCTGCTGTCAATATAAAACTAGTTGCACTTGATTTCACTTAATAGTTGTGGTCTTCCAATGATTCCATTTACATTTTAAGTCCCTTGCTGGAAGAATATATGACCCTCCCTCCATCACCACCACTACCACAAGGGGGTTTGATGACGACATTAGGTTATGGTTTCGGAGTTTCAACCGCAAGAGAATACAAAGTGGTGTAGATTAAGTTGCATCTGTTGGTGCTCATTAGGAGGAATGGAGGTTTGGGTGATGAAGGAGGAATCTAACTGCTATAAAGAGATAGCTGTTATAAAGCTTGTTATTCAATTAGGCATGTGGAGACAAAGCCCTTGTGTCTGATTGATAGTTTAGAAGAAGGTACTAGTGTTTTGTTGGTCTATCGGCGATTAGGAGAAAAACTGGTGGCACACTATCTTAACACGAACAAGATTGGAACTCCGATTTTGTTGAGTAACGTGTCTTCGATAATGACTTATCGTCCTGGCTTTGTTAATGAAACTCGAAAACTTTGGATTAGAGAGAGTAAGTTCATGCCATGTACAACCACTTTATTCATATTGTTTCTAAATGTACTGCAAATGCAATTAAATGGTTAGAATTTATCTAATTAATTTTTTTCTAACCACAAATTTGTTTGCTAAAATGACATTTATTTTTGTGAAATATAAATGTGAAAGTGTTGCAGACCCCCCATACATGTATCTTCCTGAATTAACTGTGTTATTTTGAGATATGCAAACAGATATTTTCGATGTTGATGGAGCTATCTATCTAACTTTTAGTGACTAGAATTTGAGATTTGAGTTAAATTCGGTGACTTCATATAGATAGTGTTATCTTTGGTAAGTTTGTTTGGATGGCTGATTTGTTGTAGTAATCTTTTTGTACCATGGTTGAAACTAGAAATGTACCCATCCTTAAGTGTGTGGTTTAGAGTTCAAGTCTTCATTTAGAAGCAGGATTAGAGGGTATCTGAGCCGTTCTAAAAAGATTAGATTTTTTTTAGCATTTGTGGCTTCCCCAAAAGATTAGCATTTGCTGTTTTAGTTCTTGATGTCATTATAGAACTACACAAGATTCCATTAATAGTTGTAGTCTTCTGATGAACTATATATACAACCTCTATGAATGGTCATATTACTTACTGACTCACTCTGGTTATATATACCGGATGAAGAAGACTTGAGGAAATATTGCTTGCTTAATTACACTTGATGAAGTTTGACTTTAGGATATGTGTAAATTAATACATGTACAAGAATAATATTTTCTCTCATATCAGGTTGCTCAGTTACCACTTTTTTACTAGGCTTGGGTCCGACCCACTTATAAAGCCTTTGATATTGGTACCATGGGCTTCAAGGGTATTCTTAATTAGTTTCTTGACATGATTTCTGAATTAGAGGTGAAAATCTCAAACCGGTTTGGTCGAACCGAACCGATTTTAAACTGGAACCGAAACCGATCAAAACCGGTTTTGACCAAACCAGTTCCCAAACCGCTCAAACCGAACCGGTTTGGACCGGTTTCCCGTCCTCAGTGGCCGAACCGGTTTGAAACCAGTTCCTCCACTTAAAGCATGTATTTTAAACCGGAACCGGTCAAAACCGGTTTTGACCAAACCAGTTTCCAAACCGCTCAAACCGAACCGGTTTGGACTGGTTTCCCTTCCTCAGTGGCCGAACCGGTTTGAAACCGGTTCCTCCACTTAAAGCATGTACATAGAGCCGTTGGGACCAGCTTTGTGACCGTTTTGTAGCCGTTGGAGGCTTATTTTAAGCCATTTTGACCCTCCTCTTTGTTATATATAGTCTCATTATCTTCTAAAAACATCACCCACTTATTAAATTCTAAAAAACACTTAAACATACTAATTCTTTCACTCAATATGGCAAGACACGAAGAAGAACCTAGCTACGGCAACGACAGCAATGGATTAAACTTGAAATTATCTTTGTAACGTTTTAAGTTTGGTGATTGTAATGTTTTAAGTTAAAATTCAATAAAAAGTATGTTTTTTTAATTAAGTTTATATAATGTTTTTTTTTTAAAAAAATATTAATTGGCCGAATGGTTTCAAACTGGTTCTAAACACAAACCGGTTTTGGTTTCAACCCGGCCGAACCGGTTTGATTGCTTTTCATTTTCAGCTACCGGCTTAAACCGAACCGGTTTCACCCTAAACCCGTTTTTACTCAAACCGGTGTTGACCCAAACCGGTTTAGGAGCCGGTTCGGTTTGCGTTTCAAACAGCTATTTATACTAACACTAGTTTTTTATCCCCGTGTGTTACACGGGTAAATTTAAAATTTTGTGATGATGTCAAGTTTCTTTTTTTTATTAATTAAACTATGACCAAACTTTTTCATTATTATATAGTATAGAGCATAGATAGATATAGATAGATGTAATTAATATACTATATTATATATTAAATTAAGTAATTAAATAATTGGTTATTAAATATTTTAGAAGACAATAAATAAATAGTGAATATATATATTCAAAATTAGAAGATTCGCTACAATAAATAAATAGTGGATATATATATCCAAAATTAGAAGATCCACTTGTAAATGTTTATTGGCGGGAAAAATTATTGAGGATTATTGTGGTGGTGCCACATGGCAAATTGTGGTGCCAAAAACTTTTCTTTTATTATATATATAGATATGGAGAAAAGATAATGGGATTATATATAGCAAAGAAGAGGGTCAAAATGGCTTAAAATAAGCCTTCAACGGCTAGAAAACGGTCACAAAACTGGTCTCAACGGCTCTATGTACCATATATAACGACTATATGCTTTAAGTGGAGGAACCGGATTAAAACCGGTTTCACTCAAATACCCAATCTGAAATAATGACGTAATAAGAACAACTCACACCTGTGAGTTGGTTGATGTGTTAATAAGAACAACTCACACCTGTGAGTTGGTTGATGTGTTGTAATAAGAGTTGATATCCGAGCTGGTTTTATTGATCGAAACCACATGTCAAAACCGGTTCAATCAACCGGATTGAACTCCTGTTCGTTCGAACTGGTTTAGAAATTGGATTTTGGGAATCCGGATTGAAACCAGATTGGAACCAGATAATTATATCTTTTGTGAAAAACGGCTTTTGAAGAACGGTTAGGAGCTGATAGAAAACGACGTCCTAGAACGGGTTCTAGAATGGGTTTGAGGCGGAGCGAACTGATTAGAAATCGTCTTACAAAAAACGGGTTAAATTTTGACCATTGGGTGAAAAAAAGTTATTTCTAATGGCTTTATATGACATTTTTTAGACTATCTTTTCTTCATATGTCAGTATAGATAGCTGTTTGGGTATTTGTTTAATAATAAAACTAAAATGTTAACAATATTAGTAATTCCAATGATCATAAGTTTAAATAGCTTATGTAATTATAATTTTCTCTTTACATGAAGTTAAAATATTCGAGTGATCCACCAGTTACATTTAATATTTCAAAAAGCTAAATTTGAATCACTGATGGGACAATCACACAACCCGATTATCTTTATGCCCCATCATGAGATAATTCATTATGGTGAGAAATCCCCTGACCTAATCATTATTGAACTAGCGGTCATTGGTTAATAGATACATTTGTTTAGAAGGCAGTTGAATGCACAACCCCTTAAGGGACATGAAACCAATATTATTATTTTTAATGTTTTTAAGTAGCTCACCCTATTTTACACTTATTCAATCACCAATTTTACCATTTTGAGGGAGTTGTACATATATACTAGACATCTAGTCTTACCATTTTAATTGATGATCTAAAGACAATATTGAAAGCAATTTTATTTATGATTTCTTATTTTATTACATTTTGTATCTTATATATGCTCCTTTTGAAACAGTTTGATGTATCTATGAGTAATTTACTAGCCGCGTATTGTTGCGGTAACGCGAATACATAAAATAATAATATTGTTAAAGTGAAACGAAAAGAAAACAGAAATATAAAATTACTATGCAATGATAAACCGCACATTAGACTAAACCGGAATATCTAAAATGATTGTGATTATGTATTGATGTTAACTCGCACATTAGACTAACTCAAACACACACGAACCGACATAGTCTCTGATCATCGATTCAACCGGTTAAACTGACTGGTTCAAAACGAGTTTTAGAGCATTTGATAAAAGGGCTCAACATGAAAGGGCTCCGCACCTAGACCCGCGCCCTTCGCGAAATTATATTACATTATTTGTTAAACTCGACAACTTTGGATCACAGAGAGTTCATGCCATGTACAACAACTCATAGGGTAAGGAAAACTTCTGAATTTTAAAATTGTTATTTATTTATATTGTTTCTAAATGCGTTGCAAATGCTATTAAGTGATTAGATTTTATCTAAATATACAAATATTCTCCAACCACGCTACAAATTGATATAATCATTTATAGAATTAGTTGAGAGTTAAATCAGATCCCATTAATATAGTGTTGGTCTTCTAATGACAATATTGTTTGCTTTGGTTATACTTATTCTGGGATGAAGGCCAGGTTGCTTGCTTAATTGGTGGGTATCAACATACTTGGTCAGATTAAACTTGTTTAGGGCTGAAGAAAACTTGAGGAATGAATGCTTGCTTGGTATGTAACTAATTATTAATTTTTCCTTAGATTGTTTAGTTTAAGACTTCCTGCTATTTTTTGAGTTAGAGAGATTAGTCATTGTTATTCTAAGTTTGGCAATTTAGATGGTGTTCTTTTAGATCCTATTATTGATTTTTGGTAGTGTGTCTATATTCGACACTTAGTTCTAGTCAGCCCTACAAGTTAAATTGGGGTTAATTTGTATCTCGATAGACCTGTTGTCTATAACGCTAACCGGATTTCACATCAGTACTCTTGTCATCCCATTTCTTCATTTGATTACATGCATGCTCATTGGATTTTAATACGAGGTCACACATGAAGACGCGTTCTCAAGAGAACTACCGTATCAACCCATTTGAAGAATTTCATAAGGGGGGTATATCCATATGAATATTAGAGTGAAGTGTAGCAATTTGGGGCACCATCTCAACATCTTTATCATACTCATACCATTCACATGAAGAGAAGTAATATGACGTGTGAGTGTGAGTATGAGTAGTAATAGAAATAATGTTAGTAGCATTTCAGTGGGAGAAAAGAAACTTAGATTTCAAAGTTAGACTTCAAATTGGAAATTATTATCAAACTAGGAGTAATTAAGTGTTCCGGTTATTTACAAAAATCGTTTCTATAAATTAAGCAACCAGTAGCTAAATTTATTACTATTTGTAACTATTAACTTGGTGGAAAGAACAAAACTTGTATTAAAAAACTTCGGAAGAACAATGAGTTAAAGAGAGGCTACACTATTGGGCCTGGCCCTAAATATAAAAGTATGATCAAACCATCTCTAAAGAAGTCCCAATCGTACGTTCCTCATTCTCTGCGAATCATATCGACAAAAAACTACCAAACCCTAGCTATGTCTATTCGAAGCCATCCGTTGTTGGAAGTCACGTTGCCGGAAAATCTGATGTTCGACGTTTTTTCAAGACTTCCGGTTAAAGCAATCATGACCTGCAAGTGTGTATGCAAAAGGTGGCGGGGTCTTGTTTCCGACCCTTACTTTGTTGATCTTCATCTCTTCAGATCATCACGTGATCAAGAAGCAGCCCTGATGATTCTTGAGTGCCAGAACGTACAACAAGATTCCAATGCTAAGCCAGTGGCTTATTTAAAGTGGGTAGAGATCAAAAACGAACACGAACACATCATCGATACTATCAAGAGCCTTAATCTGAAGCAATGCGAGCCTCCTATAGCTGGTGGCTTCCTGCTATTACCAGTTGGTTCTGTGAATGGTTTGGTGTTCTGTTGGTCTACGAATGATTATTATCTTTACGTACTCAATCCTGTGCTGGAAGAATATATGACCCTCCCTCCACTTCCACCTCGACCACTTGTGAGTCTGATGACATTCGGTTACGGTTTTGGAGTTTCAACCGCAGGAGAATACAAAGTTGTAAAGATTCTTATAAACCCGTGTGAAAACGCGGTTGAAGTCCAGGTTCACACCCTTGGCACGGACCAGTGGAGAAGATTGAGACCAGCCAACCTTAACTTAGCATGGCTACAAGGTCCTGGTGTGTATCTTAATAGTCATCTTTTTTGGCTAGCTAATGACCAGATTTATGATTTTGATTTGAGTACGGAGACGTCTGAGTTATTTCCATACCCTCCGGCAGTTGCAGGAGATAACCAAGAACCAGACCGAAAGCTTGGAGTCCTGAAAGGTAGATTAAGTTGCATTTGTTGGTGTTCATTAGGAGGAGTGGAGGTTTGGATGAGGAAGGAGGAATCAGCTAATTGGTATAAAGAGATAACTATTTTATGGCCTTGTATTCAATTAGGCCTCCAGAGACACAAGCCCTTGTGTCTGATTGATGGTTTAGAAGGTACTAGTGTTTTGTTGGTCTATGTGCGAGGAGCAGACAAACTGGTGGCATACTGTCTAAACACGAACAAGATTCTAAATGAAACTCCGTTTTCGTGGAGTAACTCTCTTTCAGTAATCACTTATCGTCCTAGCTTTTTTAAACTCGACAACTTTGGATCCGAGAGAGTGCATGCCATGTACAACCACAACCCACAGGGTAAGGAAAAATCCTGACTATTGACATTGTTGTTTATTTTTATTGTTTCTAAATGCACTTCAAATGCTATTAATTAGTGATTAGATTTCCCCACAGGGTAAGGAAAAATCCTGACTATTGACATTGTTGTTTATTCATATTGTTTCTAAATGCACTTCAAATGCTATTAATTAGTGATTAGATTTTATCTAAATATTTTCCAACCACACTGCAAATTGCTACAATCATTTATAGAATTAGGAGTTAATCATTAATATAGTTTTGGTGTTCTAATAAACTTGTTATCATTTTACTTGCTCTGGTTACATTTTCTGCTGGGATGAAGGGGTATGCTTGCTTAATTGGTAGGTATAAACATACTTATTCAGATTATACGTGTTCTTGTTCAGGGCTGAAAAAGACTTGAGGAAAGAATGCTAGCTTGCTTGTCTGGTAGGTATTAATTTTTGTGAAATATAAATGTCAAAGTGGTGCAGATCCCCCATACAAGTAAGTATCTTCCTGAATTAATTGTGTTATCTTGAGATATGTAAACAAATATTTTGGATGTTGATCGATGGAGCTATCTAACTTTCAGTGACATGGATTTGGGTTTTGAGTTCACTTATTGACTTCATATGGTGTTTTCTTTGTAAGTTTGTTTGGATGGTTGATTAGTTGTTGTAATTTTGGTGTACCAAAGGAGTTGTGGCCTAATGGTAGAAACTAGAAATGTGCCCATCCTTAAGTGGTTTGGAACTCAAGTCTTATAGTGGACCAAAATAGGCTAGCTGTAGGATTAGAAGCTCTTCTAAAAAAGATTAGATTCTTTTAGCATGTGTGGCTTCCCCAAGAGATTAGCATTTGGTGTTTTGCTTCTTGATGTAATCGCTAGAGCTAGTAACCATGGTCAAAATTAAGTTAAGTTAAGCTACTTTTGTTTTAATCATTTTCTGTTGTCATTATAGAACTAGTACTAGTTGCACAAGGTTCCAGTTAATAGTTGTGGTCTTCTGAAGAACTATATATATAACCTCTATAAAATGATCATATTACTTACTGACTCACTCTGGTTATATATACTGGATGAAGAAGACTTGAGAAAAGATTGCTTGCTTAATTACACTTGATGAAGTTTGACTTTAGGATATGTGGAAATTAATACATGTACAAGAATAGCATTTTCTCTCATATCTGGTTGGTTAGTTAACACTTTTTTATTGAGTTTGGGTCCGACCCACTTATAAAGCCTTTGGTATTGGCCATGGGCTTCATGGGTATTCTTAATTAGTTTCTTGACATGATTTCTGAAATAATAAAGTAATAAGAACTACACACACCTGTAAGTTGGTTGATGTGTTGTAATAAGAGGTGATATCCGAACTGGTTTTGGTGATCGAAACCACATGTCAAAACCGGTTCAGTCAGCCGGATTGATCGAAGCCTTCTTGGAACTGGTTTAGAAATTGGATTGGCCCGGGAAACCTATTTTAGGAATCCGGATTGGAAACCGGTTTGTCAACAGTCAGTAAGTATAGAACAATGGGAATAAAAAGAACATTAGTTTTTATTAAGTTAGATTTCTTTCTTCGTAAAAAGATTTTCAAACTGGTTTTTACTAATGGGTTTTCGGTCTATATACAGCCTTTGTCAGTTTTTTTTTTTTTTCATTTCATTTTTGGCTACTGGCCGGTTTGTATTTAATCATCTTTGACTTGATTTGAACTGGTTTGGCTTGAAAACTGGTTTCATGCGTCTCTAATTTTATTTTTATTACTATTTGGCTTGGAGCGCGTATTGTGCGTGACTGATGCGGGATAAGCGGCTTAACCTCACGTAACATTCAACGTTTGTTACACGCAATTAGATGTCATATTTTGTTATAATGTGGACTTAGAAATTGATTCTTTGAAAGTCTAAATTTTGACATCTATGAAACATGGTTTCACGCAAGTGACAAAGCAATACCTTTACATCTTAAAATACACAAAACCCACACAAAAAAAAACACAATAAACTACAAAGCATTTCAACAAGTAACACCTGATAAGCAGGAAGAGTTGAACGAACTCTCGACTGGTTAGCTTTTGTTATTTTCCTTGCTATTAAACATATATGGTGACAATTGACTGGGTTACCTATTTTCACTTTTCAAGGCTTATATGCAAATAAATCATCACTATTACCACATTCAATAAAGAAACAAAATGAAATCTATGCGTGGGCATACATACATATATATATATATATATATATCACAACATGAAAGACCACAACATAAATTACAATTAATTATACCGTAAGTTTGCTAGGTAAAAGCCTTATAAACTGGTAATCTTAAAGATAGTTCTAAAATACAACTAACAAAAGCTGATAAGAGACAACTTGAGAAGAGAAACAAAAGCAGCACATACGAACCAATAATACCACACTGGTCGTCTACAAACACATCTACATGGAAGGGCGTTGGTAAGACTTGCAAAATGAAAAAAAATTAATCATGCAACGTTAATTAGCAAAAGCATATGTTATAGATATCTTGACATATTATACAATCAATTAATTTTAGGGAAAATCACCAAAATGACCAAAGTTGACCAAGAAAATTCAAAAATGACCACCCAGATTTATCCTAACTCAAATGACCCACCCAATAGAAACCAGCCACTTGTCATCTTGTCACCAATCACAATCTGACATGTGTCCTTAACCTGGCAAGTAGGCTAAAGGTGGAACCCACTCTCATCCAATAATCGTTCGACACGTGGACAAAAAGTCAGAATATTAGGCTTGGAACCAGCTTTGTAACCGGACCTCTATAAACCTGCCACGTGTCCTCCAAGTATCCTTGGCTTGAGCCACCACAAGTTTTTTTGGAGCCATGGCTTCCCACGAGTCTATTATGGAGCCGAACAAGTTGCTCAATTTTTTATTATATATTTTTGATACATGTTAACATTTGATTGGTTAGTGAGAATTTCTTTTTATGATACTAAAAATCTAACATAAATTTTTTTAATAAAATATAAAAAATAAAAAATTCCTTATTTTTTTTTCTCTATTTGTGGTGTATACTCTTGATATATTTTTGTATCCATTTTCGTTTCTTTATATTTTTAAGCTATTTCAATTACATGATAAATAGGACACAAATTTGTAACAAAGAAAATCATAATGCACTAAAAGACGACTTGATTGATCATATATAAGAACAATTTTCTATTGATAAATAATATGTCGTTTGTTCTTGAGTATGATAAATGTAAAATGATTTTATTACTTTTACAAAAAACTTAGGTGAAAATTCAAATTTTAAATCAGTTGTAGTTACCAACCCCCCCTACCTCTCCCCTACCTTTAAATTAAATAATGTTTTATAGTTTGCTACAGTGTAGTTACCAACCCCCCCTACCTCTCCCCTACCTTTAAATTAAATGTTTCAGAGCAACCCATCTAGAATAACTGCAATTACAGACCAACCCTTCAACTTTTAATCATTTTTTTTTTGATATCTTTACATTTTAAAAGTATTATAAAATATTATCAATTTATGAATTAGATAAAACCATTTCATGAAAGAAGGTTAAATTAATAAGAACAACTATACATATAAAAGTTATTTTTTTATTATAAGAAATTATTTAAAATAAGCTATTTTCTTAGTATCTTCATTTTAATATGATCATATTGTGAGTCTAGAATGCATACCATTTTGGTTATTATAATCGACCCTTATGACCCATGTTAACCAACCCTTTTAACCCGTTTTAATATACATTTTTTACTCGTTTAACCCATATTATATACGGGATAGTTTTTTGCCCCCGCTAAACAAAATTCCAGGATCCGTCAGTGCCTAAATGACTGCCTTCGTAATATGAAAACTAATAATTTGTGCAAGTCTAAAATATATAAGTTACAATGGATATAAGTTTAAAATAAATAAGGTTACTTAACGTAACTAATTAACCTTGCAATCATGACAAAATTGTATTACGTCAACCAAGATACATAATTAATTTCATAATATATAAAATTTATTTCCCAAAGTAATACATAAAAAAGAAAAACCAACTCACAATCAATAAAAATTTAAGATTTTTAACTTCAAGCTTCAATATATTGACATCATCTTCGTAGTTTCGCAGTATTTCAAGAGCTCTTTCAGATACCGGAGGATCAGCCCAACTGACAAATCCACAGTTTGAACCCTAAAAATATAAAGACAAAATAGGTGAAGAATTATATTTTTTTCTTCTTAACAAATGATGAAAACTAAGATACACTTACGGGTCTAGCACAACAATGAAAACGACGTCCTGGATTCGCAGTGGTGGAAGATATACGTATGGCCGTTGCAAACCCACAGTTTTTACAGATCACCATTTTCGTTTACTCTTGACGAAAATGGAGATAGATATTTGCAGATGAGGTAAAGGGGAGTAGGAGGGTACATATGTCTAAAGGGGGGATGAGGTAAAGGGGAGTAGGAGGGGACAAGGAGTAAGTATACTGTTTCTATAAGCCATATAAGCCATGGCTCCAAAAAAACTTGTGGTGGCTCAAGCCAAGGATACTTGGAGGACACGTGGCAGGTTTATAGAGGTCCGGTTACAAAGCTGGTTCCAAGCCTAATATTCTGACTTTTTGTCCACGTGTCGAACGATTATTGGATGAGAGTGGGTTCCACCTTTAGCCTACTTGCCAGGTTAAGGACACATGTCAGATTGTGATTGGTGACAAGATGACAAGTGGCTGGTTTCTATTGGGTGGGTCATTTGAGTTAGGATAAATCTGGGTGGTCATTTTTGAATTTTCTTGGTCAACTTTGGTCATTTTGGTGATTTTCCCTTAATTTTACCATGAATGCAAGTCAAAGTGATCAACATTATTAGTTGTAAGGATTGATAAACATATTTAGTAATAGAAAAACCTATAAAAATCAAGCAATAGCAATTGTTTTTTTTTTATTTGTACCAAATTGCCTATCTAGTGATAACATTCGAACACTGAAATACTGCCAGCCAAACATACGCGACATAAATGACAATAAGCAAGTAAGCAACATCATCTATAACCTCTTAATTTAGAATAAGATGATGTTGCTTACTTGATTATGGTTTTTTATGCTTTAGTATGACCTAAGTATTTTGGTTGGGTCCGGATGTTAAATAGCCCCGAAATCCCTTTTTGTCTATTAGGAAAAAAAATATGATATATGTTATGTATCATAAAAAAAAATTACTACAATAACAATAGAATCCGTAAATATGGATAAAAATTATGTTTCTTGAACCAAAACTGTTTCGGGTCAACCCGACCCATAACTATTTAGGGTCAACCCCACCCAAACTATTTTGAGTCATAAAGTTTACAGTTTTAATATACTCAATTGCATTTAAACAGTTAAATTCACGTAACACGTTCATATGCAAATTGTAACACGTATCAATTTCGATTAATCACCAATGTTTCAAGATCAACTTTGTTTGTAATGTTTTTTTGTTGTTTTTTAAGAATATTAGACTCATCTAATACTCTAATTGACACGCTACGCCTATTTACGTGATTCCCGATTTGACAGTTTTATCAGTTTTCGTTGTGGGATTAACCCGACGGGTCAGATTGTCACATGATTAAATCTGTGAAGCTTAGGCCGTTTGTAATGAGAGATTTGTAGTTTGCGACGTGGTGTTTTAGATTGTGGTGGTTGTACGGCGATACCATTAGGGGAGGCGGTATGAGGGGCGGCTCCGGAGGCCGGCTCCAAGGGAACCGCATGGCTTCTTATGGCAACCATACCCTGAGAGCATGGCTTCTCCACTTTTCTTTCTCACCCGGTTTCACACGGTTTCTGGAAACCGTCGAGAGCCGCATGGCTTCACACCCATTTTGAAATGTCAACATTTGATTGGCTTGTATCCCATGCTCCTAGAAGCCATCCGACAACTATACCGCCTCTCCTTACGATGTAGTCCATGACATAGTTTTTTTGGATTCGTGTGGTGACACCTTGGCCCCAATAATGAGACTGTTCCCTCAACCCCTCCCTTTTAAGGGTCGACCAATGGTTATTTTTTAAAAGAAGTTTTTATTTAGTTAAATTTTATTATAAAATACAACTCGTTTTTACCTTAAAAGAATCAAACCATTCTACTTCTCATCTCTAATTTTTATCTTCTACATTTTTATATTTATTTTTAACTATATTTTTAAATATGTTTAAATGTCTATATTTTAAATTAATATATTAAAAAAGTAGAAAAAAAACATAACAAACACAAACTAAGAATAGTTTATCAATAGACTCCAAACTTCGGTATGATTGAAATAGTTTTGGTGTGTATGGAATTACTCAATAACTGCTTCCTGCATCTTCTCGTCTCCATCTACCGTTCTGATAGATGGATGTTGTTTTAGATGGTGCTGAACCTCTTGTTTTCGTTTTTATATCACACATTTTTTATATGATCATGTCAGTATGTGAAAGATGATATGGTTATGGAACGAAATTGAGTTAAAAAAGAAAAGGAACATTTAATTACCTTTTGACCGTTACAAGTGTCAAAAAGTTAAAAACATTAAAAATCAAGTCCTGATGACGCTCACGCAATCATGCTCACTTGAAGCCTCACAAAGCCCGCTATTTCACAATGTGATTGTTTTCAACTAGAGATCAACCGCACGTTGCTGCGGTTATCCGGGTATATCATGAATGAGAGATCTAAGAAAGTCAAATATTAGAGTCACCAACATCATTTAGTAGAGAAGTAGTCGTGATAGTTAAAGCCATTCATAATAACAAACTAAAGAAAATGCTAAAGTTAAACAAAATTAGTATCGAATTATCGTCGATCTTTTTGGTCAAAGATACAGTTTCGACCACAACCCGTGTTAC
This sequence comes from Deinandra increscens subsp. villosa, assembly GCA_039602395.1. Lineage (NCBI taxonomy): Eukaryota > Viridiplantae > Streptophyta > Magnoliopsida > Asterales > Asteraceae > Deinandra > Deinandra increscens. The sequence continues at coordinate 124,904,808 of JBCNJP010000007.1, forward strand.
ATACCAGCACCGGAAATAACAGGGATGTGATCTAGTTGTGAGAGGATTTGTATTTGTGAGTATCCAACCTCAAGCTTTCCAACACGTCCCCGATCACATTAACTCGGCCTATGCGGAGAATGTTGCTAATTATCAAATCTGTTGCCATTTCAGAAGCTTTGAAAAACCCTTTTCCTGTTATAGCAACCTGTCAAAAGAGTAAAAAATATAAGTAGAGCTTTGAGCAAAAAATTCTCTACTAAATGATGTTAGTGACTACTACCAGCTCACCATCATACCAATTTGAAAATTCATCATATATCAGGTATGAGTAGAGCTTTGAGCTAAAAATCATACCTGATACATATCTTTTGACCTATCTGGATGCCATGACGGTTTGCAAAGGATTTTCAGCTATATATGTTGTACCTGTCATTAGCCGAATAATATATTTTTTTTCCCAAAAGGTGAACATATTTATTTATATACATTATAGAAATCTTACAACAAATGTTCTTGGTACATTAATTTATCAAAACACAGTTCATATTTTGTTATTCCATTTATGCTTATGAAGTATTATAAATATTTGTCATGATTTGATTTTTTCAGTGGTGATTGGTGAATTATTCTAAGTGAAATGGGTCATCTAAATTTACAAAATATATGCACTTGAAATGCTCTATTTTTGTAATTTTTTTGTTGGTCATAAATATATTAAAAAACTAATAATTTTTGGTAAATTTTGTTTGAGTGTGGCATTTTCATAAATATATTAAAAAACTAATAATTTTTGGTAAACTTTGTTTGAGTGTGGCATTTTCATAGAACCCAGAAGTTGGCCACAATCCTTTGGTAATTTGCTACCAACAAGGTTGAGATCGCCCGCGCGTTGCGGCGGTCCTAGCCTTTGTTTTTGTAATCGTTAACGTACTGCAAGAACTTTGGCCATACGCCCTTTAAGTGTAAACTTGCAATAAATTTTGTATTGTAATCGAAATCCTATATGAAAATGTGTAATAAAAAATGCGAAGTCGGATGATTAAAAGGTCTGCAGCGATACATTTACACAAAGTCCCCTAAAAGTGATTAATAAACCTATGCATTAGTAATAAACTGCATATCCGGGTCAGCAGCTTTTTTCTTACGTTTGGATACCGTATTCAAAAATTCTGATGATCTGCAGCAGCTGCCTTACTTGCCCCTCTTTGGCCTTGTCTCGTCTGGTCCTGCGCCATTAAACATATAAGCTTTTAATCTTATAGTGGCAAATGCTCACACATGTGATATATCATGAACCCGGGACTGTTTGCAAAACTATTTTAAGGATATCTCTTTTGTCACCATCTCATATATCTCATATAATATAACATTCAATTAAGGCCTTTGAAACACGAACATATAAAATCAAATATATGCTACTTGATAGATCAGAAAGGGTAAACAATGAGCATCAAGAGGTATGTAATTTAAAAGGTCCGTTAAACGCATTCAAAAACTTATTGTGAGGTGTTTTTTGTTACCTTTCTCTGTCTTAAATTATCTCTTAGGGCCGTCCTTCTCAGCTGTTCGTGGCTCTGATTCGATCTTCACAGACGTGATCGGGGCGATAGATGAGGAGCGAGGCTGTGGCGGTGCTGCCTCTTCCAGCTTGAGAGGCAGGGTTGGTGCTGCATCGATGCTAAGAAGGGCGGCCTCAATAGACAGTGGCAGTGTGATGTCAATTTCCGCCACTGCAGTCACTGTCATGTTTAAACGTCCAGGCCTTGTGTTCGTCTGCATTTCCAAATGAAACGCCTTTGGTTTGCCTTTTGCTTCTTGCAACAGATCTGGCACAATGGATTGGTCTGTGTATCCAGATTCTATAACTAACTTTGAGCATGGTCTGCTGACCAATGACTCGGCTCCCTCATTAAAGAATGTCACTTTCATTACACCTATGCTATCTGTGATCGGGGCTTGCACACGGTACCTGGAAGCAAAAGAAAGTTAGTTCATGGCTGCCATAGAAAGTGCATGTGTTCAAACAGCAGTTACATCCTTCACCTTTGACAAATTTGTTTTTTTCTTTCTTAAGTTTGAATGACAAACAAAAAAATCCTGCCCATATCATCTAGTTTATAAAAAAAAATTCTCCATTTCTTTTAACCAATCTCTACAAACTTCATAATATAATTTGGTTACAGGATAATTAGTTAATCATTATAATAGATTCTTTAATTTCTTCTTAATCCGACTCTTTTTGACTTTCTAAATCAGATAAGCATATTGGGTTTACTTTACCCAACATGTTTTCATTTTTTGAAGACATACTGAAATAAGAACCTAAACTTAAAAAAGAACAAAATTAAAATCTTAACGTGGTATCATAACTGTTAGGAATAGTATTGACCCATTATACTGAACCCGTATTTGACCGTTATAACCATTCCTTATAAAGGACCTTTCTTTAATGTCATGTATAAATAGGAAATTTAGGTTTTTTACTTCGTCTGTTTCATAAATTTACCTATAAATATAGCGAGATTTTCTAAGATGCATGTTTGTATTACTAACAGAGAAAAGAATGAGTCGTAGATTAGATAAGGATAGGCTTACGCAGGTCTAGGAGTCGGAAACCGGCCATCAGATGCGCATGCCCATTCTGGTCCGCTTTCATTTGCTGCTTTTGGACACTTTAGACATGCATTGTAGTACCAGCCGCTAGTGTTGTGTATTTCAGTGACCGATCCCTCGACAGTAAATGCCCTGCCCTGTATTTCATTGTATTTCAGAACTGGAAATGAGAGAAAAAATTCTTGTTTAACTACATTAACTTACAATCAGTAAATGGTTCTCTATCTGTTAAAGCTCTGCCATTGATATCTTTGTAGTGACGTCAGCAACGATGAGCGCCCGTGTTCGTTTGCTAACTCCTTCTCTCTTTCTTTAATTCTATATATGTACAAAAAAAAATTACATCAAAATGTTTGACGCGGTTAAATTTTAAAACAAATTAAATAGTTTAACTAATCGAGATGTTAAACCAAATAAACATCTGAAACAAATCCAATAACACAATGAAAATATAAAACAAATGAATATGTGTAATTTTTGTATAAGGTGAAGATGTTAAAAGAAAATAATATCCGAAACAAATCTGATGTTAAAACATATGAATCTGAAAATCTGTTAAAACCAACATTATGGGTTAAATAGGGCAGTCTAATGTGTTCCGCCATTAACATATTCATTCTATACACAAATCAACAAAATCTTTTATATTAGATACTTATAACTCAAACAATTAAAAAGAGCATATAAACTCATCTGCACATGAAATCAAATGAACACAGCTACAGCCTGAATGATTTAATTTCCTTCTAAAGAGGCTAGCTTGAATACCTGCATTTAATAACAAACCGAGAAAAAAATGATAAATCAAGTATAAAAATTACTCGAGACCTTTCTAAACTTTCAACAAAACATATCACCAAAACTAATGACATATTTACACAACAGTTATTAGAAAGCAACTTAAATTACCCACTCAAAATATCTCTTTCAAACAGAAACTAAGGTTAATAATTAGAAAACCATATGATGAACTGTCACAAACAATCGAAATTCCATTAGCTGAGGCTGAGGTCGATGTACATTGGGTTCGAGAGAGCAGCTAAACCGGCGATGACATAACATTTCTTAGCCTACCAGATCCATCATGTGCCTTTAACCGAAAAAATCTCGCTTGAACCACTGAATTCTAAAACTCCAGCCACATGCTAAGCTTTCCCCAATTGGGCTCTGATAATAAATACAACATTAACAACAATAAGAAGAAACTATGAATCGATCTTTATTTGTTTCTGGGTTACATTTGGCTTCCACTAACAAATACATAAAACTATAAAAGTGCTTGATCAACTTACCGATATGCTTTTTCACTCTGATCAAGTGCCATAACATATTTCTCATAAATATTGTTTTTAGTACTTCTCAATTTCGCGGGCATCCATCTTCCTTTTGGGGTTCTCTACCATCACGACGATGACCAAGACCACCAACGGCGGCAACAATAAAGGGCAGGTTTTACCTTTAACCGGAAAATCTCGCCTGAACCCTAGGTCAAACAGATTTTGAATGTAAAATTATGGTGAGAAAGAGAAGGAAGAATGGATGGCAACTCAGTGGCGGCAGCAAGGTCGCACAGCAGCAGTCGCCGCCGGCAGCAACCGTCCAGCGGTGGCGTTGCGTTGTTATTGCTCACGACAGAAAGAAAGAGAGAGGGAGAGCTGTGGTGGGGGCTGTGTGTACCGAGAGGAAAGACAAGAGGAGGAGGTTGGCGGCTGGTCTGGTGGCAGCAACGGCTAGGAGGTGGTGGTGTGGTGGTCTTTCACCGGAAAAAGAAAGAAGAGAGGGTGGTGGTGACTGTGGCTGTTCCCAGGAGAGAAAGGAAGGAGGAAATAGATGGCTGTGGTGGATGGTGGTGGTGGCAGCCACCTGCGGCGGTGGTGAGAGGGTTGTTGGCCGGAAAAATAAAGGAGAAAGGGGTGGTCGTGGGTTGCTGTTTGGGTGCCGAGAAGAATGGTAGAGGGGGGAGGAGTGGAGGCGGGTGATGGTGATGGTTGATGGCGGTGGTGGCTAAAGGTGATGCGGGGCACGATTCCATAGGAGAGTTTGGGATTGTATATATATACAATAGGGGTGTTAATCGTGTCGGGTTGATGGTTTAATTGGTGGTTGCATGGAACGGTTGAGACAGACTTATAATAAAGGGAGGGTTTGATAGTACGTACTTTATAGGGCTAGGCCCAATTATATATAATGTATTTGAGCCTCCGAGTAATTTGTTTAAAACCGTATTAGGGGGAAACATTCTTTGTATTTATTAGTGTTATTACCATGTTTAATATTTAATATTTTTATATAATCGTTATTTCTATAAACAATGAGTCCAACTATATTAAAAATCGTCTGTATTTATCTATAACTAGTTTGCGGTACGCGCTTTGCACGAGGATAAAACGGACACACTAAACAGTTACATTACGATAACGGTGCATAAAAAAATTAAATGCCAAAAACTTTATAATAACGTTAAAATTAAAAGCCAAACACTTAAAGTATTAAACTAGTCATACAAATTGTGGTAAACTACTATATATATATATTACACCACCATGTGTGTTAAAATTGATTTAGATAATGAAAAACCCGTTGTGGTTATAAAAACCAGTTTGAAAATTCTTTTACGAAAAAAGTAACATAAACTTAATAAAAACAAATTTCACACACACTAGCTTAGACTAGTGGCAAATATGTATAGCCTCTCAGCAAGAGGTCCTGGGTTCAAGTCCCACTTGTAACAAAAGAATAAAAAATAGGTATTACAAGTTGGGCCAGGGGATTTTCTTACCAGTGGTGATCTCCTCCTGATGGGGATTGGAGATGATCGGGTGAGTGGTGTAATGTCCCCGTCAGGTATCCAATGTCATTGTAAAGAATTTCTGTCTTGTTTTCCACATCGGTATCGCCTCTATTAAAATCTAGAATTTTAATTTCCATTTCTTCTTTTTGGACTCATTTAACATATAATAATAGTAAAATACTTCTATCTATATGAAATATGGAACATAACCCCAAGGAATAATAACAGAGTCTTTTTGAGGAATATTTGGGGATTGAAGAAAAGTACGTTTTTTTCTGTATTTAAAAAAAAGTAAATCTTATTTACTAGATCATTGTACATTTTAATATGTATTATCTTATGTATTACAATTAAAAAATAATAATAAAAATAAAAACAAATTTTCTTTTTATTCCCATTGTTTTATAATTGTTGACAAACCGGTTTCCAATCTGGATTCCCAAAATAGGTTTCCCGGGCTAATCCAATTTCTAAACCAGTTTCAAAAGGCCTTCAATCCGGCTGACTGAACCGGTTTTGACATGTGGTTTCAATCACTAACCAGTTCGGATATGCACCGCACCTCTTATTAAAAAAAAAACAAAAAACACATCAAAATTATTAACTAACTCATCAGGTGTGTGTAGTTCTTATTACGTCATTACAGAAGAAACTAACAATATATATCCTTGAAGCCCATGGTACCAGTACCAAAGGCTTTATAAGTGGGTCGGACCCAAGCCCAGTCAAAAAGTGGTAACTGAGCAACCAGATATGAGAGAAAATGTTATTCTTGTACATGTATTAATTTCCATATATCCTAAAGTCAAACTTCATCAAGTGTAAGCAAGCAGAGTCTTTCTTCAAGTCTTCTTTAATTCCTTCCTGAACAAGTAAGTATATATAACCAGAGTGAGTCAGTAAGTAATATGATCATTCATAAAGGTTTTATATAAAGTTCATCAGAAGACCATAACTATTAATGAAACCTTGTGCAACTAGTAATTGGAAAATATTTATATATAGATAAAATCTTATCACTTAATAGCATTTGCAGTTCATTTAGAAACAACATGAATAAACAACAATGTCAATAGTCAGACATTTTCCTTACCCTGCAGTGGGTTGTGGTTGTACATGGCATGCACTCTCTCAGATCCAAAGTTGTCGAGTTTAACAAAGCTAGGACGATAAGTCATTATCGAAGAACGGTCACTCCACGAAATCGGAGTTCCACTTAAAATCCTGTTCGTGTTAAGACAATACGCCACCAGTTTGTCTGCTCCTCGCACATAGACCAACAAAACACTAGTACCTTCTATACCATCAATCAGACACAAGGGTCTCCACGAGCCAACTAATTGAATAACAGGCTTTATAACAGTTATCTCTTTATACCAATTAGCTAATTCCTCCTCCTTCATCACCCAAACCTCCACTCCCCCTGACATTCGCCAACAGATGCAACTTAATCTACCTTTCAAGATCCCCAACAATCGCGTCTTATCTCTGTGAGCCGCAGGCGGTGATGGGCAAAACCGAAACGTCTCCGTATTCAGATCGAAATCATAAATTTGGCCATGATCATCTAGCCAATAGAGATGACTATTAAGATGCACACCAGGAGTTTGTAGCGGCCCTCTAAAGTTAAGTCTGTTAGGGTGGTTTTGTCTCAAACTTCTCCACCGGTCCGTGCCAAGGGTGTAAAGCTCGATTTCAACCGTCCATACCGCGGTGGTTTCAGATGGATTTATAAAAACCATCTTACGAGCTATCTGTATGACTTTGTATTCTCCTGCAGTTGAAACTCCGAAACCATAACCTAGTATCATCAAACCCCCTGGTGGTGGTAGAGGTGGAAGTGGAGGGAGGGTCATATACTCATTCATCACAGGGTTGAATATGTAAAAGGAATCTTCGAAAGGCCCCAAATAGAATACCAAACCGTTCACAGAACCGATTGGATATAACATGGAACCAGCAGCTATAGGAGGCTCGCATTGCTTGAGATTAAGGCTCTTGATAGTATCGATGTGTTCGTGTTTGTGTTCGATCTCTACCCACTTTAAATAAGCCACTGGCGTAGCATTGGAATGTTGTTGTACGTTCTGGCACTCAAGAATCATCAGGGCTTCTTGATTACGTGATGATCTCGAGAGATGAAGATCAACAAAGTAAGGATCGGAAACAATATCCCGCCACCTTTTGCATACACACTTGCAGGTGATGATTGCTTTAACCGGAAGTCTTGAGAAAACGTCGATTAGTACACTTTCTGGCAGCATCTCTTCCATCGACCGATTAAACATAGCTAGGGTTTGGTTTGTTTGGTTTGGTGGTTGTCTATTTGTAGAGCAGGAGGATTGATCGTACGTACTTTATAGGGCCAGGCCCAATAGTGTAGTTTAAATGTTAAAAGTTAATGAAACGTGACTTCCTTTTTCTTCTTCTTAAAAGTTTTGTTTTCTTTTGAATTGTAACGTAATATATTTTCACTAATTAAGGACATCGGTGTGACCGTGTGGGTGACTTGAAAACTAAGGGTGAGAATTCCTGACACGACATGAGAAAAAATAAGTTTTAGGTCAGCCTATATGGCCCGTTTTCTTAAACAGTTTAACCCGAACCCGACATGTTAAATAAGTGGATCGACCTGTTAACCTTTTTAAAAGTTTCTGAAATGTAAGTATTATTATTCAGATAGAAAATATTAATATTTAAACTTACTTATTTTGATTTTTTACTTTAATCTCTCTATATAAACTTCTAAAATTCCTGTACTATTTTCTTTTATCAATTTCTACATTCAACGATTTTTTATTATTCTACATACTTATCTTCAATATTTTCTATTAACTATTTACTCTTATATCGAGTTAAATAAAAAATCTAAGTTTATTAAATATTAATGAAAATAAGAGCAAGAAACAATAAAATGACAAAAAAATTAAATTTATTTTTTTCATTTGAGTATATTAATTAATTGTTTATAACGTTAATAAGTTGTTAGACATTACTCATAATTACAAATAAATATAAAATGGGTCAACCAAAAATGCGACCCGAACACGACACGAATTTAAACGGGTTGACACGACACGACACAAATAGTTATATGGATTGGGTTAGGGTTAAAGAAATCAACACGTCAACCCATTAGGGGTGTTCATGGTCCGGTTGGTCCGGGTTTTGGGATTTTTTTGAACCAAACCGCAACAAACGGTTTCTAATTTTTTATCTTCTACATTTTTATATTTTTTTGAACCAAAAACCCTAGTTATGTTTTATCGATCAATGAGAAGCACTTATAAACGATGAATCAACAAAGTTAATAAACACTTAGGATTAGATTATTAAATCGTTGATTACTATTACAACTCTTTTCTATCTAGCACACAGGTTTCGTTTAAGGAAGACATGCATGTTGCCAGAAAGTGTGTTGTTCGACATTATATCAAGACTTCCTGTCGAAACAATCATCTGCTGTCAGTGCGTTTGCAAACGGTGGCGAGACCTTGTTTCGGATCCTTACTTTGTTCGTCTTCATCTCTCGAGATCTCGTGAGGCCCTATTGATGCACGTGACGAGTTCTTATTGGCCACGAAGTTTAAAGTGGGTAGAGACGAGTCACGAAGCAGATTACGAACTCGTTCTTGTTAAAAGTCCTTATCATAATCCTTGTGCTCGTCTTGCGACACTTCAAGTCGGCTCAGTGAATGGTTTGATATGCTGTGCTCAGCCATTCGGTAACATTTACTTATTCAATCCCGTCTTGAGAGAGTTTATGACCCTCCCTCGACTGCTGCTATGGGATTCAATGACATTAGGTTATGGTTTTGGAATTTCAATGATGGGAGAATACAAAGTGATACAGATTAGTCGTGGGACAGTAACTGCGGATGAAGTCAACGTTTACACTCTAGGCACGGACCAATGGAGAAGTTTGGGACAAACCCCTAACAAGCTTAATATAAGACTCCCATTGAACCCTGGTTTGTATCTGAATAGTCATGTGTATTGGGTTACTGATGACCAAATGTACGAGTTCGGTTTGGTTACTGAGACGTTTGAGTTATTTCCATATATCGCCTCCTATTCAGAGAGATAACAGGCCAATATTGGGAGTCTTGAAAGGTCGGTTAAGTTGCATTTGTTGCTGTTCATCAGGAGTATTGGAGGTTTGGGTGATAAAGGAGGAATGTTGGTATAAAGAGATAGCCATCCAAAGACTTCTTCTTAAATTAGACTTGAGGAGACCCTTGTGTCTCATTGATGGTTCAATCATTGATGGTTCAAAAGGTACTAGTATTTTGTTGCTCTATGAACAGAAAACAGGCAAATTAGTGGCATATTGTATTGAGACGAATGCAATTGTAGAGCTGAATTCACTAGCCTGTTTATCTGAGGTAATAACTAGCGGACGGGAAAAATACTTAATCTATCGTCCTAGCTTTCTTAAGCTCGAAAACTTTCGATCTAGATATGAGGGAGTTCATAAAGTTCGACAACTTTGGATGAGAGAGAGTTTAGGATGAGTTACTTGCAGTGTCTATCAAGACTAATTAACATAGATTAAGGTCTGCAAAATCATGTCTGTGGTTTATTCACTCTCTTCACTTGTAACGAAATTACACTGCTTAACTAATTAAATCAACCATTTGTATTCAAGTTATATCGTACACAAAACTTCGAAAATTCTAAAAACCACTTCATTTAAGTAAACCACTTTATATAAATTTTGATATTTCTTAAATTGATAAGGATGGTCCAAAGGTCCATAAATATAATACATATGCAAGAGTCTATTGTTCGTCGGTATAATCCGTTGATAAAATCTATAAGTAAACATATTGACGGATTTTAGGGAGTTTGGCCCTCGGAGATACTCTTTCAGTTTTACAAACAAGTAGAAGTAGTAATAATGGTATTTAAAAAACACCCAGAATTGGGAGGGCCATAACAAAGCTGAATTGCTAAGACTATGCAGTTTTTACAAATCTTTTGTCTCATAACCAAAAGCATTGCTTCAAATTGTAACATTGTATAACCCGATCACACGGAGGGCATAATACTAGTTTCAGTTGTGGTTTGTTTCTTTTGCAATTGATTCTAATTCTCCGGTATCTTACTCTCCTCAGACCCTACCTTAGTTTTGCTATTGGTGGGATTTACTAAGTATGATGATGATTATTATTAGTTGGGTTTGGAGGAGGCTTTCTTTTGTGTTGTGTTTAATTATGTTTGCTGTGGTTATTTTGCATCCAACTTCCTGATGTTGTGTTGTTTAAGAAAAATTCTGCAGTTAAAAGAAAAACAAACTAACTAAAAATTTTATATATGGACAAAATAGTGTTTGCAGGTCATCCAACTTCCTGATGTTGTGTTGTTTAACAAAAATTCTGTAGTTAAAAAAAAAAAGCTAACTAAAATTTTTATATATGGACAAAATAGTGTTTGCAGGTCATCCAACTTCCTGATGTTGTTTTGTTTAATAAACAGTCTAGCATGTTTACTAAAAGGTTTAATCAATTAAGTTGGGTTATTGATACAAGAATTCAAATATTTATGGTTTGAGTTACAAATGATTAAGGCCTAACTTAGATTGTTTAAGGTTTCTGATCAGTAGGAGTGTATGCCTTGGTTATTGGGTCAAACACACCATTCATGGACCACTCATATGCAACAAATGAATCCCTCAATTGTTGTGCAATTTTGGGGAACAAAATATATCTCTTCTTCTAAATATGTTGGTAATTAAGCCTTTTTAAATTTTGATCCAATCATACCTGAAGACAAATATATCCAAATTTGCTTTCCTCATACAATTGGTAACTGCTGGTCCGACGAACCCAGCAAACGTGGTCGATTTGGTTCTCTTTTTATAAACAATATTAGCGATTTATTATTTTCGAACCAAACTGGGCAAGTCCTTACCATCTGAATAACCAATGGTTCAAATTTAGATTCCAAGAAAGTTAATAAACCACATATGTCAATTTGAAAATTACCAAGAAAAGGTCAACAGAATGACCTAGAACTGAAACAATAGAACCTATATGGTTAATCATTTTGCCAAAGCAAAAGCCAACTAATTAAAAACACAAATTATGTTGTCTTCATAGACAATGCAACACTCATATTAAACATGGGAAATATGATGCTTGAACCACCACCAAAAGCAGCAGCAGGATCTACATTTATTTAAAATTCACAAAAATAAAAGTCATATTAGCCAAATTTACATATGTGTTTATATGTTTGGATTCAGGGACAAGTTGCGCGTAACTAAATATAAGTTTAATACCTACCAATTAAGCAAGCAGGCATTCTTTCCTTTAAGTCTTCTTCAACTCTGAAACAAGTATAATTATTAGAGTAAGTAATATGATCATCATAAGTTCATTAGAAGATCAAAACTATATAATTTAGTAGAAACATAAATAACTTGTTGAATATGAATGAACAACAATGTGAATAGTTAGAAATTGTGTTTACCACCAACTCTCTCTGATCCAAAGTTGTAGACATTAATAAAGCTTGGTCGATAGATTAAACATTCAAGGCCATCATAAGACAGAAGCTCAGAATCAAGGCCCTTCAAATTAAGATCTAGAATGGTCGTCTTATTCGTGTTAATACAATATGCCACCGGTCTGCTTGTTACACAATCGTAGACCAACAAAATGCTACTACCATTATTTAGACCATCAACAAGACACAAGGGTCTCCACCTACATGTTACCGAAAAAAAGCAGTTTATATTTTCTTGGATTTCTATCTCCTTATACCAAGATTTTTCCTTCATCACCAAAACCTTCAATTTTAATGAACACCAACATATGCAACTTAAGTTACCTTTTAGGACTCCCAACTTTTCGTTTGGTTCATGGAAATCTCGAGGGGATGGAAGTAACTCAACCGTCTCCGTAACCAAATCAAAATCGTAAACTTGATCATGAGTGAGCCAATAAACATGACTATTCAGATACACACCGCGTAGCCATTGTAAGTAACTAAGCTGACCACGGGGTTGCCGAAAACTTCTCCACTTGTCCGTTCCAAGGGTGTAAACATGGATTTCAATCACGTAAACCTCGGTTTGATTTTGAGTTGGATTTTCAGATACCATCCAGGTTCCAGTAATCCATATCACTTTGTATTCCCCTGCCGTTGAAACTCCAAAACCATAACCTATTGTGGTCGATTTCCTTCGTGGTGGCCGAGGGAGGGCTATATGTTCTTCCAAGACCACGGGATTGTAAACGTAAGCGTAAAATCTGTTATCGCATGTCTTATAGTTAGCACAACAAATCAAACCATTCACTGAGCCAATTAGTAGATCAACTGTCCCAAAATCATGCATCTTCGTAGGAGTGAGTTTGCATGAATCTGCTTCTTCGTGTCTGATGTCTACCCACTTTAAATTACTTCTTGCACAAGTAATATCCATGTTATCCTGCAATATTAGGACTTGCTCACGTGACCGCGAGAGATGAAGATTAACAAAGTCAGAATCAGAGACAAAATCCGAAACAAGATCTCGCCACCTTTTACACACGCACTTACAATAGATGATTGCTTTGACCGGAAGTCTTGATAGAAGGTCGAACATTACATTCTCAGGTAATACGTCCGGAATTATTGATCGGTGTCGTTGACAAAACATAACTAGCTAGGGTTTTGTTTTGGTGGTGGTAGATTAATTAATTTGCAGGTAATTATACGGATGGTTGAATGTTATTAATTAAGTCTTTTTGTGGCTAGGCCCGGTAATTATTATTAATAATAATTATATATATTACAATAAGGATTGAGAGGTTGTGACACCAAATCCACTATTCATATATTCATATCCAGGGCTAATAGATTTATGATACGGGGCCACGTGTTAGATCATATGGTGACATGTAGCAACGTGTTAGGCCACGTGTTATATACAGGTGGTTTTCTTTTTAGACTTATGTGCAGGTGGTTAACGTTTAGACCACTTTTAGAGTTTTCAACTTTGGTCATGACATTTTGAAAAATGGGTGTTAGGTCACGTGTCATGTACTTGTGGTATTTTTTTCAGGCTTAAGCACATGTGGTTAACTTTTAGATCACTTTTGAAGTTTTCGACTTTGACCATGGCGTTTTCGAAATGGGTGCATGGCCCGCCGCGAAGCGCGGGCGGGTCACCATCTTGTTATGATACAAAGGGGATTTATGATAGAAAGATTTGTTAGAAAATTGTGGATACTTGGATTATTGAGAACGTATGATGTTATTTTCGGATTGAATATTTTGACAGTTGATTTGATAATATCAATCGCATACGATCAATTGAAATGTGAGAATTTTTATGTGAAGATGAAACTAACCAGGATGAATTTGACCAATTTTATTGAATACGTGTATATATGTGTAGGGTGAGGTTATTGTGAGAAGTTTAGTTTTGATAAAAAAAGATAAGAAAGAATCATAACTATTAGATCTTCAATTAAATAAAGATCTATGACCCAAAGTTTTCTTGTGTAGAAAAAGAAAAACTAAAGAAAACAAAAGATAGAAGAGCATTTTTGACTTTTTATAAAAATCTCCTCATTTTTTGAACCTTCATAACTCTTAAATACAACATTATTTTTTTCAAAAAATTACACCTTAAAAACAAGCGTTTTTTATCTTTAAAACGTGTACAGTGTTGTTATATATAAAATTAAAAAAAAATTAGTCTTTCGATTGTGTCAAAATGTTAGACCATTGTGTCATACTGTGTGAAAAATGTTAAAATCATTGTATCATATTGTTTCAAAATGTTCAGATTATTAATAATTTTTTAAATTTTATATATAGCAACACTATATATATTTTTTACACAATTACACAATAACACAATGATTTGAACATTGTGTCAAAAACAGAAAGAGTGATTTTTTTTAGTTTTTTATATAGCAACACTATACGCGTTTAAAAAATTAAAAAAACACTCGTTTTTATGGTGTATTTTTTTTAAATAATGTCGTATGTGAAAGTTATGAATGTTTAAAAAAATAGGGGAAGTAGATAGAAAATAAACAAAGATGGCTAAAACTAAAATGCCCCCTTCTTTTTTTATTAGATCAAGATCCAATGGCTGAAATTCATTTTTATCTTTCTTATCAAAACCAAACTTCTCATTTGAACAGTTCTCCATTTTATCCTATGTTCTCAATAATTCATAATACTCCATATAGATAATACTTTTAGAATTTGAAGTCTAACTTTAAAATGTATCCTTATTAAAAACTTAGCTAAAGAAAAATAATGAGAAGATAATAATAAAAAAAGAACTTTAAGTTTCTTTGGAAAGAGAGTTAATCGAAAGTTGACTATTCGACTATACTTGGTCCGGAAATTGACAAATATACTTTTATCAGAGTCTGATCACCAACAACGTTATCTCCACCGCATTATAAGTTGTTTAACTGTTCCCTTTGACATTTTTATCCAATGTAAAACGATATTAGTGTCCAGTTATTGTGTTTGTTTAGATAGATAGTCAAAATTATCTTTAGGGAAATCAATGTTCTCCTTGATTTCCACTTAGCTCTATATATTGTATTGGTGTCTTATCATTTTGTATCGATCACAATTTGAACAAGTTAATGCAATAGTGGAGTTCAATTTTATCCATACTCGTGTTCTTTATTTGCTTGATTAACTCTAGTTCATACTAAAATACATATAAGTGTGAGAATAGAGATTAACTTGTTTTAGCATGTTAAATCTTGTGAGTAATGTTGTTAAAGATTAAATCAGTTAACCACGATCCTACAACTTGTGACCTCGGATTAAAATCCAGTGAGCTTGCACATAATAAAATAAAGAATTGAGATAAAAACATAATAAAACATCTAATTCTGTATTTAAAAGTTTGAACAATTGATCGGAAATAACAGCATAAAATTTATTAACCGAATATAACAAGGGGATGAAGCGAATAGCGGCTACTCCGCGACTGCTTGTCGGTTTAGCGGCTACACCGCCCCTGTCCTTTGCAGCTAAACTCCATGAGTCCATGACTATATATGCGGCTAGAAGTAGCAGTGGGGAAGAGAAGTAACCGAGAGTTTGTGTGTTGCGGGGCTGGGGTTGGACCCACATTTTACTACTTTTCAACCTTAAATTAAAAATATAGAGTAGTACTCTATCTCCACCACACCTTATTATATACGTTTCTACTATTTTTTCTTACTCATACATGACACACTTCTGTTGGTAACAACTATTGGTTGTTACTTGTACAGTTATACTCCTACTACCACCACTCCTCATTTCCTAAGTTACTAAGACGTTAAAACAGTTTAATAAAAATTAAAAAATAAAATAAAAACAAAACGGTATAAATTAACTGGATAGACCAGAACCCTTAGTAAAAACCAGTTTGAAAATCTATTTATGAAAAAAAAGTGGTAACTAACCAACCATAGATTATAGATAGGAAAATTGGAATTAAATAATCCAAGTTATTAGGTATTGGCGGATAATAATCCGAGTTCCAATATTGGCCTACAATAATCCCAATTATTTGGGTCTTGGAATTCATTGGGCCGCCGTTAATTTTTCACTAACTCCGCTAGTACTTGCTGACGTGGCAGGTGATGTGGCATCATTTTTGCTGACGTGGCAGGTGATGTGGCATAATACTTGCTGACGTGGTTGTGCCACGTCAGCACACAACTAACGGAGTTAGTGAAAAATTAACGGCGGCCCAATGAATTCCAAGACCCAAATAATTGGGATTATTGTAGGCCAATATTGAAACTCGGATTATTATCCGCCAATACCCAATAACTTGGATTATTTAATTCCAATTTTCCTTATAGATATGAAAGAGGCCATCTATATATTGTATATATATACAATCCTAAACTTGCCTATGGTCTTGTGCCCAACTCATACGTGGGGTTTTTTTCACAATCATCACACTTTTTATAAGCAGTATACACGTATATGTCCTTCTGGCTACCTCCTACCTATCACTTCTATCTTTCTTTGATCTTCTTCTCCGCAATCAAGATTTCAATCTTACAATTCCCTTCTCCATTTGAGATTAGGTTGCACCATTTTACATATTCCAATCTACGTTTACAGGTATCATTCACTTCCTTCCTTTTTTGGTGCCCTAATTTCTGTATTTATATAACTAACCCTCGCTACCTTCTTCTCTCGATGCAACAATTTATGTGAAGCCTTCCCTTCCCTTTGAAGGTATGTTCGTATTTCTCGGCTGAAATCTTTATTGTCTACCATCAAATCTTCAATTTGTGTTTTCTGAACTTTTTTCTCCTATGGCCTTCTTTACTGATGTATCTTCATTCTCTATATACAATTTCAGATTCGTCCTGCTATTGCCTTCTGTTTACATCTCACTTCTCTAGAACCTTCACCAACCGATAACTTTGGTTTAACTGCCCATAATCCCTAATTTCGGGTATGTTTTGTTGTGTTTAGCTTCTTACGTGTGCCTCTGAGTAATCTATCTCCATGGATTTTTACCTTATAACATTTTATAAACATGTTATCCATTTTCCTTGCCATAAGATTATTTATTTTAAAGGACTTTTATTTCTACAAGTCAGGTGTTCACCTCGGTACAAAAGGATACATGTCCAGATGGTACCAACTTCAAAGTCAACAGACCATCTGAATCAGTTGAATTGTGGCATGCTTTGTTATAGCTTTGTTCTTTGCATATGTGAAATAGCTATTTTAGAATTATGTTCATTTTTGTTTGTGAAATCTTTTTCTTTTACTTGTAGGTGATTCACGTGCTTATATTTTGGTCAGGTATAGTTCTTAACTATATATATATTTACTTTTCTTTCTTCTTCGTTACAGGAACACCTCTTATAGAGCCTACGCCTCAAGAACCAAAATATCATCTATGTCCTTAACAAGGTAACCATCAGCCTTATTTTTACTCCGCTCATGGGTTATATTGTTTTGTATAAGCGGGATGGCCGTTATATATGTCTATATCTATTCCCTTATAAAACATTAGGAAGTATAAATGACAAGTGTTGATGCAGCATGTACAACCTCTATTGCATATGAATGTACAAGCTTCAAGCCTCTTGGTACAACATGCGTCTCTTGACTCCCTTTTCTTGCCTCATGGCCATGTTATGTGTGCCTTTCCACGTGTGCACACACACAACAGACATACTTTCGTGTATTCAACCACCGCGTGCTTTAACAGTATGAATTCGTACACCAATTTCAACGATGGTGGTTGCCGATTGACAGCATCTTCAGCTATTCATCTACTCCACGTTGCTACAGTGCTTCTACCTTCACGATTTCAAAGGTGTCGTACCAATTGCTGCTTGGTTTACATATCCTACGGAAGATTTCTAATTAATGCAGCAAGGCTACACCATACCGACACTGTTCTTCACAGGCAAGGGGGCATGGGTTTATGGTCAATATATGCCAACCTACACTTCACATTATTCAGAAATCTCCATTGTTGCTGCGTGTAAGTTCTCTCTTTCTATCTTCCCTATCGATTGAACGACGGTTTCCTTTTTGTTTCTCTTTTGGGTTCTGCTGATTGAGTTATTTGTGTACAGGTCTCATTGTGTTCTGTTTCAGATTCCTTCTTTAAATTAGGTAATGGTTCATCATCTGTTTTTTTTAGTTATGAGAGGTGTTGGTTTCTTAGCAAAGCATTAGGGAAAAAAAGGTGCACAGGGTGTCTTTTTTTATGCCTATAACCTGTTTGATGGAATGCGAAGATGTGATTCACTGACCTATAATATTTTGTGGTTTTTGATTACTTTATGTAAGTGTCGTTCATACAAAAAGAACACATGTTACATGTTGATATTCGAATGAAACATTTGTAACCATAAAGCTGCACTCTAAATGGTTTTTGGAGGATTTCTCTTCAAAAGCCTCCTAACTCAAATGGTTCACTCTAAATGGTTTTTGTTGGTCCTTTTTGGTCGTGCCAACTGATCATTTTGCTGGTTCCGATTAATATTTATTTACTTTTATACATGGACGATTTGAGTCTAAAAGATTTCTGAACAGTTTGAGTGACAAGGTTTCATGCTTGGGTACTGTCTGTATATCTTTGTTACATGATATAGTGTGTTTGCTATTTTTTAAAGGTTATCTAATTGTTTCTGGATGCAATGTTGCTATAGATGTATAGATAGAGCTGTTCTATGATAGAGTTGTGAACAACATATCTTGCTATTTCTTTTCTGATATAGCCGAGTTGCTGTAGTAAAGTCACTATGATTTATTAGATTTTACTTCATTTTGTGTTAATGTAGTCAACAATGTACTCAAATGCATGCAGACTGTAAGTTTTTGTTGAGATTTATATCTACTTTTCATTAGGGGTGTTTTAAAGTGATGGCTCGGTCCATGTCGACCTTCAACAGTGGGTCTTTTTTTTTTTAAATGAACAAACTAAAGTCTCGGGAAAACCATGGAGTATTTACACAAGTTGAGTTCATTTTAGAAAAAAATCCGTCTCTCCAAACGGCAGTAGTTGGTTTTCAATAGAGTACTGTTTGACATTTGACCCATTTTCATGACAAGAAGCTAGAAATGTGTTCTCATATTTTTTTATAGTCCTACAAATGATGCCTACTCATTTCTATCTATTATGTACTTCATCTGTTTATGTATGCTATTTAGTGGATTTATATATTTTTAATAGAGTTTTAGAGATGATGCCTACAAAGTTTGTTTCATCTTCTTTAGTCCTAGAAACTATTTCCGTATATTTAAGCAAACATCGTCTCTTTCTTGAATTGACCAATGGTTTACAGATACCCTTTCACACATTACATAAGCATTATGTGTCTTGGCATGTAATGATTGTAAATAAGGTCCTCTTGCATGTCTTAAGTTCTTTGCTGATGTGGTTAATATACATTTTTTTCGGCAGGAGTGGTGGGCTACGCGTCTCCTGCTGGCTGGAATACGTAAGGCCTTTTTTCTCAGTGTCTTTTGCTTTTCTGTTTGCCTGTCTTCTGATTGATTTTGTTAGTCTTAGTTTTGCCTATTAGAAATCAACCGTGGCTTATTTTATGGCTGTGAGTGTTGCTGTTGATATGCTTATCTGAGACTGATGTTATTGCTTTTATTATGTAAATATAAAACTAGACAAGCCTTTGATCCTTTGGATTTAGGAACGTTTTAGTAACCATGTATTAGAGACCTTTTGGTAAGCATATGTGTGCTTATGTATGGTGGGAAATATCCTGCACCTTTTGGTAAGCATATATATGCTTATGTATGGTGAAATTAATATATTAAAGGGACATGGACTTCCTGTTTTGCTTATTTAGCAATTTTTTGTGTCAAAATATGATAGACACTCATATATAGTTTCATCATATGTCTTGGAAATTTTCGTAATAATACGCAGAGCGTATTAGAGTAATACGCCAAACGGCAATTGAGCCCAATACAAAAGGCGCATCGCGCGCTCATAGGAAACTTATAAGAGGCTTATTAAACTTTGATTTTATCTTTTGTCGTGATATTTTGATGCCTCATTGTGATGTCAATTGATGATTTTAAAATTTTGTGCTTGATTTGAGCTTGGTTTATTGGTAGTTTTTTAAATCTTGGATCTTCTTGCAGCAAAGTTTTGTGCATTTCTTTCAGATTCATATCTGGGTTGGTTTCTCACCATTGGTATGGGTTCTTGCTTTTCACTTCATCATTTTCGATATATTTAATAAAAATGAAATCTTCATAGATTTTTTGGGTGAATTCATTGTTGTGTGACCTCCAGTTTCAATTAATTAGGTGATTATTCCTTTCTATTTACTCCAAAGAAGTGTTAATTCATTGTTACTTGCCTTGTATTTTTGTTAAAGTTTTACAATAATGTTGTATAAATGGAGTAGTTTAGGTGGATACTTGAGATTTGGTTGAAGGGTTACAATTAAATATCATTGTTGCTTTTAATGTTATATTTTCATGTGTAGTTTTTATTTGTTCCCTAGCATAGCTGCAACTTTCTTCTAATTTTTCGTCAAAGACGACCTTGAAAGTGCAACAGTTGTTATACAGTTTCCATATGAGAAAAGAGAGAGTTTGAAATGCAGCCGGGGATATGAAAAACAATGATTCATTTAGTTTAGGCCATTCGTTGTAATCAAAGGAAGGCAGATCCGGAACAAGGTAACCATATACCTACAAATGAATTATATAAGTATAGTTTTGATCCGATTACACCTTAATGATATAAAATATATCTGATCAGCTCCTCATAACTGGCCCGATCTGATCTCTTGCTAATGGTTCAAACAGCCCAACCAAAAAAAAAAAAAAACTTCTGGCATGTTAATCCCACCACTATTATTAGATGATTAAAGATTTCATCATGTTGCTTGCCTAAATGGTTGGGTTGGGGCTAATTAGCAACTGTACGAGCCACATTTTCTGTTTTACCTTTTCAGGTATCTATGCCCAATTAGATGATAGAAATATAAGTTTTATGAGTGTGAGTGGTTTTCTTAACTTTCAAACATTGCATCTAATATGCTCTTTTTTTCCTGGCAGGATTTAGCCGTTGTTGTTTTGCTGATTCTGATCCCTCTTTTTTTCCTGGCAGGATCTATAGACGTCTTTTTAATTTCCTATGTTGTTTTATTCGTTGACATTATTATTGCTTTTCTTACCAATGGTCTTGCTCTTCTCTCTGCTCTTAGTGAGTTTAAATGAGTTGTAAACTTCATATCATAGTTTTAACTTTTTATCATTGCAAATTTGACTGCTTTTACTTTTTTTGTATATGATTATGGCATTGAGGTTCATAAAAGATGTCAATGGATAAATACTTATTTTTAAACTTTGTAAAGGAGTAAGTTTGACTTGAAAAGTCAATCAGTAGACAATATGTTCTTTCTTAATTAAAAAGAGGGTGTTTTGTAACATCCTAAACTTTCTGGAGTAACATTTGTTGAATATGCAGCTGAAAACATCCTAGCTCATAAAAGATACAACACCTCAAAAAATATTGTCAAATTTGATTTGTGTCAAAACTGATGAAAAAATTGTGTTTCTAGCTTTGTATTTGTTTTCTAAAGTTGTGCTTCAAATTTGATACAGGGAAATAAAGAGAATATGCCTGTATGTCAATTCTACTTATGTATTTGGTTCCTTGCTACTTGGTCTAATATTTGTATAAAAAGAATATGCATGTATGTCAATTCTATTTATTTATGTTTGTTTGATTATCACAAGGTGTAAAAGAGTAGCGTGAAAGGTATTTAAATTGGAGTTGAACATGGTGTTTGTTTATCACAGGTTGTGAAAAAGAATATGATAGACAAACATATATACTTTGATCATATGTTTGGGAAATTTTGGTAACAGATAACCGTAGATTGATACACATGGTATGTTGTGTATGGACAAGCCATTAACGTTAGTGTGATACGCCAAACAACACCTGAGCCCGGTTCAAAAAGCACATCACGCGCAACGCGCGCTCATAGGAAACTTGTATCTATATCTATATATATGTGTGTGTTTGTGTATCTATTAGTGAGGATGGTATATTTTATTCAGTTATCAGAATTGTACGCTATTTCTGACTCTAAAATTTGATATTTCTTTTTTCATGAGAGTTTTCATGTTATTGTATGCTTTAGTAACTAATTAGAGATGAGTTGGGGGACCAAAACAACAATGGAAGCAACAGGCCCAGATTGTGGTGTTTCTGGACAGATTACACCGATTAAACTTCTTAGAGTGAAGGTGCAATATTATTTTCCTATAACTTATTAACATTTTCAATGCTTTTAGTGAGAATCTACCGGTTATGTTGTTGTTGTATTAACATTTTCAAATAAGAAAACGCCTTACCTTTGGTTATTTTATATCTTCATGTTCATAGAAAGCACTATATCTTCTTCTATAACTCAATACATTTTCAAATAAGAAAGCGCATTACCTTTGGGTATTTTTATATTTTTATGTTCACAGAAATCACTATATATTTACATTTATTATTGGTATAAATTATTAGAAGTCATGTTAGCGACCATCAAATTCTTGCAGATACATCCACCTCGGTTGGTAATACCCGATGTCATTTTGCTTGATGTACGAGGCCCCTCTGCACCCCGTGGATCACATTTTGCTTATCAAATAGTATATGTACTGAACAACCCCTAACACAGTGTTTCTTTTCACACTTTTCCTATAAAATAGGTATTATCTTCTAAACCTATAAGCCTAGACATCTTCTATCTTTGTGTCTGTTTTATGAATTTCCCTAGGTTTTCAGGCATTAAGCATTCTCATTTGTAAACCTCAAATGTCTATGATGAAGAAGAAAAAGATTAGGAAAAGGCAAGGTAATGATGGATTCCTTTGTGTTATTTGTTTAATGATTATAGAGATTGTTGTTTAAGTAGAGATTGTTGTTTAAGTAACGTTTGAGGCCATGAGTTGCTTCTATATTGTGAAATTTATGTTTGTAAATTAAAATGCAACTTAATGTTGATGCAATAACGTTTTAAGAATCTAATATTTTATACTACAAATATTTGAAGTTCATCTACAGATTTGGTTTTTAAAAAAAGGTTTAACACATATATTTTTGTTTTCTCTAACCTCCTCTCTATTATTATATTTAGATTCTACATCGTCAGCCACAAGATGATACGGCGATGATACGGCGTTTAGACTGATCCAGTTGAGGCAACTGAATCAAAATTTGGTTCATCAACATCCAATTGAGGCAACCGAATCAAATTTTGGTTCATCAACTGTTTTTCTTTATAATATGTAATAACTTAATACCTTATATAACTCATTAGCCTCTTTTTAAATATATGTTTATACATAAAATCCAGATCACCGCAGCAACGCGCGGTTGACCTCTAGTTCTAGTACATGTATCAATTTACATCCTAAAGTCAAACTTCATCAAGTGTAAGCAAATTTTTTTTTTTTTAGACAAAAAGGAATGCAGATTCATGCCTTCAATATAATCATCAGAGTCAAGAGTCAGTAAGTAATATGATCATTTTATAGAGGTTATATATATAGACATATAGCCCATCATAAGACCACAACTATTAATGGAATCTTGTACAACTAGTAGTTCTATAATGACAACAGACGATGAGATTAAAGCAAAATTACTTAACTTCATTTTAACCATGGTTTATAATTGTAGTGACTACAACAAAAAGCAAAACAGCAAATGTTAAAAAAATATATATAATCTTTTTTTAGAAATGCTCACATACCCTCTAATCCTACTTTCAAATCAATATATTTTGGTCCACCATAAGACTTTGAACTCTAAACCACACACTTAAGGATGGGCACATGTCAATCACTAGTCCACTACGCCACAGCCCTCTAGTACACAAAAATTACTACAACTAATCAGCCATCCAAACAAACTTACCAAAGAAAACACCATATGAAGTCATCAATAATTGAACTCAAACCCCAAATCCAAGCCACTAAAAGTTAGATAACTACATCAACATCCAATATATTTATTTGCATATCTCAAGATAACACAATTTATTCAGAAAGATACTTACTTGTATAGAGGATCCGCACCATTTATATTTCACAAAAACAAATGTCATTTTAGCCACATCTGTGTGCTTGTATGTTTGTATTCAAGGACAACTTCAACGTATAAAAAACAAAAGGAAAAAATTAATACCTACCAATTAAGCAAGCAAATATTAACTTTCCTCAAGTCCTCTTCATCCTAGAATAAGTATAACCAAAGCAAGTAATATGATCATAACTTCATAAGAAGATCAAAACTATATTAGTGGAATCTTGTGCAACTCTTAATTTTATAAATGGTTATAGCAATTTGCAGTGTGGTTGGAAAATATTTATAAATTTAGATAAAATCTAATCGATTAATAGCATTTGCAGTGCACTTAGAAACAATGTCAATAATCAGAATGTTTCCTTACCCGGTGAGTTGTGGTTGTACATGGCATGCACTCTCTCTAATCCAAAGTTTTCAAGTTTAACAAAGCTAGGACGATAAGTAACAAATTTAGGTAAGTAATCCCACAAAAACGGAGTTTCACTTAGAATCTTGTTCGTGTTTAGACAGTATGCCACCAGTTTTTCTGCTCCTCCCACATAGACCAACAAAACACTAGTACCTTCTACACCATCAACCAGAGACAAGCATGTCCACGGGTATAATTGAATAACAGGCTTTATAACAGTTATCTCTTTATACCAATTAGTTGATTCCTCCTTCCTCACCCAAACCTCCACTCCTCCTCCTGATGAACACCAATAGATGCAACTTAATCTACCTTTCAGGACTCCAAGCATCCGGTCTGATTCTTGGTTATCTTCCGGAGTTGCCGGAGGGTATGGAAACAACTCAGATGTCTCTGTACTCAAATCAAAATCATAAATTTGGCCATGAGCACCTAGCCAGTAGAGATGACTATTAAGATGCACACCACAACATTGTATCTTCATAAAACTCCCTAGTGGTGGAGGTGGAAGTGGAGGGAGGGTCGTATGTTCTTCCAACACAGGATTGAATATGTAAATGGAATCGATGGTATTGGTATAAGACCAATAGGACACCAAACCATTCACAGAACCGACTGAATATAACATGGAACCACCAGCTATAGGAGGCTCACATTAGGGAGATTAAGGCTCTTGATAGTATTGAGGTGATCGTGTTCGATCTCTAACCACTTCAAAGTTGGTGGAATAGCATAGGAAAAGCGTGCATCCGAGCACTCAAGAATCATTAGGGCTTCTTCTTCACGTGATCTCGAGAGATGAAGATCAACAAAGTAAAGATCCTCAACAACACCCCGCCACCTTTTGCATACACACTTGCAGGTGATATTTCACCGGAAGTCTTGATAAGACGTCGAACATCAGATTTTCCGGCAACATCAAGATAATGTAGCTAGGGTTTGGCCGGTTTGGCCGGTTTGGTGGTTGTCGATTTGCAAAGAGTGAGGAGGAATGCATGGTTAAGACTTGAGAGAGGGTTTGTTTGATCGCAATTTATAAGGCCAGGCCCAATAGGGTAGTTTATATTATCTCGATGGAGACTTGAGAGAGGGTTTTATTTTCCATACTTCTATTTTTTTTAACAGACATTTTTCTTACTAACGTATTTTTTTTATTTGTTTCAAGTTTTCTTATTCTTTCCTAGCCTTCTTTTTATATAATTTGGAAGTTTTTTTTTTCCTTTAACACACTTATAATTTTTATTTTAGGTCAAATTCGCTTAGTGAACTTGGATGCCTTTCGACCTATTTCCCTGTTTCCTCTTTATCTAACTTTTATTTTTCTTACTTGACTAAATGCCAACTCTAATATGGATCATTGTTTTAAATTGATGAAGTCTTAAATCTTTCTAATTTGCTCTAACTTCTTTGTAGGTTGGCAGTGCAAATTTAATCTTCTTGGAATGCATGAGTTTGATAGTGCAGAAAGAGGATGTCTAGAGTATTGTGATATTGTGATATTAGAGTTTGATGGTGCAGATTCAA
Source organism: Deinandra increscens subsp. villosa (assembly GCA_039602395.1). Taxonomy (NCBI): domain Eukaryota; kingdom Viridiplantae; phylum Streptophyta; class Magnoliopsida; order Asterales; family Asteraceae; genus Deinandra; species Deinandra increscens. The sequence continues at coordinate 124,930,698 of JBCNJP010000007.1, forward strand.
AGGTACTTCAAAGATGTTGACACCACAATGTTTAAGGTTGGGTAAGGCCTCCTGGAAGAAAGAATCTGATGTGGTTTTGGCCTCTGAGCAACTTTGACCTATTGGAACATGGATGGGTAGCTTCCTTAGGGTAAAAGTCAATACATAATTACGCATTAATGTGATACTTTCGTTGATCTTACACTGCTTGGTGCCAATACAATTAAGTGGTGATTAGATAAATTACCTAGCCACAGCTGCGCGCTCCTCGCCCCACTAGTGCTCTATCATAAAGTAAACTCCATATACTTCTATCATCCAACTCCATATACTTCTATCAAACAATAAACACTATTGGATTGATAAATCCCTCAAGCCTAACTTGTAAGTATAATGTTACTCTGGAGACGACTATCATGTATATACACTTATTCTCTTTCATGAGCACCTTTGAGAGCAAACCCAAACTTATAGCTAGGGAGTCGATCGACACCTATAGAAGAACTATATTTACATCGTAAGGGCATGATGTATACTTGGTACGAGTTGTAGATGACGGTTTTTTGGAACCTGTTCTTTTGCCCAAAGTAGCTAGTCAAACAAAAACCTCTTTCTGCATTGCCTAATCCCCTTGTAGCCAAAGATGATCAAAACCATTGAGCAATCCCAAACCCAACATCTGCAGACCCCACGATTCCATCAACATTAGGTTTCAAGCTCCCAGAAAACACAGGTACAAGTCCCAACACTGAATTCTTTTAAAACGCCACCTTGACCCGCCAACTTATGAGATCTCGATCCTAGAACTACAAGCTTCCTCTTAGAGTCTTTGCTAATAGTATGAATAATGTATTTTATTATACCCTATAGGCCTCGTACCCCCTCCTCCCCCTTTTCCCAACAAGAAAGAAACAGATATATATACCCACATAACCTGAAAAGAGTACACGAAACAAAGTATGTACAACCCGGCTACACTATATAGACCCAAGCAACACTTAAGAGAATGCACATCGTCTCCGTCAAGAAGCAAAATAGCAAAAGCTAATCTTTTGGGAAGCCACAAATGCTTTAAAAAAAACTATTTTTTTTAGAACAGCTCACATACCTTGTAATCCTACTTCTAAATCAACCTATTTTGGTCCACTATAAGACTTGAACTCTAAACCACACACTTAAGGATGGGCACATTTCAACCACTAGGCCACAGCCCCTATGGTACACAAAATTACTAGAACTAATCAGCCATCCAAACAAACTTACCAAAGAAAACACCATATGAAGTCATCAATAATTGAACTCAAAACCCAAATCCATGCAACTAAAAGTTAGATAGCTACATCAACATCCAAGATATTTATTTGCATGTCTCAAGATAACACAATTAATTCAGAAAGATACTTACTTGTATGGGGGATCTGCACCATTTATATTTCACAAAAATAAATGTCATTTTTGCCACATATTTGTGCTTGTATGTTTGGATTCAAGGACAGCTTTGACTTATTAGAAAAAAAAAGGAAAAATTAATACCTACTAAGCAAGAAAGCAAGCATTCTTTCCTTAAGTCTCCTTAAGCCCTGAACAAGTATAATCTGAGTAAGTATGTTTATCCCTACCAATTAAGCAAGCAAACATTCTTTCCTCAAGTCCTCTTGATCCCAGAATAAGTATAACCGAAGCAAGTAATATATATGATCATAAGTTCATTAGAAGACCAAAACTATATTAGTGAAATCTTTTGTAACTCTTAATTTTATAAATGATTATAGCGATTTGCAGTGTGGTTTGGAAAATATTTATATAAAATCTAATCACTTAATAGCATTTGCAGTGCATTTAGAAACAATATGAATAAACAACAATGTCAATAGTCAGAATTTTTCCTTACCCTGTGAGTTGTGGACTGTGGTTGTACATGGCACGCACTCTCTGTGATCCAAATATGTCGAGTTTAACAAAGCTAGGACGATAAGTCGTTATCGAAGAACAGTTACTCCACAAAATCGGAGTTTCACTTACAATCTTTTTCGTGTTAAGATAGTAAGCCACCAGTTTTTCTGCTTCTGCTTCTGCTACTTGCACATAGACTAACAAAGCACCACTAGTACCGTGTTCTAAACCATCAATTAGACACAAGGGCCTCCACGGGGATAACTCACTAAAAGGCCTTATAACATTTATCTCTTTATACCAATTAGCTGATTCCTCCTTCATAACCCAAACCTCCATTCCTCCTACTGATGAACACCAACAGATGCAACTTAATCTACCTTTCAGGACTCCAAGCATTCGGTTTGAATCTTCGTTTTCTCCTGGAGCCGGAAATAACTCAGACGTCTCACTACTCAAATCGAAATCATAAATTTGGGCATGAACAGCAATCCAATAGAGATGACTATCAAGATACACACCAAGACCTTCTAGTCCTCCTAAGTCAAGGTTTTTCTTAGGGGTGGTTTGTCTCAAACTTCTCCACTGGTCTGTGCCAAGGGTGTAAACCTGGATTCCAACCGCCCATACCACGGTTTCAGATGGATCATATATAGAAACTCTCCTACTATCAATCCGTATCACTTTGTATTCTCCTGTGGCGGTTGAAACTCCGAAGCCATAACCTAATGTGATCAGACTGCCTCCTGGTGGTGGTGGAGGGAGGGTCATATATTCTTCCAACAAAGGATTAAAAATGTAAACGGAACCATTTTTATCCCAATAATAAGACACCAAACCATTCACAGAACCAATTGGAACTAACAGGGAGGAAAAGGCAGCTATAAGAGGAGGCTCACAGTGCTTAAGATTAAGGCTCTTGATTGTGTCCAGGTGTTCGTGTTCGTCGATCTCTAACCACTTTAAAAAGGTTTTTGGATTAACATTGGGAGATCGTAGGTCCGGGCACTCGAGAATCATTAGGGCTTCTTCACGTGATCTCGCGAGATGAAGATCAACAAAGTAAGGATCCGCAACGAGACTTTGCCACTTTTTGCAGACGCATTTGCAGGAGATGATCGATTTGATCGGGAGTCTTGAAAAGATGTCGATTGTCAGATTTTCCGGCAATTTGTCTTCCATCGATCGGTAAAACAAAACTAGGGTTTTTTTTTGTTGGATGTCGATTTGCGAAGGAATAACGAGGGAGGTCGGAGGATAATGCTTTCATTAGAAGTTTTGTTTTATTATCAAACAAATACCCAAACAGCTATTTATACCAACATAAAAGCGATTAAAAATGACTATTTTTTTACTCAATGGTCAAATTTATTAACCTATTTTATCGGCTCCTAACCGTTCTTTAAAACTCGTTTTTCCCAATGACCAGAATCTGAAAATCAATTGAACAAAAAGATATGCATAGACCGACTTGAAACACTGAGTATCGCTTGTTAATTCTTCAAATTCGGAACCGAGTATCGCCTGTTAATTCTTCAAATTTGGATGAATACATAAATCAAACACACGAATTTCTTGTAACCGTCTCAACCATTTGAATTTCAACGATAACTCATGAACCATTTTCAGATTCAAAACCAAACTCTATACTCGACCCAGTCCTCCGATTCTTTCACAGTGATTACATATTCAAATCGAAATTTTCAAATCAAAACTCCGACTCCGTCATGAACACTAAATTTGTTTGTTCTTTTGTTGTAGAAATTCAAACCGAAACCATAGAAGAAATTGAAAATTGTCTGGATTATACTACGAGTCGTGTGAACACTTTCAGAACAAACAATTTGATCGGTGAGTATCGCTTGTTAATTCTTCAAATTCGGAACCGAGTATCGCCTATTAATTCTTCAAATTTGGATGAATACATAAATCAAACACACGAATTTCTTGTAACCGTCTCAACCATTTGAATTTCAACGATAACTCATGAACCATTTTCAGATTCAAAACCAAACTCTATACTCAACCCAGTCCTCCGATTCTTTCAGAGTGATTACATATTCAAATTGAAATTTTCAAATCAAAACTCCGACTCCGTCATGAACACCAAGTTTGTTTGTTCTTTTGTTGTAGAAATTCAAACCGAAACCATTGACGAAATCGAAAATTGCCTGGATTATACTACGAGTCGTGTGAACACTTTCAGAACAAACAATTTGATCGGTACAATCAAATAGTTGAACGGATAAAACGTAGTATACGTACAAGAATCGGATTTAATATCTTTGAGAATAATCATACCGAAAAGAATCGAATAGGTTTTGTTAGGGGTGAGCATAGTTCGGTTCGGTTCGGTTTTTGGCTCTAACCGAACCGAAACCGAAGTTTTCGGTTCCTAAGAAAAAAAACCATTCGGTTTCGGTTTTTTTCGGTTCGGTTTTTTTCGGTTCGATTTTTTTCGGTTTCGGTTCGGTATTGGTTCGGTTTCGGTTTTTTTATTTTTTTTATTTTTTTTGTAATATGTTGTTACTATAATTTTAAATTTTAAATATCTAATCTTAAAAGATAAATAAATAATAGTAAAAAACAAATACCGTCACAACTATTGAATTAGAAAAAGAAGAAAAAAACAAAAGTAGTTACGTGAAACATATGACCATACAAAATACGAAGTGACGTTATATTTAAAAGTTTTTAACACTAAGTATGTTGACGTAAACAATTAAATGTTAACTTAAAATATAAATTAAGAGAACAAGGGTTACTAAAAATCTTAAAGTTAAGTGTTAACTTAAAATATAAATTAAGGTTTAAAGATTTATAATGTACCCTCCTAAAATGTTAACTCACTTATTTTCCCCTCGGTTCGGTTCGGTTTTTCTAACGGTTCGGTTTTTCGGTTCGGTTCGGTTCTTAATAGACATGAAACCGAAACCGAACCATTATCTTCGGTTCGGGTTTTTTCGGTTCGGTTTCATCGGTTTTTTCGGTTCCGGTTCGGTTTTTTTGGTTTTTTGCTCACCCCTAGGTTTTGTTTCATGTGTGTTTTTGTTCATCTCTCTCGAAACCGTTTTCCCGGTTTTCATCCAAGATCCTCTGAGAGATCTAAAGTGAGTGATCTAGAAAACTATGGTTCCTTTTGTACATCCATCCAAAAATAAAAAACTTCCGTGGAACTCTTTTTGTTTGCAAATATATCCTCCAAAAATTTTACATGTAAAATCCAATATTTAACTAAATTAAATAAACAAATAATTAATAATTTAAAACTCGGATAATGACATGTAAAATTAAAGTTTTTCTATATTTGAACCAATCACACACACCATCCGTTAGGAACAATCGAGCCCGCACTCCTGCATCACGTAACTCGATCAATTACTAATGAGATAAACCTAAACGACAAGTTAATCCAATATCACAAATGACAATGATAACACTAAAATTACCAAAAATAATCACCAATGCATCATATTTAGAATATATTTGTAATATAGATGATGATGTGGAGGTGAGACAAAGAGAAGAGCGACTTAAAAAAATCATTCCACAAGTGTATTCATTTAGAGTATTATAAGGCTAAGAGAGAAAAAAGTAAGAAAGAAAATAATTATGAGGAAAAAGTATGAGTAAGGTTACTTATGTGGCATTCCGTTTAGCCCAGTTTGGATATGCACCTCTTATTAAAACATATCAAGATTATTAATCGCGTGTGTTGTTCTTATTCTTTAATTAAGAAAGTCAATATTCTGATAAAAGTGGTAAGTGAACAACCATATATGAGTCTGAGAAACCATGTTATATATTCTTGTAAATCTATTAATTTCCAACCAAAAGTCAAACTAAGCAAGCGCCAAGTAGTCCTTCCTCTAAGTCTTCTTCATCCCTGCACAAGTATAACCAAAGTCAATAAGTAATATGATCATACAGGTTATATTTCAGCAGAACACCGCAGCTATTAACAGAATCTTAAGCAAAAGTTGCTTAAGTTAACTTAATTTTGACCATGGTTAGTAATATTCTCTTTTTAACAGCCAACATTATATATAAAAAATAAAAATAAAAAATAAACTAACAAGACGTTAGAGAAAAATACAAAGGTCCAAAAAATAAGCTAAGGGATTAAACAACAAACATAACCACCACCCTTGTCGTGTAAATAATACACTCGAAGAAAGACTATACGGACGTCATTACTCATTACCTTCAATCACCCAAAAAAGAAAAATTATCCTATACGAATTGGAGGTTGACGAGAGACGCTGCCACTTTGATGTCTCTTCTTCGAACTCACGCGGCTGAGATGCAGATGCCATGAGAGTTGCTGTTCATGCTGATGGTGGTGGTAGGCATGTCCGTTAAAAGAGATGGGGTCCCACATTTCATTTTAATAAAATTAGTTTTTGTTAAAAGCGATGGTTTTCTAATTTTGACTTTAATTTATTTTTAAAGAGAAGGGTATACCAGTCTTTTTACATTCATTTAACAGAGTTTTTTAACAGAAGTTAGTTTTAGGGACGAAGTCCGCAACGGTTTGTCAAAATGTTGGGACTAAATCTGTAATAAATGAAAACTAAGGACTATATGTGAAATTCGTGTAAACCACAGGGACAAAATCCGTAATTTACTCTTTTTTTTATTTGTTTTAAGTTTATATTTATATTGGTTATGAAAGGAGGGTATAATGGTCTTTTCATACACACTTAACGGAATTTATTAACGCCCGTTAGCCCCAGGGACGACCGGTGTAACAGACCCCTAAACCTTGGGGACTATAGGCGTAAAAATTGAAGCCTAGGGATTATAGCCGTAAAACGTGCAAACCACAGGGACTATAGCCGTAATTTTTCTTTTTTTAAGCTTAAACACACTACATACCCACACATAATTTATCTACGCTTCTAAATGTATTTGTAAGTACCTATACATGTTTGTATAAATTTATTTTCTATGTTTGACGTTAAAATACTACTAAAAAGTAAATTTAGGAAAAAGTTTTAGGAGCTTAGGGAAAAAAATTATTTTCTATGTTTGACGTTAAAATACCAAATGATTTTTAAAAAAAATTAAACATGGCCTTCACGTATTGCTCTATACGTGAAGGATAATAAAGAAAAAGACCCGACAAACTCAGACACTACTACTATGAATCTAGAGTTAGTGTTTTGAGGGGTCATGAAATGGGGAGCTAAACGTGAGCACTGATTTTTAAACCCTCTCTATACGTGAAGGATAGCTCTATCCTTCACGTATTGGGTGGTGTATTACCAAAAAGAGGGTGTCCCTGTAAGAACCATTTTATAGAAATAATCGGACTTCCTCTTAAACTAGAGATTGGTATATAAAGAGGCCGATTTAGCTTTTGAAGAACTTATTAGAGCTACTATATATGGTTATTAAACAATTGAAAGAGTGATAATGTAATTAATTCACGGTTGCTCGAACCTCTCCTAATTCCTAAGGGTGTGGGATACATAGCCATGAATTTCATAGAATGTTCCTCTTATTCTTGAGTTAAAAAGATCATCTTTGTAACACTAGGAAACGGCCAGAGGACTAGGTGTTCCATTAATTATATATTATACTAGATCGCGAGATTCGCGCGATGCGTGAACCGGTGTAATATTTCATTTATTTTAATCCGCGTGCAAGAGAATACGAATAATGTTGTGTAACGCGTTACGCGAAGTGGTGTAAAATCACTCAATCACTGTAAATATTTATCCATTGTGCTTTAGAAAAACACGCTTTTGTTGGAATTTTTTTGAGACTATAATACTTGTGAAAGAGATGACAGGTGATATATGTAGAAACTCAGTTAACTCATTATGTCTAAACTAAATCTACACCAAATGCATCACTCTAAAAGCAAATATGTATGTGTGGGACACAAAGGCCCTAATGCCATTTGATAACCAAATCAAATCCCACATATTACAACTATAAAGCAAGTGCTATTGTAGTAGCCATTTGATAACCAAATCAAATCCCACATATTACAACTATAAAGCAAGTGCTATTGTAGTAGCAAAGCTAAGAAGTCAAGTCCCCAAATACCTAGAAAAGGAAAACAGAAAATTGCTGTCAAAGTTTAGATAAAAATTTCAAAAGGCTATTTATATCACCAAATGTACTTAAATACTCAAAAGCACAATTAACATCATAACGTTTACCCGTTTAATAAGGCATCTCGTAGAGAGAACAATGATACCCCTTGAACTGGAAAATTATTAAACTACAAAAACTTAGCTTAGAAACAATTCATCAATGAACCACATAACATTTGCATAAATGCCCACAAAAGCCATCAATATCTAATAGTTATAGCAACCGAGGAGAAATCGCTATGAATGAGAGAATTTATAATGAATTGCAAATACTTTTTTCCTATAATTTTTATAGGTTTCTTTTCATAATACGAAATCAGTCTTTGTCAGTAAAATCTCAACTTCGTACCCATCTACTTATGTTTTGTTCCAGAAGCTACACTTCAACCAAATCAGTAAAAGAAAAGAATATGAAGAGAGTAATATTAGCTCCTTTGAAATATTAACTCCGTTTATTATGGAACGTCATTTAATAAAAATAATGGTCAAACCTCTATGAATTTATGACGACCTTTAATGGCATATCTTCTCACCTACAAAATGGATACAGACCACCACGAACCTGCCAATAAATATCATCAAAATAACATTAGTCACTGTATAACCAAAGTTGATTCTTAAAGTCTAGTCAATGAATAAATTTAACAAAGGCCAAGAACACCAAAATAAACAAACATAAAATTGAGTTTCATCAAAAATAATTTGTGAAAGTATAGTTTTTATAATCATATTTTGCACCTAAATAACCTTAAAGAATCTCAGAACACAAATAAAAGAAGTGATTGTGGGTCACTTTGCCTGCATCAAAAATACTTGTTTTGACCCTTTTTTTTAATGATCCTTCTACTATACATCCTTATCCACTTTTTGTTTTACCCCAATTAACTTTTTTATTTCTTCTATCAATCAAAACCAACCCATCCAGAATCATAACTACATCCGCACCAAAAATACAATGCAGCAGCATTACATGACACCATCAGCCAACTACACAGTATCCATGTGACCCATCTCCCCATTTCATTCCTCTTCAGTCTTCATTCTTTCTTCTCTCTTAGTTGAAAAAAAACATTACATAGAAGTTAATATTCAAAATCAACTCATAACATCTTTTATATAAAATTAAACCATCAATTTAAAAATCCCTAAACCCTAAACCCAAGGTAAAAAAAAAATAGTGGTTCTAAAAATGTGAAAATTCAGGTTAATTTAAAAATGTTAAAAAGCCAATGTTTTAAACAGCTATCAACTGATGGATTCAGTTTTCAACCTACACAGTAGGATCTTATAATGAAAATATTACCAGATTTAGATACATGAGATAAAATGGAAGTGGTCTTGCTTTTAGTCATGAATATTACAATTCTATTAGAAAAAACAAAATTACTGATTTACTTACTTCATACCAGCCTAGACTGACATGATCTCCACCAGATAATCTAGACCCGGAGAAATCAAGAGTGAGTACGGTTATATTTGATGGCAATAACAAATGAATCTGATTAGCCTTCAGAAACTCCATGTTATGCTCCGGATATGGTTCAGGACACAAATAACTACAAAATCACACAAAAACCCAAAAAATACCGTCAAATTCCGTCTTAAAAAGTTAAAAACAAATACGCAAGTTGATCGACTAAAATGTTTCTCCAATATTTAATCAAATGACTTTGACTACCACATCAACCAAAATTGAGAACGAAGGCTGGCAAGTAGAAACCATATGTCTTTTTTATAAAAAAAGATTTCATGTGAGAACTATACGTATAGAAAAGGAAGTTTAAGTTCATAATGATTAAAGAATTCTTATTTAAAATAAACTATGCCATAAGTGATATAAAAAGAACGGTTTGAAGCAACCATCTATATCTTTTTTATGAAGGCTTATCCAATAAGTCCAACATAGTAACACCCAGATATTTTCTTGTATAGCATATCCAAATTAATTGTAATTTTGTTTGTTACCTGAATTTTTCGAAGTAACTGCCATTTTCTACTATTGGTCTCTACTTTTACAGATGAATGAATACCTTAGGTACATTTGTCTTCTGGTGAGTAAAGCAGATGCATTTGGTAAGTAAAAGAAAACTAAATCAAGCCAATACTTTTGTATAAATTTAATCATATTAAACACATCAATTGTGTATAAAAGTCAAGAAAAGAAAGTATGGTTTGTGGCCTAAACCTTAGTATGTTACCCATTTTTACCTGTATTAAAAAAAATTATCGATTACCCATCCTACTCATTTTGACCATCTAAAACTGTGTTAATAAACCTCCCATGGTCCAATCCATGTCAGGGGAATTGGCAACTAATAGTAAAAAAACACAAACGGACCTCAAATGGCAAATGGCTGCTCAATAATTGTTCCACCAAACATATCCCTTGAAGTAGCATAGTTATATTAGCCTGATGAAAACACAACACAATCAAGAACAGGAAAAAAGAAATGCCAAAAAGCTAATAATCAAGAGGCAAACCAAGAAATACATGGGTTAAAGTATTTGTTTACTAAAAGAAGAAATCCCCAATATCAATACAAAAATACCGTAAAGAATGATCCACAATAAGTGAAAATCAAGTTGGATAAAATGGTTTGTCTTCAAGAAAGGGTCATAAATAATTTTTATACTATCAACAACATTCAAGCAAAAACCCCATTCTAACAACAGAGCCTGTATACACAGACACATAAACCTATTCTGTAACAGATATAATATACAGGCAATTGTTATGCAAATGTAAAACACAAAATAAAAATGAATACATACCAAATAAAATTCTTCCATGGAAAGGAACACCCGAGAGAAAAAAAAAACACGGATCTGCAACATCTTCTTCTCCCTTTATGTCTTGAAATCTTGAATATGGCTACGGAAATTTGAACCTCAATTTAACAGTCGCAATATCAGAATTTAGGTAATAAAAGAATAAATTGAAACCCTAGATAAAAGATTAAGAGATTTTACCTAAAGCAGTGATTCCGACAACAACAATAATTCCGGTAAGGGCATGACCATAGCTGGAGATGGGAATCAGTGATGTATATATAGAAAGATTGAGAGTCGATGATAAATTAGGGTTAATCGAGAGAGAAAACAGTGTCGAAATCTTACAGATCTGGGTTTTTAAACCCAGATAACCGGCGACCTAGTGCCCACAGACGGCGCCGAGAGAACTCCGACCAGTACGACAACGATGAAGTGACGATCATCGGTTTTTTAACAGCAACTCCGGCTGGATGTCTACAGACTCTCTGGCAAAGAGGGAGCCAGAGAGAAAAGAAGGAGGCACAAATGACCTAATTTTTCACAGAGAGAGAAGATAATATGAGGAGGTGAGGGATCGAAAAGCAGATGAAGTGAATGATTGAAAGGTGCAGGCTTGCTCCTTACGTTTGTATAAAGGAGACGGAAAATCCAACGGCGTGAGTCAATACTAAAGCCCCTAAACAATAAAGAAGCCCAGATGTTAACACCGTTAAACTGGCTACAGAAAACAATTATACATTGCGCTTGGAGGGTTGTACCTTGACGGAAAACATTATTTGAGGCCATGGCAATTGTTAATAGGGGTAATATATATATGATAATATGAACAAAATCTATGTGCTTAACTACTGTAAAGCTAGCGCTGATCCTCTAGCAGCATGCCAGGTGGCTGCTTCAATCGGTATTATGTTGCATAAATAAAAAATTTAATTTTTTTCTTATCCATTTGGTTTCGTGTGAACTATAACAAATTGAATACATGATTTCATGGTGTAATAGGTATAATTATGTTCGTTTAGCAAATAAGTTGATGTGAGTTGGTGGTGTAATAAGTATAGTCATGTAGAATAGATTTTTTTTTATTTTCAATCTCAATGAATTTAACAAGTGAGTTTGTGGTATGATAGATACATGCAGTTGTGTAGCGTAATGTTTATGTTGTAGGCTTGATATTTTAAATGTAATTTTGATCATTACAATCTCTACTTTTGTAAATAGCATTTAATTCTTTATTTCAAAAGTTGTAAAAAAGACATAAGTTTAATGCATAGGTGACACATCTTAAATTATGTCACTAGACATAAAAAAAACATGTGTTTATTATATGTATAGATAGATAGATTATAATTAGAATATACTTTATTGGGCCTATCCCTTAAAGACCGTATTATCCTATAATCACGTTGAAATTAACCTCACTTTTCTTTAACTTCTTCTCTAAATCGACAACCACCAAACCCTAGCTATGTCTCACCGACGCCATGCATCTTCGGAAGCCACGTTGCCAGAAAATGTGACGATCGACATTATATCAAGACTTCCAATCAAAACAATCATCTCCTGCAAATGCGTGTGCAAAAAGTGGCGGGATATCGTTGCGGATCCTCGCTTCGTTGATCTTCATCTCTCGAGATCACGCGAGGCCCTAATGATCCATGAAGGCAAGATTTTTGACTGGCCAGGAACTTTAAAGTGGCCAGAGATCGGACAGGAAATAAATTACCATCTCGCTGATCCTGAGGTGAAGATACTTGATCTCAAGCATTGTGCTCCAATTGCTGGTTCTAAACTTTGTTCCGTAAATGGTTTGATTTGTTATTCGCAAGAAGACGGTAGCGTTTTTGTATGTAATCCTATCTTGGGAGATCATATGACCCTCCCTCGACCGCCACTCGGGGATTTGGCGACAGTAGGTTACGGTTTTGGAGTTTCAAGGGAAGGGGAATACAAAGTGATACGGATTAGTAGTAGGAGAGTATCCGTTAATCCAGAGGAAACCAGGTTTTTCACCGTCGAAATCGAGGTTTACACACTTGGAACAGACCGGTGGAGAAGTTTGGGAGAAACCCCTTTCCATCTTGACTTAACTTGGCCATTTGGTGGTAGTGTGTGTCTGGATAGTCATGTTTATTGGTTTCCAGGTCATGGCCATATGTACGTTTTCGATCTGGTTACGGAGAGGTTTGCGGAGTTTCGGTCTCCTCTGACTCCCCAACATAATAGGGGAAGGGTGGGAGTCCTGAAAGGTAGCTTAAGTTGCATTTCTTGGTGTTCATATGGAATGGAGGTTTGGGTGTTGAAGGAGTTTTGGCATAAAGAGATGGATATCCAAGAGAGTATAAAGCCTTTTCTTGAATTCCGCGTGTGGAATCCCTTGTGTATCATTGATGGTTTAAAAGGTACTCGTGTTTTGTTGGTCTATGCTCCAATAGTACACAAACTGATGGCTTATTGTCTTGACACGAATACAACTCTACGGCTAAACTCACGCGGGTTTTTCCTTAAGGAAACAATTTACGCGGAAGAATGTTCTTTTTATCGTCCTAGCTTTGTTAAACTCAACAACTTTGGATCAGATAGAGTTGGTGGTAAGCACAAATTCTACCTATTAACATTGATGTTGTTTTGGTATTCTATCACTGCGAATTGCTATAATCATAGTTGTACAAATTCAACCCATTAATATATAGTTTTGGTCTTCTAATGAACTAACTTACTTGAATTATAGTGTTTGGGCTGTAGACACACAAGGATTAATTATGTTTTATTGTTTGGTAGGTAGGTAGGTATGTGTTAACTTTCAAACCTTTTCTTTGCTAATTTGCTAAAATGGTGTACAAGTTTACTTGAATCTAAATATATAATTATACTTAGAGCCTTATGTTTGGCTCCAATAGCTACTTGTTAGTTGTCACTACATGTATAAATCTAGATATTATTGCTATGAGGTCCGACCTGTAGTTGTGTTTATGCTAGTTATAGGTATCTTAGCTATTGAGACTAATATGAAGTTGTAGTTTTGCTGTGACACACAATTAACTTTTTGTCTTAAAGTTGGGTTGAATTGGACTTTTAATATATAGGTTTTTTGGGTTATTTAAAAGTGTAAAATTGTCACATAGATACATTTTTAAAACTTTCTGTTTTGGCAAGAACTATATTAAACTTTTTTTTAAATACACTCATTTATAAAAAAATAATATTTTTACCTTTATTTATTCCAAACACATATAGTTAAACAGAAAAGAATTAAAAATATATATCTTGAAACCGAGCCGATCCAAGCTGACTTGGTTAAAAATCAAGTCGAGCCAAGCTCAGAATTACAGCTCGGTTTCGAGCCAGCTTGATTTAGAATTCGAGCCAAATCTAATCTATGTGAGCCCTAGCTCGACTCGACTCAACTCATAAACAACCCTCATACCTTACTCCTTAGTTTATATTATATGACTCGTGAAGACCCTAATCCTTCTTCCTTAATTTATATTATATTTTCTTATATTCTAATTATTTTTCAAACTAGGGGTGTGCACGATTCGGTTCGGTTTTTGGCTCTAACCGAAACCAAAACCAAATTTTTCGGTTCCTAAAAATAAAAACCGATCGGTTTTGGTTTTTTTCGGTTTCAGTTTTTCAGTTTTAACAAACAGTTCGGTTCGCTTTCGGTTTTAAAAACCGAAAATCCAAGTAAACAAAACAAAAAAAATCAAAATTTTAAACTTCTACTTCTAACTTATCTATAAGAGACTAGTTGGCAAGTTTATAAGTCTAAACTCATCATTGTTTAATTTAACAAGGAACGAGGACATGAGCCTTCATTTTATAGGAAGAGAACTCAAGTTCTTTTTGTTATGGAATCAATGTGGGATGTAAAGCCTTTCTTTTATAAGGCAACAACTTATGTTCTTTTCCTCAAAGAAACAATGTGGGAAATAATATGGTCTCATTTTTCCTTCATGTTACAACACATAATGCCAGCCAAATTTTAATCACTTCATAAAGGATTCAAAATGATGTTTCCTTCGATGGATAAGTTGAACACAAATCATCTTTCATTTATTTCACATACACATAAGTGTTATCATGGAAGTACTAATGTAATATTATGAACATGGGTTGGGCGTGTGAGTTTACATTGCATCACTTAATCTTATAAAACCTCATTAGTAATATTACAGAACCTCATTAGTTATATTTTAACAAAATGGATTTTATCACTCGGTCATAGTCACTTGCAAGTGTATTATTGCAATTGTAGGTGTTTAAGAAATTAATTAACATTGCTGTTGGTGTTGAAATGAATTAACATTATTTTGTCTTAAGTAATTCCTCACTCCAAGCCCAGATAAATATGGATAGAATCATACCAAGCTGTTAGCCCACGTTCAGATCCATACACTACAAACCGATATGAGTTACATTTGTTTCCCAACTTCATGGGCATATTCGGGTTTTTTCTGGATGTCTTCTTTACTTTATACAGAAGGAGGAGCTTCAAATTATGTCTGAGAATCTATGTGGGATAGGAAGAAACTCAATGGAAATGGAGTTTTGAAAGAAGCAAAGGAAGGCAAGTTGGTCCATTAAAAAATAAAATTACCATAAGAGAGGGTCGAACACAGGACCTCTTGTCCTAGGAAAGGAAAGGAACCAACTATGCTAAGGAGGTTTTGATTTCAGTTCCAGTTATATATTTATTATCATAGTTATGCACACCACTATATTAAAATATTATATATTATATATAAATTCGGTTCGGTTCGGTTTTTTCGGTTTTTGAAAAACATACAACCGAAACCGAACCATGAATTTCGGTTTCGGTTTTTTTCGGTTCGGTTTTTTCGGGTTTTTATTCGGTTCGGTTTTTTTCGGTTCGGTTTTTTCGGTTTTCTCGGTTTCGGTTCGGTTTTTTCGGCTTTTTGCTCACCCCTATTTCAAACACATACCATTAAATGATATAAATAATAACCGAAGCAATTAACATTTTTTTTTGAATGGTCAACAAACATAGAATTGCTCAGGTATTCCGTACGGGGTGATCCAATGGCAAAAGGCCACCGTCAGCTGGCCCAACCCAGTTGTACGAAACTCTTAAACACACCCAAATTATTTCCAGTTCCGGGGAAAACCCACCCACCCGAAGGCCCACTGGTGATAAAACTCGGTCGCTCTCGGGATCGAACCAGAGACAACAAGATCCTGGTCTTTCTTCATAGAGCTCCTATGCCTCAGAACAATATTGCTATGAGCAATGATAAAACCTGGTTCACTTAAACACTAGATGACAACCTTAACCACTCCAACAACATGTCATTACCAGCAATTAGCATCTAAGAAAAAAAAAGCATGAAATTTTTTTTTTGAGTGGGTGCCACAACATATAAATAATGCCCCATGATAAATACACAACCATACTTGTAGTTGATATGTAAACACAATATTCACGACCGTAGACTCCAAAACGGCTCAAACCATAGTTGATTATATATTAATTATCAAATAAACCTACAATCAAATTTTCGCAGCCATTATTGGGCCTAGCCCTATATATACACGATCAAACCGTCTCTCTCAAGTCTCAACCATTCCTCCTCATTCTCTGCATATCATTAACTAGCAAACCATAGTTATATCTTCCTGAAGACATTCAAAAACGGAAGACATGTTGCCTGAATATGTGATCTTCGACGTCTTATCAAGACTTCCGGTGAAAACAATCATCATCTACTGCAAATGCGTGTGCAAAAGGTGGCGGGGTCTTGTTTCCGATCCTTACTTTGTTGATCTTCATCTCTCGAGATCACGTGAGGAAGCCCAAATGATTCAAGAGCGCGCTCTAATGTTTCAATGGCGCACAAATGAATAACTTCACAATGGTAGGCCAGGAACATTAAAGTGGGTTGATATCAAACACCTTAATCTTGTCAAGACCCTTAATCTTAAGTGCTGTGAGCCTATAGTTCTATCAGGCTCAGGCTCTGTGAATGGTTTGGTCTATTGTATCTGAAACCATTGGTTACCCGGCTCAGGCTCAAATCGAGGTTTACACCCTTGGCACCAACCACTGGAGAGTTTTGGGACAAACTTGGGAAGTGGATCTTGCTGGTAGATGTCCATATAATATTTTTGGTGGTGTATATCTAAATAGTCATATGTACTGGCTTCATGGTGAAAAAAATTACGATTTTGATTTGACTACAGAGACATTCGAGTCATTCCCATCCCCTCCGGCTCCGGTAGAATCAAAGGAAATGTTGGGAGTCCTAAAAGGTAGCTTAAGTCAAACTTTGTTGCATTCATTGGGACTAGAGGTTTGGGTGATGAATGAGGGGTCTTGGTGTAAAGAGATAGCTATCCAAGAAACTATAATGAGCCATATTCTGGAAATTCAAGTGTGTAGACCCTTGTGTCTCATAGATGGTTTAGAAGATACTTGTATTCTGATGCTCAGTGATGCAGAAAACAGAAAACTGGTGGCATATTGTGTTAACACGAAGTCACGAATACGATTCTATATCTAAACCAAAGTATTTTTAAGATAATGACTTATCGTACTAGCTTTGTTAAACTCGGCAACTTTGGATCAGAGAGAGTTGATTCCATTCCATATACAACACACAATAACAAGGTCAGGAAAATTTTTACATGATTTATAAGTGATTAGATTTGATCTTCTGATGAACTCATGATCACCTACTTACACTGCTAATTTACACTTGTTCAGGGCTGAAGAAGACTTGGGAAAATAATGCTTGTTGATTAATTTGGTAGGTATTAAACTTCCAATATGTACCTTGATTAGTGGATGCTTGCTTTTGCTTGGATGGTTGATTAGTTGTAGTAATTTTTATCTTTTCATCTCATATTTCGTTTTGGGATTAAACTAGGTAGCTTAGATATGAGCATTTGTGGCTTCCCCAAATGATTATCAGTTTGGCGTTTGCTCCTGAATTTAGTCACTACACTTATTAATTACTTGCGGTAATTTAATACTTTATTATTACTTTGGTTCAGACTTTACCAAACACATTAATAGATATATAAATAATAGTACATTTCATAGCAAAAACCAAATGCACGCAAATAATTCCAAATGAAAGATTTAGAATAAGTCTACGAATGAAATCAAAGAATCACACAAACACCATTGGCAAACCCTTGCCTTCAGAATCTTTGTTACTTTAGAATTTTGATTGTAGCTGATCCACCACGCTTTTATCCACTTGGAATGCCTTGGCTAAAATATCCCCTGGAATTGGAGGATTTGCACCAAAAACAGCATTTCCTATTGTTATCGCACCCGGGTTTTGACTGCTCAGTGCGGCAATAGCCACCGCGTACCCATTCCCAATACTACGTTGGAAATGGACAAGTCCAACGGGGAACACGAAAACATCACCCTTTTGCAGCACCTTGGTGATGAAACGGTTATCAGGGTTAGAAGTGACAAACCCAACTTGTAGTGTTCCTTCAATAACAGTTAGGATCTCGGTGGCTCTTGGGTGAGTGTGGGGTGGGTTGAGCCCCCATGGTGCGTAGTCTATACGAACCATTGAGATGCCTAAAGTGTTTAGCCCAGGTAACTGAGTTGCAAACACTGGGGTAACCTTTGATCCCGCAGGGTTTGATGTGTTACCCCTGAGGTGCAACCCACTGAAGAAGAAATCGTCTGCTTGAACTTGCATCGGGTTCTTACACACTAGACCGTTTACTTTCACTGCGCAAAAGGTACGATGTTTTCAGTTTACATGTAACAATGAGTAATTATCTTGTTAAACACAATTATATATACCTGAATTGCTGGAATCAGCTACACAGAAATCCTGGAGGGGCTTCGGCTCGTAGGCGAAGGCAAGGCCGCTAAGAGTGAGAGCTAGGAAGCTCCATAAGATGAGTGTGTTCAACATCGACATCGATCTTGATTTTTTTGTTTTGTTAATTACTTTTGTAAATAGGAACTTAGATGAGATCGATATCTAGTTTTGATGGTGAAACAAGCAACTTATGGTTCCATATATATAGAGCCAGTGTGCATGGTTGTTGATTATGTAGTTTAGCGAATTATAATATAAATTATGTGATCTTAAATCATAATGGATGGCCGTCTAATGAATTAAAATTTACGAGATTTATCTGTCTAGATTTTTATAAATAATTGGTCAATTGTATTGAATTGGCAAGCCGGCATTTGACACGTTATTTTTTTTCTTTTGTAGTGTTAAGAATTGGTCTATCGTAATCCTAGTATGTTAAAGCCATTTTCCTCATTTTGGATATTTTATATTTATTAAAAGATCATTATGTAACTTAAGAACATTATTTATCAATCACTTGGAAACCTATACTTCTCTATAACAATGGTAACAATATATTCGTCAACGTAAATTTGAAACTTTGGTGGGTTCAGTTCATGCCAATTTTGTGACTAGTTTGCGACCGGTTTGATTTCAGTAACTAATTTTACAACGGTGTGATTCAGATAGTAAAACAGTCGCTAATTTTATGAATGATTTCACTAGCAAATCGGTCACAAAATTTGTGACTGGTTTTTTGGGCTGGTGGCAAATGCTCGGATTTCTAATAGTGGTTGTTGGCTTTGAGATCATCGGTCCCAACCATCACTCAAGCAGTTAGCTTTGGGAGTTGATCGAGGTTACATTTTGTAACAGCTATCTATTATACTCTTATTCCTTAACTACTTTCCAAGTGTGTACCTAAGACCTCCCTAAAAAACACTCCTAAATGCATTGCCTCTCTTATTTAGCCACCACCTTAATTAAAGCGCTCCGAATCGCAATGCCTCTCTCAATAGTATTGAAGATTTGAAGTTAGTCTAGAGTCTCCGATGAACATACATAGTTTGATTTGGTCAGTTTTTTCATCAACTTGTTAAGATTTTTAATCATTGTAAAATTATACTATCTATTAATATTTTTTTCAAACGACAATTTTTTTCACTGCTACAAAACACGTCTTCATGACGCGCAATGCACGTCATAAAAGGAGTCAGATAACGCGCATTTGTATTATTGCCAAGGATTTAACCTTGATCTTTATCAAAGAAACTCTGTCTTTTACCACTACGCTACAACCCAAGTAGCTACTATCCCTTAATTAAGATTTTAAAAATTGTAGTGCATCAAACTGTTGACAATTGAAACCAAACCAAACTAAAATGTTATTAAAGGTTTTAACTTTTTGAGCAAAAATGATGATAAACTCAAAATAGGAGAGGAAACGAACCCATCTATTCTTATTTCTATTTATACAATGATAATTCCCACACTTAATATCTACTTCTAAATATACATTATTTTCTTCATAATGCGATTTTTTTTAACGGTAAATTTGGATCACTGACGGGGGCATTATCCACCCACCTGATCATCTTCAATCCCCATCAGGAGAAAACTCACCATAGGTGAGAAAAACTCCTGGCCCAGCCTGTAACCCCCATTTATTTATTTTTTGTTACAAGTGGGACTTGAACCCAAGACGTGCGATTTGAACACTCACTAATGGAGAAACACCATTAACACTTCTGAATGGACCTATCTATTATATAATTACTGAACCGGTTCATGACCTTTGTACTACAGTCTGTAGTAGGAACATATAGTGTCTATAAATCCAGACCAAACTATGTTTTACCCTATCGAAATCAAGGTTTACACCCTTTAAATAGACCAGTGGAAAAGTTTTGGACAAACCACTTTCAATCTTAACTTTAGATGGATATTGAGTGTTGATTTGTATTTGAATAGTCTTATATATAGTCATGTGTATTGGCAGATTGGTGACGGCCAAATTTATGATTTCGACACGCTTGAGTTATATCCATCAATGCCTCCGACTCACAGATAAAAATATATTTGTTGGGAGTCTTGAAAGGTAGATTAAGTTGCATTTGGTGGTGTTTATCACGAGGTTTGTGTGATGAAGAATTGAAGGAGGAATCTTAGTATAAAGAAATAGCTACAAACCCTTTCTTCAATTAGTTAGGCCTCTGGTGGAGACCTTTGTGTCTGACTGATGGTTTAAACTTTAAAAGTTACTTGTGTTTTGGTATTTGAATCAAGCCATATATGTTCAATCCCAATGGACCTTTGTGTCTGATTGATTGGTTCCATAATAAAACCAGAGCAGCAACATTATAAAAACTTGAACAAAATCACAATAACAGTTTCTTTCATTTTGAAATTTTGTGCAAGGTGTTATGTGATTAAGTAAGTGTAAAACATATACAATATTCTACATCATTCACTGTATTATTCATGTACCGAACAACGAAGAGGCAAATCCTCACATTGGCACCTAAGTCAAAAATCCCAACTAATTATAAGACAACTCAAATCCTACCTCTCCCACAAACTCTTTGTTAAAAGTTTCCACACACCTGCTCAACGGCTGCTAGAAATTTGAATGGAGAAACACAGATAAAACATTAACCCCTTTTCAAAACCCTAAATCATATACATGGGAAAAGGTTTGTGTACCTAACAACAAAGAAGCCAGATAAGAGAAATAAATGTCTAGCAATCGACACACACCGGAGACAACGCCACCATAGCGGCCACCGGTAGCAAGTGACGGTGACACACCAACATGAACGATGACGACAGTTAGGTCGCCAACGGGGCGACAACGCCACTACGGCGGAACCACCGATGAAATGAATCCAACACCATCTTTGAACGTCGGTTGGAACTTTTAGAGAGAGAAAGAATACCAGTGAGAGAAATAAAATGTGAAGAAGAGGTGGTGGAGACAGAAAGAGAGAGACGGTGGGACTTAGTCTCTCACCCACACAACTAAGCATATATTTCATGATGTGTAGATAAGTTATTGGGTGGTTAAATGAGGTGTCAAAGGTTTACTGGTGCAACGTAGCACAGTAAACTCCCTCAGAACATACAAATTCAAATTTATATATAATACAATCAAATTTCATAGTTGAATAGTACATTTTTAGTTTTTCAAACTTTAGCCACACAAGTTTTATGTTTTAACATTTTCTACCCTTGAACTATTACAATTTGTTTTTTTTTATGAAATAGTAAACTTTAGGTTTTCATAGTTTGGTCACATATGTTTCATACTTTTACGTTTTCTACCTTCTAATTTTTAAAGTTTTTTTTTAAGTTTTGTTGTTTTCTACTTTGGCTACGAAACTTTTAACTTTCCTACTTTCGTTTTTAGTATACTTTTATATTTTATACTTTCACTACGAGAATTTTAGACTATTACGTGTTATATGCGTTAACTTTTTAACTTATTTTTATTAGACTAATATCAATTTTAATATACTTTTAGAGTTTTTGACTTTAATGATGACCTTTTTCATAGTTTTATACTTCGACGACACAACTTTTAGACTTTGACATTTTATTCCCTTAAATTTTCATATTTTCATTGTTTTAGTATACTTTTTTGTATAGTTTTATACTTCAACGACACACTAACTTTTAATTTTTTTTAAAACTTTTGTTGTCTTTTACTTTGGCCACGAAACTTTTAATTTTCCTACTTTCGTTTTTAGTATACTTTTATATTTTATACTTTCACCATGAGACCTTTAGACTATTACGTTTTATATGCCTTAACTTTTTAACTTTCTCCTTTTATTAGACTAATTTTATTTTTGATATATTTTTAGCTAGAGTTTTTGAGGTTGACGATTACTTTTTTCATAGTTTTGTACTCTGACGACATAATTTTTAAACTTTAACGTTTTATTCCCCAAAATTTTCATATTTTCATTGTTTTAGTATATATTTTTTTGTATAGTTATATACCTTAACGACACACTAACTTTTAAATTTTTTCTAAGGTTTTGGCAGCTTCCACATCTTAAACTTTTAAACACTTTTTTTTACGAAATAGTAAACTTTTGGTTTTTATAATTTAGTCACATATGTTTCATACTCTTACGTTTTGTATCCTTTAACTTTTAAAGTTTTTTTTTTTGTTTTAAGTTTTGTTGTCTTCTACTTTGTCCACGAAACTTTTAACTTTTTTACTTTCGTTTTTAGTATAGTTTTATACTTTCACTACAAGACTTTTAGACTTTTACGTTTTATACCCCTTAACTTTTTAACCCTCTAACTTTTAAAGTTTTTTTTTTTGTTTTAAGTTTTGTTGTCTTCTACTTTGGCCACAAAACTTTGAACTTTTCTACTTTCGTTTTTAGTATACTTTTATAGTTTTATACTTTCACCACGAGACTTTTAGACTTTTACGTGTTATACCCCTTAACTTAGTATATTTTTATAGTTTTATACTTTCACTACAAGACTTTTAAATTTTTACGTTTTATACCCCTTAACTTTTTAACCCTCTAACTTTTAAAGTTTTTTTTTTTGTTTTAAGTTTTGTTGTCTTCTACTTTGACCACGAAACTTTTAACTTTTCTACTTTCGTTTTTAGTATATTTTTATAGTTTTATATTTTCACCACGAGACTTTTAGACTTTTACATTTTATACCCCTTAACTTAGTATATTTTTATAGTTTTATACTTTCACAACGAGACTTTTAGACTTTTACGTTTTATACTCCTTTACTTTCTAACCCTCTAACTTTTAAAGTTTTTATTTTTGTTTTAAGTTTTTTTGTCTTCTAATTTTGCCACGAAACTTTTAACTTTTCTACTTTCGCTTATAGTATACTTCTATAGTTTTATACTTTTACCACGAGACTTTTAAACTTTTACGTTTTATACCACTTAACTTTTTGACTTTCGTTTAGTATACAAATTCAACCCCGCAGCAACGCGCGGGGGTGGTAAACATCTCGTTGTTAATATATATAATAAAAAGTATAAGAAGGAATCATAGCAATTAGATATTCAATTAAATAAAGATCTATGATGCAAAATTTATGTGTAAAATTAGAGAGAAAAACTAAAGATATAATGGCATTTTTTACTTTTTATCAAAATTCCCCATTTTTTAAACTTTCATAACTCTTAGATACGACATTATTTTTTTTTTAAATTACACCATAAAAACGAGGATTTTTATCTTTAAAACGCGTATAGTGTTGTTATATATAAAATTAAGAAAATTTGTACTATTTCAAATGTTTAGATCATTGTGGCATATTGTGTCAAAAATGTTCAGATGTGTCATATTGTGTCAAAATGTTCAGATCATTGTGTCATATGGTGTCAAAAAACGAAATAATATTTAATTTTATATATAACAACACTATGTATACTTTTGACACAATGACACAATGATCTGAATATTTTAACACAATGATCTGAACATTGTGTCAAAAATCGAAAGAGTAATATTTTTTTAAAAAAAATTTAAAGCAACACTATACGCGTTTTAAAGATAAAAAATGTTCGATTTTATGGTGCAATTTTTTATTAAACAATGTCGTATTTGAAAGTTATGAATCTTTAAAAAATGAGGGAAATAGGTAAAAAGTAAACAAAGATAGCTAAGACTTAAGTACCAATCATTACTTTTTTATTAGATCAAGTCAAATGACTGAGATTACTTATTATCTTTCTTACCCAAACCAAACTTCTTATTTGAACATCTCCCTATATAAAGTAAAAAAACTTATCCAATCCGGTTGATATTCTCGTTCCTTTAATCTTTTCTTGCCCGAGATTGCAACAAGCCTTGCGGAGCACGTGTTTGTAGGATGCAAACGAGTCAAGTTGTTCGTGAGCTACTTGAAATTGAAACGATAAAAATTTTGAAAAGAGCGAAGCCTTATTGAGCCCGACCCGAACTCAAATCCTGTAATATGTCTAGTTTAATAAACGAGCTAAAACTCAATCTTTACATATCTAGCTAGAACCGGCTCACGAGCATCAATGAGTTTTTTATTTATATAGTTGATATTTAAATTTATTAAATATATTTTAGAAAAAAAATTCTAATATATAAAGTTATGATAAAATAATTAAATATTATGATTTATGTTATATATAAGATGTATGTAACTATACTTATCTGTTTATTTTATGTTCACTTTATTTTATATTAATTCTCTAATAAATGCATCGATATGATTACGAAACATACCATTTTAATCGGTTTTCAAAATTTGTATGCTATGGAAAGAGTGAACTAAAACTGTGTGGTTAACTCTAAACTTGAGACAACAAGTGGATCTAAACAACGAGTGGATCTAAATATCATTCTCATATATTACTACTATTATTATGTATATGACGATATTAGTAGTAATCTATTGTTTGAAATTTTGTTTAAGGGAGATGATGTCATAATGATTTTTTGTGTTGCTGTGAAGAAATAAGGCTAACATGTTGAATAATTCAAATAATATTATTACATCTTGTTGTTGGCTTTCCTACAGGAATCAAGTGAAGCACCCATTTTATCATTATGGATTATCGTTGACTAAAGATTTAAAGTACTTGAAGGTTAAATAATTGTGCTAGGAATTAACTTGGAAATAGCCCACCATTCGAACGGTAACTAGAGCTCACGTGAGGTTAATAGATGGACTCGATGTTAATTCAATTGGGCTTAATGGGCTGCTATGGGCATTTTGATGAAAAAAAGAAAAGGAATTAAAACGATTGATTGGCACACCAGTTTTTAAAAAAAAAAATACATTCGACAGTTTCTGTGACCCCTTTTGGGGATGCCTTGAGCAGATCGAAGGCAAAATGAAGCGCGATACCAATTTCGTTTCGTCATGTGTGATCAAATAGTTTGTCTTGCAATTGTCAATACATTGATGTGTGATAAAATAATTTGAGTGTGTTTACATACTTAATGTATTGAGTATCATAGGACAAACTACTTAATCACACATCAATAAATCGTCCTATTCATTTGGTTTTTATATCATTGAGGAGCAAGTTTCTATTGATTACAAAGTTTTAGCTTCTTGATGATGACGTTGTGTACCTTATGTAATCTTATTCATTCGGTCTAGAATCATTAAATCTAAGTTGCATGAATGATGTGTTCCTTAATCCTCTTTTACTCATATATGTTAAATGAAAATACTATGTCTATGTAGCTTACTAGTATAGTTCACTAAGAAAGGTTAGACATTATACTATCAAATCTAAACCCAAATGTGATTGTTTGTTCTTTCTTGTGCCATGTGTGCCGTTTGTTTTGTTTTTCTTAGTTTAATTGCAAATTAGGATAACATTAGTTTAGTTCAAACCAACCAAATCTTTGTGTTTTCTTTTTTTCTTAATCGAACAAAACTATATAATACTAACCACATGGTCATCAAAATGGCTCCATTGCCAAGGAACTAGTGTGCTTAGTATTATGTTGTGTTGTTTAATTTATATTTTAAAGAATTAAAGAAAAAACCAAAAATATTTTTATATTTGTGTTAGGAGACAACCGGAGAAATTTGTGGATGTATTCACTATAAACCCTCACGAGACGTACAACTTCTTCCTTAAAAATACTTGCAAATTTACCACCGTGTATATTTTAGGTTAATGTTATAAAATAAGTATAGCCTCAGAAAGTAGATTAAACATCAATGTAAAAATCAGTCTGATTTCCAGTATAAAATGATCTAATTCCTCACCGGCTACACTTTACTCAAATTCAGTTGAAATTAATATAATACAAATCCTAAATCAGATTAGGCCAACTTTCACAAGAAAAAAACAATTAGAAAAAGAAGCCTCAGGCAGCCTAGTTATCATCAATATGATATCAGTCGGTAATTCCAACATTTTATTAATAAATCATCACTGGCCTTCATTTTTCTTCATTCAATCAAACAAAAAATTTTGTAACTATTCTTTGACAAGTGATGGTTTGGAAAGTATTTGGGAAACATTCAAATAAACAGATACAGTTTCAAATTTTGCATAATAAAACAGAGTTGTAGAAAAAAGAAGCCTCAGGCAGCCTAGTTATCATCAACAAGATCAGTCGGTAATTCCAACATTTTTAATTTAATCATCACTGGCCTTCCTTTTTTTCTTTGTTAAATCAAACAAAAGCAGTTTTGAAGTTTTAATCAAAATATAAAAGAAAAAATGTAATCGCAAAAAACGGCTCTGTGAATGAACGGAAAAATATCAGTTCACAGGTTCCTATAAAAATGCGAAACGCGTAAACTTGTTATGGGTTCAATCATAGCATCGTCGGTCATCGCAATTGTAGCTACCGTCGACGTGGCATCGAACCTGTTACTAAAATTAAAAAAGCGAAGAAGAAAAAAACTACAAGAAAATACGAAAAGAAACTGATATGAAGGTTAGAACTTACAAGCTCAGATCTAGATGAAATGAAAGTAAATCAAAAATGGGGAGGATCTTATTTCTGATGATGGAAAGGGGACGATGGTGTGCGTATAAGTAGAGAGAGTTGTAAAAACGGTAAACCCTAATTTGGATGGATAAATTGTGGGTATGTTGTCGGCCCATCAGATTCAGAGCCCATATTGTGGCTTGCCTGGAGATAAAATTGTTTTTTTAATTTACTATCTTTTTTCTTCGGACCGGACAAGTAACGGGTCATTTGTTTATCTGATCATCTTCAGTCTTCGAGTACAAGACAAGGAGATCATTCTCCGAAAAAATCCCTAATAGGTGATAAAACTCATTTAATCTGTTATCTAATAAATAAATATACTATCATCTTTAAATTCACGATTTTTTTATAAAAAAAAATCTCCCCCCTCTTTCATACTAAATAATTAAATTAAAATATAAAAAATATATATTATTATTTTAACAATTATATAGAACTTAATAAATTATAATGAGATTCCAGTTATATCTTATCTTAAAATATAATTTAAAAAAAAATTTAATTTTTCATTATTTATCATAAATAATTTTAAACATTCATTATTTTCATTACAAGAGTTTATGCTTAAAAAGTTCCATTGTTTCTTTTATATTTACGTTTAAATTTATACTTAAAAAATATATGATTGTTATATACGAAATTATTAATTATATTATTTTTTAAGACGTTTCATGTAATATAGGGATAGGTATCACTAATTTATTAATTTATTTAAATAGTGACATAAAAGAGGGATTAATATTGGCCATCTGTTTTTTATCATATATATATATATAGAGTTAATTAGGTCGTGGGGTACTTTTATCACTCAATAGTCACCTTGAGAGGGAAGTTATATTTTTATCTTTACAACATCTGTTAAAAATGATATTGACTTTTACCACCAGCCTACAAGATACACATAAAAAATAGAGTAAATTACGGCTTTCGTCCCTGTGGTTTATACGTTTTACATCTACGGTCCTTAGACTTCATTTTTTACGGTGTTAGTCCCCAAACTTTATCGGCTCGTTACGGCTTTGATCCCTGAGGCTAACAACCGTTAAAAAGTTTTGTTAACTTTTTTAGAATGACAATCCTACCCTTATATATAAAATAAAAAAATAAAAGATTATATAGAATTACGATTTTACCCTCATATTCATCTTTCATTTATTCAGTCACCGTCACCGGATCCCCGTCATTCACCAGCGACTTCACCGGCGACTTAGCAACCTTCCAGCTCCCACAAACTTCTTTCCATCTCCCTCTCTTCGATTCCCCGACCGGTTTTGGTTGCGATGGGTAGAGAAAGAGGGCAGCAGCGCTGCTGATCTGGTTATTCCGGCGACTACAATCAAACCCACTCCGACACCCCTCTGCTCGTCTCCACCTTCCCCTCATCTGCAACCAATCGGTGAACCTCCACAGCAGCAGCAACGGCTTTAAATACCGTCGCCGAACTTCGGCAACCCCCTTATTCACACCCAATTGACGGTGGAGGTTTCCTTTTGAACCGCGATGCCGACCAGTCACAGCATTGCTACGGCCGTCAATTGCTGCCGGTGTTTTTGGAATCCCTCAACATACCTCGTTTCTCCGTCGTCCCACACTATAAATACAACCACCCCTCATCTTTTCTCCGCAATTTCCAACCAACAAAAAATGAGGGAAGAAGCCACTAAAGTGATGGAGAATTTGAGAGAAGCGGCATCGGTATTCAAGAAATCTGAGAGTATAGAAGGCGCTTCTGCTAAAATCCTATGCTATGATTTCATCCTAGGCTATGATTTCATCCTAGGCTATGATTTCATCCAACAGCTTAATCATTCACAGCTTCTTCATTCGGTTCCACCGGCTTCCAAGCCTCTCATCTCAACGAAGCCATTCAAATCGTTAACGAAGCAATGATGGACTGTTTATGTTTTTTTTAATTTATATTTATATTGGTTTTTTTAAAGAGGGTATAATGGTATTTTCACACACACTTAACAGAACAAAATTAATGGCGTTACACGTCAGGGACCAAAACCGTAACGAGTCGATAAAATTTGGGGACTAACGCTGTAAAAAATGAAGTCTAACGACCATAGATGTAAAACGTGCAAACCACAGGGATGAAAGCCGTAATTTACTCTAAAAAATAATACTCACGGTGTGAACCACTCATTTTAACACATAAACTCATCTACATTACTATTAAGCTATGTTATTATTTTAAACTAGAAGTATACACGTGCACGCGTTGTGCTATGAGGTAACCTTGTTGGTTTATTAGATGTCATCGTAAGAAAATCTGTTAAAACGTAATAATAAAAAATATAAGATAGGTTCATCCAAATTATAAATACAAATAATAGAAAGCACATACCATGTTTAATTTCATTTATTGTGAAAGTACAACGCATCCAAATAAAACATGGCCAAAATCCAAAAACAACGCAATTTTTTTTTTTTTTCTATTCATCTTTCTCGATATTCTAATAACTCAAGTAACAACAAGAAGAAGTTAGAACCCAAAAGTGTAAAAGCATGTACGCAGGGGCGAACCTAGGCTATGCCCTAGGGGTTCGCCCGACACTCATGAATTTTTATACGGTGTGGTGTTTTTTTGACTTTTTCTGAACCGAACCCCAAGAAATTTGGATACCGAACCCCATGAAATTTCTACACCGACCCTCAACTTAAAAGAAATAATTTATTGCTAAACTGAAAGATATAGTGAAAATAACATCTTCATCACTTTTTCGGTGGCCGGCTATGAACTGGTTCTGGGGGTAGTTGGGTGGAGAAGAAGATGACATTTTCTTTTTATTTGAAGGTTTTAAGGGTAAATAAATAAAATAATATATTTATATCTGTAGAAAGTAACTGTTGACCACTGTTCTTTGAAAATGACTACTCAATTACCCTCTTAAGTTTTTTTCTTCTTTAACTTATTTAGTTTGATAAAAAGGTATGCAAACGTTTTAAATTTTTTATTGTTTAATTATCTTATTAAATCTTTTTATTTAACCATCACATAATAGTTTATAAGATTTAATAGTTTTATTTTTTATAAAATTTTATCACTTTTTCAGAGTAGAAACATTTTCGAAAAGTTAGATTTTTAAAAGTAATTATGTAAAAAAACCTATAAAGCGCCAACTTTTTTTATTTCAAAATTAGTGTGAAATTAAATTTAGTTACTCTCTTTATTTTCAAACTAGTTACACCAACCGATCATAATGAATCATCCTTAATAAACAATTAGTCGAAACTGTTCACTTTTTAAAATACAACGCTTGAACATTTTTTTTTTATGGCCACCTGAACATTTCTATTTTGGTTCTCTTAGACTCGAAATCAAACCGTCTTGTACAAACTCCAAAAAGAACATATGCCAAGCAATCAAGCATTATGGTATGCCAAATTATTTGAATAGCAATAAAAGTCCATTATAAGCACTTGCTGAATATGTTGATGTTAATAGTCTTTTAAGGGATCCAGGCTTTATCATGTAAGCCGGTTTTTTTATCATGTAACATGACCCGACCCGACCCGACCCAAACCGGTCTAAAAAAAATTTATATATAGGGGTGGACGATTGAACGTCGAAAATTTCCGAACCCCGTCCAAAAAAATCCTGGGTTCGCCACTGAATGTACGGATTCTTTCTAGGTCAATAACACTTTGAGACGGAAGTGTTGATCGTTAAAAGTGTTGAATGATTACATAGCTGAGGAAGTATACATCGTTAATAGGCCTGAGGGAGATTGGACAGAACCTCCCATCTCAACACATAGATCCACAAAGACTAGACTAAAAACTTAGCTTGAAACACAAAGCAAAAACTATTTATACGTCTAGCATAACCAGGAAGTGGAGGACTCCACGAACTGACACGGACGTACAACAACAATATATATTGGCTTGTTGCATTGTAATTCAGTAGCAGTTGTGAGAGAACTTTTTGAGACCAGATCTTAACTATGTATTTTTTAGTGTGTTTCTCTATTTGAGCTGATTAGAGAAATTGTAATTGAGTCTCTCCTATACGATCAAGCAAACCTATAGTAAAATCCGTCTCACGATTTTACAACGTGTTCATTCTACTAGTGCAAAGTGTTGATAGACCTATGTATGTGAGTGATGGTAATGGTTAACCAAATTCAAGCAATGAAGCATAGGTACATCAGTGAAAGATACCTTTGTAATCACCACCACCACTCCATAATCTAAATGACTATTGAAATCGAATGATGGTGGTTTGGTGGCAATGGTGGTGGCGGTGGGATTGCAAACGAACAACTTGGGTGTGGCTTGAAATTGTTTTTTTTTTCTTTGTAGTGGTGAGGGGATGCTATCTTGAGGTAATTGTCGGCGGTGGTAATGGTAAGGAAGATGGTAATTAATATAAATTACATAATCAGTCTCTCACTATTAATTAGTTAATAGAAAATTTGAACTCCTTTAGTCATGAGGACTCAAATGGTTAAGGATTGCATACGTCACACCGGGATATGAATATTTCTAAACATTTAGACTCAACTAGTTAAAGCCATCAAACCTCAGGGACCCAAATCGTAATTAACTCTCTCGAGTTCATTTAAGAAGGAAAAGAAAATGGAATGAAATGTAAAAGTTTTTGTGATCCTGAGTTTCACTTAAGAAAAGGAGATAAGAAAAATAAATTTTTGTGTTTTCGAGTTTTAATTAAGAAAAAAAAAGAATGGAAATGAAATGAAAGTTAAGATTGTGTTTGACACACTAGCTGATAAATTAGCTGCTAGCTGATAAACTAGCTATTAGCTGATAAATTATAAAATAGTTGATAAAAAATAACGTTTGGTAAAAACTATATGATAAACTAGTTAAAAGTGTAAAGTGACATAAAAGTACATGTATATAAATAAAATTAAAATTTAAAAACCAAATATAAATAAGTTAACATTACCCGACGAGCTTTTTTTTTAAAAAACTGATTTTCTAAAAAATCTCATTTGATAACGTCAAAAAAATAGCTTATAAGCTACCTAGCTTATGGCTCGCCAAACACAACCTAATTTTTTATGTTTTTTTTTCTTTTTTCAAATCAATGAATTACTCGCTTATCTTCCTTTCATTTTCTTTTTCCTCATTAAAATATACTCGTGAACAGAGGGTAAAGAAATTTAAAATTGAATGGTGCGGCCGTGCGGTTAAGCTCCAGATTTCCGAGAAACAGACTACCCGCTCATGAAATCAACAAATAAGAAAATCACACAATCGAGCGATTAGCAAAGTTTTAGATTCTGAAAACTAAGAATTCATCTACTTTATAATCGTTGATGGCGTCGATTCCGGGAAGCGACGGTAATTGCGTTGGGAGAAAACCTCCGAGACAACTTGGTGGAATGTCCGATATCCTCGCTGTCGCCGCCGACCTCGGTTACTCTAGGTATCGCCCTCCTCCCTCCCAGGTACCTTTTCCCCTATAATAAATAAATATATCACGAGAATCGAATCATTTGCCAGTTTTAGGGTTTACGTATGTGCAATCTTCCACTCAGTTTTGTGTATTTACCGGCCCTGAATCATGTCGATTTTCATATGGATCATCTCGATCTCCGTATTCAAATCTGCGAGTGTCCTACATTTTCGTTTTAGGGTTTCGTTTACATGTTCGGGAACGGAATTTTCCAAACACTCTTATTAATTAATGACATATTTTGTTTGATAAATCAGTTTGATTCAGTGCTGAATTAGTTAAATGCCTGGATTTTGAGAGAATCAGATGCCCTGTGTTACTTTAAACAGAAACCAGGTATATTGATCTCGGGCTATTAGTGGGGATTGTTATGAGTTTTCATTTTATACACTGAATCATTGATCAGCTAGTGGTCTGCCTATTGTTTCTTGATCTATTGATGTTATTGATCTCGAATCTGAACCACAAAATAGTAGTCGTTTTGTTTAGAAGATGCATGCTACTGATCTTAGTGATAGATGGTTAGATTTAGAAATTGAAGTTCATGATATTTATCAAACAGAATAGTATTATTGTCGTAGATATTTTTTGGTGACCATGCTAACCTGATAGGAAAAACTCACGGGCCCACTAACAGGTGGCGGAGCCAGGAATTATTTTCTATAGGGTCGGTCTTTTTTCTTTTTTGTGTTCAAATTTCTAATGAGATGACACCAAAAATATTCGGGTCTGGTCGGTTGAGTAAGTAACGTAATAAAACAAGTTTAAACCAAAATTTCTGATGAGATGGCACCAAAATTTCAAATATCGTATCAAAAATGTCAAGTGTAAAGTTTCAAGAATGAATTTGAAGTTATATAATAATACTAACCTTTGATTTGCTTGAAGAATCCAAATTTTGAGTGTTGACTTGTTTCTTTTTCAAGAACTCAACCCCTTCACAAATCATAATCAAACAAAACAAATAAATTAATTAACAAGATTACAAGACAACAATCAAATACATAACAAGATTTAAAGAAATAAAACCCTAACCTGCAAAATCCCTTTTTTGTATTTTGATTTTTGTTGAGAAATTTCAAATGGGGAGAGCCAGATTTCGAAATGCGAAGTTGGGTTTGGGAAGAACAGAAGTTTTCAAATGGAAAGAGAGGGATGGATGATGGAATCATGGAAAGCGATTTGTATTTGGGAGAACAGAAGTTGTGGTTTATGAATTGGGTTGCGAGGCAGAGCGAGTAAACAATTAGAGTTCGATCTCCTGAGCTCTCAAAAAAATTAACGGTGGACTTTTTGCTTGTGAGCTTTACAAAGTTTCAGATTGCCACTCGACCATTTCGACATATTTGAAATGTGTTGGTGTCAAATTTATATAATCAATGGAATCAATCAAAATCCCACTTATATACGCTCCACTACGGTTTTAAATTCATTGGGGTCGCTTGACCCCGACATGTAAATGGTAGCTCCGGTCCCTGCCCACCAATACCCTGCTAACCAATAGGGCAAGGTAAAACGCAACTTACATTGGGCAACTGGCTTTAACGGGGTTAAGGCAGAAACGTTGGAAACTGAATTCAAACCTGAGACCTCTCTGCAAGAGAGGAATTAGTCGCTTACCACTATGCCGCCCCTTGAATGTTATCATGATTTGATTCTTCAAATATTTGATTTTGTTATCATTGGCCTTATATTCAAAACTTGAAATAGTATATGTTTGTGTTTAGTCATTTAAAGATTTGGGTTGTTAATTAGGAAGACTTGCGAAATGGTGATGACTTCGTAAGAATGTTGCGTGAACTTAATGCGGTACAAAGAAAAGTTGTAGATCTGCATGTGGAACTTCAAGGTCGGAAGGTAAATCAGTCACAAACTTTTTAAATTTCGCATCCATTTTGCAATTCTGTTTTTTTTTTTTTGAGACTCGATTTGAGTAATTGAAATTTTTGTTAATTTTTGTTCTTCAAAATTGAAGTCTATTTATACATTTAGGTTCAAAATATGTAAAATCATGTTGCCTTTAAACGAATAAACTTTTCTTTTTTCTTTCTGAATTTCCCAGGAAGATATGAAGTCCTCTCACTTGACACATGTGAGTGAAATGGAGAAAAAGATAGAAACTTTAGCAAGGATCACTACTATATTGAGAGGTGTCATCCAGAATAAGGTAATTCTGTTAATTTTAATATCACCAATTTGGTTTTCTCCCTGGGCTTCAAGTTATTATTAAATATGTGATACACTTTTCTAGTTATTTTATCGAACATGTTTAACTCTAAGTTTATATATCGACCCATGAAGACCTTTACAGAGAGGAGTGGGTGCTTACTTTTTTCATCTATAAGATTGCTATTTTAATTATTTCGGTGAAAACAAGGAATTTGATTGAATTCTATAATTTACAAAATCTTTGAACAATATGTAGTGGTTGGTATGTTGAAACCTTATGCAGCTTGCAAAAGAGAGACAACACTCACTTTCTGACCATTCAATCCTTCAAATATACTGCTGGGGAAAATTTTGAATTATTTATAGCAGCTGGGGAAAATTTTGATATATTAATAACAAATGGGGTGATTATGGGTTACACTCTGTCTTCATGGGCCAAATGTGAAATGGAGCGAGTCAAATGGGTGAAATAGTTGAAAGTCATCCAGATGTGTTCAGATTAGATAAAAAGGTGCATGTGGGTCTCTGAGCCCTACAAGATCCATTCTGACAGACACAAGTAAACCCCCCTCCTCCTCCTCCATTCTATGTGCCAATTTCAATGTTTGGGTTAATTCGTAGTTGACTATTTGCGACTTAGTATCTGAAAAGCATTCACTATAGACTCTAGAGTATAGAGACTATTTGGAAATTTTGCGTTTCTTCTTTATTTTGACTTGCAGGATCGTATAAAAGCCCGTCTACAACAGCCATATCCTTTAGAATTCATCCCTGTGGAAGCAGAATATCAGGTTAGATCTCTCGATGCATGAAAGACTGTGTTATACTACTACTACTATTGTATCAGAACAACTATAAACTATTGATCGAAAATATGAATTCTTGATTCTTAACCAAAATGCTTTGGAAATGGTATAGAACAACTATAAACTGTTGATACTTTTCAATGCTGCAAAAATAAAAACAAAATATAAGTTCAATAAGAAAGAATTGTATATACAATATTTCTAGTCTATATGTTTGACCTCTCTCGTGATACTGTTGTTGAAGCTTATGTATGCTTGTGACTTATATCATTTTTGGGTCTTTTTCCTTGTGATAAACAGAAAGAATTCTCTGAACTACTAAAGAGTGCTGCCGATGATTATGGCAGTCTCACAGCATCTGTTTCTGATCTTCATTGGACTAAAAACTTTAAGGAACCGCCGTCTATATGGAGGGTATGTTTACAAAACCATCTGAATGGTAGAGGTGGAAAAATGGATACATCAGTCGTCAGGTGGGTTGGGTCACAAGTTGGGGAAAAACAGGCCAGATGAATCTGGCCCAAAACACTTTCTGTTCAAAAGGAAACATTATTAAAAATTAGTTGTTAGTTTAATTATGACTACAATAATTTATTTTTTTGAGTAATTTATTTCTCTGAATAAAATAATCAAGGCCTTTTCGATCATATTCGACCCATTTCACCAGTGTCCTTTTAAGCTTCCTGTTTGACTATTTAGAGATAAAACATAACCCAAATCGACTTGTTTATAGATGAATGGGTTGAAATATTCACTTCTAATTTTTTATAACATACATAAGTTCAGTTACTTGGATCAAGTTTAAATTGTATTTAAATTAAATGATGGCTTGATGTTACAAGCAGGAGATGCTTCGTCCAATCCCTGCAGCATTGGTATCATGTACCAGATACTTTGGAGCAATGTCAGCCATGAGAGAATCTTTTGCAACCCTTCGAAAGTTGAGGCTGGGCTCTACACATTCACCGACAAAATATCATTCCCAGAGAACATCACCAGCGGGTTCAGAACATGCAGGAAATGTTTGGAGCCCCCATGATTTTGATCTCAAAAGCTCGCATATGGAGGGAGTTGACAATCAAGAAGGGGAAGAATCTGACTATAATACTGATATAGATGATACAAACGATGGAAGAGTTGACAATCAAGACGTTGAATCTGAATATAACCCTGATATAGATGATATGAACGATGGAAGAGTTGACAATCAAGATGTGGAATCTGAATATAACACTGATATAGATGATACGAACTATGGAAGAGTTGACAATCAGGACGTGGAATCTGAATATAATACTGATATAGATGATACAAACGATGGAAGATCGCCGAGTTAGGGTAGGGAACTGCTTTATAGTTGAAACCTGTTATTAGTAGCAGCCGTGCAGTGTGTTACATGAAAGGCAGTTTTTTTTTTGTTTTTTGTTTATATGGTATTCAATAATGGAATCAAATATTTTTATATGGTATTCAAATAATGGAATGAAATATTTTTATATCTATGTGTAACTAAAGGTTTTGTACAATAATTATTACTGAAATTGGGATAAGTGGATAACCTACAAAAATGCTACTGAAAATGGAAAGTGTTTTAGATGGTCCTTTTCAAGTCATCTTAGAAGTTTTTCAAACAGACATGCTTAAACAATGAAATGAAGTTTATTGTTGTCACACTTTATGGTATGTGGCATTAAAATCATGTCACACAAACAACTATATATTTGAGAGAAAACTGTTAAAAGCAAACATTCCACCACATTACTAGTATTTAGAGTTACTGTGTTTCACACGATACGGGCAAAGAAGCTAAGGCGAATGAGTTAGTTACGCCTATAGTTAAAAGTTGATGTGTGGTTTACGCAGCTTCTGCAAATCCAATTCTGAGATTTTCATAATCAAATATAGTGTGGTAGCGACGCATAAACACATCACCCATTATCCTGCAACACATGAATAAAAAAAAAGAGTGTGAAACTTCCAAGTTTTGAAGTCTGGTGAACCTGAACAACAAATAATAGGATATACGTACCACAATGGACCACGAGGAGGAGGAAAATCCAATGCAATGAACCCACTAACGCACTTCATATCGGCACCCTTGCCAATTCTAAGTATGTACTGCAAAAAGAAAGACAATAAGTAAACAACCCACAAAAGTTCTGTCAAAACCAGACCATGAAAACTGTTAAATTTAGGCAGAAGTGAGTGATACCTCATCTGGTGAAAGTTCAAATTCTCTGCCACCTATGGTAAATGAAATAACAGGCATAAAAGGAATTCTCGCACAATCAACCATGGATGCTCCAACAGGGATGGGAATAATGCCACATAGCTACAAGATGAGACTCATCAAATGAATATCAACACAGATTATGCACAATGAAAAATGCCAAATGAATTATGTATATCAGCTCACATCTTTGGCAAGGTTTATGATACTATCTCGGCTCATCTTTATCGCATTATTAATGAACTTCACTATCATGTTACAGATTATGCACAATGGGTTGCCTATGCAGGGTTGAAAGGGGAGACATATAATGAGTGGGTTGATCTGTTAATTTAGAAGATAATAAGTACGACGATGAACCAAAACATCTAATCACATTCTTGTATGAGAATAGTAAGTTGTTTACCACTATCGCGAGCCCATCAAATAATACCCGTCCGAATAAAGTAACCACAAGTTTACACGACTCCGTAAAAACTCCTTGGGTCCCAATGGCATAATTAATCTGGTTAATCATAGTCTGAAACAAGCGTACTTAAGAACTTAATAAACTATAAAGGATTTATAAAGACCTGATGTGACACGTATAAAGGCCTCTAATAACGTCCAAAGGATGGCTCATAAAATACATTTCATGTCGTATTTCCCAGTGACAAAGTTTGAGTTTTCTAGTAGTAAAAGGTACATACCGTTGGACCTGCTATCAATGAAGTCCCCGAATCTACAATTGCTGAACCCCCACTCATACAAAAACCTGCAAGAAAAACAACACATGATGCGCCATTAAAAATAACAACCTCTAGTTAACTAAATTTAGCATTTGTCAAATGTATACCAGGCTCTTTCCCATGAATAACTATATCTCCCATATCAAACTAGAAAACAATCAAACAACAAAAAGGTTTAGAATTAAGGTGAATACTTATAAAAGAAGTATATGTTTAGTAGTATACTTTAGAGCAAGAATATTTTAAGGACTAGATGGAAGAACCTGCCAATAACCCTTCTGTGTGACTGGAACATAAGTATGCATACCCTTATAGTGAGTCGGATCAACACCCCCAAACACGACTTCACCCCCTTCGTTGTTGCCACCTCTGTCTGTTAAGCCAAAATGAAAATACGCGCTCCCTAACTAAATATTGATTCACCATATTGTCCCTGTACATATATATTTAGTTAGATAGAACAATATATATATGTAAAAAATGATAGTTGTATAAATGTAGAAACTTAACATACCATATTGGGACAACATTGCCAACGGATATTTCCCTGAATCCGAGCCCAAGGATACCATCAAACTTCCCTGTCACAAAGTTCATACCGACGTCCCTTGTTGCCTCGATGAACTCCTAATGGGACCATTATGTGATTTCACACATTAGTAATTAAATTCTTACATTTAACCAAGTAGTTACAATCTTGTTGCCAAAATGAATAAACTCACCTGATCTTTAATAACTAGACCACCAACCATGACGTTGTCTTCACTGAAGTAACCGGATATTGATCCGCTACCATAATCAATAGCAGCATGTTTACCTGCATTCATAATTGTAATCTTGTATATTGTCTGAGCAAATAAAAAGAAATGCCTAGTTGCAGCCATGAACATAGGATTCATGATGAATCTGAACCGTGTAAATTTTCACATTGAGTTATTGCTTTTATGTGCGTGTGTGATGCTGTATTTTGCTAAGTGTTGCTCTGATCGATACCTAACATCGAAATGTGGAGCCACACTAAGAATTCTTTAATGGTTTATTATTGTATTTTTCCGATCAAGAAAAAAAATGAGGTTTTCTTGAGATGGAATATGAGCAACCCTTTTGTCTTACGAGATAGAGATAAGGCTTGTCTTTATCTTGTCCTTTCCAGAGACTACTATTTTTTTAATGACAAATTTGGAAATCATTGACATACCGTTTGTTAGTTCACAACAAAGGTATATATAAACTCCATTTTAGTTTAGATCATTTTATTTCAATCTTGTTATCGTAATTTGTTTCGCGTTAACCGGTTTAACGCCAATAGGTGTTTGTGTGACTTTTTGTGATCGTGATCCTGTTGACACGATTACGG